>CM069157.1:21842092-22538400 GCA_035221665.1 Okamejei kenojei
CCCTCATTCTTACCAAGACCAATACCAGTCTGAAGAAGGGTTTCGGCCCGAAACGTTGCCTATCTCCTTCGCTCCATAGATGCTGCTGCACCCGCTGAGTTTCTCCAGCATTTTGTGTACCCTCGATTTTCCAGCATCTGCAGTTCCTTCTTTAACACTTTGTCTACTCCACTGCGAAATCTCCTCAAGGTATGCCTACTTTGAAGACGTTCTCCTCCTCCCTCCGGAGACAGTTTCACAACCTCCTCTCTAACTGCCCCCCCTCTGTGATTCCCCCTTCCCTCCAACTCTACGACCACATCCTTACCCAGACTTGATACCACAGCCACATCTGCTTCCTCGGGGCTTGCCTAAGCCTCCATCTCATACCTCGTGGTTTCCAGCTCCAGTTCCCTGCCTCCCAGTTCGTACCCCAGCCGGACTATCGGTACCGACTGGCGATCTGCCGTAGCAGTCTGAAGAAGGGTTTCGGCCCGAAACGTTGCCCATCTCCTTCGCTCCATTGAAGCTGCTGCACCCGCTGAGTTTCTCCAGCATTTTGTGTACCCTTGATTTTCCAGCATCTGCAGTTCCTTCTTTAACACTGTGCTGTAGTTTGTGTCATGTTTAAATGTAGTGCAACAGCCTGATAAGATTTATTTAACAATACCTTAAAAACTTGTGGTCTGGACCATCGAGAAGGACCTGAAGTAGAATATGAAAATAACGCCTGCAAATTCACTTTAAAGCTCACCCAATATCCTGACTTGGAAGAGCATTGCTGCTTCTTAATTGCTATGGGTTCTAAATTCTGGTACCCACAGAACTGAGAATAACAGGGTGGTACAGTCGCACAGCGGTTGAGTTGCTGCCTTCCAGTGACAGACCCAGGTTCGATACTGACTACATTTGCTGTCTGTCTAGAGTTTGTACATTCTCCCTGTGACCGCATGGGTTTTCTCCGCCCACATTCCAAAGATTTGGAGGTTTGTAGGTTAATTGACTTCTGTAAATTGTCCCTAGTCTAGGATAGAACGTGCACAGGTTGATCGTTGGTTGGCGTGGACTTGGTGGGCCGATGGACCCTTTTCCACGTTGTATCTCTCAACTGAACTAAACCACACCCACACGTTTGCAGGTTATCAAGAAGGCAATTTGTTATCACCTTCCAACCATTTAGGAATGTATAACAAATGCATGCCCAGGAGACGCATGCTTCCCTTATTAAAAATGGAAAGAATTGGAAAGAAATTTAGCCAAAATATATTGATCAAATTACTGTTGGAGGCATTTTAATTGGGAACCTGACTTTTAAGCCTTTAAACCAAAGCTTAAAATAATGTTGACAACCTTTGCAAATATATTGAAACTTCTCCATTTACTTTAGGATAAGAGTTCAAAGTCACACCGCCATAGTGAAGCTCCAAAAAACACACCAACTGTCGATTTTATGTCAGGAATGAAAATAAAAGATGAACCTTTGGATGAAGGATATGAGAAAGCCTTGGTATCGCAAACAGGTGTAAGAGTTAAGGACGAGCCAGATTCAATACAGGTAAAGTTTTGATTTGTTTTTATCTTGCAAAGTGTGGAATAAAGAAAGAAAATAAATAAATAAAATGTCATAATGTCTTGCTTTCCTATTGGTACTTGTTGAATATAGTTAAAAAATACTAATTGGAGTACAACTGAAGCGAGTGTTCTGTGCATTAATATACTTCAGTTGTATATTTAAAAACAAGCATTGCTGCATGTCAGAGTTTAGTTAAAAGTGGACAGAAAAAATTTAACTGCAATATTGATGTAGCAAAAAATGAAACAACTTTCGTATTGATGGTTATGGGAGAACCATAATTGTGTATTTTCTCTCACAGCGGTAAGTATCTAACCGACAATTCATCATAAACAATCTCATGGCTAATGATGCAGAGAATGTTGTAGGAATGTAGAAGTTACACGTATGATTGGCTATTGGACAGCATTTGCATTTCTGGACTATTTTTCATTGCCCAGATGTGAAAGCAGGGGAAACCTGCAGCAATTTTGCAATTCCAAAATGCTTACTTTTAAGCTGCCAAGTTGCAGTCATTAAAATGTCCAACCATCAAAGCAGTACAGTCTAAAAGCATATTGTAGTTTTATGTGTAAAGGCAACAATCATTTGGTAAGAATTATATTCTGCATTCTGTCTTCCTCTTTGCCCCAGCTATTGTACTTAAGTTTAGATACCATGCAAAACAAATCTTTTCACTGTTTCACTGTACACGTGACAATAATAAACCTATACTGATAATTTTGTGCATTTTTATTTCAGGTATACGGTCAGCATTCCAAGCCTCAGGAGTCTGATATTCGAATCAGTGCTGTATTCTCAGTGGGCGGTGGAAAACCTGGTAGGCATTGTACATTGTAAATGAATTAGAGAATAATTAATTCATACATGGAGGAGGACGTTATAAAAGTATGTCGATAAAATGATTTATTTTAAGGCTTATTGTCCAGGAGGACATTGTTAGTCTGTATCAAATTTGAATTGATGATAACTTTAAAAAATAAATACAAATTCTTGCCAATTCCTGACAAAGTCTGCCAGGCCAAGTACACCCATTCTTATTCATTTTTAAGATCATGCACAGAACATGAGCCTTGTTGGCTAGGCCACGGGAAACGAGGAAGAAGGCACTGTCATAGAACATGGAAAAAGACCCTTTATCCCATGAAATCCATGCTAATCCATTTAGCACTCATTTAACTAATTCTATGCTAATCCTATTTCTATTCTTCCCACATTCCTGTCAAATCTCCCCGAGATTCCATCACTCAACTGGGACAATTTACAGTCTCCAATTAACCTACATGCATGTCTGCAAGTCTTTGGGACGTGGGAGTAAACCAGAGTGGAGGGTGATCCGACTTGGTCATATGAAGAAGGTGCAGTCTTTACTCAGCACCTGAGGTCAAAATTGAACCTGGATTGCTGGAGCTGTGAGGCAGTAGCTCTGCTGTCTATGCCATTGTGCTTCCACTGGCACGTAATGCTATCTGGTTCAACAGTGCGATGCTGCTCTATTGCAGGATTTAAATTTCAGATAATCACTCACCAAATTCCATTTTGCTAAGTGTTTTCCATATTCTGTATATGCAGAATAACATCCAGTGAAATTTAAGTCACAGAAATGTTGTACGTTACATTGAAGATTTGATGTAGACAAATTGCTGCTTTAAAAAAAACCCTGCAAAGTTAGGGTCAAGCAAAAATCATCAGTTAAACAATACAAAAAAAAGTTGCTGGAAAATCGTTGTGGAATAATTTTGTGGAATAGCTCATTATTTTATTAATAGATTATTTCCCTGTGTTACCATTCCTGGTGAACAGGATAGAATTGAGGCCCATCGTTACATATTGAATTATCTGCATTGAAATCTCATTTCATGTCATAAGTGATAGGAGTAGAATTAGGCCATTCGGCCCATCATGTTCACTCTGCCATTCAATCATGGCCGATCTATCTCTCCCTCCTAACCCCATTCTCATGCCTTCTCCCCATAACCTCTGACACGTGTATTAATGAAGAATCTATCTATTTCTGCCTTAAAAATATCCACTAACTTGGCCTCTGCAACCTTCTGTGCAAAGAATTCCACAGATTTACCACCTTCTGACTGAAGAATTTTCTCCTCATCTCATTCCTAAAAGAACGTCCTTTAATTCTGAGGCTATGACCTCTAGTCCTAGACTCTCCCACTAGTGGAAACATCCTCTCCATATCCACTCCATCCAAGCCTTTCACTATTCTGTATATTTCAATGAGGTCCCCCCTCTTTCTTCTAAACTCCAGAGAGTACAGGCCCAGTGCCGACAAATGCTCGTCATAGGTTAATCTACTAATTTCCTTGTACACACCAACATTGCTTACAGAACTTTGCTGTCAGTTGTTCTCAGAACTCAGTTGTGCTCTTTTCAGCAATGTTTGATGCAAATTCCAAATGTTCAAGCATTGTCAGTATTTTTATTTTGAGGTTTTTAGCTGATGGCGTATGCGCTGTTCTCCATCAATATTTGCCTCCAAGTAAAAACAAATTGAGATTACCATTTGGTTGGACGGTGATAGGTTGCCATGTCTACAGAAACCAGTGTTCTGAGACCAGAGCAAAATGAAACAAAACAGAACCCAGCACTTCCCACCTTTGTAGCATAATCAGGGTTTAGGTAAATAGAAATGTCTAAGGTAAGTGGTTCAGCCTACTTATCCACCGATAGAGCCTACTAGTGGCCAAAAACACTGCAGCGACATTCTGGGAAGACATTAATGGAAGCTGCACATCTTGACGTCACAGAGGGGTCACGGTGGCACAGCGGTTGAGTTGCTGCCTTACAGCGAATGCAGCACCAGAGACCTGGGTTCAATCCTGATTACGGCTGTTGTCTGCACAGAGTTTGCAGATTCTCCCCGTGACCTGCGTGGGTTTTCTCCGAGATCTTCAGTTTCCTCCCACACTCCAAAGACGTACAGGTTTGTAGGTTAATTGACGTGGTAAATGTAAAAATTGTCCTTAATGGGTATAGGATAGTGTTAATGTGCGGGGATCGCTGGTCGATGCCGATCCGGTGGGCCAAAGGGCCTGTTTCCGCGCTGTATCTCTAAAGCTAAAATTAAAACAATAGTAATGATATTTGTGTGCTCAGTAAAAAGAAAGCAGTAAAAAACGGTAAATGCATATTGTAAATGTATACTAGCTGGGCAATTTCGATTTTTTATGAGTATCTCTTACTGTATTGCAGTACCACAATCGGCACAGACGAATGTGTCGGGTTCTTCCATCTCAACCAAGTCACCTGCAAGTGGCGGTGTGCAGCCAACTCCAACTCCTGCAATGAGTGTACGTGTCACTTGTTCGGGTTGCAAGAAGATTCTACAGAAGGGACAGACTGCCTATCAGAGGAAAGGTTCAACCCAGCTCTTCTGTTCTACCCTCTGCCTTACTGGATTCTCAGCACCAACTTCAACATCTCTTCCTCCAGCAAAAAAATATTGCTATCTCTGCAGCAAGTATGACCTGTATTTTAATTCAATATACCCTGTGCTGAGGGCAATATGTGAAGTCTTTCTTTCAGTTTTAATATTTAATGAAAGTAATTGCTAAGCGGACATATGTTTCTACTCTTTTACAATAGCTAAACATAGGTCTTGAACACAGTAATTCTACTTGTACCCTACCCAGTGAAAAGCAGTCTTGCAGTGAAAGTAACTGTGTGTGTGTGTGTGCGCGCGTGTGTGTGTGCGCGCGTGTGTGTGTGCGTGTGTGTGTGTGCGCGCGTGTACGCATATTAAGCAGCTTCAGGATCTCAATCTTTGTTTAATAACACATTAACTTGGTAGATTACTGTCTTATAATTATGCCAAATATACTTTACGTAGCTTTCCTTTTTAAAAGTACAGCTTCTTAAATTGAGTTACTAATTGAGTAAATTTGTTTGAGACCAATAGTTAATGTTTCTTAAAAAAAAAAGTTTTCTGTTTAACGTAAGTCCAAAACACCGTGTACACGATGGGTCATTCTTTAACTTTGAAGGGGCTGGATTTTTAACCTCCTACAAAGCCATTTTTGCAAACAAAAGTTTGTTTGTGATCAAACGGTGGTTCACTTTTCTCCAAAACGGTTTACAGCACCATCTCAATTGTAGTGTAAAATCATGTGCTGGTTTTTATTTGTATTTCATTGTTTTCCAGTTTCTGGATTACTTTCACCTGCCATTATTGGGTTATTTTCTTACTGTTTTTATTGAGCATCTGAGTAGATAGCACATGTGTTGCAATCTAGACAACCTTATTGGTTGACTAATCAATTGGAGACAATAATTGGAGCTGAAGGCAACGTATCTATTTATTATTGTCAGTCCTGGTCACCCAAAAGGCGTACTAAATGTTGACTTTTCTTGGCGTCTGCTTGAGTGCTTTCATTCCTGTACAGAGAAGAGAGGAATGATTCTGAATAACATAATTGGATCACAATGACACACTAGTTACATGCTGATTTTACATTTTTTTAAATAATTCATGAGTGAGCAATATTTACTTGTAGTCTATAATCCTTTTTTCCTCTGCTAACGTGACCTTTAACCTTCAGTTTCCTATTATTAAAAAAAAAGCATTTTCCCCATTCGCTGAGCTGAGTTACTCCAGCATTTTATGTCTATCTTCGGTTTAAAATAGCATCTGCGGTTCCTTTCTACACATTCTCCCATTTGTCTGACAAATGGGTGCAATAGTGTCTTATCATCACATTATGTTTTATTGCCCTTAGCCAGGTTTACAACCCCCTATGTTTATCTTTAATCCCAGCAAGCTATGCCTTGTAAACTAAACACTTGGTCAATCTATTTATTGCCTCTCCTTATATGACCTTTAAGTTACCTTCGCTATGTTGTCCTCTTTTTACCATTATGCTTTTCCAGTATATAAACTCTTGGGTTAAACATATTACTAACTTGCCCAATTTTCTTCCAATTTCCAGAATGTCATAATCTGATGTGCTCCCACTGTTACTGCACCATACCACATATCAAACTGCTCCATGTCTATTTTACCCAATTAGATGCTCATTTGCAGTGGGCATTTTGAACCTATTATTTTCAAGGCTGTTTAATTCATTTGTCATCCAGAACATGGCAGACATTTGCCCAAGAAGGGGGGGTGGGGGTGGAATCAATAGATCACAGCACCAGGGGAATGCTTTGCTTGATATGTTTTTCAAGCAGTATTTCCAAAATGTTTTTGGTGGTGAATAACCATGGCTTCTAACTGTTTTTGAGTTGCTTCTTTTCCATAATAAATTTTGAATTTTAATTGGGTAAGGCAGAGCGAACTGTTCACACCTAGATGCTGAAAGGGGTTGGGGGATTTACAGCAAGCCAAGCGGATCTTGTTTAAATTGTGCTTGAGTTTATATGAAAGGAAATATCTTATTTATTCATTCTGTAATTTATAATGGTGCAATTTTTAATAAAGTTAACAGAATGGTTAATAAACTGCACATCAATAATGCTTTGCAGCCTTAAGGAAAATTCTTCTCTGCTATTGCAATTGACCTGTGTGGTCACTGATAAATAGCAGATGGTATTATTCTCTGTTATTAAAAACCAATTGACAATGCAAGCAATATCCTTTTGGGCGAAATATATTAAATTTCCTCAAACTACTATTCGGAAAATGTTCCTAATTTCAGGCTGAATTGACTCTATGAACGCCAATTTTAAAGTTGCATCCTGGTGACTTACAAAATCACAGAATTGATGACATGCAAATGTTGCCATTTGACCCATGATGTGTGTATTGATCCCTGGTCGAGCAATCCCCAAGGAAGAATTTCTATGTATTTTCAATCGGCTTCAGCAGATTTTATTCCTAAACCTGTTAAACTGGAAAAGTAGGCATGGTCAATGTGTGCACCCAATCCTTACAATCCTTAAACTGTGTAGCAATCGAGTCAATTGATACTGCATCCCAATCAAGACTAATTTATCTTTCCTGCCATGATATAAATAACTCTATAACATTTTACTCCCAATTGGGTCAGAAAAATGCCTCTGTGACAGAGATGATTTTCTTTTTTTCTTCAAGTGTTCATGACTATTCATTGATGATAGATTGTAAAAATTGACAAATAGATCCCTCTTCCTCAACTTTATTTCCTGAGAAGATAGTCTTTCTTTTTTTAAATCTTTGTTTCACGGTGGACGACTTTGCACATTTCCTGCACACAATTTTATCTGTCATAATATTTGGACACTCGCATTGTATTTGCTTCCTTGCAACTTTCTGTTCTCATATATATCTTGCTGTATAGTTTCTAACATATGAGCTATGTCATTTGGAACATCAAAATGCTGCATTCATCTGAATTACGATATTTGTTGCAAAGTTGAACCTTGTGGACCACCAATCTGTCAATTCGAATGCATAAATAATTAACAAATCATGTCAAAACATTATCTCATATTCAAATATTTTTGATGACCGTGTATATGGTCTTTAAATCCTTGTAAATGTCATACATAGCTGATGTTATCAACTTTACATTTATCTCTTTAGATGGATCTTTTGATAATTTGTCTTCCTCTTAGATGAGAGACTCAATGTTTTTGACAAGCTTATTTTTACCTGCAGAAATAAATTTTGTAGTATAAAATTGTGGTTTCTATTTGTGCCATCGTATCCAATCGATATCACAATCAAATTAAGAAGGAACATTTCTAATGATTGCAGAATTAAGTAATCCATGGAAATGATGGCCTTCATTTTGTGTTTCATACAGTTCCTGCAATGCTTATTAATTTGGGAAATTGACAGCAACTATAGAATTTCTACATTAAATTTCATAAAATCCCAAAGTTTTTGCTAGTGATCCAATGACCACAAAATCTGAAAAAATAAGATGAACTAATAATTTCAGATATTTTTGAAATAATCTAGGAAAAGGATTTGTTCATTGCATGAGATCAATGAGTTTTGAATAGCGTACTGAATCATATTTAGCACTTGCTAGCATCCTGGTTAATATATGGTTAACCATCCTGGTTAATACATCCTTTTAATATATGCTGCAGTTTCCTCAACAGGCGTGTACAGATATTTTGAATTATCAAAAATTCCAATATGTCAGCTTCTACTTGAAATATGCCTGCTTCAGCTCTTATAATTTAACAGAAATTAATTAATGGGCCTGCCCTACTTAGGCGATTTTTTTAGGGGACTACAGGCATCTGCCGAAAAATTTCCAACATGTTGAAAATTTTTCGGCGATAGTGGTGACAATTTGGGCTGTCGTACGTTGTCGCCAGGTTAATGTAGGTTGCTGATTTCAGTGAATTCCATTGTCCTAGTCGCCGGCATTCGCCTAAGAAATTGCCTAAGTGTGACAGATCCATAAGTCCTTGATTTTTCTTGATTTCTTTTGAAAGTCATTAATTTTGTCTCTCAAACCAGTTTAATAATATCTTAGTTATTTAGTTCTAGGTATTCCATTGAACTGACAACACACAAGGAAAAATTCTTGCCACAGGATCACTAGGGTTTGTGGGGAATTTTTTTCAAGATCATTGGGGAGCATTGTCACTCCGCCATTGATGACAAATTCTGGATCAGCTACATTTTTTGCAATTCGATATGATTTGTCAAAAAATCTTTCATTAATAAGTCCCTGAATAATATTCCAATTTTGTCTATGTTCATATATTCAGTCTGAAGAAGGGTCTCGACCCGAAACGTCGCCTATCTCCTTCGCTCCTTAGATGCTGCTGCACCCGCTGAGTTTCTCCAGCTTTTTGTGTAACAAACGAAAGTGGTTCCCTGAAATAGAAATTAGATATCTGAAAGACAGTACCAAATCTTGTTGTGTGTACTTAGTTTGTGAATTGTTATCTATTTGGACTGATCACATTTGTTTTATTTCAAACTTTAGCAAATTTTCCTCTCTATTCATTTTGTCATGACTTTTAAATTGTTTGAAAGGAACACCACCACAATGTGTTCATTAACAAATCAGCATGTTTTTGTGCAATTTGTGGTTTTGTTTTAATCAAGGGAAGTTATTGATATTTTTAAAAAAAATATCACATTTTTTTCCAGAGAAATCATGAACCCGAAGGACCTAGTAATGGGTCAGATTGATGGTAGGGGGCCATACAAGGAATTCTGTAACCATAACTGTTTATTTGAGATGAAACGAAAGTCTGCCTCAACGACTAACAATATCACCACCAAGTGCAGCATTTGTCAGAAAATGTCTGTTGTAAGTTTACTACTACTTATGTCTGTTTCTCTTTATCACAATTCACTCCTGTTCAGTGGGTAATTTGCTATCCACCAATATTTTATTTATTGATCAGGCATTCAAAGTAAAGGTGTCATTGGAATTGTGTTCCAGTTCCTTGTATTGTTTAAATAATTAAAAAAATATGTTGTGGAAATGGGGATTAATTTAGCAAATGGGTGGATAACATGCCACCTGTGAAGATAACTTCAAATATATGCAGCGTTTAGAAATGAAATAACAAGAAAACAGCAACATAATGGAATTGGTCAAACTACAATTATAATGCCATTCTTTTGCAAATTTTAATTTTTTATCAGGTTAATTTTGCATTTCCCTGGAATGTGTTGTGAATTAATGCAATAACAAAAATCTATGAAAAAAATAATTTGTGCATCACTCAAATGCTGCTCATCCATCATACACATTGTTGTTGCACAAGTTATATGGCACATCTATTTGTAGTGATGGTTTTAAATCTTAAGTATCTTGCATATTAGTCATAACAGTTTGGTGTATTTTGGGTAATACAACTATTGAAATGTATATATTTTATTTCTAGCTAAATTATTTACATTATCAGCATCTAATGCATTTGCTATCTGCAAGATAACAATTATAAGCAAGCCAGAGTCAGTTTCCCATGAGCATGTGTAATACAATTATCTGGAATTGTATCTTATTTTCTGGTATCACTGTTAATGGAACTGCTTATGGCATGGTTCATTTAATACTATTGTATTGTATCAGTTGCATCATTGTTTCAATGTATCATAATTTCACCTCATACTTTTTTTTAATTTCAGGTCCGCCATGAAGTGAACTACCAGAATGTTGTACATAAACTTTGTAGTGATATATGTTTCTCCAAGTTTCGAATGGCTAACAATCTCACTATGAATTGCTGTGATAACTGTGGAGCTTATTGTTACAGTGGGTCAACACAATGTCACATGCTTCAGACTGAAGGGCAGTGTAAGAAGTTCTGTGGTTCTGCTTGTTTGTCTACATTTAAACAGGTTTGTTGCCTTTTAAACCAGCAGGAAGTCTCACTTCAATCCTCTTCCCCCCCAAAGTGATGGCCTTGGACGAAAAGCTGTGTAGATTCATCAGAACGGCGCCTGGATTCCAAGGGTTAAAATATGAGGGACATTGATAGGAAATGGGGTTGGTTTCTATTGGATTTAGAAATTTAGTGAGTGATTTGATACAGGTTTTCATGCTGTTAATAAAATCTGTTAAGGCAGTATCCATCAATAAAGTACAGAATAATTCATATACGTATAAAGGATTCAGATTAACAGATATTGTATTAAAATAGAGCTAATTCAAACAGAAATAAAATTGGATAACATTTCTCATTGCAGGTAGTGATGAAACCTCTTGTCTGTAAATAACAAACTCTCTTTGCAAATAGCACAGAGGTCGAGTCAGTTATAGTGAAGGAGAAAAGGTAGTATGGAGTTGCCATAGATGAGCTATTATTTCATTGAATTGTGGAACAAGCTTGCTGAATTGGATGACCTTCTGTCCCTTTGCAGGAACGTTATAAACCTAAGAAATAGTTGCATGACCTTAAGAATACCCTGATATTTATGATGAGAGATTGATGTTTATATGATATTTCACTCTGGTATTTAAAGTAGCTTTTTAGGAATATAATTAACTTTGATTCAGAAGATGTTAGATTGGTGCATAAGGAAATTTCATATGAATATAATGCTTTTGTATGGGTAATGTAAGTTGAACCCCAAATCAAATAATAAATATTTTTCAAACTTCAGAATGTAACACTTTCCAAGTACCTCTGTTGGTGCTAGTGTCTTGGTCTGGAATTGAGTCATACGAACTAGGAGTACCTAAGATTTGAATGTAATCTGCCTTGCATCATGATTGGTTATAGCACCACTTATATTTGGAGGTTGGAATTGATTAACGTATCTGTTTCCGATTCTTACCCATTGTTTTCAAAGTGTTTGTAAAAGACCAGATGAGGACTGATGAGACGTGAATGTGAAACTGCAAAGGATCATTGGCTTGGTTGCACAATTTCGGCTGACCAAGAAGTCATGACCACTTAGCTGAGATACTGAGGTCATAATGCTGTAAACTTGCTTTAAGAAGTAAAGCCCCTGTCCCACTTTTTTGTTGACTACAGGAGACTAGGTTGCTTTCACATGGTCACGGGGTGACGCCTGTATGGTCGTGAGTAGTCTCCTCAAGTCGCCTAAAGAGCCGTAACGTTTTTCTGGTCGCCGCTGGATTTTGAAATGTTCATATCTTTTCGGCGACTGTGGGCTTGACGTAGCTTGTCTTGTCCTGTCGTAGGTGCTGTCGTAGGTTGTCGCCAAGATGACGCAGGTTGTCGCCAGGTGACGCTGGTTGTCGGTGACTTCGGTGAATTCCATTGCCAACTACCTACATCAACTGGCGACAAGTACCAGCGACCTAATTGTCTTCAGTTGTCGCTGACAGGGCCGTTGCTTGTCGTAGCTTGTCGTGGGTAGGACGTAGGTTGTCGCCTGTGTGGCCGTAGGTGTGGTCATAGGTGGATGTCCTAATGGTTCGCCGGTTGTCGGTAGCTCGATGTTGACTAGGTGGTAGGAAGTCGTAACTTGTTGTAAACATTGTCATAGGGGAGGTCCAGTCACCGCTTTTTCGGCGACCTGCAACGTCTGTGACAGTCGTTGGCAGTCGCCAAAAAAAATCACCTAAGTGGGACATACTCGAGGAATTAAAAAGCTGGTTTGAAATTAGAACTTAAAATACGTCTATGGTTGTTCATTGTGAAGAGCTGCACAAATACTTATTTTATCAGCATGAGGAAATATTTAATTGATGGGATGTTAATGATACAGGCAGAAAGTTGGTTAACTCTCATCTCTTCTTCATGACTCCCCTGATTCCCTGTGCTCCTTTCTAAATCCCAAATCCATTAGATTGTTGGTGTCTTTTTCAGTGCTTAAGATGCTATTTGTTGAGTGGCTTCCCTTTTATTGTTATTTTGTGAAACAGTAAAACTGATTTTTTTTCCTGCACTTAATGCTATTTATTCTTGCAACAGAAACAATCAAAGATTGCTCCGTGCACCTGGTGCAAATCTCTGAGGGCATCTGCTGAAATGATTGAAAACATAAACTCTTTTGGAAAATCTGAACTATTTTGCTCAGTTAACTGCCTTTCAGCTTATCGAGTACAAATGGTTACTACACAAGGTAGTGGTATAATTTCTCTACTATTTATGCAAGTTTTATGAAGTCTTAATTATTATTTGTGTACTTGGGCACCTCAAGATAAAGTGTATGACGGAAACCAACAATTTTGAAGTTAAAAGCCGTAACAATTTTTGTGAATGTAGGCTTGGGCTGAGCCACGATTGTATCATGCACCAGAATGCATAACGCTACCTGCTCGAGTGAACCATCCTTCAGTGGAACTATTTTTTTGTGTGGGGGGGAGGGGGGGGGGGGGAGTGGAGTAGGTGGTGGAGGCAAATTTAATTGAATTCTCTTCCCTGAGAGGATATAAACCTTGTTTATATAAAAAGGTTATACATAAAAACCTTGTTATCCAGTATATAAACCTTGCAGAGAAGATAGAATTAACACATTGTAAAAATGATCATGTGCCTGAGTGAGTTTCTTTGTTCTTCAGGTTTTCTGCTAATCCCATTCGAAAGTATGTGGGTTCTTGCTGCTATTTTCAGCTTCAATAGCTTCATACCTAATACTAAACTTTTATTATAACACCATTGTGCGACCATGTTTACTGTTATTTATTTTGTTTAAATACAGCACTATACAATAGGTGAAGGTTTAATTTGGTTTAGATACATGCATCTGTAATCAAACATTTGTGAAAATAATTATTGTATGTTTTATGTTCTTATAAATATGCGGCTTAGTTGGAAGTAACTGGCATTAGATTTAGTATGATAACTTGTTTGACTTAATTTAGAACAGCTTCATTAATGTATACGTAATTATATCCTTTTTTAGGTTGCTAATTTAGCAGTAATGGAATGTGACTTGTATATTCAATTAGGTACTAGCGTTCAATGCAACTACTGTAAAGTGACAACGATACCCCAGTACCACCTTGCTATGTCTGATGGCAGTATTCGGAACTTCTGCAGTTATAATTGTGTGGCTTCATTTCAGGTGAGATTTTTGTACAACCATTTTTCAACTACGTTAAAACATCTTAAAGATATTTTTTTGTTACTGGAAGTCACCATCTCAACAACTGAGCAACACAACTTGCAGGATTTATCAGCACTAGAATAATGTGCATGTTTTAAGCAGCTGATATTATTTTTAAGTTTGCTGTTAAAAATGGGGAGAATGAAAGGGCTTGTTAAAGTGGAAAGAATAATGGTCAAACTAATGAAACCAGACTAAGTCATGGTCTTGGCATCATGTTTGGAGCAGACATTCTGGGCCTGAGGGGCCTTTCTTATGCTGCACTGTTCTATGTAATATTTTAAATGCATGCCCATGATCCTATTCTCAATTTTGGTTTGTATACTTTATTCCAGATAACTGTCGTAATGTTCAGTGCCAGCAAACACACCTGAATGTGCATGGGGCTGAGTAACATTTTAGCTTCTCACTACTTTGAATTGTGTGTGCCTGACTTAAATTCTGCCTGAATTATAGCTGCTTGAAGTACGTTTGCATTGGGGCAGCACAGTGTCGCAGCAGTAGTTTCGGCCTTGCAGCACCAGAGACCCGGGTTTGATCCTGACCACGGGTGCTGTCTGTACGGAATTTCCTGTGACCACGTGCGTTTGCTCCAGTTTCCTCCCACACTCCAATGACTTACAGGTTTTTACGTCAATTGGCTTTGTGGCAAAAATTGTAAATTGTCCTAAGTATTCAGGATAGTGCTAGTGTAAGGGATGATCGCTGGTTGGCGTGGACTCCGTGAGCCGAAGGGCCTGTTTCCATGCTATATCTCTAAAGTAAATTAAAGTAAAATGTCAACGTATTAAATGGTTAAGCGGTGAGCCATGAATAAGAAACCAGACTGTTGGGAGTGTTGCACAATTTGTATTTTGTTACAACAGAGATTGGTCAGAGAATCAGGCTGTTAGTTCAGATAAATTAGGAAGTTCTGCATGCCTGGTCTAATTAGGGGGTTGCTTTCATATTAAATGGGAGTGCCTGGAAATTTTAAATAATTAATTTGTATTATAAATGTTCCTTAATTTACACAGCCATTATTGTTTAATCATGCATTTATTTTGAGATAAAATATAATTATTTATATTATTGTTTAATCATGCATTTAATTTGAGCCAGAAATATAATTGTCAGACAATATTTTGGGAGAGTAACTGTTAGCATTTCAGGTTAGTGACCTTTCATAGATCTGAAATTCTCTGCCCATTACGAGATTCTGAAGCTGAATAATCTGGAGATCCAGGTGTTGCTATTGTTTAGAGAACACCCCCAACTGTCTAATGAACTTGGCAGTGAGTCTATTTTGTGAGCTATGATCCCTACAACAGATGAAAAAACAACATGATTTGCTGGGCCACGTTAAAAGGGCAGATATATCATGTTCCGAGTGGTGGTGCCATCGGGTGTGGCAGCATCGCCAGAAGCTGTTTGTTCTTTCATCTTTTTTTAATTTTAATCTGTTTAAAGTTTTATTTTGGAGATCCTTTAGTCTTTTTTATGTGTGGGGGGGAAGGGGGACACTGTTTTTCACAGTCACTACCAGGTCGAGGATGCGTCTTTCCTCCGAGCCGCATCTTCGCCCCCTCCTTGCAGCCTACCATCTGGATTGGTGCGGCCTTTCCTGCCAGAGACCGGCCAGAGCTTCAGCAGAGACGCAGCACTGGATTCCATCGCGGAGCGGGTGAGGCCTTACCGGGATTGCCGCGTTGGAGCTCCGGAGTGCTGGGACTGCCGTGGCACTGTGGACCGCGGGCGGCGCTGACTCTTCCATCGCGGAGTCTGGAATCCTTGCCGGGGTCGCCAACATTGAATCTCTGCCCAGCTCGGCCCGTGGACTCCGGGAACCGTGGTCTCTGGTAGGAGGCGACCGATTCGGAAACTCCAAGCCTCTGAGAGTGTTCTTCCATTCGAGGGCCTGAAACATCGGGTGGCCGTTGCGGCGACTGCGGAGGCCTCAATAGGCCCCGACCACGTGTGAACATGAGGAAGACTGAACTTTGTTGCCTTCCCCCACAGTGGGAAACATTGATTCCGCTGTGGGGGGATGTTTTTATGTTTTATGTTAAATTCTATAGCGTTGTGTTTATCTTATTTGTGTGCTGCATGTTAACTCGAATTTCACTGCACCAATTGGTGTATGTGACAGTAAATGTCCTTTGTCCTTTGTAAGTTGCACATAGATCAAAATAGGTGGAAATTATAGGTCATTATATAAGGGACGGTAATGATTCAGTTAGCTGTTTGTTGCACACAATAACTTCACTACTGATGCTGCTTTTGTTAAAATATAATTTTCTTGACCTAATGCCATGATGGGAATTTAATTTATTTTCTATTGATCCACAAGAAGTAATGTTGTGCTCTTGATGCTGTCTTCTCCTGCATCCAATTAATCATAGACAGTCAGAAACGTTTTTCCAGGGTAGAAATGTCCAACACTAGAGGGCATAGATAGAAGGTGAGAGGGGGAAAGTTTAATGGCGATGTGCAGGGCAATATTTTACAGAGAGAGAAGTGGGGACCTGGAACACATTGCCAGGTGGAGGCAGAAACAACAGTGGCGTTTAAGAGTTTTTGCATAGGCAATTGGAAGTGCAGGGAATAGAGGGATATGGATCAGGTGCAGGCAGATGAGATCAGTTTACCTTGGCATCATGTTCGGCACACACATCTCATGAAACTTTCCCCCTCTCACCTGATAGCTATGTCCTCTAGTGTGGACCAAAGGTCTTGTTCCTGCACTGTAACTTTCTGTTTTCCAAATGATATCAACTAGCGATACAGTTTAAGTTTATACAATCGAGCAAGTGTAAAAGTGGTCAAAATAATCTCTTGCACTTGTTCACATGTAGATCAGGATATGGGTGCACAGTCCCTTAAGTCTGTTCTGCCGTTCAGTAAGATCAAACTGCTGCAGTCTTAGCTCAATGCCATTTTCCCATTCTTTTTATGCCTCCTGAATCCCTTGAATTTCTATTGATCTCTGACATGAAAATATTCAATATTGCCACCTTCACAGCTCATTTGGGTAGAAAATTCCAAAGATTCATTTATCTGTTAATGTTGAATTTTAAACAATATCAAATGTAACAAAAGACATTTATTTTAATGAGTCTTTCTGGCAATTCTCAAATGGTTAAACCGTCTAATTTCCAGTATTTACAAACAAAATCTTGTCTTGACAATGAGATGTTGCAGTTAGTAGAAGTTTACAACAGTTCCTACCTTTTTGGTTATTTCTTAAGTTGAAAATTGTAAGGGTATTTGTTTGCAGACCTGATGGTATTAATGGGGAGCGTTTTTACGATGAATTATGGGTGTCACGAGAGAAGGATGTCACAGTAGAGCAAGTACAACGACAAAATACTTTTTCTTGTTGCCAACCCCTTCTCCCCTACCCCCCCCAAAAAAAAATCAAACTTTACCGCAAATATTTTATGTGATTGATGGTATAAACAAATGGTAAGGATGATTGCAATTTGACAACACAAATTAATATTGCTACTACAAAAATATTCTATTGCCAAACTAAATTTAAACCTTTACTTGAAGTTGGTTCAATAGGTTTGTGAATTTAAAAAAAAAAAAGTGTATTTCCATGGTTTGTTTTTCTTTTGCTCACAGGGATTATTCAGTCAGGCTGCTCCAGGCTCTCAAACAGTTGTACCCTTGTCGCAGGGTCAGGTAACAGTAAACATTCCATCAACCACTTCGGTGGTGTCTGGTGCTGCCATGGTCCCTTCCTCTGTCACCACATCAGCGGCAGCAGGGTTACAGAGGCTTGCCCAATCCCTGCAAGTGACAGTAGGCCGGACACTTATCAGGTTAAAATGTCAGTTTTGCCAGCGGTTGTTCTCCTCTAAGCCTGAGCTTCTTGAGTGCAAGGTAAGGATTTCAGATATGTTATGATTTTATTCTCGTATAATGTTGAGTGCGCTTTGCAAGAGGAAACCCCAATATCTGAACTATATCAGAATATTTATTGCTTTTGTTTCTGACCCCCACAAGTCGTTATGTAGAAACGAAGAACTATAGATACTGGCTAATACACAAAAGGTCACAAAGTGCTGGAGTAACCTCCCTCTGACTTCATAATCCACTACTCTTAACCTGCCTCACACCTACTATTCTTATATCTGGCCTTTGTTCCAAGCATCTGTCAATAGAAAATCCTCGCCTGTGTCGACCTATATCTGTGCCACGCCTGTGCCACGCTTTATCCTGCCCTTTTCCAGGTTTCTTTTCACCCCTACAATCAGTTTGAAGAAAGGTCTCAACTCGAAACATCACCCATCGATGTTCTTTAGAGATGGTGCCTGGCCTGCTGAACTACTCTGGCACTTTGAGGGACCTGGAGGTGGTGTAGTGGGTGAGAAGACTTTGGATGGTCTTGAAATGTATTCAGAACCGCACAGGGAGCCAGTGGAGAGAGGCCAAGTTGGTAGTTGGGCTTTGTTCTAAAAATGTTCACAATAATACAAATCATAGTATGTATGCAGAGTATGTATACGTACTATTCCAAAGTATAGTATGTTGAGTCAGGCTACATTTTAAACCACTCATAAATTTGAGCTAGTTTAGTTGTTTCAAATGAAGTGCATCAAAGTTAAAAATTGATTCAAGGAACAGGATGACCTTTTCTGCGATTAACAATATAAATTTGTTGGTGAAATAGATGTGGGAATGGAGAATTAATTATGTTATTAAATATGTTTAATTGGAGCAAGGATGGTTAACAGGATAGAGTCATAATCATACAGTGAAAACAAGCCCTTCGGCCCAACTTGCACATGCCGTCCAACATGCCCCATCTACACCATTTTCTGGTTTTCTTTCACAGAATCCTAGAATTGCTAGAATCCACTTTAAAACCCACTTTAAATAAGTGGAGGCAAAATGTATAAATCGCTTCATAAAGTGGATACTGAGTAAATATTTACAAGAATATGAGCAAAGATGTTGGCAGCTGTGTGTAGACCTCTTTCAGATAAGATATGTTAAATCACATGCTGACTACTCGTGCTGTAAAACTATTTTATCATTTTTATCTGTCATTTTGAACCTGTCTTGTACTATTCTGTTTTGTTATAAAATTAAATTGAAATTCAAACTCAGATTTTGCTTACATTTTCAGGTATCTTTTTGTAATTGCATTTGCTAAAGGATTTTTGTTTGAATCCTCTTTATTGTAATGTTTTACAATAATGTTTTACTGGTAAAATTACTTGGAGCAAACGTGATGCATTTATTTGATAGCTTTTTCTCTCATTCTTGTTTACCTTTCATCCCCAGGGGAAAATGGTTCAATTCTGTGGAAAATCTTGCTGTGATGAATATAAGCGGATCAACTCTATGTCTGCAATATGTGAATACTGTCGATATGAAAGGATTGTCAAGGAGACTCTAACGTTTTCAAGTGTTGACAAACCATTCTGTAGTGAAGGTAATAGATGCGCTTTGACATAGTTCGTGGGAGAGCAATATCTCTTCCCCCCACTGCCTCAATTTATGTAAATAATAATTTCTGAACCGGTTCTATCTGATTTCTATTAAAGCCACAGATATTTGTGTAAAGAGCAATCTCCATGTTTAACTCATCAACTATGTTTTTGAAACATTTCATAATTTATATTTCATAATTTACCTAATCATAAAAAGATAATTATTCTTGATAAAATGGCAGGGGTAAAATTGAGGAGAATCTGGCAAATTGCTGACATAATGTGCACTCAAATATGATTTTTAAATAACACTGGTATAAAACCAATTGTTTTGCAAAAAGAATGACCTTTATTTTGCGTTCTTCAGTAGAAACATCTCTATAATTCACAACTCTAAAGTATAGTACATAAAAAGGAAAAATATTCCTAAGATGCAGTTACAAAAATATGATATAAGTATTGGGGACTGCCCAGCCACAAAGTATGATACTGTTTGTAAGGTTTAATTATATTGATTAGAATAGTCATGGGCATGGAAGCTGGACCTACAGCCCACACAGTCTATGCTGGTCATCAAACACCCACTTACACTAATTGCATTTTATCAGTACCATGTTCTTCAGTTATTGAAGTGTAACCATTTCCTGAATTCATACTGAGTACCACATTGGGCAGAGTCAACCCACCAAGTCAAAAAGGTATCCCAAAACTGATACAGAATGCTGACTTCTGTAATTTGTAGCTCTTGCACATTTGAGCCATAATTATGGGAGGGGAGGAATAAAAATATGGTGCCAAAGCAAGTGGAGGATTGAGATCCAACAAAAAGGCAGTGGGTTTGTTTTGATTTTGGGAGTAAATAATTTTATTTTACGATCTCTCTTCAATTACTGTCATTTCTCTTGTTTGCAGGCTGCAAGCATCTTTACAAGCATGAATTGGATAAACGTTGGGGACTTCATTGCAAATCTTGTAGTACCTGTTCACAGTCTTCTAAACGTCTGCTCAATCAACAGTTTGGTGGAAAAATAGAAGAGTTCTGCAGTGAAGAATGTTTGTCCAAATTTACTGTTTTGTTTTATCAGGTACACACCTTCAATCAGCCAGCTATTGTTAAACAAATCAAAATTCTAATTGGTTTGGAATTTTGCTGCTTCCATTTCAATTATTATTTGACTGATAAAATATATACTAAACCTTTTTAAGTCCATTGAAATTGTTTCAGTTAAATTGCTGGGCATTTTAAATTTGCAGGGTAATTTGTGACATCACGAGACTAATGTATTTGGATTGAGAACTATCTCCATATCTTATTTAAATTCAGTCCAGTAAGATTGAAGTGCAATTATCCAATAATTCATTCGACTTTCAGAAGTATTCCAGAAAAAAAAAAATCATTTTGGGCATAGGACTGTGCTTGAAATTTGAATGGGATACCAAAATATAGTGATATTTTTAATATAATGTAAAAATTAATCCTAAAAGGCAACCCACCTGCCACTTAAACATTAATTCCGTTTATCACCTACACACAATGGCAGCAGTGTGTACCAAATACAGTTATTTGTCTATTCTCTGCCAACACTACCGCTCTAACCAATGATATATTCGCCAAATAGGGATAAGGGCAGAAAGTGCGTGGGAGAAGCATCACCTTTGGTGTTCTTTCTAATTCACAGACCATGCTAAGTTGGAAATGAATCGGTCTAAATCCTGGAACTTGTTTCACAAAAACATTGATAGTACCATCAGAAGAAAGTGGTTCAAGATGATTGTCCACCATCATGTTCTGAAAGTTATTTAGGGCTGGGCAATAAACAATAACTATTGATGAATCTAAACTAAAATCAACTCCCATTGAGTTGTGCCGAGTCTGGTCAAATGGCTTTCAGCACTGTGAATGTGGTAACAATCTATACTACCTGACCTGCAGAGTATTTACACTATTTTCCTTTTTGCCTCTGAATTTCCAGCGACCAATATTTTTCCTCAGTAATTATACTTTATTCTTTGCACTGTCCTAACACTAGGTGGAGCTCCTGTTACTGCAGTCTTTGTCTTGCCATCTGCTTGGCACTGCAGAGAGAATAATTGCATTTTACTTAAGATGAAAGAAAAATATATTTCTTTAATCTTTGAAAAAAATCCTAGAATCCCACAGAATAACAGATTTTATTTATTATAGAGGCAAGTGGTTTAGATTTTGGATTTTACTCTGTAACGTTTACTGACACCATTAATTCCCACAGTAAATCTAGAATGAACATAGTTACATGTTGTATCAAAGCTTTACCACAAGATGGTAGAAAATCTGTCAGATCTTTACTCTGTAACTTTTACTGACAAAAATTCAGCAGTCAACATTTTTAAAACATTACACTGGGATTGAAGGAAAAGATTATTTTGTTTTCCACATTACTTTAAATTTCATGTGGACTTTTCTGCTTTGGAAGCTTAATTGGCAGGGGAATGGCACCAGAATGTAGCAATTGAAATAGATAAGGAAGAAGCAGGTCAATATTGGGTTGGAAGACAAACTAATCGGGTGCTGCAGAAATGGGTGCTTATGTCCTGGCTGCCAATATCAATGATTAGGGTATATATCAAAGTTTGCTGCTAATACCAAGTTGGATGGCAGTGTCAGGAGATGGAACAAAGAAGTTTGGGATGAGATTTGAGACTTCCACATTGTTGGATTTAAATGGGAAATAAGTTGTTGTCATTAGCAGATGCTTGAAGGAGGCATAGATTCAAAATGATGGGCTTACGATACCGGGGTATGGTTTGAGGAGATGTGAAATAAATATTCTTGTATTGCTGACACACTAAAATAAATATTCCTCAGATTGACTCTTAAGATACTGCAAATTAATTATCTTTTTTTGGTGTCTGAATTGAATGCAAACAGATTTTAGAAATGGCACTTGATGATTATCAGGAGAACTTCAGCAAATTCATTTTTCACATCTTTTAATGTACTAACAAGTTATGAATTATGTAGGTTTTGTTTTGTAGACAAATGTGGCGGCCAGTTTGCACATTGCTCTACTCTTCAAACTGCAAATTAGTTCAATTAAAACCCAATTTCTGCTATTCAGTGACTCAGCTTGACAAAGTATGACTCCATATGTGAGATTTGTTGAAGGAAAGACTTACAGCACTGGGGAAGCTTCTTTGCTTCCGGGCTCGGGTGATCCATCTGTACGCGTGGTTCAATCTCATCTAAAAAATCACAGTACTTAGTACTGAGTTGAGATTGTGCTCAAATCCAGGAGTAGTAACAGAACTCATAAGCTACTGATGCTATGAAACTGCTGTTAATGTTTTGAGCTGTGACCTCCAAATGATATAAAACATATCTACTTTTATTTACGTAAAATGGAACTGCATGTTTGAATTCTCTTTCTTATAGATGGCTAAGTGTGACTGCTGCAAGCGTCAAGGTAAACTAAATGAATCCATTAAATGGCATGGGGAAACCAAATATTTCTGTAACCTTCATTGTGTTCTGACATTCTGCAAACAACATCATCTAACAGAGATGTCGCCTCAAGATGGAAAAGGTACAAAATTAAACTGCCTTTTCTATGTTGTGCTTTTATTGTGAGCAACGGTGTGTGGGAAAAATAGCTGAAGGAGGTCACCTGGCCCCTTATGCCTGCCCTGTTATTCAGTTTGATGACTGACACTGTCCTCTATTCATTCTGAAGATGCGTCCTGACCCAAAATGTCGCTTGTCCATTTCCCTCCACAGATGTTGCCTGCCCTGCTGAGTTCCACCAGTACTTACTGTTTTCTTCAGCATCTGACTCTTTAAATCTACACTGTTCTCTTCTTCTGTACTTGTTCTCTGTACTAGTTCCCCACAGCCTTCAAAATCCAAACATTTCAAAAATGTATTGATGTAATTGGGGCAAGTCAGGCACGATACATGTGAATGGTTGGTGCATATTCCCATTGGATGAGACTTCCCGATGAGAGTGCAAAATACAAATGTTTACCAAATGTTGATTACATATGCCTTGGTGCCCCATGAAGATGAGCTTTAGTCACCTCTAACCCGAAGTAGACAATGTAGCAGTGCATTTTATTGAAACATTAAAAAAAATAGGAGTAGAGCATTTGGCCCTTTCAGTCTACTCTGCCATTATAGCCGATCCTGTCTCTCAACGTCATATTCTTGCTGTTTCCCCACAACCCTTGATGGCTTTTGTATCTAGAAATCTGTTGAATGACTTGGCATCCTGAGTCGAAATTTCTACATTTACCAAATACTGCTCATCTCAATCCGAAATATCTCACCATGTTATCTTGAGTCAGAAACCCCTTGTTTTAGATCTCCCAGCTGGGGGGAAATATCTTTCCTGCAACAAGCATTTCAAGCCCCGTCAGATTCTTCGAAAGTCAAGCGAATACCAGCCAAGTAGACTTGGGTTTTCATTATATAACAATTCCCACCTGCTAGGGTGCAGTCTGGTGCGCCTCTTTTGCTTTTCTATTTCAAGCATTTCCTTTCTTGGGTAAGGAAACCATAATTAAACACAATATACACAGTTCCTCTTGGTGTGAGCTCGCTTTGTTTGATAATTCTTGCTCCTGTGCTCAAAGCCTCTTGTGATGAAAGCCAACAAGATTTGCTGTATGAACTGCTTGCTGCAGCCGCATGTTTCCTTTCGTTGATTCGTGTACAAGAACATCCTGCATACGTTTGTATTTCAATATTTCCTAATCAAGCACTATTTAATTTAGTTTTTTGTTGTCACATGTACTGAGGTACCATGAAAAGCTTTTGTTGCCCGCTATTCAGTCAACAAAAAGATTACATGATTACAATCAAGCCATCTAGTTTACAGTTAAAGGATACAACATCTAGTGAAAGATGAAGTCCGATTGTCCAGAGTGTGTGTACTGCTTCACTTCATGAGTCTATTGGGATATGGGGAGATGGCAGGAACGGGGTACTGATTGTGGATGATCAGCCATGATCACATTGAATGGCAGTGCTGGCTCGAAGGGCCGAATGGCCTACTCCTGCACCTATTTTCCATTGTCTAATCACAATCTTTGTAATGCTGTCATTGAGGTAGCTTTGTTATCTTGGCACCAGGTTACGAGGTTCTCGAATATTTGATATTTGGCACACAATGGTGGTGCCATTTGCGAATTTGTACATTGATTGTAAGCAATCATAGAAATATTGCCGGCGGTACCCCGTTCTAGATTATTGGTACATTGTGCGCTGCTGAGGGCCAAACACAGTGATCCATGAGTCAGTGCCTGTCCACCTGTTTTCAATACATGGCAGTATATTACCACAAATGTCATGTTCTTCAATTGAACTCTTGTGTGACACTTTGAACAGTACAGTACAGGAACAGGCCTTTCAGCACACAATGACTTTGCAAGAGGTTTACTTCAAAATGAACGATAGCTTGCTATTAATATTTGAGCTTCAGTCAAATTGAATTTGAGCAAAGTTAAAATAAATAATCACAATTATATAATTTTGATATTAAAATTGAGTTGACCAAAACAATTGATCCCCATTAAAATGAAATTGTACTTAAAACAATTGATTACGAGATGAATTTACCTGAAATGTCACACATTTAATGTAGGAAATTATGCACATTTATTAATCTCCAACACCATGGTAATACAGAGGTAAATTGCCCTCTGTAGCTTAGTCCCTTTTTCAGTGATAACAAATGAGAAGTGATCCACTGAAGAGTGTTGGTTCTCCAAAATTTGTACATCTGCACATTAGCGAACAAATCTGTAATATATTCAAATTGAAATTAAAAAAAAATCAACCAGCATTTAGAATTGTTTTGCTACAAGAACACATTGGCAGCTACTGTCATGACGGCCTGCCAGACGAGAGTACGATTTGTCCCCTTGCATTTCACTTCATAACATTAACACCGTAAATGTTTTAAAAAAGATAAACTTCTGTTGATATATAGGAAAGTACATGTATCTTAAATTGTGTGATTATGTAATATTAAAGGAAATTCACTTTTTTCCTTCAACAGTAACGGTACCAAATGTTCCCAGCAGTCAGAGGAAGGAGCCGACTCCTGTGATAGCAAATGTGATATCGTTGGCGAATACTCCGCCAGTGCAGAATACCACTTGTTCAACAACAACTTTAAGTGGTACGGAGGTTCCTATAAACTTGAATTAATGTTTTGTCATCATGTAACAAGAGGATTGCAAAAAAGCATGCACTTCCACTACCTCAATCCATTTCTTTCTATTTGTTATTTTTATCATCCTTATTATTGAAAGGAAGCTCTCAAATTGTGAACATTTGCTAAGTGGACAAGTGACCTTGCTGGTCATTGCAACCATTTTTGAACAAGTACTGCAACGTGACTGAATTTCTCCTCTGCTAATGGTAGTTGCCCTACCATTTATAATGCCAAATACTACTGAGAGGAATCTTGGTTTTGATGAAAGATCAGGACTCCCTCCGATAATATCTGGTCCCCAAAAATTAGAGCTATGAGCAGGAAACTTCATATGCATGAAATCTAACTCAAAATAGAAAATGCTCGAAATATTTACCAGCTCAGGCAGAAAGAAACAGACTTAATTTTGCCAGTCTATTGAAAAGTAAGCTTTATCCCTTTTGTATAGATAATTAAGAACACACAGGTTAGGATAAAAGAGGTCATGATTCGATTGATAAATGTCAAAGAACTGCAGCTGCAGGAATTTGGGATAAAACGTTGTGAATACTCAGCAGGTCATACACCATTCTGCAGACAAATAGAGTTAGCTTTTCAGATCAACAACGATTCATGTAATCAGCTAATTACCTGAGTTCCTGTTATACGTGGATTTTTGTGTATTTAAATTAATTCAGGAAACTTTGATCTTCGCGCAGAACTAAGCAGATGACAGTTTTTTTTCTTTCTAGCAGGTGGGACTTGTATGACTTCAGGAACTAAGGTTACTGGAGAGGTAAGAAAAAAGTGTGGTTATCGTTTAGTTCAACTCAAATTGTTTGCAATTAATGGTTACGTTAAGTTTCTTTGATCTCTTAATAATTTAGATCGGTACACAGACAGAAGCTCTTCGAATACCATCTTCTGCCCCACACAAGGTTCTCAAGAATAAAGCACTCTTGTGCAAACCTATTACACAGACCAAAGCGACATCCTGTAAGCCACACACTCAGACCAAGGCTTCTCAGACAGGTAATGTGTGAATGTATATTCATGTGTACTTGTTTATATTATATTGATAGCTGCATAATAAATGCATATGATGATCGCAACTAATTTGTCACAAAATAATATTTCTAATAACCTAACATAAACAACTCGTGTGAAGCTTCGAGTAGCAGTCTATTTAATCAATACAGTTGTCACGTGTACCGAGGTACAGTGAAAAGCTTATGTTTGCATACTATCCAGTTGAAGGAAAGATGATACAATCAACTCCTCCACAGTACACAGCGAAAACATAAAGGATGTAATTTTTAATGCAAGATATAATTTGTTGATGTGCAGTGAGAGTGTAGCCAAGAATTTCCTAAACCTATAAATCTGAGTTATTAGTTGCACAGGAAGTACTTCAGTGTCACATCTGAGAGTTGTGAAAAGGTTTAAGATACGTGCAAGTATTATTTTCTTCAATCTTTTTTCCAGAAGCGGTTCAGACTGGGATTTGTAGGTGCAACTGTCAAAAGCAAGGTGAGTGGGGTAGGGTTTTATTAAATTGCTTGGATTTGATTTTTCTGAATACCATACGTATTGAAGCGATCACACTTAGGTTTTGCTTAATCTAAAGGAGATAGTTGGGAGTACATGAAATTATGTGGCACTTTACAATTTTAATTTGACCGTGGTTGTCTTTCTAGAATTGACCATACCAATTGTAGTATAGAATTTATAATGCCAATTAAATTCTGAAATAGACTACATCTTTGTGACCTTGTAGACATTGTTATTTTGCATTAATGAGTAGCTTTAGAATATGTTAAAACTGAAACATTTTGTTGTTTAAAGATTAGTAAATAGTTGGTTCTTATAGTATGCTTTCCCGTGTTTTCAGATGAAGATTGGAAGCCACGAGTGGTCATATTACCCATTCCTGTCCCAGTTTATGTACCTTTGCCTCTACATCTTTACACACAGTTTGTACCATTACCGTTTGGGATACCTGTGCCTGTGAGTTGTACACAAAATTACATACATCTTTGAATAAGTTTACTATTGGCTATAGTAGATAATACAGGGCAGAAGGTAGAATGAGCTATAACACATTATTCTGAGATTCAGTGATTGTGATATCTAATATACAACCTAAATGTCAAGAGGCACTGATTTTTGTTTGATGTATTTCATCTTTTTTTTTTAATATGAGGGGGATCCCATTACAAATGACATAACTTGTGGAAATGCGACTTTATACAAATTCTCCTGTATAAATTTATAAATCTTTTATCAAACTAGTGATAATAGTAAAACGTTTCATGGTATTCATAACTGATGACACTAAATAGTCCCTTAGTTGGATTCTGGGTGATTATTCAATGATATGAAATAATTAAAGCAAGTGTATGTAAAGCGAAGCATCACAGGTTACTATAGAAAACAAATATTTTGGACTTATGGAGAAAACAGCTTTAGTATAATTCTTGTGAGCAGAACCCTTGAGTAACTTGGACTGCTTTTATGCTAAAATTGGAGTCTGTTTTTGAAATCTTTATTTTGATGCCACATACTGTGATATCAATCACTGTGATGTGTGGTATTGATATTAGTAATGATCTTAAATTTTACAGAATAGATTATTCCTAATGTCAATGGTGTATCGTATGTATTTCATAATTGAAGTAGATAATGACTGCACATCACAATGCAGAGATTCAAACAGGTTATTTTGATAACAAAATAGTAAGTATAATAAAGTACTGTAGTCAGTAAATTACTGGAGAATATTCTGTGGGATAGAATATACATGCATTTAGATGGACAAGGGCTGATTAGGGATAGCCGGCATGGTGTTGTAAGCGAGTGGTCGTGTCTCACGAATATAAGTTTTTTAAATATGTGACCAGAAAGATTGATGAGGGCAGATGTTGTATATATGGATTTCAGCAAAGCATTTGACAAGGTTGCAATTGGAAGGCTGCTCGGGAAGGTTGGATTGCATGGGATACAAGGAGAGAGAGCTGAAATGATGTAAAATTGGCTTCATGGAAGGAAGCAGAGGGTGATGGTGGAAGGTTGCTTCACGGACTGGAGGCCTATGACTCCAGGTGGTGTGCCTCAGGGTTCGGTGCTGGGTCCATTACTGTTTGCCATCTACATCTAATTAATGATTTGGATGAAAATGTACATGGCAAGATTAGCAAGTTTGCAAATGGTGGGTGGGGTAGTATTGCAGATAGTGAAAATGATTGTCAAAAATCGCAGCAGGATCTTGATCGGTTGGCCAGGTGGTCTGAGGAATGAATGATGGAATTTAATGCAGAGAAATGTGAGATGTTGTATTTTGGGAAGTCTAACATGGGCAAGGCCAAGATTGGGTGGTCAAAAGCTTTTGGCTTATTGACTTTCAACAGCCAGAGTATTGAATATAAAAGTTGAGAGGTCATGTTGCAGTTGTATAAAACGGTGGTAAGGCCGCATTTAGAGTATTGAGTTCAGTTTTGGGCACTGTGTTATAGGAAAGATGTTGTCACGCTGGAAATGGTACCAATAAGATTTACGAGGATGTTGCCAGGACTAGAGGGTCTGAGCTCTGGTGAGAGGTTGAGTAGGCTAGGACTCTGTTCCTTGGAGTGCAGTAAGATGAGGGATGATCTTATAGAGGTGTATAAGATCATGAGAGGAATAGATCAGGTAGATGCACAGAGTCCCTTGCCCAGAATGGTGAAACCAAAAGACATAGGTTTAAGGTGAAAAGGGAAAAGATTTAATAGGAATCTGAGGCGTAACTTCTTCACACAAAGGGTGGTAGGTGTATGGAACAAGCTGCCAGGGAGGTAGTTGAGGCAGGGACTATCTCAATGTTTAACAAACACTAAGACCGGTACATGGATAGGGTAGGTATGGAGGGATATGGGCCAAATGCGGGTAGGTGGGGCTGGTGTAGCTGGGACATGTGTGGCGTGGACAAGTTGGGCCGAAAGGGTCTGTTTCCACACTTTATCACTCTATTGATTCTATGTGATGGTAGAAAAAGATGCTGAAGAAGAAAATCTTGCTAGATTATCAAAAATAACACACTCTTTTCATTTCAGCTGCCAGTTCCAATGTTCATTCCAACAACCCTGGACAGTGCAGACAAGATAATTGAAACAATCCAGGAAATAAAGGAGAAGATTCCCTTAAATCCTTTTGAGGCAGACCTTCTAACAATGGCTGCAATGATTGCAGAAGAGGAGGAAAAAGAGAAAACTATTTCACATGGTGGTCTGTATTGATTCAAGCTATATTATTTATGATCCAGTTGTATGATATTTAGTTTGGTACCTGGTGCCTAGTATATCATATTAAACATATCCAAAGGTAGCATTTTGTTTTTATTATTATTTATAAATCAAGCTTTTTTGAGCTAAAAACATTGTGGGCAGGCCAAAGAACACAGCCAGCATGAGCCGGTTGCCCTTTCATTTGGAATGTGGAAGAATGTGAGATGATCCTATTGAAACATTGAAGATCCTATGAGGTCATAATAAGCTAGATTTTGGAATGTCCAATAGTTGACAAACTTGAAACAGTGGAATATATTTATAAACTTAAGGTACAGTTAGTTAAAACTTGGGTGCATAGAAACTTCTCGCATGAGGTGATGAATCTGAGGAGTTCTTTGCGCTGGAAGTGTTTGAAGACTCGTTTATTGGGGCTATTCAAGGTGGAAATAGAAAAATTGTAAAAATGGCACAGAGAAGGATTGGGAGTGAGGCCTGGGGCATATTAACTGTAATTACACTGAATGGTGGGCAGGACTGAGGGACCGAGTCATTAAAACCAGCTCCTATTCCCTTTCGTTCATTTGTTATCTTAATTTTGCCTTTGGAAACAAGATATGTAAAGTGTGTGGTCAAGTTGAACAAATGCTGAATTTATTTTGGTTCCCTTCTCAGATCAGGGTAGCACGTACAGTGGGGATCTTGAATCAGAGGCCGTGTCTACGCCCCATAGCTGGGAGGATGAACTGAGTAACTTTACTATGAAACAATCGCTTGCATCTGCACCTCTATCTCTACCTCCACCTCCACTACTAACTGAGCCACAAGTGCAGTTACCTCCAAGTGAAGAGCTTGAGGATGACCTGGAAGCCGACATAACTATTGGTCAGTTGTAACAAAACTTGAATTTTCATGTAATGAAAACAATACATATCTCATCTGACAAAATGCACTGGTTATCCCCACAAGAAATAATAGCATGTTTGAATCGTGGAATGTACTTTTAAAATCAAAGGGGGTTCATGATACTTCACTGTTATGGCACTGAGACAGTTGATAAACTAGATGATCAGGTAGTCAACCAGTGTTTCATTTATTAAAGTCACCCTGGTCCGTATTTAACATTCTTGCTGGCTGAGGAAAACAAAAGTTTTGTCACTAATTTCTCAGTTATAGCCTCAGCTACATATATACGTTCATTTTGGTCAGATGCCACTATAGAGAAGATGTTTCACTTGATCGGAGGTTCCAGAGTACAGAATAAAACTTTCAGAACGCACCTTTTCAGACAAAGTAGAGCGTCACCTTTTCAGACAAAGGACACAATATTAAACTTGTGCCTCCAAAAATTCCGTCAAATAAACTTTCAAGTTTGAGATTGACGTTTTTCATATGCGGCTTAACTAAAGTTTTATGAAGCTTCAACATTAAGCTGAAAGATAAGAGAACTTAAAGCAGCACAGGAACATTCTGCCCACAATGTTTGTGCTAAACATGATGCAAAGTTAAACTCATTATCTCTGCCTGCCTGTGATCTATATCTCTACCATTCCCTGCATATCCAAGGGCCTATCGAAAAGTCTTTAGGACACTACATCGTATCTTCTTCCACCATACCACGGACGGCGCTTTCCAGGCACCCACCACTCTGAGTGTAAAAGAGAACTTGCCCCACACATCTTTTTTTTAAACTTTCCACCTCTGACCTTAAAGCTAGCTATGCTTTCTCATCTTTAAGATTTCCACCCGAGGGAAAAAGGTTCAGACTGTCTCCCATATTTATGCCACATAATTTTACATATTTCTTTCAGGTCATCCCTCAACCTCCGGCACTCAAGAGGAAACAATCCAATGTTGTTTGACCTCTCCTTATTACTAATACCCTCAAATCTAGATGGCATGCTGGTAAACCACCTCTGGGGTCTTAAAATCCTCCCTGTGATGGCACGATCAAAACTACACACAATATTTCATATTTAAATTAAAGTTTAATAAAGCTGCAGCATGACATCCTGACTCTCATACTTCATGCCCCACCTGGTGAACACAACCATACCCATGCGCCTCTTTAACCACTCTATCTACTTGTCATTTTCAGGGTGCTATGGACCTGGACCCACAAACTCCCACTGTATGTCAATGCCAATAAGCATCTTGCCATCATCTGTATATTTTTCCTTTGCATTTGATCTCCCAAAATTCAAAACACTACACTTTCTTTGCTTAAAATCGCTGAGGATTTCACAGCATTCCCCAACAAAGCCTGCAAGTGCTTTAGAAACCCTGCAGATCAGATGAAAAACAGTGCCATATTATGGGTGCAGTTTCTGTAAGAAACTATCAATTTTTGTATGAATTATTTCGGATGAAGTGAAGGAATACAGTTACTAAATTATAGATTAACTGGATACATTGCATCATTTTATAATTAGGAATATTCCAATATATTGCTCATCTGAAACAAACTCCATGGACCTATCTATTAGCAAGGGGTAGCAATGACATTGTTAAAGGCAGCTGCTCACCTGCAGGAGTTTAAATCTAAATGTTTACTTTTAACTTGTGTTAAATGTTGATCATTATGGAATCAATATGCACATAATTTTCCTGGAGTGGCTTTGTGATTTTCGATTCACGTTCAACGATTCATTATGCAGTGACTTCATTCTCTTAGCCTAAGTGGTCCAGCTTCTTCCTGGTAGGAGGGCTGTTTGTCCTCGGCTTATCTTTAACCACCTTCAGCTGGTTAAAATATAATATTGTTGAGCTATCGGGGGCATCAAGAGTAATGAACGAGACCCATTAGCCTCGCCAATCTGTTCTCCATGCATGTGATATGATACATAGTTGTCAGAACATGTACTTTGCATCTTACTCAAACCCGGGTCTCCGGCGCTGTAAGGCAGCAATTCTATCACTGTGCCGCCCTAGATTGGTGAACTCTGGGATGTTAACGGTGTGGGACTTGGCAATAATGCCTTAGTACCTGAATTGGAAAGTGTTTTTTTGACGCAAGGAACCAACGGACGACTGCAGATGCTGCTTTACAAAAAAAGACAGTGGTGGAGTAACTCAGCAAGTCAGGCACTTGGGAAGTGGTTTGTTGTGCTCGTTGCTTGGCACTTGTAAGACGTAAATGAAATTTACTTAACCCCAGCTCATTCCTTGTTATTGTCCTGGTTTGATGCATGTGGTTATAGGTTACCAAGTTATTGGAATAGAATGTCATGCAGTCATCAGCAAACATATGCACTTCAAAGAAGAAAAAGCTGTTAAACATACATAGTGGAAAGTTTTCAACGTTTATTTCACAGTGTATTTGAATTATAAAAAAAAGAAATTTTAAACAGGGAAAGATAGATCAACCATGATTGAATGGCATAGTCGACTTGATACGGCCTACTTCTGTTCCTATAACCTAGGAATTATGAACAATGTGCAGATTCCAGATTATATTTGTATCCTTATTATTTTGAATTATTTTTGAAATAGCTACCCTTGAATCATCGCGTCGAGACCAGATGGCAACAGCACGGCAGAATAGGGCAAAGCAGCGTGCAAAAAACAAAGATTACTTTGTGCAGCCAAGAAAACGGGTGAGGATATCTTTTGCGTCTTCTAATTAATTAGATTAATGCTTTCACAATAAAATATTATGACTAATAATATGTTACTAAACAGATATGACAGCGGAGTTTAAACGTTTTTTTAGAGATATGAATATGCAGGGATATGGAGGCATAAGGGGTTAGTTTAAGTAGACATGTTTTGTACTGACATTGTGGGCTGCATAGCCTGATGCTCTGTAGTACTGTAGTACTCCACAAGTATTTAACTCACACGGGAGGGAGGAGGGGTTGGGATGAGGACTAAATAAAAGAAAGGGTATAAATTCACTGTTAATTCTAGCCACTGTAAACTATGACTGTAAGAACTTTTAAAAACTTTTTTTTATAGGGAAGAAAAAAATCTATTGTTGGCTACACCCGAGATGTTATTCAGGAGCCTGCAGTTGGAGTGAATGATGTAGTTCTATCTATGAAGTACATGTACGGTGTGAAAGCTTGGAAAAGATGGGTGCAGTTCAGGAACAAGAAAGGAGAACCCACAGAGGAGCTGCGATTTGGAGGTGAGTAGATGGGCGAGACATTAATCTCACATTGGATCTATTATGTTAGGGCTTCATTTGTTTCCTTTATATGGTTCTTTGTCACATGAACAACAAAAGCAGAGCTGCCAAGTAGTACGGATTTTCCGTATTTTGTACGATTTTGCTTTGTTAAATACGGATTTTTACAAAATCGGCCCGACTTCCTGTTTCATCTTGCTCCTTAAAAAATGCAAGGATAGAAAAAGTCATACTGTGGCCCTAAAAAATATAGCAGATTAAATCTATTAGTATTTTAAATTTCAAGATCTGGATGATTATTTTTGTAAGCTTTGATCTGCCTGTCCCGCTCCAGGTTACAGTGCTGTCAGTTTAACTTGTGGGAATTTAAACGAAGAGCTGTCGGCTGCAGCTCTATGGGTTCTAAATATAGCGCTACCGGCTGGAGCCCTATGGGCTTTACACATAACGCTATGGCCACAGACTGTTCAGGGAGGGAGAAGGAGGGAAGGAGAGAGTGAGTGAGAGGGAGGGAGGGAATAAGTGGGAAGGAGAAAGAAAGGAAGGAGAGAGGGAGGGAGGGTGGGAGGGAGAGGGAGGGAAAGAGAGGAAGGAGGGAGAGAGAGAGCAAGGGAGGGAGAGGGAGGCTTCCTAAATGGCTTATGTATCATCATCTGGTGCTAAAAGCAGGAAGCAGTCGTTCAAACAGCAGTATACAAAGAGATGCCAATGAATGCACTGACAAGTGAGGTGCGTAGAAGACGTGTCAATTAGTAACAAAGTTATGCAGTCTTGTACTCGTACATGGGTATGACCGGACATTAAAAAACTTTTTTTTTTCAACAAAATGGTACCACGTAAAAATACTGATTTCCTCAGCAAAATACTGATTTTCAGGTACTAGAACACTGAAGTGCTCTGACAAAACTTAGCAGCTCTGCAAAAGGAGAACAAAACACAGGCACATTTTCTTTCAGCACATATGCCACTTAACATGATATGTAACTGATTGGATGCATCTTTTCACTGGCAGGGCATTATTGTTTAATTTCCAGTTATCAGTTTAGTGGATCATTTTTTTCTATTTTTCATTTATTTATTGATATTTAGTCCTTTTTAGACTTTCATCTATCATGTTTTATATCAAAACAATGCATGAATGTGAGCCTTAGATTTCCTTATGATTCTGGGTTTCTATAAATGACCTTTACAGCCAGTGACATTTTTTATTTTTTCCCCTCATTTTGTCTGAGCAAACGCCAAGCCTCAGCTTGATGTCTCCATGTCACATAAGCTATACTGCTTGAGGTTCCCTGTTGGATTTTGCAATAGACTTGTGGAGAAAGAAAGTTTAATGACCTTGCCTCTTCAGAATCTCCTGAAGTGTTTTGTATTCCCTTTTGAAATTAGGCACTTGTTTGAAGGATGCGGCAATCCGATTGCAATCATCAACAGTTTGTAAATAAGATAATTGATAATTTGGTTAAATGAGAGTTGACTCGAGCACAATGTTGCTGGAGATTGTTGGATGGACACAACAAGCTTCTTTGTAGAATTGTCAAGAACTTTTAAGACTGAACAAAAAGGCACGGTTTACCATGCCCCCTCTGATAATGTGGACTTTAATACACAATTGGATTGAAGGATCATATTGTAATATGTAATGACCATACTGAAGCCATCGCATGTTTCTAGGTTGGTTGTAATCATCACATGTACATTGATTTGTGCTTTGATACAATGCATAGTCCAGCATTTAGGCCAGTGATAATTGTCAGGAGGTGCACTTAAAACAAAAGCTATTTCATTCTATTTAAATGCTAACCAGGGGTCGAACCGTCAAAATACAGCAAACTGCACGAGCGAAGCCTATTGTGCAACGGTTGCAACTCTTAATACTATTCTTCAACTCATTCGTGTTTATTTTGTCAGTAATGTCATATTGTTAATGAATTACATCAATTTCCATGCAGCTCGACCAATGAAATTAAAGGAGGATATTTTGTCATGTACGGCTGCTGAGCTGAGTTTTGGACTGTGTCAATTCATTCAGGAAGTAAGGAGGCCAAATGGAAAAAAGTATGAGCCGGATAGTATCTTCTACCTTTGCCTAGGAATTCAACAGGTACTACATGATGCTAATGATACACGACTGACCAACGTTTAATTTATAGTGACATTGTACTTCGATATTACAATGTTCTATTGATGTCCGTGCACTGTTTTGTTTTAGAGGTGGATTCCTATTGCGTTCTCCAGTATTATGATTCATCTGGAGAGAAACAATGGAAAAACTGCAATTAACATTTAATTACCCCATCCTGCTCTGCTATTTACTCTTTTTTATTAGCTCAAAGCTTAAGTTTTGCAGTAATTACAGGTTTAATAAATAATAAATCATACAACAGTGAGAAAACAAGGAATATTTAAAGCATAGATTCTGGAGGAAATTATCACCTTTCGATTCTGATTTTTATAAAAAAGACACAATGTAATTTGGAGGTCAGCAAGAAAAAATTGCAGTTTTAAATTAGTTATTTTCTTCCTAACTATAGCTAGGTGTAATTCTCCCTTGTGTCCAGGGGATGGCATCAACTTGCTGCATTTTATGAAGCTCTCGGGCAGATCTCCCATTCCCTTGCATTCACTGGTCCTGGTCCATGCTGCTGCTTCCATTGCGGAGCAGGATGCAATCTTCTGCTGGGAGTTCAGGTCTCAGCATGTGGGTGAGACCTAGAGCAAGCCAGGGCTTCTCCAGCTATCTGACGAGTTTTGATTCTCCAGCTCGTCAGCTGTCACCTGTTATTTAAGTTGAATGTTTCTGAATCGCTAAACATTTAAGCTGATGTAATGAAGTAAAATAAAAATGCTCCTTTTCCCCCAGCAACTTATTTATCCCATTGATTGCCACGGGGTTACTGAACCTGCATCAGGTTAGCCGAACATGGCTTCAGCAGGTGGATTTGCCAGTCCGAAATCTGGGACATCTATGGAAGTTTGCATGGACACATTGGCTCCATAAGGACTTGAATGGGGAAAGCAGAGTTCCAGTCGTGGCACCCTCTTCTCCACAAGGCTACGTTACAGCCACTCAGTGATGAGCCTGGGCGATAGCCATTATGTTCTTGCAAGCAATAAAAAAAACCTATATAAGTTTACTTTCTACTTGCATTTAAAGTTTAAACATATTATTATCCCCCTCTCCCCCCCCCCCCCCCCCCCCCAAAAATCAGGTGAAGCTTGAGTTTTGCAGAATTAGAGAATTAAGAAATAATAAATCAAACAACATCGAGAAACCAGGAATATTTAAAACATATAGATGCTGGAGGAAATTATCACCTTTAAATTCTGTTTTTAAAAAAGAATCGTCGTTTGGAGATCAACAAGAGAAAAATGCAGTTTTAAATCAGTGAATTCCAGTGATCCACAGAGATAGCTCTTAAAGATTTCCAGATCTCCTTGGCAAAGAAATTCAAATATTCACAACTGTAAATAAAAATATCCTCCTTTTCATCTTAAATAGCCAACAGCTTCTCTTGAGCCTTATTCCATGTTCTAGCCTCTTCATAAAGGGGAAATAGCCTCTTACTCCTTAGTCTTTAAGAATTTTAGGTATTTAAACAAGTCTAATCAGTCTGCGATTAGTATGGCCCACTCCATAATAGTATGGGATTAAGTATGGCTCACTCAATCTAACCCAGTGCATTAAATCATCATCAGAAAAAGAGAAGTTTTTGATCAGAATGCAGTGCAGTATGTATTACCATTGTCAATAAATTGGGAAAATATGCTGGATTGATGTGTTTACAATATCTGTAACGGTCAAAGAAAGTTGATTCTCAGATATGTCTGAAAAGAAAATGTCCAGCACACATAGTTTCATGGAGAGCCATCCAATTTTTAAATTGTTTCAAATATTGAGGATGTTTTGGAATACATTTTTCTGATTTTCATCTCTGGATAAAAAGTCCATTAGATCATAGTTGCGAAGTCATAATTCATATATTCTGATTTCTTTCAGTATATATTTGAGAACAACAGGATTGATAACATCTTCACAGATCTTTACTATACAAAGTTCACATCGGAGCTCACAAAGGCTCTGAAATGTTGGCAGCCGCAGCTTCTCCCGAGTGGTAAGTGTCAGTCTGCAGAAACCTTGCCCATTTGAGAAAAACATTTGCAAATTGTTTACGGAAGTGTGAAGTTATGTAAGTCACCTATTACATGCCGGAGAGTGCTTGTATTTGAAGATCAAAATAAGTACCTTTGTGGAAAATATTTGATTTTGTTCATCATTACCAATTTCTGGTAAACATCCACGAGAAGTGCACACTGTACTGCATAAATGTTGTGATGCTTCATATAGCCAAATTCCAAAGCTAATGTCATGATTGGCTTTGAGCAGAATGGAGCCCAATGTTGAACTTGCCATGAACTTGCCTACTGTCATTTGGATGGAATTCACATGTGTTTAGTAATTTCATAACCTTTCAAATTGTTTATGACAGGAAATGTAGACTGTCATAAAAGATTGTCCCTTTACACACTACTCCAAAATGCTCACTTGCCGCTTGTGCGTTTATCAAATTGTTTAAAATCCACTCTGCAAAAACAATCTTAACTAATGAGAGTCTTCACTAGATGCCCCATCAAAGTCTTTAAATGGTGGTCCAAATAACTTATGGAAAGTTTGAATTCCCTTCAGAGTGGATATTTTGACATTTCTGGGATACCAGTTTGTTGTATTTTGCATTTTGAGAAATAAAAATGCCTGCAAGAAAAATTGGGAAATTTAATTTATTAACGGGATACTTTTTGTGTTAATGCTGTCCTCAATATTTTATTTGCAGGCCAGTTGTTTTGCAGGATTGAGGAAGGGCATTTATGGGAATGTAAACAACTTGGAGCATATTCTCCAACAGTTCTTCTCAACACGTTACTGTTTTTCAATACCAAATACTTTCAGTTGAAAAGTGTCAGTGAACATATGATGCTGTCCTTTGCTCGTGTCATGAGGTGTACAAAGTCTTTGAAACCCAACACAAAGATGACCTACCTTCGATTCTTCCCACCAATATACAAAAAGGAGAAAGATATAGGTACGAACAGACCTGTTTTTCCGTAACAAATATAAGTAGTGGAATGGGGAAGTTCTCAAATTGAAGAATAGTTTTTGATAAAGCAAAGATTCAAACAATTTGTGCTGGGTCGAAATAGGGAAGCTGAGTCTTCCTGTAATCTATTGCACGGTGAGAATCGGGTCACTAACAAATTGTAGACGGTAAAGTGTCTTTGTGTATAACACAGCTTTGCAATCATCGGTCAAACTGCACTAGGCTGTTGCATTTACTTGAATGTGGCCTGAGTACTGATCCAACCTTCGGTTTTTATCACTCAGAAAATGGTGGGCTTGGATCTGTCTACCATTTTGCAACAATAACTGTAATTCTTCATTCATGCTTTTGAAACGGTATGATTTAAAATAGTCGGGACAATGAGAAAATGCCTCAAATTCTTGTGTTTTTATGTTGTAGCTTAGCACCCTAGGGTACAGAAGTGACCTAATGTGGTTCTCACATTTCAAACTGATATAATGCATTTCCAAGCAAAGTTAACTGGATTTTAAACATGCTCAGCAGACAGGAAGACATTGTTCACGCAGACATGGTCAACAGTGCATTCAGTTCGATTAACGTCAGTGTGACAGAGGTTTTAGTTTTGGCAAGAGATTCAGATCGCAAATTGCACTAGGATATATCAGTATAAACACTTATTACAGTTCTATTTGCCCAAGTGTGGCACCATTACCTTTGACAGGAATATTTAATTTGGAGATACAGCACGGCAACAGGCCCTTCAGCCTACCACTTCCGAGCCAACCAGTGATCCCTGCACAATAACACCAGCCTACATACACTAGGGACAATTTACATTTATACCAGGCCAATTAACCTATATACCTGTACGTCTTTGGAGTGTGGGAGGAAACTGAATATCTCGGGGGGGGGGGGGGGGGGGGGGGGGGGGGGGGGGGGGGGGGGGGGGGGGGGGGGGGGGGGGGGGGGGGGGGGGGGGGGGGGGGGGGAGAACCTATGCAGGTCAAGGGTGAACGTACAAACGCGGTACAGGCAAGCACCCGTAGTCAGGATCGAACCCGGGGCTCTGGCGCTGTAGGGCAGCAACTCTACCGCTGCACCACCGTGTATTTTACAAATATTGATTTAATGAAAGTTTAAGACAGATCAAACTCAAATAATTATTCAGTTGCATAAAACAATAATCCACTTCTAATCAACATAGCTTTAGTATAAAGTTAAAATTAGGTTAAAATAAATTTCAATAAGATTTATCATGAACTCATTTTTGAATTTAAGTAATGAAATTAAGCTTTTGTAGGGTCGAAGGGGAGAATGGTGCAGTTATGTATTTTTATTTCTAATAATGTAGATAAGTTACAACAATTCGGAAAGAGGAAGCGCAGTGAAGAGGAGGAAGAAGGTGCTATGGAAATGGCTGAAAACACCGATAATCCACTCAGATGTCCAGTGCGTCTCTTTGAATTCTATCTGTCCAAGTGGTAAGCAGGTTTCCGTCAACTATAATCAATCTTTAAATTTAAAGTAAATAAAATCTAATAAACAGTATTTCTTCTAAGCTTCTCCATAGCGGTAGTAAAATGGAATATCCGTTGAAAATAAAAATTAATGCGTGCACAACTTCTAACCACTTGTGTTTTTTTTAACCGTTCCTTAGTTCTGAGAGTGTGAAGCCAAGAAGCGACATTTTCTACCTTCAGCCTGAGCGCTCATGTGTGCCTGACAGTCCATTGTGGTATTCAACCTTACCAACTGACCCTGCCATCCTAGATGCCATGTTGACTCGTATTCTCATGGTGAGGGATGTTCACGAAGAGCTTGCAAACGTTAACCATGAAGATGAGGAAGTGGAAGATGCATCTGAATGAACTAGATTTTTATCTGTTTTTAAGCACTGAATTCTGGAATGCATGTACCCATGGAGAGTAACTGACCTAGGAGTATAGTGAACTCCTCTTCTGGGTTGATTTAGGGACAGGGAAGAGAGGGTCAATGATCACACTGGTCAAACAAAATCTATGTTGATAATTACATTGACAGGAAATCTTGGTGCTTTAAAATAATTACAGTCTAAAGGATTTTTTTTTTGTTGAGATGGACAAGTGATGTAAATCTGTTTTTACCCCAAGCATTCACACTCTACTTCATTGTGTAAACAGATGTTTTAATTTTAAAAACAATGAGTGATAAATTCATTTTTAAGGAGAGCAGAAAAAGGAGTGAAGATAGGATGGATATGGAGTGTGGGGAAAGCCAAGAAGTATTTAAATGACTATTTTAGAATGTTACAGTGGAACTTGAAGGACATATTTTGATTGAATCTCTTATAGCGAGACAGTATTTCGGCCATTTAAATGTTAACATCTATGATTGAAACCACTGTTTAGTCTCTAGATTGCTGTTAACCACGAAACTACTTTTATTTTGGAAAAAAGAATTAACATTGAATTGCATCTACTAACCCCTTGTTAAAATGTCCTGTGCTCACATTTTATTTAGAGGAGATGTGTGTGCTGTAAGTTTAGATGTAGATGTGCACCTGAGTATAAATTTGTATATTTTGAAGGTAATGGGGCAGCTAAAAGGATGTTGTTATAAGTTTAGGTTCTTGCTGACATGTTTTTGTACATACATTTTAATTACATTTATATCTTGACTGTGTATAAAATAAGTGCTTATGTGAAGCCTGATCAGACTTTACATACTGCAGAGTAATTACATTTGTAGAAAAACCCACTGTACTCCCTGTTACATAATACAGTTTGCATTGTAGTAAACAGGTGTTTGTGTGAAAGTACCTTTTACCTCTTCATTAAGTGAGAAACACACTGTTCCCCACTGACATAAATAATGGGAAACGTGAAAATAGTAAATACACTAGATACTGTTCTGAGTTTGGTTTCCACAAGAACCTTTTATACACGGAAGTTGCTGCGATTTAGACACATGGGTTGTTTTGTTGTTGTTAAGGGAAGAACTCGGTTGTAATGCACTTTCTTTCTGCTTCATTCTATATAAAGGTGCACGTTTTACACACAGCTCACCAGCTCAGACATTGAGCAGGTAGTAGTGCTTGCTGCTGGACTAAAGCTGTAATTAGATGATTCCCAAAAGTGATGGAGAGGAGCATTAATCTTCTTTCTACAGTTTTCTTTCTCAATAGTTGTGGCTTCTTCTCTACTACGTGTATTCTGCTACGGTCTCATAATTGAGCCACATTCAAAGGACCTTCAGTTGGAGAGTCAATGCTGTAGTGAGAAGCCCCACCTGTGTTTTTAAAGTCCTTTGAATACAGCTCAATGATGGGAACATTTAAATTAATTGAATTTGTTCTTTTTGAACTGGAAAGCAATCACCAATCAAATGTGCCCCCTTTCGCTCCTGGACAGAGTGTTGGCAAACATAATTTTAATAGTTTATTTGAGAAATCAAACAGATGGTTACTTTGCAAGCATTTTTGCAGATTAGGCATAGTCAATGAAGCTTAGTTCAATTCCTCAATTAATTGAATCATAATGGGAAGATTTAACACATTGGCACCCTCAGCATGTGCCAGCAGCTCAGATCCAAAAATTCTGCAAAGACTTTTCATCCTTAATCAATAAAGGGAAAATATTCCCACACTGCTTAGCTTTGCCTCTGGATTTATCAACGTTTAGTAGTGCATTTTCATTGTTGTTCACTGAAATTTCCATATGTTTTGAACTAGTGTCAACATTGACACGTACCAAGTTCAGATCAAGCAAAGGTTAAGATGCAGGTTGAAACTCCATCAACCCAACAGTGTGCCTTAACCAGTGTCTGGAAGAGCATCCCTTTTGCACAATGTAAATATTCCATTTTGATTCATTAAGTGACAGCATTTGTGCTGAATTCGGAGCAATATTTTGCTGTTGAAATACACTGGTTGTGACTACCTGAATTTTAATACTTTTTGGGCCGTTTCAACCAATAGATAAAGTGTTCATACTGTCACCTTGGGTCAAAACCAGATCACAGAGGAAAGGATTGTATCTAGTCTGTTGTATCACCTCAACCAACTGCCAGTGCTTTCCCCAAAAATAGCATTACGTCCTTGCATGTTCACAGATCATGTAAATCAGAGGGCAAGTAACTAAGCATGCATTTTCTAAGTTTTTTGTTTGATTCAAATGAATGGGATGAAGTCAATAAGGTTGGCGGAGGGTTGGAAAGCACTTAGCTAAGTTTGCAGAGTTGATATGTCTTGCAAATCTATCAGCAGCAATTGTGTGAGATCACTGGAAATAAGTGACTTCATAAAATAATCAGGTTTTAAATAAAACTGAAGCAAAACTCAAATTGCTGGAGGAACTCAGTGGCTCAAGCAACATCAATAGAGGTAAAGAGATGGTTGAGTTTTTGGATCGAGACCTTGCATCAGTTCTAATGCAGCGAGTTGACATGAAGCATCAAGATTGTTGAACATCAACAAATATCTCTGTTGCCACAGATGCTGCATGACCTGCTAAGTTCCTCCAGCACTTTGTTTTTTGCTCCAGAATGTGGCATCTGCAGACTCTTGTGTCTTCATTTAAATAAACTGAACGTGCTGCAAGATGCAAATGTTTGTTCCAAACAGAACACACGATGCCTTTCAATGGGCTAACATAACTGTTATTTTATACTACATTTTTTCATATTTCAATTGAAATATCACAGTGATGCAAGTACATTGAAAAATTATTGTCAACTTTTTTTGATGGGGGTGGGATGGGGAAGTTTTCAAGCAGATTAAAATTCATGGAACAATCAGGAATAGTTCCAGAATGGAAAATATTCTGAAATCTCAGTTGAAACCTGTATCCTTTCTGCCGGGAACACTAGGCTGCAGGACATTTTCTTTTGCGCAGTAATATCCTTTTAAAACTTTTTTTGATAGTTGACTGACTTTATGATCATGTTGTGGATCATACCTTTGTTTGTAACACTTCTATTCGTAAACCTGGTATAAAGTGCAAGGCAATGTACCAAACAACTATGTCCCTTTAATAAAATATTTATCAGTAAGAACTATGAAATTCAGCTGCTGTCATTAATGAGCCTTTTTAAAGTTTTTAGTCAAACCTTAACTCAACATGGTAAATGAACAAAAGTAAGTGAATATTTATGTTATCTGAATAAAAACTTTTTTTTTTTAAACTACAGCTTGTATTTGTTCCTGCTTAGATGTATTTTTGACTGTAGTATGTTAAATTATTAAAGAAAGATTTCCATTACAATTACATATGAGTAGTGAAGGCCAGCACAGTGGACAGCTGGTAGTAGAATTGCTGCCTCACAGCACCGGACATCGGGATTCAGTCCTGATCTCAAGTGCTGTCTGTGTGGAGTTTGCACGTTCTCTTGTGACTGCGTGGGTTTCATCTCTAAAGATATGTGTTTTAGTCAGTTAATTGACCCCTGTAAATTGCCTCTGATGTGCAGGTGCGTAGTAAAATTTGATGGGAATTAGAATATAAATAAGATTAATTTGCATTAGTGTAAACGGATGATTGGTGATCAGTTCTGTTAAAGGGCCAGTTTCTATGCTGTATCTTTTTCATGACTAACTTTTTAAAATCCATTTCAGACAGTGTTTTAATTATAGAATTGGTCTTGTACAGGTTATAAGCATATGTGAATATATTACCTTCCTCTGGTGAGATTTTCTTTTTCAGGAGGTTGGTTCAGCAAATAGTGTTGTTGACCCAGAGCATCAATTACCATGGTCATTCCTAACCACTGCTGATTGTGTGGCGTTTACATGCGTGTTCTTCAACTCCACCTCCAGGGTATCTGGTTTCCTCCCACATCTGAACGACTTGTAGGTTAAATGGCCAATAATTTGCCCATTGCATAAAGATCGGTGAGAGTAATAAGGGGGATGTTGAGAGAATAGTTTCCAGGGAAAATTAGTGGGAAATGAGATTGCTCTGTGAGCCTGCGCAGACTCTGGACTAAGGTGCCTTGTCTTCTGTGAACTGAAGTGTTGAACTCTCAGTCATGAATGCTGTAGAATTGGTTGATGGTAACAACGTATGGGCAGATATTTTCAGTTTATAATTGTATGGTACTTTATTTGTCACGTACCGAGGTACAGTGAAAGCAGTTCAGTACAAGTATCACTATACATAAGCATTTAGATACGTATTAGATAAGCATCTCAGATACAAGTGTATAGTGGTAGTCAGGGACGTGGGGTCAGGGGAGGCAGAGCCTCACCTGTCATACTCCCAATGAAAATAGCTGTTAAGAAAGGTAAGGAAAAATAATAATAAAATAAATATAAAGATTTTTCCACTGATCTGTTATAAATGTGATTTCTATATGAATCGAATAATTTTTTTATAGTAAAATTTGCCAAAATTGCACTGTTCCGCTGCAAATACAGGGAGAGGTGAGGCAGCGACGAGCTGAGCCTCCCCTCTGATTGCGCAACCCCTCAGAAACTGCATGGAGCACGGGCAATAAGCGTGTGCCTACTATCTCGATGTATGTCACCAATGCAATGATTGTAAACCCTTTCATTACATGTCCTCACCTTCCATAGTCCAGGAAACTTATTTCACATATAAATATATTACATTTGTGCTCGCTGGTCTCACATAAAACTGCAATTAAATAACACCAGGGGAGGCAGCGATCACATCTGCCTCACAAGGGGGCGTGTCTTGAGCCCAGTAGAGGAAGAGCGAGTGTCAATTACGTAGGCTCAGCCCACGTAATTGACGTTGCCTCACTCTCCCTCCACGTTAGCTAGCTTCAGCAGCGGCGGCGCAGCACTGACCAAAGATGGAGCAAGACACGCCACTTGGCGAAAAAAACATCATTGGGAAGGTAGACTTTGTCAGTACATTAGAAAGTTATTAGATTTTTTAAAATAGATCTATACTTATCACTTGGACTTGGAACTTGGAAAACTTTATTGTCGAAATTTTGTTGCCTGCAGTCATACATATGGTAAATAACAAAAACACACAATAAACACATATTTAACATCCACCACAGTGAGTTCACCAGACACCTCCTCACTATGGTGGAAGGCAAAAATCTTGTCTTTATCTCTTCCCTTCTTCCTCTTCCTCTTCCTCTGCGCTGAGGCGACCCGGGCCTCCGATGTTGTGACCGCACCGGGTGATGTAAATAAGTCCCGTGGGTGAACCGCGCTCCGCGAGCGTGCCGGTTCAACCGCAACCCGGGGCGGTAGAAGCTGCCGAAGCTGCCGCCCTCCAGTCCAGCGGACGCAGCTGTTGCCACGGGAGCTCCGGAAAAACAGGTCATCAACCCATCACGAGATTTTTCACGCTCAGATTCGAGTCTGGAAACGCGGCGGCCTCATTCTCTCTCTCTCCCCCTTTGTTCTCTCTCTCTCTCTCTCTCTCTCTCTCTCTCTCTCTCTCTCTCTCTCTCTCTCTCTCTCTCTCTCTCTCTCTCTCTCTCTCTCTCTCTCTCTCTCTCTCTCTCTCTCTCTCTCTCTCTCTCTCTCTCTCTCTCTCTCTCTCTCTCTCTCTCTCTCTCTCTCTCTCTCTCTCTCTCTCTCTCTCTCTCTCTCTCTCTCTCTCTCTCTCTCTCTCTCTCTCTCTCTCTCTCTCTCTCTCTCTCTCTCTCTCTCTCTCTCTCTCTCTCTCTCTCTTTCTTCCCCCCCCCCTTCTGTCTTCTGTCTCCCCATTCTCTCTCTACTTTCTCCTTTCTCTCTCTCCTCTTTCTCTCTTCTCTCTCTCCCGTCTCTTCTCTCTCCCTCCCTCCCAGCCACGGCTCCACCCCTCTCCTCGGGGAGACGCGGTGCTCAATGCAGGGAGGGCCGGGACACTGATACTAGCCAGTGCCTCCCCAGCCATTGACCTCACTGCACGTCACTGGTAGTAGTACACTGAGACAGTATACAGAGTCGCCAGTTTGGTACCATTTTCAAGTCCCACTCATTGTAAGTGCAGGGATCTTGACCCGATCATGAAGGTCGGTTGTCCTGGCATTGTTGCAGGGTCTGCCTGGCTAAGCGTAGACATGGGGTCTTCCGCCATCCGATCCACATGCTCGACCTCTTGTAGCGGGCAAATGTTTGCATGAATAATTTAGGTGTTGTGATTTTATTCCTGTTCTCTTTCCATTTTTATCAGCTACATTGCTTTTAGAACTTTATCTGAAATCAAAGTTTCATTTTAATATTAGTATTGTTGATGAAATGACCATCCTTAATAACTTCCTGCCTAAAATTGATTTAACCTCTTGAAGGTTTCCTCAAAGTGAAAATGCAATGCAGTGGGATGTAATAAGAGAGGTCATCAAAGTTAATTACATTAAAGCACAACATTTACAGCACAGGGACAGGCCATTTTGGTCAGTGGATCTATCTTTGCATTTTTTCACCACCCACCTTGCTTTATCTCATGTAATTAGGAAACCTCCTCCCTTGTCTGCCCCTCTCATTTACATTGATGCTGCTCTCTTAGTTTAGGATTATTTCCATCTTTTGCAAGGTTTACTGACATATTAAGGGGCGAGTGAGTTCAGTTCAATGGAGAGACTAAAGAAGCTCTATCAAAGTGCCAGAAAATATTTTCAGAAAGGCTTTGTGCTGTAATCTTAGGACTCGATTTAACTCAACGTGATATTGTTGCTTTTATAAAAAGTTTTTTGTTCTAAGCATTTTGAGTAAAAGTTAATTTTGCATTAAGTTAGTTTCCTGATATTACAAGGAGATTTGTAACCACTGAATTTTCCTTTCCTTTTCATTAAACATTTTACAAAGTCCTTTGGAAAGATTTATTTACATTGCAGGTGATTAAATTTAAGTTATTTAACTGACCACATATCTAATTTATTCTGGGTACGCTGTACAAAATTTGTTTTGCAGCAGTGATTGTTGTGAAGTTCTTGAAATGCTGTGGATGTGAGAAATGCTCTATGGGGTCTTTTAATACTGTATCTCAATGGTTCTATGGTTTATTGTCACTTGTATCAGGTACAATGAAACATTTTTTTCTGCAAACAGATCAGAAAAACTATTCCCGTACATAAGAACAATCGCTCCAGACATTACAGAATGTATGGAACAGCCCACATAGAATGGGAGGGGGAGTTGAAGTGCTTGGCGATCGTTTCGCCGAACACCTCCGCTCGGTCCGCAATAACCAACCCGACCTCCCGGTGGCTCAGCACTTCACTCCCCCTCCCATTCTGTATCCGACCTCTCGGTCCTGGGCCTCCTCCACGGCCAGAGTGAGCAACACCGCAAGTTGGAGGAACAGCACCTCATATTCCGCTTGGGGAGTCTGCATCCTCTGGGCTTGAACATTGAATTTTTTCAATCTCTATCTCTCCCCCACCCTAGTCGCACTAGCTTCTCATTTTCACATCACAAACAGCTTACAATGGCTTGTTCCCTTTATCATCGATACTTATTTTGCATATCTTTCATTCATTGTTCTTTATCTCTCCACATCACCGTCTATATCTCTCGTTTCCCTGATCCCTGACCAGTCTGAAGAAGGGTCTCGACCCGAAACGTCGCCTATCTCCTTTGCTCCTTAGATGCTGCTGCTCCCGCTGAGTTTCTCCAGCCTTTTGTGTACCCCTAACCCCTCTCAGTGTTGTTTCTCATCTGTTTTAGACGTTAAAAAGCCATTTATAAAGGCAGCAACTACAACGGGAATGATCAGCACACTGCTCGAATAAAGGAAATCTGGATACAGATTTTTCTAACCTGCAAAAAAAGCGAAAATGCTGTTAAATTGTTAAGCAGTAATTAACTAATTAGCTATCTAATTAGCGAATAAACAAAGGATACAACACTTTGAAGAGGTTAATAATTAACTGCAAAGCATGCTACAATACACCGAGTTTAAAGACAGTACTGTAACTATGGAACCAGGCACTTCCTGAAGGCGATGCCATTTCCGATGAAACAAATGAGTTCTAGATTGACCTCTCCCTCCAGACTGTTATCAGAACAAACATTTCCTGTTTACCTGGAGGGATTTGTTATCTCAAGTTTTTCAGTGCCTAAAAGGGGTTTCTATTTCAGGTAATTAAGTGAAGCAATCTTATTTTTCTTTTTTGTTTGAGTAGATAAAGCAGAAAACAAACTGGCATGTTATCGGTGTATCTTTCTGATGAATGAGTAACTTTGTTTGTGAGAGAAATCGATCTTCAAGCACGCTAGAATAGTTGTCAGAACGCATGCATTATGGATACCTTGGTTTAAACAAAGACTTGAGGTCAGTGAAGTACAGCTTTGAGAATATAAATATATATTTTGCAACAAGCACAATTCTTGCTTTATGTCCGAAGAAGGGTCTTGACCCAAAACGTCACCTGCTCCATTTCTCCAGAGATGCTGTCTGACCGTTTGAATTATTCCAGCTTTTTGTGTCTATCTTCGGTTTAAACCAGCATCTGCAGTTCCTTCCTACACATTCTTGCTTTAAGGTTTGTTACCCTTTGTAATGATTGTGGCATATGACTGACTGCGCCCTGAACTACAAAAATCTCTTATCAGAATTTCCAGACAGTCTGAATAGTTATTGAACTATTCAAAAGTTGCTTGAGCTTTTGTCTCGCACATATCAATTTCCACAACATAAGCTTCAAGAACTCAGCTGGTCAGGCACTATCTATGGAGGCAAAGGGTTGGTCAGCATTTCGAGTCGTGACCCTGAATTATGATTCATGATGCAGGGTCTTAACCCAAAACATTGATCGTCCCTTTGCTTCCGCAGATGCAGCCTGCCCCACTGAATGCTTCCAGCAGTTTATATTGTTTGCTCCAGATTCAGGCACAAGACTGGCTGTATGACTCTAAAGGAAAAATAATTTTGGTGTCTGTTCATTGAAGACAATGCCAATAAATTAAATCAAATCAAATCAAAAGAAAGCAATCATGTTAGTAAGAATATCGTCTGATACTTGCATAACAACAAAGTTCTGGAAATACTTCAAAAGCATTTCATTTCAGTGGTATCAGAACATACAGAATGCAATCTGAAGAAGAGTTCTGACCTGAAATGTCACCCATCCTTTCTCTCCAGAGATGTTGCCTGTCTGTCAAGTTACTCCAGCACTTTGTATCTATCTTGAGTATAAACCAGCATCTGCAGTTCCTTTCTACACAAAGTTTTTGTTGTTTGATGCCAGCAGGTAGAGGTCATAAGAGGCAATGAACGACGCAATGCAATGGAGTTTTGATTCAAACAGAAGGTTAGTGCAATGGCAGAATGGAGATCAATGGCTGGAGCAATAGTGGCAACTCCCAACATGGAGACTGGTCACATGAGACTGGTCACATGGGGTAAATCGAGTCTGGCAGGAAGCTGTACTGCTGCCACAGTAATGGGAATAATTCACGGTTCACATTTCTGTTTGGAGAAGAAAGAATTTAAATGCAGAAAGCAAGGAAGCATCAAACTTAGATCTTTAGAGCTAAACAGGATTCAGCGAGCTAAATTATTTGCAGTAAACCAACGTTCCAAAGGAGGCAGACACATAAACACTATCCCCTGCTCTCAGCTTCTCTGCCTCTGCTGCGCCTGTTCACAACATGTTTCCATTCTAGGACATCCGCGATGACCTCTTTTGCAAATGTCGTTTCACCCCTGCTGTCATAGATGGATCCCACACGTGTCTCATCTGCTCTTGCTTCACCTGCCCCCAGATGGAGCAAGGATAGAGTTCTCCTGGTCATTGCCTGTCATCTCACCATCCTTTGTTTCCAACACATCACTCAATGACATTTCCACCACCTTCAACGTGATCCCACCAGCCACACCCATTCTGCAGAAACACTTCCTCCACAACTCCTTTGTTCACTCATCCCCTCCCACCCAAACCACCCCCCCTCCAGGTACTTTCCCCTGCAACCGCAGGAGATGTTACACCAGTCCCTATAGCTCCTCCCTCACATCTATCTAGGGACTCCAGCACTCCATCCAGGTCAGACAGTGAGATACCTCCACTAACCTCATCTGCTTCATATGGTGTTCCCGATATGGCCTCCGTTACATCGGCAGGACCAAGCGCGGACTCAGAAACTGCTTTGCCGAACACTTGCACGTGGCCTGCCAAGGTCTGCTGGATCACCTGGTTACTAACCATGAAAACTCCCCTTACCATACCGTACTGACCTTTCTGTCCAGAGACTCCTCCATTTCCTGAGTGAGGCCACCCACAAACCAGAGGAACATCACCTCATATTCTGCTTAGGTAGTTCACAGCCCAATAGTGTGAACATTGAATTATCTGTTTTTAGGTAAGTAACTTACAAACAACACTCTCCACCCCCCCCTTTTTTTCTTTTCCCACCTGGACTTGCACCCATTTCTTACCTTCCCCATTCACCTGGCTTCCCAATTTTCACTCTTCTATCCTTATCTCACACCGTAGACTTCTCATCTCTGGCCTTTGTCCAACCATTTGCCTATTCCAGAGATGCTGCTTATCCTGCTGAGTTACTCCAGCAATTTGTGTCTACCTTCCACCTATCCGTTGCCAGGCTTTGTCCTGCCCCTCCGGTCTCCAGCTTTGTCCCGTCCCACCCACCCCCACCACAATCAGCCTGAAGAAGAGTCCCAATCCAAAAAGTCATCTTTCCATGTTCTCTCGAGATATTTCCTGACCGCTGAAGGGAGGTTTACATAACATTGAGGTGGCTGAGGCGTGCGTGAAGTGCATTTTAAGCAATGCATACCACCAGTTATATTAAAAACTAAGTGGAAACAGGCCCTTCGGCCAAACTCGTCCATGCTGACCACGTTGCCTAACTGAACTCGTCCCACTTGTCTGCACTTGGCTCACATCCCTTCAAACCTAACCTATTCCTATTCCTATACCTGTCCAAGCCTTTTATAAATCATAATTGTATCCACGTTGAAGGTGGTGGAAATGCCTTGGCAGCTCGTTCCATTTACGCGCCACCCTGTTTGAAAAAATTTACCCAAAGTCATTTTTAAATCTTTCCCCTTTTACCAAAAGCCAGTACCCTCTGGTTTTCGACTGGCCTACCTTGGGGAGAAGACTGGTTATTCACCCTATCTATGCCCTCATTATTTTATAAGCTGAAACTTCCAAAGCTTTCCCTCCTCTGTAGTAATTGCAATTAGAGCATCACTGATTGCACAACAATGCTGAACTTCCCATTTTATGATAGTTTTGGTGACTCTTTAAAATCACCCCTCCAGTGCTTCATGGATAAAAGATCCTCGCCGATGCAACCTCTCCTGATAACTCAAATGCTTCTGTCCTGTGATGCCCTCAAATCCTTTGCAGTGTTGCATCCTTTCCAGTTTAGTGACTTTCTTCATATAGCAGGAAAACCAGAACTGTACACTTTACTCAAAATGTGGCCTTAGCAGCATCTTGTGCAGTTGCCACACGATGTCCCGATACCCTCATTGATGAACGGCAGGCAGCGTGTCAAATGCCTTCTTCATGAATCTGTCCGTGTCCCTACTTTGAAGGAATTATGTATATGTTTATAATTAAAAGATGCCAAATTGATGTGTATTCACAAATAGGGATTAATAATTGGGATTGACTCTATTTGAAGAAGAGTCTCAATCGGAAACGTTGTCTCTCCATTTCCCTCCACAGATGCTGCTTGACCTCTGAGTTCCTCCAACATTTTGTTTTTTCTTTGGACTCCTGCATGTGCAGTCTCGTGTGTCTCCATTTAGTTGAGAAAGCTGGGGTTAGACTGGAAACATCTATTTAGTCTGAATACATTTTGGCCACATTTTAAAAAGCTTCAGTAGAAATATGAAGATATATTTAAAGATGATATGATCATTAAAGAATACCAAACCCATGTATTGATCTAATAACATGTAACCTCAAATAAAGTACAGATGCAGATGCTAGTGAAGGTGCTGCAGAGTATTTGAGCGATCCTCACTATTGTGTTACATTTAAGCTCTTGTGGAGGTTGTTCAGCAAATCTTATTAGTGCAGTAGATATCGTGCTTGGGCAGCTTCCAACCCAGTGGTATTAATATTGATTCTCTAATTTCAAGTAACCCTTGCATTCCCTCTCCCTCTCTCTCTGCCCTTCCCCCACTCTAGTCATCCTGCCCGTTCCACTGTTTGCATCCATATATCCATTCATCATCACCTCTTCCACAGCCAACAATGGGCCATTGTGGGCTCCACCTTTCCTTGGTCATCAGTGCCGCCTCTGACTTGTCCTGAACCTTTTCATATCTCTAGTTTCCCTCGCCCCTGACTCTCAGTCTGAAGAAGGGTCTCGACCCTAAACGTCACCTATTCCGTTTCTTCAGAGATGCTGCCCGACACGCTGAGTTGTGGCTTTCTTCCAACAGTATAGTCTGTTTATGTCTCACAATTTGGAAGGCAAACTGCCAAGAAAATATTGTTACTTAGAACTGGTGCCACCTATGCTCGGGTTACAGAAAATAAACAAAGCCAAAGATATTAGACTAATTGAATATCCACATTCTGTCACCAAAACTATCATCAAAATGATTTTTCAGGAAGTTCAGCATTGTTGTGCAATCAGTGATGTTCTAATTGCAATTACTACAGAGGAGGGAAAGCCTTTGGAAGTTTCAGGAAATGCTCAGAAACTTAATTAACACAATGTCAGACTTAAAAGAAGCAAATGTGCCATCATGCAGAAGGCGGTAATTTATTTGGTCTGTGATTAGATGAAAGCAGACCGCAGCCAAGCTAAGGGGAAGTTGAGGCCATCATTGGAGCCAGAACATCATTACTCAGCTCGAGTCATTTCTAGAATTGACTCAACAAGATGCCAAATTTCTTGCTGACTTTACGACAGAGTCGACTCCTCTTTATGAACTATTTAAGAATGGTGAACCACGGAGGGTGGGGAAGATGAGCAAAAGGTGTGCATTTATGCAAGAAAAGACTGTGGTCAATAATTATAGCTGGAGTTACACGGTTTCACCAAGTCTTGCTGAGTGAACCATTCATTCAACCTGTAATAAGCACAAGTATTTGTTGGCCATTATGGGGGGTCACGCCTTCTATTCTTATGATGGTGGGATCAGGGATGCCCAGATGGGCCATTCTCCTGTCTCAATGCAATCACATTGGAAGGGTGCACAGTTGTGCAGCAGTAAAGTTGCTGCCTTACAGCCTCAGAGACACGGTGGTGTCGGTACGGAGTCTGTACCTTCCCCCTGTGACCGCGTGGGTTTTCTCTGGGTGTTCCAGTTTCCTCCCACAATCCAAAGACGTACAGGTTTGGAGGTTAATTGGCTTCGGCAAAATTGTAAATTATCCCTAGTAGTAAGATGGTGCTAGTGTGCGGGCCTTTTTCCACGATGTTTCTCTAAAGTCTAAAGATTCGAGTCTGTGCTCAGTGCATTCAAACGCAACAACAATCTTAACACCTCGCCAAGATGATCTTTTAAAACACGCACGCCAAACACAAAGTAAAATTCAATCTCAGCAGGTAGTGGAAGCTGATTCCCCTGTCACAGCTGCAGAGAGAGCTTGTGTCATGCACAAAGACCCTGCTTTGAGGCCCATTAAATGGGTGGAACAGATCAGCCTGCTGTGATATCACTCCACCTAAATCGATGCAAATTATTGTTAATACAGCAGAGAGTTTTACGATGATCATATTGTTCATGCAACTCCTGAGAGTGAGTTTTGCTCAGCATTTAGCTGTAGGTAATTGGTTTTAGCAATTGTTAGTGTTGTTTCCAGGTATTGCAATGTATTATGTTCCCCTGCATGGACATGCCTTTGGTTTTTACTTGTAAAGTACACTGGGCCTTTTTAAGCTTAAATAAAATAATTCCATGCATTGTGTAAATTAATTCACAGTTTTACAGAATTCCTGTCATGACTTTGGAGACAACCGGGTAATTGCAAAAACTAAATCGGAGCACGTAAACCTTCAACCAGGGTACAATTCAGTCCTAGACACAAAATGCTGGAGTAACTCAGCGGGACAGGCGACATCTCTGGAGAGAAGGAAAGGGTGACATTTCGGCTTGAGACCCTTCTTCGGACTGATGTCAGGGGAGTGGAAGGGATAGAGATTGACGTAGTTGGAGATAGTAAGACAGGTGGGAGAACTGGGAAGGGGGATGGGATGGTGAGAGAGGGAAAGCAAGGGCTATTTGAAGTTAGAGAAGTTAATGTTTATACTGCTGGGGTGTTAGTTGCGCAAGCAAAACGTGAGGTGCTGTTCCTCCAATTTGCGCTGCACCTCACTCTGAAAATGGAGGAGGCCCAGGCCAGAAAGGTCAGATTGGGAATGGGAGGGGGAGTTGAAGTGTTGAGCAACCGGGAGATCAGGTAGGTTAAGGCAGACTGAGCGGAGGTGTTCAGCGAAACGATCGGCGAGCCTGCGTTTGGTCTCGCCGATGTACAGAAGTTGACACCTGGAACAGCGGGTACAGGAGATGAGGTTTGAGGAGGTGCAAGTGACCCTCTGCCTCACCTGAAAAGATGGTCGGGGTCCTTGGATGGAGTCGAGGGGGTAGGTAAAGGGACAGGTGTTGATTCTCCTGTGGTTGCAGGGGAAAGTACCTGGGAAGGGGCGGTTTGGGACGAGTTGATCAAGGAGTTGCGGAGGGAACGGTCTCTGCGGAAAGCAGAACGCGGTGGAGATGGGAAGATGTGGCCAGTAGTGGGATCCCGTTGGAGGTGACGAAGGTGTTGCAGAATTACATGCTGTATGCGACGGCTGATGGGGTGGAAGGTGAGGACTAGAGGGCCTCTTTCCTTGTTGCGAATGGGGGGAGGGGGAGCAAGAACAGAGCTGTAGGATATCGAGGATAGCCTCATCTATAATGGAAAGAATGAGGACATTTCAGATGATCTAGTATGGTAAACCTCATCCTGGGCACATATGCGGCATAGTCAGAGGAATTGGCAGTAGGGGATAGAGTATATACAGGGAGCAGGGTGGGAAGCAGGGTGCTTTCTGTAAAGACTTCATCTTCTAGACTACACATTTTCCCAGCCTCATTCTTGTAAATTGGAGGAACAGCACCTCATATTTCGCTTGGGTCGCTTACACCCCAGCGGTATGAACATTGACTTCTCTAACTTCAAATAGCCCTTGCCTTCCCTCTCTATCCCCTCCCCATTCCCAGTTCACCCACCAGTCTTACTGTCTCCGACTACATTCCATCTCTGTCCCGCCCACTCCCCTGACATCAGTCTGAAGAAGGGTCTCGACCCGAAACGTCACCCATTCTTTCTCTCCAGAGATGCTGCCTGTCCCGCTGAGTTACTCCAGCATTTGGTGTCTACTTTCAATTTAAACCAGCATCTGCAGTTCTTTCCTATAATACAGTCCTCACTGCTGAAGAATTATACTGGAAGATAGACATGAAAAGCTGGAGTAACTCAGCGAGTCAAACAGCATCTCTGGAGAAATGGGATAGGTGATGTTTTGGGTTGAGTCCCTTCTTCGGACTGAGAGTCAGGGACAAGGGAAACGAGAGATATAAGAAGTGCATAGAACAAATAAATGAAAGATATGTAAAAAGCAACGATGATCAAGGGAAGATGGAGCCCACAATGGTCCATTCCTGGATGTGGGGTAGGTGATAATGAATTATGCAGACAGTGAAACTCAACAGGACGATAATGAAACGAGTATGAAGACTAGGGTGGGGGAGGGATGGAGAGACGGAGGATGCAAGGGTACCTTGAAGTTAGATTATATTAGGTTCTGGTAACCGGTGCTTTCATTGTTTCTGCTACTTCCAAAATAAACTATTAATACAAAGTAGTATTTCAATGCAAACAGTTGGGCCCATAGAGCAGGAGTCATAGAGTGATACAGTGTGGAAACAGGCCCTTCAGCCCAACTTGCCCACACCGGCCAACATGTCCCAGCTACACTAGTCCCACCTGCCTGCGCTTGGTCCATATCCCTCCAAACCTGTCCTATCCTTGTACCTATTTCACTGTTTCTTAAACGTTGGGATAGTCTCAGCCTCAACTACTTCATTTGGCAGCTTGTTCCATACACCCACCACCCTCTGTGTGAAAAAGTCACCCCTCAGATTCCTATTAAATCTTTTCCCCTTCACCTTGAACCCGTGTCCCCTGGTCATAGATTCCCCCACTCTCTGCAAGAGACTCTGTGTATCTACCCAATCTAATCCTCTCATGATTTTGTACACAAACGGGATGCATTATAAATGCCCTAATTGTTCATATTTGTGGGAGAATTCAGCACAACTCCTTCAATTACGAACAATCAGAGCTGCAAGCACAGAGAGCCTTGTTCCAAGGGCATGTCTTACAGGGTGTTGGTGGCCTAATTCAATTATAGGAAGTCTTAAAGAACACAACCCACAGCTAAGATAATGTAGATTAGTTCAATCTTATTTTTTCAACGCAGCTGTACATTTGTAATGAAATGCTTGTGCTGTTATCACATGGGCACAAGATCAGCACATTACGTGCATTGTAGGCGCAACTGCACACTTGTCAGATTTAGCCCTCACATTGCCAACTCCTACACTTTTTTCCAATGCCGGTTTGCTAAGCTTATTGGTATTAATGTTTTACTTCAGGCATATCACTTGTGGGCCATGATTTATTACTGTGATGTTAAAGTAGCGGGGAGTTGGTGAAGGAACAGGGTTCATTCTTCCCATCAAGAATATAGATGTCAATGGATGAAAATAGTCCCAGGACCTACTGGGTCCAAGCAGGGTGGCAGCGGTGGAGTTGCTGCCTTACAGCGCCAGAGACCGGGGTTCGGCCCTGACTACAGGTGCTGTCTTTGCAGAGTTTGTACGTTCTCCTTGTGACCGCATAGGATTTCTCCGAGTGCTCCGGTTTCCGCCCCACACTCCAAAGATATACAGGTTTGTAGGTTAATTGGCTTTGGTAAAAGATTAGAAATTGTCCCTTATGTGTAGGGACAGTGCTATTGTGCGGGGATCGCTGGTCAGCGCAGACTCAGTGGTCTGATGACCCTGTTTCTATACTGTATCGCTAAACTGGTTTGCTTTTAGTATTCTGTAGTTGTGTGTGACACCTCACTGAAAAACATCATAATTTATTTACTATTCGTAAGTTCACTTTACCAAAACAAATCATAAAATGGAGGTGAAGACCACTTTTCCATTCTCTTTAACCCTGTTTAACCCTCCTGAGCCCTTAACTGTGGAGCCTCAGGTCAATTGGAGTAATTCACAATTTCTTAACTGTGTTTTTTGAATGCTCCACATGCCTTCGAATTTACTAAATGAGGACCCATTTATTCCTCCTTTAAATTCCCATAGAGTTTAATGGATTTTTCAAAAAAATGTCTCCAATATTTGGAAGGGTTTATCCTGTGGAAAGTAAGGGTGTAGGATTGACACACATTGCTGGAGTAACTCAGCGGGACAGGCAGCATGTAATATTTAGCTTGGCTCTCTTGTCTCTTTGAACATTAAAGAAACAAGTTTTCAATGCGATAAAATGTAACCAATTAGAAGGATGAGGGGGAACCTCATTGAAAGTTACCGAACAGTGAAAGGCTTGGATAGAGTGGATGTGGAGAGGATGCTTCCACTAATGGGAGAGTCTAGGACTAGCGGTCATAGCCTTAATTAAAGGACTTTCCTTTAGGAAGGAGATGAGGAGGGTGGTGAATCTGTGGAATTCTTTGCTACAGAAGGCTGTTGGGGTCAAGTCAATGGATATTTTTAAGGCAGAGATAGATAGATTCTTGATTAGTACAGGTGACGGGGGTTATGGGGAGAAGGCAGGAGAATGGGGTTTAGAGATAGATCAGCCATGTTTGAATGGCAGAGTAGACTTGATGGGTCGAATGGCCTAATTCTACTCTTATTACTTATGACCTTAATATGACTCAAGAATTGTTTCAATAATAGAAAAAGGTACATGGACAGAAGAGGATCATAAGCTCAATGCAGGTTTTAGATCCCTTGAGCATCTATTGTTAGCTTATTTTGAAATGGACCCAAAATGCTGGAGTAGAGTGCATTCAGAAAGTATTCAGACCCCTTCACCTTTTCCACATTTTGTTACGTTATGGTTGCAGCCTTATTCTAAAATTGATTCAATTTTTTTTTAAATCATCAATCGACATACAATACCCCATAATAAAAAAACGAAAATAGGTGTTTAGAAATGTTTGCAAAGTAATGTAAAAGAAATAAGTCAAACATCACATTTACATAAGTATTCAGACCCTTTGCTATGACACTCAAAATTGAGGATAGGTGCCTCCTGTGTCCATTGATTATCCTTGAGATGTTTCTACAACATGATTGGAATCCACCAGTGGTAAATTAAATTGATAGAACATAATTTGGAAAGGCACACACCTGTCTACATAAGGTCCCACAGTTGACAGTGCATGTCAGAGCAAAAACCAAGCCATGAAGACGAAGGAATTGTCTGTAGACCTCCGAGACATGATTGTGTCGAGACACAGACCCGGGGAAGGGTATAAAACAATTTATGCGGCATTGCAGGTCCCAAAGAGCCCAGTGGCCTCTGTCATTCTTAAATGGAAGAACTTTGGAACCACCAGGACTCTTCGTAGAATTGAACAATCGGGGGAGAAGGGCCTTGGTCAGGGAGGTGACCAAGAACCCGATGGTCACTCTGACAGAGCTCCAGAGTTCCTCTGTGGAGATGGGAGAACCTTCCAGAAGGACAACTATGACTGCAGCACTCCATCAATGAAGCCTTTATGGTAAAGACAGAAGCCACTCCTCAGTAAAAGCACAAGACAGCCCGCTTGGTGTTTGCCAAAAGGCATGAGAAACAAGATTCTCTGGACTGATGAAACCAAGATTGAACTCTTTGGCCTGAATGCCAAGCGTCAATTCTGGAGGAATCTAGGCACTGCTCATCACCTGGCCAATACCATACCTACGGTGAAGCATGGTGGTGGCAGCATCATGGGGATATTTTTCAGCAGCAGGCACTGGGACGAGGGACAGATGAACGGAGCAAAGTACACAGAGATCCTTGATAAAAACCTGCTCCAGAGCGTTCAGGACCTCAGACTGGGGCAGAGGTTCACCTTTCAACAGGACAACAACCCTAAGCACACAGCCAAGACAACATAGGAGTGGCTTTGTGACAAGACTGTGAATGTCCTTGAGTGGCCCAGCCAGAGTCCGAACTAGAACCCGATCGAACATCTCTGGAGGGACCTGAAAATAGCTGTGCATCGACGCTCCCCATCCAACCTGACAGAGCTTGAGAGGATCTGCAGAAAAGAATGGAAGAAATTACCCAAATACAGGTGTGCCAAGCTTGTAGCGTCATACCCAAGAAAACTTGAGGCTGTAATTGCTACCAAATGTGCCTCAACAAAGTACTGAGTAAAGGGTCTGAATACTTATTTAAATGTGATATTTCACTTATTTTTTTATTACCTTGCAAACATTTCTAAACACCTGTTTTTGCCTTTTTATTACGGGGTATTGTGTGTAGATTGATGATAAAAAAATTTTTTTAATCCATTTTAGAATAAGGCTGTAACGTAACAAAATGTGGAAAAAGTGAAGGGGTCTGAACACTTTCTGAATGCACTGTAACTCAGTGAGACAGGCAGCATCCCTGGATGGAAGGAATCGGTGACATTTCGGGTCGAGACAACGTTGTGTGGTTTGTCTTTCAGCAAGAGTAGAAAGCTAAAATGAAGAAAATACTGCTTTATACTGGCACTCCTGACTATTTTGCTTGGTGATTGACACAAAATGCTGGAGAAGCTTAGGCAGCATCTCTGAAGAAAGGAAGAGGTGACGTTTTGGGTCGAGACTATTTGGCTTGGTGTTTGTGTGGTCCATGAACATCCCATTATAGGAGGTTTAAGCCCATTGAAAAGTGCAAAACATTTCAGTGAAGTAATCCAGGGATTGAGGACTAGGACAATGGTTCCATAACGCTGGACCTTCTGAACTGTAATAGAAAAGGTTAAGGAGAATGGAGCAGAAATTTCACCTCCATTTTATGATTTATTTTAAAAGACTGAACAATGAAAGATTATTTCTACGATTGGAAAATATGAGGCTGTTTAGACCGAAGATAATCATTCGAAGAATAAAGCATGAAGTTTCAAAAGTCTTTTTTCACACATGGTTAATTAGTTTACTGCGGGGATAATTGAGATTTTTTTTAAAAATTGAGGTTTTACAATGCTCTAACTATGTACTGTAATGAGAAATGGAGATTTGTTTACATCAGTTCATAAAGTTTTAAAACCTTTAATTATGCATATCTGACTTTTCATAGCTGGGGGACAGATGCTTGAGTCATAAACGACGTAAATGTGGCCTGTCGTGCACAGCAGGGCTGATCCCGTGATCCTGTGCTCCCAGCTAGAAGTCTCAGCCACAGGGAATGCATTGTGAGAGGTTTTATGTCTGCTGCCATTGATTTGCCATGTTATTTTGCATGGGGGCTCAGATATAATCACATTCGACATGTACTCAACAAAAAACACACACACACACACACACACACACACACACACACACACACACACACACACACACACACACACACACACACACACACACACACACACACACACACACACACACAATATATATACACCAGACCTTCTACTCTTCCAATCCTTGAAAGCCTGGAGGTCTGCTGAAAATTACTTCAATTAGGTCAATCTAGATGCTCTCTAATCAGTGTTGGGGAGAATGAACCAACTGGAATTAGGTATGCTTGGGAAATGGCCTGTATGTGGCCTGTAGGAGAATGGGTGGTGACTAGAGCATTGGCAAAAACAAATTACGAGCCGTAGAGTCATACGGCATGGCAGCTTGTGCCAACCATGAATCATCCATGTACACTCATCCTGTTTCATTCTCCCCACATTTCAATCAATCCATTAACTCACCCCTAGATTCTGCCATTCACCTGATTTTCAGGGGACAATTAATCTACCAACAGCAGTAAAGTTGCTGCCTCACAGCGCTAACAGCCGGAGACCCGCGTTCGATCCTGGCTACGAGTGCTTGTCTGTACGGAGTTTGTACATTCTCCTCATGACCTGTGTGGGTTTTCTCCTTTGATCTTCGGTTTGCTCCCGCACTCCAAAGACGTACGGGTTTCTAAGTTAATTGGCTGGGTATAAACGTAAACATTGTGCCTGGAGTGTGTAGGATAGTGTTAATGTGCGGGGATCGCTGGTCGGTGGGGACTCAGTGGGCCGAAGGGCCTGTTTCTGCACTGTAACTCTAAACTAAACTAAAGCACCTGGAGGAAGCCCATGCAGTCATATCGGGATCGTGCAAGCTCTACACAAACAGTATGGGGGGGGTCAGGATTGAACCCAGGTTGCTGGAGTTGTGAGCCTGTAACTCTACCAAATGTATTATTGTACTGCTGAAAAACCTATTGAATAAGCAAAAGGTATTTGGGAACAAGTGTGTAGGAAGGAACTGCAGATGTTAGTTTAAACTGAAGATAGACACAAAATGCTGGAGTAACTCAGAGGGACAGGCAGCATCTCTGGAGAGAAGGAATGGGGTTTCGGGTCAGTCTGAGGAAGGGTCTTGACCTGACCCATTCGTCTCTCCAGAGATGCTCTGCTTGCTGAGTTACTCCAGCCTTTTGTGTCTATTTTTGTATTTGGGAACAAGCAGAGGAGACAAAATGAAGTCTACCATAAAAGGAAAGTACAATTTAATGAAATATCAGAGCTGGAATATTTCGTACGTTTCACATTTTCCACTCTCTAGGAAGGATGTGAATGCACTGTGGAGGATGTTGCCTGGGATGGAACATTCCACTTAGGAGGAGAGACTGGATGGGCTGGGCATGTTTTCTTGGAGCTGAGGATGTGTACAAACGTATGATAATTTGACTTCATGGCAGAGGTGTTTAAGACCAGAGGGCATAGGTTCAAGGTAAAGTGTACAATGTTTGCAGGGGACCTGAGGAAGAATGTTTTCACCCAGGGAGTGGTTGTATTCTGGGATGCACTGCCTGAGGGGGTAGCAGAGGAAGGTACTCTCACGTTTAAGAAGCACCTGAATCGGCAACTCATAGTTGGCTATGAGATTAGTATAGATAGATACTTGATGGTTAGCATATATGTGGAGGACCGAATGGCCTGTTTCTGTAATGTTTGGCTCCGTAACTCTGTAAGACTTAAAGAGATGAAAATCGTTGAAGGTGAAACAGTTTTGAAACTCAGAAAGAACACAATGAAGTGTATGCATCCGTCTTTCTATATTCCAAAGCACTTTATACGAGTATTATTTAAAAACAAAAATTGTACTTTAGAAACATAGCATGGAAACAGGCATTTTGGGTCATCAAGTCTGTGTCCACCAGTGATCACCCATACACTAGCACTATCCTACACATTAGGGACAATTTACAATTTTTACCGAAGCCAATTAACCTTCAAACTTGTACATATTTGGAGTGTGGGAGGAAACCGAAGTGGTCACAGGGAGAACGTACAGATTCCATGCAGACAGCACCTGTAGTCAGAATCGAACCCCAGTCTCTGGCACAGTAAGGCAGTAACTACTGCTGCACCGTTGTGCCACCTTAGAAAGCCATTCGAAAGATATTCTGAGATGGACAAGAGCAGATGAGCAATGGGACCCTTTAAGGGAGAAAAGAGAGCCAGATCCTAGTGAGGGGGGTCCAAATATTTTGCTGAAGGCACCTGAACCATGTATATGAAAGATGGACCAGTTGTACTCAAGGGAACTCATGGGAACCATGCCATCCCCAAAATGAACACAACCATTTTAGAAATGAGTTGGAGGTTAGCTGGGCAAAGTAAGCAAGACCCCAGATGTACATGGGAGATATCTAACGATGCAGAAAGGGACTAGATAAGAAAATCCCCCCCCCCCCCCCCCCACCCCCGTTTGGCTAGTGATGCTCTATGAATTCCAGGTATAGTCTCAAGCCAGACAAGTATGATTGAAACTGTATATTGCTTAAAAGTCTATTTTAATTGTGACATCCTTGCACTTTCTGCTTAATTGCCTGGTAAAAAAAATACCCAAAGATTAAATGGTGATGTCGCACAGCCAACATATTCAAGGACCACTCCCAACCCGGTCATTCTCTCCTCCCCTCCCTTATATAGACAATCGGTGCAGGAGTAGTCCATTCAGCCCTTCAAGCCAGCACCGCCATTCAATGTGATCATGGCTGATCATCCACAATCAGTATCCTGTTTCTGCCTTCAACCCATATCCCCAGACTCCGCTATCTTTAAGAGCCCTATCTAGCTCTCTCTTGAAAGTATCCAGAGAACTGGCCTCCAACGCCCTCTGAGGCAGAGAATTCCACAGACTCACAACTCTCTGTGTGAAAAAGTGTTTCCTCATCTCCGTTCTAAATGGCTTACCCTTTATTCTTAAACTGTGGCCCCTGGTTCTGGACTCGCCCAACATTGGGAACACGTTCTTCTTGTCGGGCAGAAGACACCAAAGCATGAAAGAATGTGTCACCAGAATGAAGAGCAGCTTTCATCACACTGCTACCTGACCCTTGAATGGACCTCTTATGGGTGAGGATGAATTCACAATCCTACAATCTACCTTGTTGTGACCCTCGCACTATTTTTAACTGCATTTTTGTTACGGCTGTAATACTATATTTTACACTTTTTCACTATCGATATCCTGTATCGCATGATTTGCCTGGAGAGCAGGAAAAATAACATTATTCTCTGCATCTTGGTGCTCTTGACAATAATAAACCAATACCAATAGCAACATCATCTGTACAGAGTTTGTACGTTCTCCCCGTGACCGCGTGGGTTTTCTCTGAGATCTTCAGTTTCTTCCAAAGACTCACAGTAGGTTAGCCGGCTTGGTATGTATAGAGTCACAGAATAATACAGTGTGGAAATGGGCCCTTCGGCCCAACTTGCTCACACTGGCCAACATGTCCCAGCTACACTCGTCCCACCTGCCTTCGCTAGGTCCATATCCCTCCAAACTTGTCCTGTCCATGTAAATTGTCCCTAGTGTGTGTAGGATTGTGTTAGTGTGTGGGGATCCTTGGTGAGTGCTGACTTGGTGGGCCGAAGGGCCTGTTTCCCGGCTGTATCACTAAACTAAACTAAAATGTCATGATTCATTAGCTCAGTCATTGGGAAGCTGCTGTTGAATTTATGTGAAGAAAATACACTAAGTTGTATTGAGTAGATTTGACTCGGGGAGCCTTGATTTTTAAATTCACTGCATTATCTCAATTGTTAATTAAAATGTTTGATGTTTTAGCATTTTTACTTTGCTTCCTGTGTTTTTTTTTCTACTGAGTCTTTTAGTCCCATTTTGCTTGTTAATATCAGTTGTTATCGTCTTACATTAAGAGTAAAAGATCCCACCAGCATGGCAGAAATAATCTGAGTACTGTACAGCATTGAGTGAGAAGTATTTGAGATGTACACCGTCTTATATTGGCCATTGGGTATAGCAAGTGCACTGTCTTTATGCAAATGTTTCTGATATAAGTGGTGAGGGCTATATCCATTAAGCGGTTACAACAGCGCTGAGACTGATCAGACTGAAAAAGACGTTCAAGAATTTAATTTTAGTGATACAGCGTGGAAACAGGCCCATCAGTCTACTGAGTCTGCGCTGACTAGCGATCATCTATACACTAGTTCTATCCTACACACAAGGGACAATTTACAGAAGCTAATCAACCTGAATCCCTTATTAAGTTCTGCAGGAATGTTGTATATTTCAGTTAAATCACCTCTCAGTTTTCTAAATGCTTAACCTCCCATCAAGCTCCACATCTCACAAAATAAATTCTGGTAACTGTTTGCTGCACATCCTCTATCACAAACATCTCCTTCCCCAGGTTGAGACACCAGATTTGTACATCGTATTCTGGTTAAGGTCTCATCAGAATTGTAGCAAGACATGTTACAGGAAAAGTATTGTCAAGTTTGAAAGGGTTTAGGGAAGATTTACAATGATGTTGCCAGGACTAGAGGGTGTGAGTGATAGGGAGAGGTTGAGTAGACTGGGTCTCTATTCCTTCGAGCACAGGAGGATAGGGCAGATCTTATAGAGGTATACAAAATCATGAGAGGAATAGATCGAGTAGATGCACAGAGTCTCTTGCCCAGAGTAGGGGAATTGAGGACCAGAGGACATAGGTGAAGGGGAAAAGATTTAATAGGAATCTGAGGAGTAACTTGCCAGAGGAAGTAGTTGAGGCCAGAGGAGGTAGTTGAGGCTGCGACTATCCCAACATTTAAGAAACGGTTAGACTGGACTGGTTTGGTGTTATATGGCACAACCACAGGCATGTAGGACGAGTGTAGCTGGGACATGTTGGCCGGTGTGGGCAGGTTGGGCTGAAGGACCAGTTTCCACACTGTATCACTCTATAACTCTGACATCTTTACTCGTGTACTCAAGCCCTCTCATCATAAAGGTCAGCATATTACCTGCCTTTCCAATTGTTTGTGAATGCATATACATTTTCAGCGATTTATGCACAAGGACATGTTTTGAAAGATTCCAACACCTTTCATTCGGTATTTAAAAAAATACCCTGGTTGGTTTTCTACTTCTTACACAAGTGAATCACCCTGCACATTTTTCATGTGCCTTGTGTTTACCCAACTCATTTATCCTTTCTATAACCCTCTGAAGCTTCTTTACATCCTTCCTCTTCATAACATGCTCTACCACCCAGAATAGTACCATCTAGAAACTTGGATACTTTACACTTATATTTCCTCATCAAAATCATTTGTACAAATCATGAACAACTAGGCTTCCAGCATTGATCCTTGCAGCCACCCAATTGTCTCTGCCAAGCAACCTAAATATGACCTGTTTATTTCTACTCTCTGTTTTCTGACAACTAACCATTCCCTATTCCATGCCTCAATCCCATATGGTCTAATTTTCTTTAGTAATTTCTTGTGCAGCACCTTATCTAATGCCTTAATATGGTTTAAATTCACACTTCAAATGCATTCTCTTATCTATTCTGCAACCACGCTCTCAGAATTTGTTTAATAGATCTGACATAGTTTTCTTTCATAATTCCAAGTCAGCTCTGTCTTAATTTGATAACCTTTTAGAAAGTGAATTGAGTCCATATATTTAATAATACATTGTTGCCTTTTCCTTTTCATTGATATCAGGTTAGCTGATCTGCAGTTCTTGGTTTATCTTTTCTGGCTTAAGTAGTGGTGCTCCTATTGCTAATTTCCAATCTGTGGGAAGCTTTCTACTCTCAATGGAATTTTGGATGACAGCAATAACCTGCAGTATCTCCATTGACTCCTCTTCTAAAACTCTCCAGTGTGAACCCTCTGATCTTGGGATTTGGTGGCTTTTAATCCCACTGATTTATCCATAGTATCTTTTCACCAACACTAACCTGAATTGACTCCTTATTCACTCCAGATCTGCAGTCCTCTTTTACTTCTTGAAGGTTTTCTTCATGTCCCTTGAGAATGGGCACAAAATAGTTGCTTAAATTTACCATCATTTGCTTATTCAATGTAACTTCTTCTGCCTCCGACTATAAAGGACCCATTGATCTTTGTTGACCTTTTCCTTGCACAGATCTAGAGGAGCTTTTATAATTTGTTTTTGTTTTAGTTTATTTTCTGAATAACTATCCAATGCTACCTCCCTTTTACTTATCAATTTCTTGTTCCTTTTTTGCTGAATTCTGAAATTCTCTTTGGCAACATGAGAAATGTTTTCTTGTGATCTAAAAATGTCTTCAATTTCTCTTGTTTGTCAAGGCTGGACCACTATTCCTGCTGGGTTCTGTGCCTTAAAGTGATATATATTTGTTGTAAAGATGCATTAGTCTTCAAATGTTAAGCATTGCAGATTTAGTATCAAGCATTTTTATGTAGTTTTTCAATCTCCCAAACCAATCTACCAAGCCAAAAACCATGGTAGTTTACTTTGTTTATTTAAATGTAAAAACCTGGTTTCAGATTGAACTAAATCAGTTCAGTCCTTAGACAACATACTTTCATATTATGAGAACTCTTCCCACCAAATTCCTTCATTACCAGATTATTAATTGACCCCTTTTAATGACCCAATATTACATTTAATATGTTCCCTCATTGATTCCTCATATTCTGGAAAACCATCTTTTATATTGTCCATGGATTGATCTTCCATACTTTTCCAACTAATTTGTGTTATAGACTTTAGACATTAGAGTGCGGAAACAGGCCTTTAGGCCCACTGAGCCCGCGGCAACCAGCTATCACCCCATATACTAGCACCATCCTACACATGAGGAATAGTTTACAGAAGCCAATTAACCTACAAACCTGTACGTCTTTGGAGTGTGGGAGGAAACCGGAGCATCCGGAGAATGGTGAACATATAAACTCCATACAGACAGCAACTGTAGTCAGGATCGAACTCGGGTCTCTGGTGCTGTAAGGCAGCAACTCTACCGCTGCACCACTGTGCTCTCCCACTTAACCAGTCTATAAGGACATTAAAGTCACCATGATTACATGATTCTCCAGTGCCATACATTGCCTCTTTGTTCTTTGCAGGTCTATGGACAGCTTCCACCAAGCTTTCCCTCACCTTGCTCTCTCCTAGTTCCAACCAAATCACTCCACCTCAGAGCCATCATCCATTCGCTCTGCTGTTTTTAACCTATTCTTAATTCTCTAAGTTTCTCCTCCTCATTTTTACCTTTTACACTTCTCCTCTAAAAGTTAAGTATCCTGACATATTTAAATCATGATTTTGGTCACTTTGCGACCATGTCTGCGTAATGGCAGCCAGATTTACCCAGTTATTCCTATTTGTGTCATTCATTCATTTTGTTACAATGTATTCCATTAATGCCTTTGATTTTGTCTACATAAGATATTTCCCTCTGTAACTCAAATAGGTAGTATACTTATATGTTTGTATGTTCTGTTCCTCCCTTACTGATTCCTGTTATTAATATCCATCTTACTATTGCACACTCTTTGCTTGTGCTATCTCTTTCATGGCCTGAGATTTCCCTCACTAAATTCACTTCAACCACACTTCTGCCCTCCATCTCCTACAAACGCACGCACACACGCACACACATTGCGGCACGCACATCCATCAGCGCACACATGCACACACATAGCATCAGAAAGCAGCAACAGCTATACTTTGCAAAATTAAAACATGGGCAATGCTGTAGAACAGAGGGAACTAGGAATGCAGGTGCATAGTTCCCTCAAGGTGGAGCCACAGGTAGATCAGGTGGTCAAAAAGGCTTTTGGCACATTGTCCTTCATCAGCCAGAGTATTGAGTATAGAAGTTGGGAGGTCATGTTGCAGTTGTATAATACATTGGTGAAACCCCATTTAGAGTATTGTGTCCAGTTCTGGGCACCATGTTATAGGAAAGATGTTAAGCTGGAAAGGGTACAGAGAAGATTTACGAGGATGTAGCCAGGACCAGAGGGTCTGAGCTACAGGCAGAGGTTGAGTAGGCTGGAACTCTATCCTTGGAGTGCAAGAGGATGAGGGTTGATCTTATAATGGTGTATAAGATCATGAGAGGAATAGATCGGGTAGATGCATAGTCTCCTGTCAGAGGTGAAGGGGAAAAGATTTAATAGGAATTTCAGGGGTAACTTTCTAACACAAAGGGTGGTGGATGTATGGAACAAGCTGCCAGAGGAGATAGTTGACGTAGGGACTATCCCAACACTTAGGAAGCAGTTAGACAGGAACATGGAAAGTACAGGTTTGGAGTGATATGGACCAAATGCTGGCAGGTGGGACTAGTGTAGCTGGGACATATTGACCGGTGTGGGCAAGTTGGGCCGAAGGGCCTGTTTCCACACTGTATCACTCTATGACATACACACGCACACACACACACACACACACGTGCAAACATAAATATACACTGATGCTCCTTTATTTTCCCTTTATTGTAGCCCCTGATATTTTCCCAATAACATAATTTGCGTAGTAAACCTGGCAAGTAACAAGGTTACTCCTCTCCTGAAACCTTTCCACCATCTATGAGCCACAAGTCAGGAGTATGATGGAATATTCTGCTGGACGGTGTTGCTCTAATAACGGTTAGGAAGTGAAACATTAACCAGGACAAAGCAGTCCTCTCAATCAGTATGCCATCTACCACTCCATATATTATTTTACCCTGCACCACTGCTTGATAACTGCCTGCTGTATCTTCTGTAAAATGAGCGGCAGTCATTAACCGAGATGACCCTAACAGCACATCCGAAACCTGTCTGCAACTACTTCCGCTAAGGACAAGGGCAGGAGGTGCAAGAAACACCACTGGCCACAAGTTACTTTGCAAGTTTCACATCATCTTGACATCATCTTGACTGTGAAATCTAGTCCCTCATTGTCATTGACGGCTATTGCTGAATACTCTGCTGCATCTTTCTAGTTGTGGTCCACATCAACACTTTGTGACGTTTTTTTGTAAGCCAGTTCTTTGTCTCCAAACCACCCAATGATTCACTTCAATGATGTTTGATGTAATGATCCATTTGAAAGGCTCCTGACCCTTTCACGTTACATTTGATCTTTTACTCATTCAAATTCAAGGGTTTATGAGTTTAAAATGCTCTCATATTGAACAACACAGGGGCCAGACACTGAGTTTTTTAACATCACAGGAGGCATTAAAATGCATAGTACTTCCTGAACTCTGAAATATAATACTATTTGACTTCCTACCATTTAAATATGACAATGTTGTAAAATAATTCTTATCGTGTCTTAAGTTTATTATTGTGCCTGAAATTTCTAATCATATTTGTGCATATTTAGGCAGGAGTGCAAATCAGCGGGCATTTGTTGCCTTAAGGGTTATTAATTATAATTAATCTCATAGACTTCAAATTGTATTGCTGTTATAGTTATAGTGGATTGGAATATTTCTTTAAATGATTAGATATTTAGAATAGTTGAAATGTAGCAACGGGGTGAGGAATGCACTGGAAATGTTATTGTGATCAGATAAATATTTTTTCCTAAATCACACCTTTTACATGTGAAATTCATCATAATTAATACTGATTGATACAACTCAGATATAGAGCATTCATTGTGGGCCACCATTTTAAATGTATCCTATACCTGACTCATGCAATGTTGTTTTAAGTATCGACAGAAGATATCAATTCTTTTAAGTGCTGCATTTTCTTAAAGTGTCTGATTCAAATGTTTCCTTTTCCTTTTCCATTTCTTTTACATCTACATTAACGTGGGGCCATGGGCACCAAGTCTATAACTCCATGAAAGTGGAAACACAAATTGATAGAGTAATGAAGAAGGTGTATGGTATGATTGTCTTCATTGCTCAGGGCAATGGTTGGGTTATTGAGTAGAAGTCAGGAAGTCATGATGCAGGTTTATAACCTTTGGTTAGGCTGCATTTAGAGTATTGCGTGCAAGTATTCTGATCACTCTATTCCAGGATGAATGTGGAAGCTTTATAAAGGGTGGAGAGGGTTTTCCAGAATCATGCCTGGATTAGGGGTTATTAGCCACAGGGAGATGTTAGACAGACTTGGATTGTTTTCTCTGGAATGTCAGAGGTTGAATGGATAGAAGTATATAAAATTATGAGAGACATAGAAAGGGTAGATAGTCAGAACCTTTTACCCAGGATGGAAATAGCAAATACTAGAGGACATTAAAGTTTTAAAGTTTTAAGTAGATGAGCTGGGCATTTTTTTTTCCACAGAGGGTAGTGAGTGCTTGGAACATGCTGCCGTGGGTGGTGATGGAGGCAGATATGATAGTGGCATTTAAGACACTTTGAGATAGGTTATATGGATATGCAGGTAATAGACATGTATGGATTATGTGCAGGCAAACAAGAGTTGGCCTTGGCATCCTGTCTATCCCAGACATTGTGAGCCAAAGGGTCTGTTCCTGTGGTGTAATGTTTCATGTTCTAATTATCCATGGATTAGATTTTGTACAGTACAACGATACAACTCTTTGAACTATGGTTTGACCATTTATATAAATTCATTGCCTGAAACTACTTGAATACTTTAAGATACTTGTTATTCTTTTAACATATTCTATTTCAAGCATTATCGTGCATTAATATTCCTTGCTATATTTTCAGGCTGCATAGGTCTATTTACTGTTAAAATGGTTAAAGATTAAATAGCAATTTACAAAAAAAATGCTTTTTATTTTTGGAATACACTGTGAACAATTGGAATTTGGTTAATATATGTGTGTAAATCACTTGAAGGGTTCAGAATGGTATACAGGAAGCACCGGAATAATATTAGGTAAAACTGAGATTATTATATTACAATAAGTCCACAAAACTACACAGCAACAAAAAGCCTCCTCCGAATAGTTTGATATTTACTATGAGGATTGTCATTGTTCACTGTTATTGTTTCAATCAAATACTAGACCCTTTGAAGAACACAAGTGTTGGACTGCATGTATAATTAATTAAATAAATACTTCATTCTGTCAAGAATGTATAAAAGATGAACAAAATAATATTTCATAAACTGACAACTATCTATATTAAAATGTCTGTTTTATCTTTCAAAAACAAGGGCGGCAGGGTGGCACATCGGTAGTTGCTGCCATGCAGTGCCAGAGACCCTGGTTCGATCCTGACTACGGGTGCTGTCTGTATGGAGTTTACATGTTTTCCCTGTGACGTGCGTGGGTTTTCTACAAGATCTTTGGATTCCTCCTGCACTCCAAAGATGCACAGGTTTGTAGGTTAATTGGCTTGGTATAATTGTAAAATTGTCCCCAGTGTGTGTAGGATAGTGTTAGTGCACTCAGTGTGGACTCGGTGGGCCGAAGGGCCTGTTTCTGCGTTGTATCTCAAAACTAAACTAAACTAAACTAAACAAACGACCTGTGTTTAAAAAGGTCACAATCTTAGGACACTGTCAAGAAAGCTACAGTCAATAACATATTTTTGGTATTATCATTGTTATAATCTGGGAAATGTTGGTGTAAACCACGGGGAAAACAAAGTTATGATAAAGTTATATTCAAAAGCCAGTCTTTTGGCTGAAGGATTATTACTGGGGAGATTTCCTATTGTTTAATTTGCCAAAAAAAGTGTCATTGAATCTTTCAGATGCACCTGCAAGTTATAGGTTTTATATGAAAGACACTCGTACAGGTTTGTAGGTTGATTGGCTTGGTATAAAATGTAAAATTGTCCCTGGTGTCTGTAGGGTGGTGTTAATGTGCAGGGATCACTGGTCAGTGCCGACTGAGTGGGCCGAAGGGCCTGTTACCATGCTGTATCACTAAACTAAACTAAACTTCTTTTACAATGCCACAGTTCTTATGTACAGTGTTAACGTGTCGGTTTAGATATTTCTTTAAAGTGCCACTTGACTCTTAAGGAAGGATGCTGCGACATGTGACATTGCTGATAGTTAATAATGTAAATAAGATGGGTATGTTAGTTCCATAATATACCTGCACCCAAACCTTTGGATTTGTTGTGAAGCACAGGTAAGTACGGATATTTGTTTTTCCGATGCATCGTTATGGGGATGAGACGCCTGTGGCATTTGTGAGGTCGGTGGTGCTTTCTGAATTGATCGTGCTCGCACTGAAAGGAGAGTGGGAGGAAAACAGTGGGAAATAATATGAGCGAAAAATAGAATGAGGAACAATTGAGGATGCCGAAGAAAAGCCCAGTCCATTTGAGAAAAAAAAATAAGGTAGAGGGAGTGGGAACTCAATAAAACAAAAGAAAATATAATTTCCAATCAAGCATTTATTCCTTTAGGAGACTGCAGGTGCAGGAGCAAGAAAAAAATCTGCTGGAAGATCTCAATGGGTTGAGCAACATTTGTGTGGGGTGCAGGATTTGGTGCCAAAACGCCAGCCAAAATGTCAGCATCACGGTGGCGCAGAGGGAGAGTTGTTGCCTTATGGTGAGTGCAGCACCGGTGACCCAGATTTGATCCCAACTACGGGTGCTGTCTGTATGGAGCTTGCGTGACCATGTGGGTTTTCTCCGAGATGTTCTGTTTCCTCCCACACTCCAAAGACGCTCCTACAGGTTTGTAGGTTGATTGGCTTGGTATAAAATGTAAAATTGTCCCTGGTGTGTGTAGGGTGGTGTTAATGTGCAGGGGTCGGTGCGGACTCGATGGGCCAAAGTGTCTGTTTCCGTGCTGTATCTCTAAACTAAACTAAACTAAACTTTTTAGCCCACTACAAATGCTGGTTGGCCCGATGAGATCCTCCAGCAAATAGTCTGTTGTAATCATTCCTATAATCTTAATCCATTGATCTGTCCCAGTGGTCGCCACTAGATCCAAGTACCATTCTTTACTTTTTCTGCCATATCCTTTCCTTAACTGGGAAATAAAAAAATTAAATGATATCAGTAATAGACAATTTAATTTCTCTCATAATTCTACATGTTTCTGTTAACAGAAAATTATGACTGTTGTAACTCTGCTTTGGAAATACACGGAGTTAATGCTCTACCCTAGTTCTGCTGTGTAATACATGGGAGATGGCTTGGGATCCCTGCCATTTTCCCATGCTCTCTCTCATTGTTTCCACAAGAAAACTATAATAGATATGATGACAATGAAACGAATACCACTGGTTTAATAACTGACATATTTTATAATCTTAAATAGTGCCTATGTGAACATTTTCCAAGTGGCTGTACATTTTTCAATTCTTTGGAATGGCACATAACTAGTTTAATGTGAGAATATATTTGCAATATCTTCATGTCAAAGTAAGTCTTTCATTCCATGAGTGTTAATTCTTTGGCATCATTTACCTATTGATTGGCCATTATCAATGCCTAATCCAACTCCTTTTCATAGTGACAAACCTGTAAGAATACAGCAGTCCAACAAGATTGCAATCGTTATTGTTTTAGGGTGATAGCCTTTAATAAAGTTCAATTTGCTTGCATGCACATACAATCTGCTCGAATGCTGCAAATTTCCCAGTAACAACACACTACTATTTTTGTAAAGTTTCACGTCGATCTGAAATAACCGCTTCCCAGATTAGGGCAGTTGCCATGACAAAATATGACAGGGTATTTACTATACTGACTTATGAGAACATTTCTGGGATAGAACAGGAGGGTTGTGACTCACTATCAGCAAAAGAAAACAACTGATTGCAATCACCCTGGTATGTGAGCATTCTCCCACATCTAATGAGGCTTGACTAGCTGATTCAAATAAATTAAATAAATTGCAAGATTTACTTTTCATTCTGCAGTTTTCCAATACTGTTTTAATGTAACCTTTAGTTATACATTTTTATACTAACTTTTACAGTTCTTCCACATCATTTCCCTGTTCCAGTTACTACCTTTATGTAAAAATATGAGAGGAATAGATCGAGTAGATGCACAGTCTATTGCCCAGAGTAGGTGAATCGAGGACCAGCGGACATAGGTTTAAGGTGAAGGAGAAAAGATTTAGAAACATAGAAACATAGAAATTAGGTGCAGGAGTAGGCTATTCGGCCCTTCGAGCCTGCACCGCCATTCAATATGATCATGGCTGATCATCCAACTCAGTATCCCGTACCTGCCTTCTCTCCATACCCTCTGATCCCCTTAGCCACAAGGGCCACATCTAACTCCCTCTTAAATATAGCCAATGAACTGGCCTCAACTACCCTCTGTGGCAGAGAGTTCCAGAGACTCACCATTCGCTGTGTGAAAAAAGTCTTTCTCATCTCGATCTTAAAGGATTTCCCCCTTATCCTTAAGCTGTGACCCCTTGTCCTGGACTTCCCCAACATCGGGAACAATCTTCCTGCATCTAGCCTGTCCAACCCCTTAAGAATTTTGTAAGTTTCTATAAGATCCCCTCTCAATCTCCTAAATTCTAGAGAGTATAAACTGAGTCTATCCAGTCTTTCTTCATAAGACAGTCCTGACATCCCAGGAATCAGTCTGGTGAACCTTCTCTGCACTCCCACTATGGCAATAATGTCCTTCCTCAGATTTGGAGACCAAAACTGTACACAATACTCCAGGTGTGGTCTCACCAAGACCCTGTACAACTGAAGTAGAACCTCCCTGCTCCTATACTCAAATCCTTTTGCTATGAAAGCTAACATACCATTCGCTTTTTTCACTGCCTGCTGCACCTGCATGCCTACTTTCAATGACTGGTGTACCATGACACCCAGGTCTCGCTGCATCTCCCCTTTTCCTAATCGGCCACCATTTAGATAATAGTCTGCTTTCCTGTTTTTGCCACCAAAGTGGATAACCTCACATTTATCCACATTATACTGCATCTGCCAAACATTTGCCCACTCACCCAGCCTATCCAAGTCGCCTTGCAGTCTCCTAGCATCCTCCTCACAGCTAACACTGTCCCCCAGCTTCGTGTCATCCGCAAACTTGGAGATATTGCCTTCAATTCCCACATCCAGATCATTAATATATATTGTAAATAGCTGGGGTCCCAGCACTGAGCCCTGCGGTACCCCACTAGTCACTGCCTGCCATTGTGAAAAGGACCCGTTTACTCCTACTCTTTGCTTCCTGTTTGCCAGCCAGTTCTCTATCCACATCAATACTGAACCCCTGATGCCGTATGCTTTAAGTTTGTATACTAATCTCTTATGTGGGACCTTGTCGAAAGCCTTCTGGAAGCCCAGATATACCACATCCACTGGTTCTCCCTTATCCACGCCACTAGTTACATTCTCGAAAAATTCCACAAGATTCGTCAGACATGATTTACCTTTCGTAAATCCATGCTGACTTTGTCCAATGATTTCACCACTTTCCAAATGTGCTGCTATCCCATGTTTAATAACTGACTAGCAGTTTCCCCACTACCAATGTTAGTGGTCTGTAATTCCCCGTTTTCTCTCTCCCTCCTTTCTTAAAAAGAGGGGTTACGTTTGCTATCCGCCAATCCTAAGGAACTACTCCAGAATCTAAAGAGTTTTGAAAGATTATCACTAATGCATCCACTATTTCCTGAGCTACTTCCTTAAGTACTCTGGGATGCAGCCTATCTGGCCCTGGGGATTTATCGGCCTTTAATCCATTCAATTTACCCAACACCATTTCCCGACTAACCTGGATTTCACTCAATTCCTCCTTTGACCCGCGGTCCCCTGCTATTTCAGGCAGATTATTTATGTCTTCCTCAGTGAAGACGGAACCAAAGTAGTTATTCAATTGGCCCGCCATATCCTTGTTCCCCATGATCAACTCACCTGTTTCTGACTGCAAGGGACTTACATTTGTTTTATCTAATCTCTTTCGCTTCACATATCTATAAAAACTTTTGCAGTCAGTTTTTATGTTCCCTGCTAGTTTTCTTTCATAATCTATTTTTCCTTTCCTAATTAAGCCCTTTGTCCTCCTCTGCTGGTCTCTGAATTTCTCCCAGTCCTCTGGTATGCTGCTTTTTCTGGCTACTTTGTACGCATCATCCTTTGCTTTGATACTATCCCTGATTTACCTTGTTATCCACGGATGCACTACCATCCCTGATTTATTCTTTTGCCAAACTGGGATGAACAATTTTTGTAGTTCATCCATGCAGTCTTTAAATGTCTTCCATTGTATATCCACCGTCAACCCTTTTAGAATTAATTGCCAGTCAATCTTGGCCAATTCACGTCTCATACCCTCAAAGTTACCTTTCTTTAAGTTCAGAACCATTGTTTCTGAATTAACAATGTCACTCTCCATCCTAATGAAGAACTCAACCATATTATGGTCACTCTTGCCCAAGGGGGCACGTACAACAAGACTGCTAACTACCCCTTCCTCATTACTCAAAACCCAGTCTAAAATAGCCTGCTCTCTCGTTGGTTCCTCTACATGTTGATTTAGATAACTATCCCGCATACATTCCAAAAAATCCTCTTCCTCAGCACCCCTGCCAATTTGATTCACCCAATCTATATGTAGATTGAAGTCACCCAATATAACTGTTTTGCCTTTGTCGCACGCATTTCTAATTTCCTGTTTGATACCATCCCCAACTTCACTGCTACTGTTAGGTGGCCTGTACACAACACCCAAAAGCGTTTTCTGCCCCTTAGTCTTTTGCAGCTCTACTCATACCGATTCCACATCCTCCAAGCTAATGTCCTTCCTTTTCATTGCGTTAATCTCCTCTCTAACCAGCAACGCTACCCCACCTCCTTTTCCTTTCTCTCTATCCCTCCTGAATATTGAATATCCCTGGATGTTCAGCTCCCAGCCTACGTCAACCATGTCTCCGTGATCCCAACTATATCATAATCATTAATAGCTATCTGCACGTTCAACTCGTCCACCTTATTACGAATACTCCTTACATTGAGACACAAAGCCTTCAGGCTTGTCTTTACAACGCTCTTACCTCTTATACAATTATGCTGAAAAGTGGCCCTTTTTGATTTTTGCCCTGGTTTTGTCTGCCTGCCACTTTTACTTTTCACCTTGCTACCTATTGCTTCTACCTTCGTTTTACACGCACCTGCCTCTCTGCTCTTGTACCCATCCCCCTGCCACAGTAGTTTAAATCCTCCCCGACAGCACTAGCAAACACTCCCCCAAGGACATTGGTTCCATTCCAGCCCAGGTGCAGACCGTCCTGTTTGTACTGGTCCCACCTCCCCCAGAACTGGTCCCAGTGCCCTAAAAATTTGAATCCCTCCCCCTTGCACCATTTTTCAAGCCATGTATTCAACAATATCCTCCTATTTCTACTCTGACTGGCCCGTGGTACTGGTAGTAATCCAGAGATTATTACCTTTGAGGTCCTACTTTTAAGTTTATCTCCTAGCTCCCTAAATTCACCTTGTAGGACCTCATCCCTTTTTTTACCTATATCGTTGGTGCCAATATGCACCACGACAACTGGCTGTTCACCCTCCCCCTCCAGAATGTTCTGTAGCCGTTCAGTGACATCCCTGACCCTTGCACCAGGGAGGCAACATACCATCCTGGAGTCTCGTTTGCGGCCGCAGAAACGCCTATCTATTCCCCTGACAATTGAATCCCCTATTACTATTGCCCTTCCCCTCTTTTTTCCCCCCTCATGTGCCGCAGAGACACCCATGGTGCCATGAACCTGGCTTTTGCTGCATTCCCCTGATGAGCCATCTCTCTCAACAGTATCCAAAATGGTATACCTGTTTAGGAGGGAGATGACCGCAGGGGACTCCTGTTCTACCTGCCTACTGCTTTGCTGGCTATTGGCCACCCGTTCCCTTTTTGTCCTCTTACCTTTTGCCTGCGGTGTGACCAACTCGCTGTACGTGCTCTCCACGACTTTCTCCGCATCGTGGATGCTCCAGTATGAATCCAGCCACAGTTTGAATCGTTCAATGCGGTCTGCCAGGAGCTGCAGCTGGACACAATTGCTGCAAATGTAGTCACCAGGGACACCGACCATCTCCCTGATCGCCCACATGTTGCAGGCTGAACAAACCATAGAGCCGATCACTACTGACATACCTTACTCCCACATTACTCTGTATTAAATATTAAAAAACACAAAAACTTATCCTTTAAACTTTACTAATAAATACTGAATCCTTAACTCCCAGAATCCTTAACTCCCAGAATCCTTAAACCTGAAGGCAGAAATGTAAAAATTGTAAACCCGGGGTTGCACCCAATCAGCTGTTTCCTCGGGTCCTCTTCCACCAATCAGAGGCTTCACCAGATTCCTTCTTTGGAAGTGAGATTTAATAGGAATCTGAGGGGTAACATTTTCACACAAAGGCTGGTGGGTGTGTGGTCAAGCTGTCCGAGGAGGTAGTTGAGGTGCAGACTATCCCAACATTTAAGAAACAGTTAGACAGGTACATGCAGGGCCAGATTTAGATGAAGAGAGGCCCTAAGCTGTTCCACTTGTGAGGCCCCTCCCAATCCCCCACATCCACGACTGGAGGAAGATGGTCCACCAGATTGACACCGATTTGCAGCCGAGCGTGGCCAATGAGATAAGGGGCTGGAAAACTGCGCTTATTTATTTATTTATTTATTTATTGCCAGTGCTAGTGTCGAGTTATTGGCTTAAAGCACTATTATTTTGAAATGGAGGGCAAGGAAAATTACTGAAGGGTTGTTTAGAGACTACAGTGCGTTGTGACAGCATATGTAAGAAAGGCCCATGAGAGTGTCAAACATATTATACACCTTGCAGGGCTCTCACATAATTATTTTTCTCTGTTGCCAGCCGGGCAACCTCGGCAGCTTTTTAAGTTGCCAAATGACAGTTTAGGTGGTCATTTAAGACAGCTTGCATGACGCGTGCGATAATGTGCTCGGACGAAGTGCGTAGTTACCAGTCGGAATTATGCTCAATTAAGCATTCACATGTTATTTCTTCCTCAAGTAAAGTCACAAACTAAACATATTCACCAATCAAGACATGATATATACCACAATGACATGCAGCAAAATTATAATACAGTATCTCAACTCTTTTTACACATTGCAATGAATGCAATTTCTATTATTTCTTTCCACTTCCAAACAAAAATGTGGTTGGATTATTCAGCGTATGAGCAACCTCGGCGAGACCACACGCAAGCTTGGCGATCGCTTCGCACAACACCTCCACTCAGTTCGCAACAACCAACCTGATCACAATTCAACTCTCCTCATTCCGAATCCGACCTTCCTGTCCTGGGCCTCCTCCATGGCCAGAGTGAGGCCCACCGCATATTGGAGGAGCAGCACCACATATTTGCTTGGGTAGTTTACACCCTAGCGGTATGAACATTGGTTTCTCTAATTTCAGGTAGTCCTTGCTTTCTCCCTCCTTCCCCTCCCATTCCCAGCTCTCCCACAGCCTACTGTCTCCACCTCTTCCTTTCTTTTTCATGCCCCCTTCCCCCGATATCAATCTGAAGAAGGGTCTCCACCTGAAACGTCGTCTATTCCTTCGCTCCATAGATGCTGCCTTACCCGCTGATTTTCTCCAGCTTTTTTGTCTACCAATGGGATCCCACCACTGGCCATATCTTCCCATCTTCTCCCCTGTTGGCTTTCCACAGAGACCGCTCCCTCCGTAACTCCCTGGTCAATTCATCCCTTCCCACCCAAACCACCCCCTCTCCTGGCACTTTCCCTTGCAACCGCAGGAAATGCTACACTTGTCGCTTTACCTCCCCCCTTGACTCCATCCAAGGACACACGCAGTCTTTCCAGGTGCGGCAGAGGTTCACCTGCACCTCCTCCAACCTCATCTATTGCATCCACTGCTCTAGGTGACAGCTGCTCTACATCGGTGAGACCAAGCGTAGGCTTGGCGATCGCTTTGCACAACACCTCCGCTTGGTCCGCAATAACCAACCTGATCTCCCGGTGGCTCAGCACTTCAACTCCCCCTCCCATTCCTGAATCTGACCTTTCTGTCCTGGGCCTCCTCCATGGCCAGAGTGATGCCCACCGTAAATTGGAGGAGCAGCACCTCATATTTCGCTTGGGCAGTTTACATCCCAGTGGTATGAACATTGACTTCTTCAATTTCAGGTAATCCCTGATTTCTCCTCCCCTACTCAGTTCTCCCTCAGCCCACTGTCTGCGCCTCTTCTTTTCTTCTTCCTGTCCCCACCCACCATATACACAATAAATAAACAGATAAAATGTAATAGGCTGTTATTGTTCAGCCCTCCACCACCTCCAGTTTAAATTCCATTTAAATATTTATGGAGGACCAGGAAACCAGAAGCAAGAGTTGCTCCAGGGAGTTACTCCAGATCCAGGGTCAGGAAGTGATTCTGCGTTGGTTTTCAGCGGTCGCGGCGAGGCAGCGACTGGACAGCAATGGCGGCCAGATCTCCCACAATTCAAAGCGAGGGAGCAAGTGCCCAGTGCCGACCAGTTGCCGTGGCAGTGCGCATGCGCAGGGCGGCCTGCCATGCCGGCGGATGAGGAGCGAACGGAGCCCAGCGGCTCGGACACGATTACAGATGGCGGGCGGTGACGGAGAGTGACAGAGAGAGAGATAGAGAGGGGGGCCCGCCCAGAGTTGAACGGCATGTGTCCTGCCTTGGCAGGAGGCCCCCTAGATTTCGAGGCCCTAGGCTTCAGCCTATGAAGCCTAGTGGTAAATCCAGCTCTGCGAGGTCCCCCTAGATCTCGAGGCCCTAAGCTTAAGCTTGTCAAGCTTATACGTAAATCCGGCCCTGGGTACATGGATTGGACACGTTTAGAGGGATATGGACCGAATACGGGCATAGAAACATAGAAAATAGATGCAGGAGTATGCCATTCGGCCCTTCGAGCCAGCACCGCCATTCAATTTGATCATGGCTGATCATCCAAAATCAGTATCCCGTTCCAGCTTTTGCCCCATATCTGATTCCGTTAGCCCTAAGAGCGAAATCTAACTCCCTCTTGAAAACATCCAGTGAATTGGCCTCCACCGCCTGTGGCAGATTATTCCACAGATTTACAACTCTCTGGGTGAAAAAGATTTTCCTCATCAGGGCGGGTTGGACTGGTGTAGCTGGGACATGTTGGCCAGTGCTGGCTAAATGGGCCGAAGGGCCTGTTTCAACATTGTATCACTCTATGACTCTATGACCTGTGATTAAATTAGGGACTTTTTGAAAAGTCATCCCATCTTAACAATGCGTAGAGCTTTCTTAACAGATGACGACACTTCTAAATGATCACTCAAACCCAAACCATTGTTATGGAGCGGAATATTGATCAAGTGTAATGTTATCAGATCCTTCACTTAGGTCCTCAGTCCCACAGCACACTGCCCTCGAGATTGCTGCGATATGTGTAAGATGATGGCCTATATCCCTGAGGTCTATACATTTGCCAAGAAAGTCTGAAAAGCAATGCAGTAGGTTGTATGGAATTATTCCCTAAGCAGGTGTGTAACATTGACTTCCATTCGCAGGTGTGTTCGCGGGAACATATGCTGAGGTGCACATCAACTGCTTCTAGAAGAACATCAACTCAATTTGGTCTGCCCAAAAGTTGTTGGTTTTCCAGTGGAAGGAAATATTCAGCACAAAAGCTGCTGACTAGCACATTCCAACATGCAAAAGTATATCCTAGGGGACACACTGTGCCACTAAACTGCCGCCACTACAAAGGCTCTGTGGAGAAGGGCCACGGGACAGCACTGTGACACAGCGGTAGAGTTGCTGCCTTACAGCGCCAGAGACCTGGTTTTGATCCTGACTATGGGTGCTGTCTGTACGGTGTTTGTATGTTTTCCCTGTGACCGCATGGGCTTTCTCCGGGTGCTCAGATTTCCTGCCCCATGACGCCCCACATTAGTTCTACACTATCCAACTTTTGTATTCAATTCTTACACACTAGGGGGGCAATTTACAGGTGACAAACTTATACGTCTTTGGGGGTTTGTAGCCAAGGCCACGAGTCTACCCTGCTGTGTTTTAAATTGAGACTCCATCTGTCTGCTCATGATTTAAATGGTCGCAAATAGGATGTTGCATAAACCTCAGCTGTGCTCTTACAGAGGAAACTGCACCTGCTGAAATACTGCATCCATCCATCCATTCATCCATCCATCCATCCTCAGCAGCTTGCATCCTGTTCCTACAAGATTACTATAAAATCTGTCGCCCATTCACCATCAAGATTTACTTTTTTGCACATACAGGCGCATAGCAAAAGAAAAAAAGGAAATTGCAGGAAGAATGAATGAAAATTGTAATATTAATTTTCTATTCCAATTATGTGAAAGGCAGGTTCCTGTCGGATATTTTCCAAATAAGCTCACAGTTGCTCCAGGTGTTACTCGGATATGAAGCAGCTGTGAAAGTGATTCCCGCACAAATCAGAATATTATTCATTATATAAAATGTAAATATACTGAAAGAAAAAATGTGTTACAAGTCACAAAACCAACATATCGAATAAAAGTTCAGATTATTGCTTTATAGTGATCCAGTTTGAAGGTTTATATAACCTCCTGCATTAAACTTATTTTTTCCATTTACCTGATAAAACAGAAAAAGTTAAAAATACACAGCAGGTCAGACAACATCAGTTGAGGTGGAAACAGAGTCAGAATTAATGTTTCAGGTTTTACTATTTACAGCAATATGCCAAGATTTTTTTTATCAGCACCTCCTTAAACACATCTCCTCTACATAGCCTCTATTAGCCTAGAGGAACAAGGGCACCAGATGCCAGGGAATTGCATCAGTGATACATTTTGCACCGGATCACATACCCTCCTGAGGACATACAATATTACTGCGTCGTTAGGATCGCAGGGTTCAAAGCTTCTGGGTCTCTCTTTGTAACTTTCCAGCCATGTCCATATCTTGAGATCAAATTGAAAACAAATCCTTTGGTTACAAATATTTCTCCATATAGTTTATTAGTCCTAAGAATGTGTGTATTTAGATTAACACTGCTCTTAAATTTGATATTCAGGTTTTAAAAGTTAGTTTCGAGTCTTTCAGATGCTTGTAATTTTGGTTAGTGTTTCTTGAAGTTTTGAGTCACAATATGAACAAATACGATATTTTTCATACAGATGAAAACAGATTTGACTGTGCTCAGCCTATCGGTGGACAAAGCCGCATTATAAAAATAAAAAATAAAGAATTCTTAAGAAAACAGCTTAAGAACAAATAGTTCTCATCTTGTGTTGCCTCTGTTGCTCTTGTGGATGATGCTGTGAAAGGAATGTCTGCTTTACACATTGGAAACAGGCCCTTATCACCAGGCATCCATTTGGTGCTCTGCAGTGGTGGGAAAATGGAGGCCACAGCTGCCAGATACACAATAATAGCATCGAGCAATCTATCTGAATGAATGGCAATGACAAGGAAAATCTTCTGCAGATGAATGAGGCCACGATAAAAGTTAAAGAAATTATACTCCTACAATAGTGATACATTTTGATGTGCTGACGAGGGAACAGCAGAAAACAACTGATTTGAGTTGAAAGAATCAGAGCTGACACTTTATAAGAAATTCTTAATCCTGGTCAATATTTCCTGGTGTGCGTTTGGCTTTCCTCTACCCAAACGGTAAGAGATGAATGCGACTCTCCTTGAGAAGAGGATGTTCTTCATCTCCCTAATGCTACTGGTGTATAATGTTGTCAGTAGAAGCTTGGAGCAATCCTGAGGTGAGGAAATGAAGGGCCATTTTTCCCTTCACTATCATTGTCGAGATGGTCCACACAAGGCTCTGAGGTTGCTGCCATGTCTGCATCACATGATAGATCTTCATCCCCATCATTCCAGTATAGTGGAATCATTGGTCCTCATCTAAGATGAACAATGCTGAATTTACTCTTAAGGTGTATTGAAGACAAATCCTCCTTGTACATAATTGGATCTGGATGATGGGGTGGAAAATTGGATAAGTAAGTATGCAGATGATACTAAGATAGGTGGTGTTGTGGATAATGAAGTAGATTTTCAAAGTCTACAGAGAGATTTGGACCATTTGGAAAAGTGGGCTGAAAGATGGCAGATGGAGTTTAATGCTGTTAAGTGTGAAGTGCTACATCTTGGCAGGACAAATCAAAATAGGACGTACATGGTAAATGGTAGGGAATTGAGGAATGCTGTGGAACAGAGGGATCTAGGAATAACTGTGCATAGTTCCCTGAAGGTGGAATCGCATGTAGATAGGGTGGTAAAGAAAGCCTTTGGTGTGCTGGCCTTTATAAATCCATTGTACAAGGCATTGGTAAGACCAATTCTGGAGTTATGGTACAATTTTGGTCGCCTAGTTATAGGAAGATTGTTCCCGATGTCAACAAAATAGAGAGAGTACAGAGGAGATTTACTAGAATGTTGCCAGGGTTCCAGCAACTATGTTACAGAGAAAGGTTGAACAAGTTAGGTCTTTATTCTTTGGAGCGCGGAAGGTTAAGGGGAGACTTGATTGAGGTCTTTAAAATGATCATGACATGAGAATTAAGGGACAGAAGTTTAGGGGTAACGTGAGGGGGAACTTCTTTACTCAGAGGGTGGTGGCTGTGTGGAATGAGCTTCCAGCAGAACTCACGAGTATGGTCTGAGTGCAGGTAGATGGGACTAGGGGAAAACAAATGGTCGGCATGGACTGGAAAGGCGAGAGGGCCTGTTTCCGTGCTGTAATTGTTATATGGTTATATGTTATATGGTTATAATTCTCCTCTTCCCATCCTCTTCTTCGGTCAGGTTCCTTTCTCTTCTTTATTGTTCTTTTCTTCATAAGTTATAAGAGCAGAATCAGGCCATTTGGCCCATCGTCTCCTCTGCCATTCAATCATTTCCCTCTCAACTCCATTCTCCTGCCTTCTCCCCATTAACTGACACCCTTACTAATCAAATATCTGTCAGTCTCCACCTTAAAAATATCAATTGACGGCCTCCATAGCTGTCTGCGGCCACAAATTTCACAGATTTACTTCCTTCTGACTAAAGAAATTCCTCCTCATCTCCTTTCTAAAGGTATGTCCTATTAATCTGAGTCTATGGCCTCTGGTCCCTAGACTCTCCCACTAGAAGAAGCATCCTCTCCACATTCACTCTATCCAGTCCTTTCACTATTCGGTAAGTTTTGATGAGGTTCCCCTCATCCTTCTAAACTCCAGTGAGTACAGTGCCTTCAAATGCAAGTTAACATATGCTTGGTGAACTTTTCTTCTGCATTTCTTAAAAAGATAACATTTCTTCTGCCACCACCCCCATCAAGAATGAGAATCAATCTCTGCTGACAAACACCTAGGGCAGAAGATGGTATTAGGAAATCCAACCTCAACCTGAAACATAGCACTTCCCTTTAATTCAGAGAACTCTACCTCATCACACAAGTAATTGACTTGATTCCCTCTAAAGCATTGAATTGTGAATCGGGTATCAACAAGTTTGAGGGTCATTCACCACCCTACCCAATGGCACATGTGGAGAGCTTACTCCTGCTGCGAGATACCAGATTTTCCATGCGTGACTATCACATGAGTTGACAAGTGGATGAGAACGCTCACCAGGATGATATCACTACCTGTAGACACAAAATGCTGGAGTAACTCAGCGGGACATCCAGCATCTCCGGAGAGAAGGAATGGGTGACGTTTCGGGTCTTCGGATCACTACCTGCCTGCTCTGCATATTTCTGGCACCTTCAGGTGACAAAGGCTGTCCTGTGCCCTATTCGGAAATGTGAAAATAGATAGACGTCAGTCGCATTACTAAAAACTGCAGCTCGATTTTGAAATCTTACTGTTGAAAGAAACGGGCTGACAGTGAGAGATTTATGGGCAGCCTGTTTCTGTCAGTGGACTAGTATATTGATGTGCTGAACAATTCCAGACCCTTCATGGGAAAATGACAGTGTGCATGCTCTCTTTGCGGCTTTGCTTAAAGTGATTCTGAATGAAACCTGTCTTACTGTTAAAAACTCGGAACGATAACAAAGACAACAAACATATTTAGAGATAAACTGGGGGCTTTACAAATGCAGGAAACTTATTTCAATGTTGCTTACAATGCCCGGATGCAGGAATTCATTGGGGCTATTGAGTTGGCTTCCTTTCTGAGCGAACATTCACACACATTTAATGTGGAGCAGCCCCTGGCCATATCATGGCAGCGGTGCCCATTGTCTGGATGGCCGGCTTCAGTCTGCTCAATGAACAATATTGCTCTGGGATGTCTGCAGTCAATGTGAGATATTGACTTTCATGTTGTGTTCTTCTTATATCAAGCAGTTTTATAATATGAAGTCTGCCTCCTTCAGCTATTCTAACTTCACATGACCGACCTGGAAAGAACAGCATGCTGAAGCTGAACCCCAGTGTAAGGAAGCCAGTGTTTCGAATTCATGCTTTAGAGTTTACTTTAGAATTTAGATTTTGGAGATACAGTGCGGAAAAATGGCCCTTCAGCCCACCGAGTCCGCTCCGACCAGCGACACTATCCCACACGTTGGGGACAATTCTCAATTTTTACTGGCACCAATTAACCGACAAACCTTTGGAGTGTGGGAGGAAACCGGAGCACCGAGAGAAAACCCACGCGGTCACAGGGAGAACGCACATACAGAAAGCACCCATTAGTCAGGATCGAATCCGTGTCTCTGGCACTGGAAGGCAGCAGCTCCACTGCTGCAGCATTGGGCCGCCACCAAGTAGACGTACTTCATACAGTTTTAATCATTTTGGCGAACAGGAGTTCAGTTACTTGGGATAAAATATAATCGTCACTGAAAATAAGCCTGGGGAACATGAAGGATCCACGGGTAATCCTCTCCCAATGCTGCCATTCAGACAACTTTGGACAGCCAGTCCATTATAAATGATTTCAATATCCAGTCACTGGTAGTTCTAGGTTGTAGAAATTAAAGAGGAAACCGAGCAAGCACAGGCTCCACAGTTAACTGATATTGCCCAGGAGATTTGGTGAAGGAGGAGGAGTGAAGCAGTGGAGATTCTGATTGCAGCTGGTGTGTGTCGGAATAGAAGCAGAGCTAATTTACTAACATGTTGGAAAAGTACATCAAGGACAACTTTCTGTTTGAGCCCTACGGGTAGGAAAATCAAGTATTAGGGTGTGGAAAATGTGATTCCTGCACATAGCAGAAGGAGTGGAACATTGAGTCACCAGATCTTTGTTTAGGTGTGCAATGATATTTATATTGGTTCAATGGTGCTTTATTGTCATGTGTGCACTGTGCACAGAAATTCTTTTTGCTGAGATCACTCGTGCACGAGTCTCCATATTTTGGCAGCATTTACAAAATGTCTAAAGTCTGGTGTACCCGCTCGCTGTACCGGAGTGGCTCCAGATCCAGGTAGGATCCAAGCTGCTGCAGGCCGGGTCTCCTCCGTCGCCCTCAACCCGCTTGGCCCGCGAACCGACCGACATCCCTCTCCTCTCCTTGCCCGACCAGCTGTGTCCTGAGTTGGGTGGGGTGGGGGGGCTTCTGCAGCCGACCTTGAAGGCGCTGGAGGCAATACCGTGGTTTATCTCCTACCGGCACACTTCTCACATCCGTTGTCATCAGCGGCTCCTTCCTCCTCGGCTCTCCGGTCTTCGAAGCCTCGCCCGTGTGTGTGTGTGTGTGTGTGTGTGTGTGTGTGTGTGTGTGTGTGTGTGTGTGTGTGTGTGTGCATGCGCGTGCGCGGCCGCTGAGAAATTGTCCCCCCCCCCCATGTTTTGATAGCGATTTCCGTGCCTGGTCAGGAGGCATTGGGAACAGTCGTACCTGGAGGTCAATGTGTAGGAAGGAACTGCAGAAGGAACCGAAGATAGACACAAAAAGTTGGAGTAACTCAGAGGGTCAGGCAGCATCTCTGGAGAGAAGGAATGGGTGATGTTTTGGGTGAGGAAAGGTCTCGACCTGAAACCCAGTCACCCAGTCCTTCTCTCCAGAGATCCTGCCTGCCCTGCTGAGTTACTCCAGATTTTTGTGTCTACCTGGAAGTCAACATCAGGAATCGAGTCCTGAGAAACCGGACGAAGTACTGGGAGTGGTGTCACAGAGTGGCCAAGGTCAATGAACACGTCCTCAAATGCCGTGACATCTGGGCTAGTCAGTCTCTGCTCATTTCATCATTAATCAAGGAAAGGTGGTTATCATCTATCCCTCAGCAACAATGGACCATTGTGGGCTCCACATTTCTTTGATCATCGCTGCTTTTTGCACTTCTTTCATTCATTTGTTCTATGTACCTCCTATATCTCTCGTTTCCTCTTCCCCTGACTGTCAGTCTGAAGAAGGGTCTTGACTTGAAACGTCACCTATTCCTTTTCTCCAGAGATGCTCCCTGACCCGTTGAGTTACTCCAGCTTTTTCAGTCTGCTATTGGACTCTTGTTGCTTTGGCCCCAGGAGAAAAGGAATATACAGATCAGAGTTTGAGCTTTAGCTGAGACGTTATCTGACCCAAACACTGTAGAATAAGCACAGTGAGCACAGTGGGGGGGTTTCTGTTTAACCATGGAAAGAAAGGTTTAAGCCCACTGAAGGAAGAGCAGGAGAGGATCTTTATATTAGGCACAGGAAGGAACTTGCTGAAAACAATCTTTTAGTTATAGCATTCTGACTGCAGCTAGTGGTGTCAGAATAGAAGCAGAGCTAATTTACTAACATGTTGGAAATGTTCACAAGTACATCAAGGACAACTTTCTGTTTGAGCCTTATGGGTAGGAAAATCAAGTATCAGGGTGTGGAACATGTGATCCCAGCACATACAGTGAGTGCCCTCCATAATATTTGGGACAAAGACCCATCATTTATTTATTTGCCTCTGTACTCCCCAATTTAAGATTTGTAATAGAAGAAAATCACATGTAGTTAAAGTGCACATTGTCAGATTTTATTAAAGGCCAGTTTTATACATTTTGGTTTCACCATCTGAAATGACAGCTGTGTTTAGGGCATTATTTCAGGCCACCATAATGTCTGGGACACATGGCTTCACAGGTGTTCGTAATTGCTCAGGGATGTTTCAATGCCCCCCTAATGCAGGTATAAGAGAGCTCTCAGCGCCTAATCTTTCCTCCAGTATTTCCATCACATTTGCAAATTTTTATTGCTGTTTGTCAACATGAGGACCAAAGTTGTGCCAATGAAAGTCAAATAAGCCATTATGAGACTGAGAAACAAGAATACAACTGTTAGAGACATTAGCCAAACATTACGCTTACCAAAATCAACTGTTTGGAACATCATTAAGAAGAAAGAGAGCTTACTAATCATAAAGTGACTGGCAGGCCAAGGAAAACCTCCACAGCTGATGACAGAAGAATTATCTCTATAATAAAGATAAATCCCCAAACACCTGTCCGACAGATCAGAAACACTCTTCTGGAGTCGGGTGTGGATTTATCAATGACCACTATCCGCAGAAGACTTCATGAATGGAAATATAGAGGCTAAACTGCAAGATGCAAACCACTGGTTAGACGCAAAAATAGGATGGCCAGGTTACAGATTGCCAAGAAGTACTTAAAAGAGCATCCACAGTTCTGGGAAAAGGTCTTGTGGACAGATGAGACGAAGATTAACATATCAGAGTGATGGCAAGAGCAAAGTATAGAGGCGAGAAGGAACTGCCCAAAGCATATCACTTCATCTATGAAACACAGTGGTGGGGGTGTTATGGGTGGGAATAAGGCATCTCTGGAGAAAAGGTATGGGTGAGGTTTTGGATTTGAAGTTGAGGTCCGACCCAAAACGTCACCCATCCTTTTTCTCCAGATATGCTGCCTGACCTGCTGCGTTACTCTAGCAATTAGATTAGATTAGATTAGATTCAGTGACTCCAACTCTCCCGCTTTCGGCGGGAGATCGCCCGCTGAAAGGGCATTTTCGCAAAATCTCCCGCTCTCCCGCTTGAGATATAATTTCTCCCGTCCGGGCGGGAGAAATTATATCTCAAGCGGGAGAGCGGGAGATTTTGCGAAAATGCCCTTTCAGCGGGCGATCTCCCGCCGAAAGCGGGAGAGTTGGAGTCACTGTAGATTCCTTTATTGTCATTCAGACCTTTCGGTCTGAACGAAATTTTGTTACCTTGCAGTCATAACATATAATAAATTAAAACATAACACACAATAAACACATATTTAACATCCACCACAGTGAGTTCACCAGGCACCTCCTCACTGTGGTGGAAGGCAAAAGTCTTAAAGTCTTTGTCTTCTTCCCTACTTGTTCTCCCTCTGTGATCCAGGCCTCCGATGTTGTCGTCCACTAGGCCCGCAGCCGAGCCTCCGAAGCCGGGCTGCCACCACCACCGTCAATGGAATGCTGGAACACCGCCACAGCTCTGAATCAGGGTCCACCGCTGGAGCGCCGGAGCTCTGAAGCCGGGCCGCCGCTGGAGCACCGCTGGAACGCCGCTGGAGCACCGGAGCTCTGAAGCCGGGCCGCCGCTGGAGCACCGCTGGAACGCCGCTGGAGCGCCGGAGCTCTGAAGCCGGGCCGCCGCTGGAGCACCGCTGGAGCAACTGCTGGAGCACCGGAGCTCTGAAGCCGGGCCGCCGCTGGAGCACCGCTGGAGCAACTGCTGGAGCACCGGAGCTCTGAAGCCGGGCCGCCGCTGGAGCACCACTGGAACGCCGCTGGAGCACCGGAGCTCTGAAGCCGGGCCGCCACTGGAGTACTGCTGCAGCACCGCTGGAACGCCACTGGAGCACAGTAGCTCTGAAGCCGGGCCACTGCCGCCGCTGGAACGCTGGAGCTCTGAACGCTCGCCACAGCTCCGAGGCCGCCAGCTCCGCCATTAGGCCTCAGCACAGCCAGATAGTGTCTATCTTACTCAGTAATTGTCTCCCCCACTGTAGCTTAGGATATGTTCAACGGTAAAGACATTTAAAAAAAGTGTTTGAGAATGACAAAAACACTCCCCCACCAGAGTCAAGGCTAATTCCCCTGTCTGGCAAGACTAGTCCTTGCACTCCTGGAAGTGCCCGAGGTAGATTAAATACACATATCCTGCGTGTAGCCATCTCTACTCGAGTAACCATCTCAACGTTGATTTTTCTGGAGAAATCGTATTTCTAGTCGTCGTTTCTTTCATGTTATGTTTCATCCCCTTTTTAAATAGACTTTCCTTTCTGGGTAAACTGTCCTTGTACAATAGACCAGTCACACACCTGACATCGTGACTAACTCTTTGGTTAATATGCAGGTTCCAACAGGCCTACTATTATATAATTATTTTGCTATTGCCACTGCTATTGGTTCTGCCCTTCGCTGCAGTGCCCAGTTTTGTTGAACATCGCACCTTGGAACTGACTAATAGTTTATTGAGTGACCTGGCCACGCACACTATGAAAGTACACAATTTGATTCTTTGAACTGAGCCAGGGAAGAGACAGCATAATCTCAGATCAGGGAGGGGAAAGCAACACAAAATAAAGGACTTTTTAGAATAGAACAAGTTATGGTTCTAAGGTCTTTTAAAAAAAATCTCGCCCTGAATAGCCTCCGCTTGGCATCATGTGGAGATTTTGCAGATCTGGACCTAAATTGGACACTTCCATTTTGCATGTTATTTGACATAGACATGGAAACATAGAAAATAGGCACAGGAGTAGGGCATTCGGCCCTTCGAGCCAGCTCCGCCATTCAATGTGATCATAGCTGATCATCCAAAATCAGTACCCCGTTCTGGCTTTTTCCTCATATCCCTTTTTCCCCTGGCCCTAAGAGCTAAATCTAACTCTCTCTTGAAAACATCCAGTGAATTAGCCTCCTCTGCCTTCAGTGGCAGATAATTCCACAGATTCACAACTCTCTGGGTGAAAATGTTTTCCCTGATCTAAAGATTCAAGATTCAAGAGAGTTTATTGTCATGTATCCCAGATAGGACAATGAAATTTTTGCTTTGCTTCAGCACAACAGAATATAATAGGCATAAATAAATAGAGAACAGATCAGTGTGATCATATACCATTGAATATATATATATATATATACACACATAAATAAGCAGATAAAGTGCAATGGGCTATTAATGTTCAGAGTTTTGTTTGAGTTGAGTTTAATAGCCTGATGGCTGTGGGGAAGAAACTATTCCTGAACCTGGATGTTGCAGATTTCAGGCTCCTGTACCTTCTACCTGAAGGCAACGGGGAGATGGGTGTGTGGCCAGGATGTTGTGGATCTTTGATGATGCTGGCAGCCTTTTTGAGGCCATCTCAGTCCTAAATGGCCTACCCCTTATTCTTAAACTGTGACCCATGGTTCTGGACTCCCCCAACATTTTTCCTGCATTTACCCTGTCCAATCCTCTAAGAATTTTATATATTTCTATAAGATCCCCTTACATCCTTCTAAATTCCAGCGAATACAAGCTCAGTCAACACATTCTTTCATCATACGTCAGACCCGCCATCCCAGGAATTAACCTGGTCAACCTACACTGCACTCCCTCAATAGCAAGAATGTCCTTCCTCAAATTAGGAGACCAAAATTGTGCACAATACTCCAGGTGTGGTCTCACCATGGCCCTGTAAAACTGCAGTAGGACCACCTTGCTCCTAAACTCAAATAATCTCGCAATGAAGGCCAACATGCCATTATGTTTTTTCACTGCATGCTTACTTTCTTGGGCACGAGACTGATTAGGGTTCTGCCTTTTGACAATAATACTAGGCTGAGATATTTGCTAACCTTGAATTGCCACAGTGTTTTGCGTGGTTGCAAGTTACAAGTTGCATAATCACCAGCAGGGTCTCTTTGATTTTGTTGCATTTTCTTTACACCTGTTGAAAACTAGTATAATTAAATATTTAAGAAGGAACTGCAGATGCCGGAAAAATCGAAGGCAGATAAAAATGCTGGAGAAACTCAGCGGGTGAGGCAGCATCTATGGAGCGAAGGAAAAGTTTTGGGTCGAGACCCTTCTTCAGACTAATTAAATAGTATAATTAAACAGTTCTCTCCATTTGCTAAAGGCTTTTGTGAAGCTTCTGCTGCAGACCAACCTGGCCATAATGCATGGACAATGCTTTGAAACTATATACTTTGATGGACCCACAGCAGGTCAACAGTTTCACTCATCAGTCTCAGTGCCCATGCATTTCCACAATGCCTTGAAAATGCTCTTCTTTTAACCAGTGAAGTCTGGTTAATAGAAGAGTGCTCTTCAGCCAAGAGGAGTTGCTTCTTGACCCTCTGATTTGCAATGTCTTTCTCTTTCTCCTTCTCCTTCTCTCTCAGGTGATGCTGCTCAGCTATGCTCTGGCTCTCATGGTATGTGGGTTCCTCACTGGACTGACTTTGGCAGTGTTGAGGTACTAATTACATTCTGTTAGTTATGTTGAGCAGACTACATCATTTAGATGCTAACACCAGACTCCTGAAACACGCCATTTATTCCCACCTCTATCTTGGGAGGAGATTACATGTTGGACAGAGGAAAAGATTCAATATTGTGTTCAGAGCTTTCTTGAAGAAATGCAAAAAGGCCACTGGCCTTTGAGAACATCTGGCACGTGATGTATAGTACATATGAACAGATATATGGATAGGAAGGGTTGAGAAAGACTAGTCCAGAATGCCACTTAGTCAGCATGGACAAGTTGAGCTGAAGGGCCTGTCTCCATGCTGTATAGCACTATGATTACTCAAAGTGCAGAATGACATTTGATATTGTATTGAACACTTCAAACCAAAGCTGCTGGCTGGCAGTGGCCATACCTCCTTCAGGATATTCCTTTAGGAAGGAGATGAGGAGAAATTTCTTTAGTCAGAGGTTGGTGAATCTGTGGAATTCTTTGCCACAGAAGGCTGTGGAGGCTGTCAATGGATATTTTTAAGGCAGAGATAGATAGATAGATAGATAGATTCTTGATTGGTATGGGTGTCAGGGGTTATGGGGAGAAGGCAGGAGAATGGGGTTAGGAGGGGGCGAGATAGATCAGCCAATATTTGAATGGCGGAGTAGATTTGACGGGCCGAGTGGCTTAATTCTTCTCCTATCACATGACCATATGACCTTATGACCTTATGACCTTGAAAGCGGGCCTGGCTCACCCACCGTGGAACCGGGTGGAACCCACCTAGAATCGTCCGAGGCTCATCTCCTGCATGACCCTGTAGACCGGGAACCAGGGAGGAGGACTGGGACGCTGTACAAAGGGCATTTTCAAGAACAACAGGCCTTTAAGGCTAAGGTAAGACTGCAACTTTGTTGGTGCCAGAAGTGTGGCGACTCTTTGTGTACTGTCTCGGTGAAGTCTACTATTACCCTCCAATCATTGCAGTTTTGTTCTTATCTATGATCGTGCTAATCTAAAGTGTAATCTTACTGGATTGTATGCAAAACAAAGCCTATTTACACAGGTACACATGACAAGCCTCTTCTTCTTGCATATGGCGTGCATAGCCTAAAGTTGTCGGACAACTTATTCTATTTGATTGTGCACACCAGGTTGATTGCATTCGTTGAAACAGGGCAGACCACGTGAAGGTTGCAATCTCCCACCCCACACATGACAATAAAGTATCATCATCATCATACAAGTATTGGAAGCACAAGAAGCCTCAATAACATGGATCGAGTGGACCATCTCACAAGCCATTATTCATTATCGTGTGGAAGAGGCTGTGGTTCTCACACTGGCCTCATCAGCTGCATTAGAACCCACAAAACTGGACTGTTAACACTCCTCGATCACAAGGCTCTGCCTAACAAGAAGGAAATTGCTATATAAGTGCATGTTAACATTGGTCACTTCTGTTGATACCTGTTCTATTTCCAGCAATTTAAAAGCATTAAGTTACACATTCCAAACGTTTTACGACATGGCTTGAATGTATATTCCCTTCATTATTCACGTAGGCATTTGAATTGTTAGTCCAGAAATATAAGCATGTCACAGAGCTGCATTCTGATTCTCACTCAAGACATCCAACAGTTAATCTTCAGAATGAACATTGGTGTGACACTGTGTTATTACCTGTTAAACTCTGCTCATAGGGTTTGTCCAGATAAGGTCAGATGAAGGTTCTCTCTGATTGTGTTTGGGATATTTACTCTTATAATTGCCCCCAAAAAGAAGGGTCATCTTGAAGTAATCTGGTCTGTGTACACCATTCATCAAAGCCCTACAATTCTCTGAGATTCAGTTACATTTTTTCCATTGAAAGATATCATAAGAACAAACTCCCTTCCATTTGGTAATTTTCCAAATTGTTGATCCTGACCCTTTGTAGCTAGAGAGGAGGTCCCATGTGGCCATTTTAAGAAACTTTTGTTTACTTTCCCAAATAGTCACAATCTCAGTCCATTCCCAACCACATAATTCCAGCCATTTAGTAGCAACATCAAATTTATTAGATGTAAAAAGAGAGAAAGTTGATTGTACGGCAAACAAATTTCCGTCTTTCTCTCTGCTTAACAATCTGCATTTTGTTATATTACCAGAAACATTAAAAAAAAAGAGAATAAGAAAAAGAACAAATTGGTTCTCTACAATGTTCTTGTCATCCTTCGGTAAATTTGGTGTTGTTGCGTATTTGTCAGGCCAGCAAACTATTAATGTTCTCAGTGTGCTCTGACTCTTTGACCCTGCAGGTTTATGTCTGAGTGGGATTCTGTTGCTCCCAGTGAGCTGAAGCATCCTCTGGGAACGCTTCACAGGGAAGCACAGGCTTGTGATTTTCCACTCGGGGAAATGTGCTGGTGGCAGGAGAGCTCAATATGCAGCTGCAACCCTACGAGCTATCATTAATGGCTGAGAGAGGGACCAGCGCCTTTAGCAATCCTCCATTGTCAGAGTGAGGCTAAATGCAAATTGGAGGAACAGCATCACATATTTCGCTTGGGCAGCCTACAGCCCAGTGGTATGAATATTGATTTCTCTCACTTCAGGTAGCCCTGACATACCCTCTCTCTCTATCCCTCCCCCACCCAAGTCGCACTAGCTTCCCATTTTCACCCTACAAAAGCTAACAATGGCCTGATTCCTTTTTTCATCGTTACTTTTTTGCGTATTTTTCATTCATTGTTCTTTATCTCTCCACATTACCGTCTATTTCTCTCGTTTCCCTTATCCCTAACCAGTCTGAAGAAGGGTCTCGTACCGAAACGTCACCAATTCCTTCTCTCCTGAGATGATGCCTGTCCCGCTGAGTTTCTCCAGCTTTTTGTGTCTATCTTCGGTTTAAACCAGCATCTGCAGTTCCTTCTTGCACATCCTAGAGTGTTTCACACAGAATTCAGCTCTTTTTGAAGTGTTATTGCGTACAGTTTTGGTCTCCAAATCTGAGGAAGGACATTATTGCCATAGAGGGAGTGCAGAGAAGGTTCACCAGACTGATTCCTGGGATGTCAGGACTGTCTTATGAAGAAAGACTGGATAGACTCGGTTTATACTCTCTGGAATTTAGGAGATTGAGAGGGGATCTTATAGAAACTTACAAAATTCTTAAGGGGTTGGACAGGCTAGATGCAGGAAGATTGTTCCCGATGTTGGGGAAGTCCAGGACAAGGGGTCACAGCTTAAGGATAAGGGGGAAATCCTTTAAGACCGAGATGAGAAAGACTTTTTTCACACAGAGAGTGGTGAGTCTCTGGAACTCTCTGCCACAGAGGGTAGTTGAGGCCAGTTCATTGGCTATATTTAAGAGTGAGTTGGATGTGGCCCTTGTGGCTAAGGGGATCAGAGGGTATGGAGAGAAGGCAGGTACGGGATACTGAGTTGGATGATCAGCCATGATCATATTGAATGGCGGTGCAGGCTCGAAGGGCTGAATGGCCTACTCCTGCACCTAATTTCTATGTTTCTATGTTTCTATGTTATCACAGCTGCAATAGGAGAAAATCAGGAGCCAATGTTTAAGATGCAGTAACATTCCTGCTAAGCAAGGTGTGAAATGTAGGTTAGAATGCAGAGTTGAGGTTATAGTCAGATCAAACATGATTATAATATAAAAGATAAAAAGTTGGATGATTTATTTGTGACTCCTTGGTTTGCTCTTCCATATCCATCAACATCTCTCCTATATTTTGCACCTTTCAATGTCATTTTTATTGTTACCTCTTTGCTGCACCAGCCACAGACCCAAATAGTCTTCCCTAGCGAAGTCCCAATTCTCTTGCACTTCTAGTTTAGTGTTGCTGCATTTGGTATTCACACTGTGGTCTCCCCTGCGTAGGAGAAACCAAACAGTGATTTGGTGACTCCTTTGCCGAACACTTCTGAGCTTCCATCTGAGAAAGCGTTCCGACCCGAAATGTCACCTATTCCTTTTCTCCAGTGATGCTGCCTGGCCCGCTGAGTTACTCCAACAGTTTGTGTCAGTAGTAACCAGCATCTGCAGTTCATTCCTACACTTCTGAGCTTAGTTTATTGCCACGTGTCTGTCACCTTAATTACCTTATTCTCACTCTTTGACTTTCTACAAGTTCCAGCAAAGCCCAATGTAAGAGCAAGAAACAGCACCTCACTGTTGTCTGAGCCTCCATCAGGCTGAAGAAGGGTTTTGACCCAAAACGTTGTCTGTCCATTCCCTCCAAAGATGCTGCTTGACCTGCTGAGTTCCTCCAGTACTTTTCTTTATGTCAGGGTGATAATGCCTTTAAATAGAGACGGCTAGAGGCAGAAGAGGAAAGAAACAAAGCTATTTAAAGTCCCACAGTGACATAGAAGGGTGTCAAAACAAAGAAACAAAGCAGTCTTTCCCATCCAGATACGTAGCTATTTATTTTACTTTCAAATTCTTATTTGGTTTATTTTCTCTTCTCTCTCTTACTGCCAGTATTTAAAGACATCAATATCTTGACATAAAGCAAAGTCCTGGAGGAACCTGTACCTCCCAGATGTCCTGGAGGGGCAGCACTGTTGGGCAACGGTAGAGTTGCTGCCTTACAGCGCCAGAAACTCGGGTTCTATCCTGACTGCGGGTGCTGTCTGTATGGAGTTTGTATGTTCTCCCGGTGACTTGGTGGGTTTTCTCCGGCTGCTCCGGTTTCCTCCCACACTACAAAGACGTATAGGTTTGTTCGTTAATTAGCATCTGTAAAATTAAAAAATTGTCTCTAGCGTGCGTAGGATAGTGTTAGTGTGCGGGGATTCTTTTTCTCCAATGGTGTGATCTGACTGGTTGAGTTACTCCAGCTTTTTGTGTCTGCCTTTGGCTTAAACCAGCATCTGCAGTTCCTTCCAACACATGCTTCCTGCCCAGCATTTGGTGTCTATCCCTGGAGGAACTCAGTGGGTCAAGCAGCATCTGTGGAGGGAATGGACAGAGGACGTTTTGGGTCGGGACCCTTCGTCAGATTGATGGAGTGGTTACAACCACTGCTACACAACCATCAAAAACATCTACATCTCCATCCCCTGACCCCACCTTTAATTGTAGACACGATGCTTCTACTCATTGCTTGCAAGCAGAAGCTAAAGCGGGAGGCACTGGTGCAGAGTCATGTAGTACTCGTCTGAGGAAACAGACAAGATCCTTTGCGATGGCTTAGAGTCAGTGGACTCTGTGGTTAATCTAAATGTGTTTTTCCAGACTTCATCAGTATCTTTGTAGAGGAATGTGTACCAAAGAAGACTATTTTTTATGCTCTCCTACTGTTATTTTCATTGAATTTAAATGAAAATCTGTGAACTTGTAAAATGATTATTTTACCTTCTTACACAGAGACAACATACACTCCAATGCTGCAGATACACAGCCCTGCTCTATTGCTATGACAACTTCTTCAATAAAGTTTAACAGAGCAGAATGTGTTCCTCACTCCACCTGCAACCAGACCTCATTTGGCAAATATTTTCTGGGGAATATGGTTTGTTTGTAAAACTCAGTGCCACTCTTGTTGATCAGGAAGGATGTAGGACAGGCTTGCTTGAAATGCATTGGAGTGATTCCAACGAAAATAAGTGTCTACAATTAATACTACAAAATGAACTCTGGAAACATTATATTTCACAAATATTGCAAGGCTAGAAGCATAACTGCTTGTTCTGTGTGGGAAGGAACTGCAGATGCTGGTTTAAACCTACATTAGACCCAAAATGCTGGAGTAACTCAGCGGGACAAGCTTATTTTGTTTGCTTTATGCATTATCTCTAGGGTAAAACACTTATTTCTCTCACTTTTCAGCAAAGTAATAAAAAGGTGGCGTTTCCCAAGTGCAAGCACATGTCAAAGATGGAATAACAACTGCACACCAGAGAATAAGCAAATAGTAAGATTAAATGAGAACTTACCAGTTCGAAGTTTGATCTGTATTTTATGAGGAGTTACGATGAGGGATTACGTGAAGACCCCGTCCAGCACGCATGCGCGACATTTGTTCAAAGCAGCGGTGTGGATTCACAGAAAAAACACAACAATTGAAATAAATATAGTAAAGAAAAAATAAGAACTTAATTACCAGTTGATCTGTATAATAGAGGGTGGGAGCGGAGGGCACGTAATCCCTCATCGTAACTCCTCATAAAATACAGATCAAACTTCGAACTGGTAAGTTCTCATTTAATCTTACTATTTTACTTCGGAGTCACGTGAGTGACTACGTGAAGACTTCAAAGCTCTGTGAATCCGAACCGTGTACCAGCTCATGCTTCACTCACTGCCTGAAGACCTTAGAGGGAGGAAGCATGTTATACAATCAACAATAACCTGTTTGTGAACAAAAAAGGTTTATTAATAACAACAAAAAACAGAGAGCTCCCCCGGGCTTAAATTAAATATTATCTGCAGACTCTAAAATTCTGTCTGCAAATGTAGCAGGCTCCGCCAGCGGCTTATTATAAAACCTTTGGAAAGTTCTTTCCGAGGACCATCCTGCTCTGGCCAGAATATGGTCCATAGGCACATCCATTTGCCTAGCCGCCGACGTAGATGCAGCCCTGGTGGAATGAGATTTGTACACATTAGTATCGATTCCCGCGGACTTAAGCACCTGCTTGAGCCACCTTGAAATGGTTTGGCTCGTCACCTGACCATGAGGCTTCTTGTGGCTTATCCATAAGGCTTTTTCTCTCCCTCTTAAGTTATATGTTGTGTCTATGTAGTTGGCGAGATGGGTCTTGGCACACAACCGTGGGTCAGGTGAATATGCCCGGAACTCCATAACTGGAGGCGTGGTACCTGGTCTAGATTGTTTGACCAGCCCCTGAATGTGAAATGTGATACAGTCCAATGACTCTGTCATGCTGTCCAGCCTCAGAAGGTGGAGGGACTGTACCCTTTGAGCTGACACTAGAGCCATGAGCATGACTGATTTCAGTGTAAGTTGTTCCAGAGTAAGTGACCTGGGTGGTGGCCATCCCCTAAGGTACGTCAGTACTATGCTGACATCCCAGATCTGAGTGTACCTAGGCCTAGGGGGATTGGTGTTAAAAATGCCCCTCATGATTTTGACCACTAGTGGATGGGACCCCAAAGTCAGTTGTCCTGCTGCTGGAACCAAATAAGCTGACAACGCACTCCTGGCTGTATTAATGGCGCTGTAGCTGAGTCCTTCCCGATGTAATCCAAGCAGAAACTCCACAACACTGGTGGCTGTAGCTGTGGTGTAGGTAGTTCCTGTTTTGGAGCAATACCGTTCCCATTTTCTTATATTGGTCAGGTATTGTCTCCTGGTGGACTCCCGGTGAGATGCGGTCATCATGTTGATGGCGTCCTCAGACAGTCCCAGGCCCAGTAGAGGTCTTTTTAGAATCTGCAAGCCAGGAGATTGACTCTGTCATGGCACGGGTGACTAATGCCTGACACTGGGTGGATTAATAACTGTCGACTGCTGGGGAATTCCAACGGTGTTTCAACAGCCATGTCGAAAGCCACTGGGAACCATGGCTGTGTAGGCCAGTCAGGTATTATCAAGATTCCTGAAGCGGAATCCAATTGAATCTTGCGTAATACCCAACTGATGAGGCAGAAGGGAGGAAAAGCATAAAATAACATTTTCCCCCAATGCAGCGAGAATGCATCAACTGCTGCTGCCTCAGGGTCTGGTTCCCAAGCGACATACGTTGGTACCTGGTGATTCAGCCTGGATGCAAATAGATCGATATCTGGTGTGCCATATTGCTTTGTAATTTCAGCAAACACTTTGGGATTTAACATCCATTCGATGTTATCATTAAATCTACGTGACCTGGTGTCTGCCACTGTATTTTGCTTACCTGGAAGGTAAGTTGCTGATAACCAAATATGCCTTTCAACACACCATTGCCAGATTAGGTTGGCCAAATTGTCACACGATATCGACTTTACACCACCCATGTGATTGATATAAGCCACCACCGTGGTATTATCTAGTTGCAACCGGACATGTGCATGATGCGTATTACATGAATATGCTTTTAACCCATAAAACGCACCCAACATTTCTAAATAGTTGATACCCCGTGTCTGTAGGCAAGATGATTCAAATTTACTCCATCTGCCCCCTGTGCTGGGTTGCATGTTAGTTGCTCCCCAGCCCAAAGCACTGGCATCCGTTTGAATGGTTAATACTGGGTTGGTGATCATAATGGGACTGGAGCTGAGTCTTACATTCCTCGCCCACCATTGTAACTCTGGAATGGATTCAGCAGTTAAACTCATAGCTCGGTCAAAGTGACCTGAGTTTTGCTTTAGTGCATGCACTTTAGCTCTTTGCAAATTTTGATAGTGCAAAGGCCCAAATTGTACAGCTGGGAAAGCTGCTACCATTTTGCCAATAACTCTAGCTACTTCCCGTATGGTTGGCTGATGTTTATTCATGAGTTTGTTGCATGATAGCGCCAATTCTGATGCTTTCCCCTTCGGCAGAGTTACAATCATGCGAACAGTATCTATCGTAAATCCAAGATAGTCCATGGCAGTGGACGGTGTAAGATTGGATTTTTCTGGATGTATGACAAACCCCAAAGTTTCAAACAAACGTTTGGTGGCTGCGACTGCCAAAATAGCTGTCTCCAAGGTTTTTCCCTACTATTAAAATGTCGTCTAAATACGCCATGACTATATGCTTTTGTTTCCTCAATAATGCCAAGGCAGGTTTTAAGATTTTAGTGAACAACCTTGGAGCAGAGGTTAGCCCATTTGGTAAGGCTTTATATTGCCATAGCTGTTTCATCCAGATAAATTGTAAATATTTTCGATGGTCCTTGTGTATGGGTACTGAGTAGTAGGCATCTTTTAAATCAATGCTTGCTAGAAAGTACCCCCTAGAAACCAATAGTCTGGCTGTTTCAAAAGTATCCATCTTGAAATGTATATACCTGACAGACTTGTTCAAAGTAGTTAAGTCAATGATGATGCGTCGTCCACCATCTTTTTTGATTTTAGTGAAAATATTAGACACAAATTCCAAAGGTTCATGTTTTGTTCTTTCAATGACACCTTTAGCTTGTAATCTCATCAGTTCAGCTTGACCCTCTTGTTTTTCCTTGACTGAGAGGGTGAATACCCTTTTGGGTATATGCTGAACTGGTGGAAAATCTTTATGGACAAAGTCAATTTTGTAGCCATGAACGCTGCTGAGTATATACTTGTCATTAGTGATGGATTCCCATGCATCCAAAAACAAGTGCAATCTCCCCCCTGTTAGCACAGAGCCCCTACTGCACATATGCTGAGAGGAACCAGACCCACCTACCTCCATGGTTATTGGTGCTTCTTCTGCCTCTTCGCTGGGTGATGAGGCGTCTGCTGGGCTGTAGAGGGTTGATGTTGATCTCGATGTTGTTGGGGGTGGCGCATTTTCCATGGGGTCCGCTCTGGGCCCTGGCCTAAAAAAGGCTTACGGGGAATGGTTGCGGACCCCGAGCTTTCACCAGTCCCATAGTGTGGTCGACGACTGGTGGACGCCATGGGGTACTGCCGCCTGGGTTTGTTGGGTCTGCTCGGTCCCAAACCTGCCCTCACGAGACCAAAGGTCTTGGATTCTTCTTCCAGGTCTTTCACCTTTTTTGGAAGGTCTTTCCCAAAGAGCAGAATAGGAGGTTCTAACCCCGGTGTTTTGCAGAGTCCCGCAAATTTAGGGCTGAGGGCAGGCTTGATAATCTCCTTTCGCAAATTATTTATCTCATATTGAGTGGTGCACAGCAGAGCTAATGTGTCTTGCTGATTTGTGGAGATGTCCGCACCATCAATGGACCGAGCATAAGATGTTATTCCTGCAGTCAGGAATTTAAGGATCTTCTGGAGCTTCAACTCCAGGTTTCTGATGTTCTGCCCCAAATGTCCCCAAATTTGGCTATTGACAGCAGGTACATTCAAAGATGTACAATTTCCTGGGGCTGTATATAGTTGAAGAGCCTCATTGACCACTTGTTCTTGTAGGGGTTTAGAGGACAGGTGGTTAATGCTGGCTGCAAGTTTCGGCTCTAATGGCCGACCCGCTTGTGGAATGGCCACGTAGCGGTTGCCACACCCAGCAGCTCTTCCTGTTCCTGTACACCCTGCGTACTCCCGAAATCTTCAGCCAGTGACCCCTCTTCTTGACCAGCCCAGACCTGGTCGCCAATGCTGCCTTCAAAAGAAGGTGAAGCAATGGCCAGTGCCGTAAAAGGCACTGCGGGAGTGCCTGAACTCCCTTGGCGAGGCTGCTGCTGCTCTCTCAGCAGATCTCGCTGGAGCAATTGCTCCATAAGCTGTTCCATGCGGCTTAGGCGGCTGCCTGTGCTCTCGAGCGGTAAGGCATCTTCATCCGAAACGTCGGACACTACCGCCCGGTTCCGGCTGTAGGTACCTCCAGCCCGCTGCTCAGGCAGCACTAGCGGTGCTGGGCTCGGCTCGGTAGTTATAACCGCCGCCTCTTGCCCCCCCTCCAAAGAGCATTCCTCAACGGAGGACGAACGGGGGCGAGCTGCAGACTTCTTTCCTCTGGTCTTGCTCATTCTTTCTGGAACACAAGCAGACCACAGAGAGAAAGACACACGGCCACGGTAAAACTTACCTGTCGGCCCGACTTTTCAAATTGTAGCGGGAGCGCCTTGAACTCCCGTTCGTCGCGGGTGCACTGCATGAACGCTAATGTCGCGCATGCGTGCTGGACGGGGTCTTCACGTAGTCACTCACGTGACTCCGAAGTAAAATAACACTGGAATAATGTTACATAAAGAATAGCAGATGACTACGTTAGATTTGCAAGGAAGATAATAGACAGTTGACATTGTCTCATAGAGGTGATAGACAGCTGATGCAGCATTACATACAGAGTGACAGATGACCTGAACATGTTGCACTTAGGAAAAGTTTGGTATGTGTTACATATTGGAAGATAGACAGACGAGAATGCGTTGCATACAAGATAAGAGACTTTTGAGTAGTGCCACAAACAGATGGCGAGAATGTGTTTGGGTGCAAGATAAAGTTATACGACATAACATTGAGGACGGCAAGGGGTGTATTCAATGGTGAATAATAACATTAACCATGTTCTGTGGGAATAAATGACAAATTAGAACAATTATGAGAAAGTAATCTCAAGTGGTTTATAAGATGCATTGCTTTGTGACAATGAAACGCAAGCAGCTCATTGTCATCTGACCCTGAAACCTTCCTAAAATAGTTTCTGTTGACAGACTGAGCTGGTCTTTGTGCATAAGGAGTTGGTTAATAAATGCTGCTGGAATGTGCCCATGGAATGCTCGTGAGCTCTTTGGTAATCCCTTCCCTATTCCAAAGGTCGCACTGAAAGGTATTTCTGCACCCCTAAGATTTAAATCCCTCAGAGATCTGATTTAGAAGCTACATCTTTGTGCTTCACCATTGAAGAACTGGCTGCAGATTGTCAACTGGAATTTTGATTCACTCATTTGCAAACGATGTTTGCCTGCCCTGATGCCCTGCAAATCCCATTCCTCACAACTGTTTATATTGCACAATAATAAAAAAAACAGGGTCATTAAATATTTATTAGAAATAATGTGAAGATTTCATTTTAAACTGAACTTTTGTTAAAATTCCACTTTGATTGAAATTGATGACATACATAGTTAATTATTTTGCGGTATTAAAAACATATGTAAATACCCCGCAAGTTATGCAGCACCTGGAGAGAGAGCTTGAAAGGTCATTAACCTGAAAAGATAATTCATATTTCTCTCTCCATAGATGCTGCTCGAGGAACAATCTTCGGCAGGGAGCTAGCAAAAACACATTTAAAATGGAGATTCAGACCAGTTGCTGGAAATTCATTTTCTATCTTTGGAACATCAAAACTTTATTGTGCGATGTCCTTGTGTCAACCGGGGTCCATTGATAAAATCTGTACAAATTAACGCTGCAGCGGTAGAGTTGCTGCCTTACAGCGTTTTCAGTGCCAGAGACCCAGGTTCGATCCCGACTATGGGTGCTGTCAGTATGGAGTTTGTACATTTTCTCGTGACCGCACCGGTTTTCTCCGAGGTCTTTGGTTTCCTCCCACACTCCAAAGACGTGCAGGTTTGTAGGTGAATTGGCTTGGTATAAATGTAAGTTGTCCCTCGTGTGTGTAGGATAGTGTTAACGTGCAGGGATCACTGGTCAGCACGGACTCGGTGGGCAGAAGGGCCTGTTTTGTGCTGTATCACTAAACTAAACTAAACTAAACTAAACTAAACTAAAGAGGATAAATTAAAAAAAAGAGTATTTCTGTTCTCCTTACCTCAATAACGAAGTTAAAAACGATACATATTTGAACCTTAATTATACAAGAACATTAATCATATCTCTCTTTCAGCTCCAGTGATATGAAAACAGCTGCAGTACTCCCTCATAAAATAAAATCCTCCCCGTAAAATGAAACTCATTATTGTCATCTTCATTAACCTTGAATACTGCTGTGTAAGGCATTGCAGTTTACCAGCAGTGACCTGAAAATTAATAATTCCGCTTGTAACTTTTTCAGTTGAATAAATGTGATGTCTGTACGAATGAACTAATTAATCGTGAAAGAGATTGTAGAACAAAGAATAAAATGCTTGCAGAAGGTTGAAGAATTGATGGAAGTGCAGTGATTCTATTTCTGATGCATATCCTTTCCCTTTCTGAACAAATGGAGCTCCACTTTTAGGGAACACGCGCGCTGAGAGTAAGATCAAACTATAGAAGAGCTCTATTGAGTTGGTGCTTATTGTTAGTAAATATCAATGACTTTATTGACCTTCCTTTCATGTTCTTTGAATCCTTAAAAATTACAATACAGAATGAGTTTCTTGGCCATTTGGTGCTGTGCTGGCATTGTGGAATCGCAGAAACTTTTGTTTGTTCATTATTTCAGCGGAGAAAAAGGCATTTCAACCTTTTCACTGACATATGATGAAAGAATTGTTCGACTGGAATTTAGAAGGATGAGAGGGAATCTTATAGAAACATATAAAATGCTTAAGGTATCGGACAGGCTAGATGCAGGAAAATGTTTCCTGATGTTGGGGGAGTGCAGAGCCAGGGGTCACAGTTTAAGAATAAGGGGTCGGCCATTTAGGACTGGGATGAGGAAAAACATTTTCACCCAGAGAGTTGTGAAACTGTGGAATCCTCTGCTACAGAAGGCAGTGGAGGCCAATTCACTGGATGTTTACAAGAGAGAGTTAGATTTAGCTCTTAGGGTTAACAGAATCAAGGAAGATGGGGGAAAAAGCAGGAATAGGGTACTGACTTTGGATGATCAGCCATGATCATATTGAATGATGGTGCTGGCTCGAAGGGCAGAATAGTCTAGTCCTACACCTATTTTCTATGTTTCTATGTTAGTATTTAGATTATCCTGCAGAGAAACCCATGCATGATATTAACTTGAGTATTTCCAGATGCTGTTCTTCAACACCCTACGTTGAAAACCTTTACATATGTTGATGCATTGTGGAGTTTATCTAAAAATCCGTAGTTGTATAATTGGGAATTGAGCATGCCTATCATACTGATTTATGTAACTGTGATGTTTGGTGGACTGTGTGGGGTGGGAGGACCCATTGCTCCTCCCGTGCAGCAGATGGCGCTGCACAGGACAAAGGGAGATGTTTTGTATATAGTTTATCCTGTCTGTAGTGTGTGAGTGTGCAGCCATTTTTGAGTTGTCTTGCTGCCAGCAATGAGTACAGCATTAAAGACTTCTGTTGTAAATTGAAGACTCAAGTTTTGTGCAGACCTAGAAAACGAACACAAAAGTGGTGTCAGGAGTGGGATACTTCGGATTACGTCCAAAGACCCAGATAAGAGCCTATTTTTTTAAATGTAAAAAAAACAGATCTAAAACTAACATGTCTCTGCAATTTGATCGTTTCGATCCTAAGCGAGAAAGGTAGTTGTCGTATTGAATGCGCGCTGAGTTTTATTTTGAAAGTATGCAATTATGACTGATCAGAGGAAGAAGGCTCTCTTGTGTTCGTCGATGTCTCCAGAAACGTTTGCACTGCTTCAAAATTTACTTACAGAAGAAGCAACTGAAGCCTCATATGCTGAAATCACAATGGCTTTGCAGCTGCATTTCAATGAAAGTCAAAATTTCCTCGCAGCCCGCCTTCATTTCTACAGGACGGTGCAACAGGAAGGGCAATCGATGACTAAATTTCTTGCCGAACTTCACACCAAGGCAAAGGCATGTGATTTAAAAACTCAATGCTGTGAAAAGTGCCAAGACAATGCATTGCGAGATAGACTGGTCATGGGCTGCAGGCACACATTCATCCAGCAGGCGATTCTCAAGGAATCAGATGCCTCATTGAAGAATGTGCTGCAGAGTGCTAAGATGGCCGAGCTGCTGAGTAAAGAACTGCACAAAATGGCCGTCGAAACAGCGTCAAAGCTCCCTCAGGAGCATGCAGTTCGTCAGACTTGACCGCGACACCAGAAACCAGTTGATCTATCCAGTGCAAATCCGGAGAAGGTGGGACAGTTTCCGAAGAGCCGTTCCCCTGTGGGGGGAGGATCAAAACCCTGCTACAAGTGCAGTTCGACTGCTCATCATCACTGTGAGTGCCCCTATATCTAGTGCGTTTGTTATGCCTGTTACCGAAAAGGTCATCTCCAGGCAGTATGTCAATCCGTAGCATACAGATAAAGCAAATATTGATATCTCTTCAAAAGAGTACCCTGAGGAAATCTCTGTTGATTCTGAGCCTTTAGCAAGAGTTGTGAAACGCAAAAAAGGCTGGAAAAAAAGTGAAGCGAGGTCCAGCGAAATGGAGACGTTCAAACTGGAAAGGGGGAATGTGATGTTTCGTGGACTGTGTGGGATGGGAGGACCCATTGCTCCTTCCGTGCTGCAGGTGGCACTGCACAGGGCAAAGGGAGATGTTTTGTATATAGTTTATCCTGTTTGTAGACAGTGTGTGTGTGTGTGTGTGCAGCCATTCTTTAGTTGTCTTGCTGCCAGCATTGAGTAAAGCATTAAAGACTTCTGTTGTAAATTGAAGACTCTCAAGTTTTTTTGCAGACCTAGAAAACGAACATGAAAGTATCTGATATTCACACTGGCAAATTTGAAATATCATAGTGATTTGTAAATCATCACAGTTATTTATGTTACTCTAAAGTTTTAATATTCTTTGTTGAATAATACAGTTATTGTCATTACGAAGTTAAAGTTCAATGCAGTTCTGACGTTTAATTCATAGGGAGAGAATGTGAAATTAACGTGAATTTTGATATTTATATGATATGAGTATGGGGATCACTAGACTTTTTCAGAATCATATCTGTCACATGAACCTTCCTTTAAAATAAATAATTTGCATTTATATACAGTATAGTAAACGTCATTGTTATTAGGACTCATTAAAACATTTTACATCTGATTAAACACATCTGTAGAGATTGCATTTGTATCATAGGGAAAGGCTGCAGCTAATTTGTACACAACAAGCTCCCAAAAACAGCAACAGTGAGGTAATTTGTTTTTTCAGCGAGCTTGGTTAAGGGACAAATGTCATTTAGAACACTGGCAGAAATTGTCCCGTTTTTCTTCAAATAGTCTAATGGAAGATTTCATGTCTCTTTGAGAGGTGGTTGAATGCAGCGGTGAATTACATTGGGGAGAAGGCCCAATGTGGGGGCGGTGGGGAGGGTCTATATATAAAAACATTTTATTTCAACTATACATAACTAAATACTGATATTTATGCCCATGTTTATAAAGAAGCAAATGGTTTAATTGGCAAAATTTATTGACCAATGTTAAAGTTTAAAATATCGAAACTTTACAAGTTAAATTGAATCTTAGTTACTAAAAATGTAACTCCTTTGTTACATCTCCAGAGTACACTTGCTGTCTCTTGCCTTCCTCTCTCGATACCTCCCTTGCTGCCTCTCTTGCACCCCCTTTAACGTGTTTCTTCTGCTCCCTCTGAGCATGCAAACAATTCCTATCATTTATACTTTTACAAACACTGAAATCTGCCATAGTTTTCTTTTGGTTTTAGAGATACAGCGCCAGAAACAGGCCCTTCGGCCCACTGGGTCCGCACCGACCAGCGATCCCCGCAAATCGACCAACTATCCAACACAAACCAGGGACATTTTTACATTTACACCAAGCCAATTAATTTATAAACCCGTATGTCTTTGGAGCGTGGGAGGAAACTGAAGTTCTCAGATAAAACCCACGCAGGTCACGTGGAGAATATACAATCTCCTTGCAGACAGCACCCGTAGTCAGGATCGAATCCTGGTCTCTGGCGCTGTAAGGTAGTAGCTCTACCGCTAAGCCACTGTGCCACCCCGTACCCATCAAGGGAAATGATTGGTTTTCTAATGGGTCAACAAAAGAAATAATATGATAGGCACTGGGATCCCACGCAGCTTTGCACACCCCTTTTCACAAAACTGGAACTTCCTGCCAATTGGACTACTGGCGTGGAAACCTATAACTAATCAATCTCAGATGCTCTTTCTCCTGTATCTGGACACTGTGGATGTCTCGATTGTAATCATGTATAGTCTTTACGCTGACTGGATAGCATGCAACAAAAATATTTTCACTGTACCTCAGTACACGTGACAATAAATAAAACTAAATTAAATTAAACATCAGCCTGAAGAGAGCTAGGATTCCGTGACTGTGGCAAGTAGGGGCAGGCCAAATGAAACTATCTCATGGGCCAAATGATGGACTCAATGGGCTAGTGTCTCATCGAAAGGGGTAACAGCATTGGAAAGTGCAGAACCCCCTTGGGTGCAGTGCTGGAGTGTTGGTCTAGAATTTGTGCACATATCTCCAGGATGGGAAATGTATCCATCATTTTCAGATCCAGAGGCAAGAGTGCTGGTGCTCAGCCTCATTTTTCAAATATGTACGTTATTCTGACCCTATCACCAACTCACCTAACATTTACATTTTCTGAATACTGCAAGGGAAATTTCACAGTACGGCTCTTTTGAAAGTGGTTTCAATGTAAACCTTTCAAGAGGTCAGCCCAATATGACAGCCTGCGTTGGTTTTAAACCGGCAACTCGTTTTCCACAGATCATATTTCCACCAACCCAACGGGCTTGAAATCACACAGAATACTTAATTATTTCCAACTCCACTTGTTGCTGTAACCTTCAACCTTGTTTCTAGACAGAATGCTAAAGGAGTTACAATAGCAGTAACAGCAGATTAACTGGGTTGGCTGTGAGATATATTCAAATCTGTGATGATGGAAACTATTTAGCCTCTGTTTTCTCCTGAATGTTGTCAGTTTGTACATGAGTGATACACTTCGGATTCTCTTCTTCTCAGTCCATTCGTAGTTGTGGGTGTGTTACTTCCAGTCCGGTCTTCTGGGCCCTCAAGTGCTTGCAGATGGAGCCTGGCGTAGCAATCGGTGAGTTGTGTTCTTTCGGTAGTCAGCTCTTTCAGCCATTTTCACCGGGCTTCAATATCTTCCCAATCTTCTTATCGAGTCCACACACAAGATAAGTAAGTACGTAAGTAAATAAGTTTATTGGCCAAGTATTCACATACAAGGAATTTGCCTTGGTGTTCCACCCACAAGTAACAACATGACATACAGTGACAGATTAGAAGTTGTTCAGCCAGAGCAGAACACACTTCTCGGCATCTGCGTACAAATGGTATTTCTTGCGCTTCTTGTGCTTTTTGTGCGTGTTGGTGGAACGATTGGTGAAAACAGGGCCGCGACGTGAACGTTCTTTCCTTGACCCCATGTTTCCAATGAAAGGACTCGAGGTTCTCAGTTCGATCCTAGATGCTGCTTCATCATCTTGAATGTCTCAGGGATTCCCAGGAATTGGTGGGGCTGTGGCATATTTTCATGGAGGTTTTGAAGAGTTCGCTCTGTCCATTTGGTAACGCTAGCAGTAATGGATATTGAAGAAGAGTCGGCTTGGGAGTGTGGTGTCTAGCACACAAATTAAACTGCTTGGCCATTGGAGTGGGCTGAGTGTAATTGGGACCTCATTTGAGGATGCTGATCTGGGAAAGAAATATAGAAAAATAGAACAGTACAGTACAGCACAGGCACAGCTCACAATGTCAAAAACAAAAGCTCACCACTGTACCCCAGTACACATAGAAACGTAGAAAATAGGTGTAGGAGGAGGCCATTCGGCCCTTCGAGCCAGCACCACCATTCATTGTGATCACAGCTGATTGTCCCCAATCAATAACCTGTGCCTGCCTTCTCCCCTTATCCCTTGATTCCACTAGCCCCTAGAGCTCTATCTAACTCTCCCTTAAATCCATCCAGTGATTTGGCCTCCACTGCCCTCTGTGTCAGGGAATTCCACAAATTCACAACTCTCTGGGTGAAAAAGTGTTTTCTCACCTCAGTCTTAAATGGCCTCCCCTTTATTCTAAGACTATGGCTCCTGGTTCTGGACTCACCCAACATTGGGAACATTTTTCCTGCATTTAGCTTGTCCAGTCCTTTTATAATTTTATATGTTTCTATAAGATCCCTCCTCATCCTTCTAAACTCCAGTGAATACAAGCCTAGTCTTTTCAATCTTTCCTCATATGACAGTCCCGCCATCCCAGGGATCAATCTCGTGGACCTATGATGCACTGCCTCAATCACAAGGATGTCCTTCCTCAAATTAGGAGACCAAAACTGTACACAATAATCCAGATGTGGTCTTACCAGAGCCCTATACAACTGCAGAAGAACCTCTTTACTCCTGTACTGAAATCCTCTTATGAAATACACTTGACAATAAACTCAACTGAGCTAAACTAAACAAAGCTATGTTTGTGCTGAATATAATACCAAGTGGAACAGATCTCATCTGTCTGTTCCCTGCACGTCCATGTACTGATTCAGTTCTCCTGCCTTTGTAGTAGTTTGTGCAGACAACATCAGTGGTATTTCTTCAGTGCTTTGAGTTGTATGTTGTATGTCTTCCTTGTATCTGGGGGCCAGGAATTACAGTTGCCCAGCCAAAAAATGAATGTTGTGTTCGGTTTAAGGTCTTGATGTTCAAAAATGTTTTTCCTAAGTTGGCCTAAGAATGTACTGGTTTGCTGAAGGCAATAGTTAATTCCATCATTGGTCTCCACCATTGCTGATAAGTTGTTCTTGGAATTTGGGCAATGATCCACATTTTCCAGGGTTTCGTTGTTGGCCCTTGTTGTCAAGGCATGGAATTGTGCAGCAGGGCTGGTTTAATTCTGCAGTTTAGTTCCAGTCTGATGGGATGACTGTCAGTGTTGAGGTGATATCACCAACAAATGGATCAATTATTAAAATAAGAAGTAAAATTTGTCCTCGTGGGCTGGCATTTAAGACTACCACTGTGATTCGGACATTTTGACCGGAACGTCACCTATCCATGATCTCCAGAGATGCTGCTTGACCTGCTGTGTTGCTCCAGCCCTTTGTGTCCTTTTGTGTATTAACCAGCACCTGCAACTCTTTGTTTCTGATATTTTGGTGGATCTCTTTTAAACTTAATGTTCTTTCGTTGCAGACTAGCTTACCAGATGGGTCTTTGTCGAAGGCCTTACTAAAGGTCCATTGTCTACATTTACCTGCCCTGATCAACTCACTTGGTGACCTCGTCAGTGAAATGTATCACATTTGTGAGACATGATTTCTCATGCACAAAGCCATGCTGACGATCGCTGGACTAATTGTCCATGCTGATCCAAATGCTGGTAGATCCTGACCCTGAGAGTCACCTGCAACAACTTTCCCACCACTGATGTCAGCCTCACCGCCCTGCATTTCCTTGGTTTGTTCTTGCTGCCCTTCTTTAGTATTTTAGTTTAGACATACAGCGCGGAAACAGGTCCTTCGGCCCACACACACTTGGGACAATTTACAATTTTACCGAAGCCAATTAACCTACAAACCTGTACATCATTGGAGTGTGGGAGGAAACCGGAGCACCCGGAGAAAACCCACACAGGTCACAGGGAGATCGTCCAAACTCCGTACAGACAGCACCCATGGTCAGGATTGAACCCAGGTCTCGGGCGATGTAAGGCAGCAAATCTATCGCTGCGCCACAGTGCTGCCCAGATTATTAAATAATGGTACAACATTAGCCACCCTCAGTCTTCCAGAACTGAACCTGTGGCTAAAGATGATACATATATCTCTGTGATGGCCTCCCCCCAAACTTCCCGCAATTTGTGAGGACGCACTTGTCAGGGGATTTATCCTCCTTAATGAACGTTAAAACCACCAATATCTCCTCTTTGGTAATGCGTATCTGATCTAAGACACAACCCCCATGCCTCTATTCCTTAACTTCAATTGTCTTCTCAGTAAAAAACAGATAAGAAATATTAATTCAATATCTCCCCCATCTCTAGTGGGTCTACACAAAGAAGGCCATTCTGATATTTAAGGGCACCTATTCTTTCTCTAGCTACTCTTTTACTCTTACATACCATGAAACAGTACTGCACAGGAACAAGCTATATGGCCCACCATATCTGTGTTGACCATGACGCCAATCTCAACTAATCCCATTTGACTGCATGTGATCCATATCCTTCTATTTCCTGCAATGGTGCTGGCAGAATGCATCGAGAGAGGCAGGTTTAATAACTTGCAGGAAGTAGTTGGATAAATAATTCATGTGCATAAGTGATAGGAGCAGAATTAGGCCATTTGGCCCATCAATTCTATTCCGCAATTCAATCATGGCTGATCTGTCACTCCCTCTCAATCCCATTGGAAGTATCACAGATGCATTAGACTGATTAAACTCTTTCCATGTTGCATAGTTCAATGATTCCATAATTCTTTGATCGGGTATAGCTTTTGAAAAATCACAAAACCTACCAAACATGCAGATTTTGTTGACTGAAGACTTTCTACGTCATTAGAATTCATGAATAGATTTTGCTTCTGTAACTCTCTTAGAGCAGGGACATCTCATCACTAATGCAGAAGGTTACTGCTGTTGAGGTTAGCCAGATGTTAACCAGATGTCAGTAGCTGGCAATCTTTTCAGCCACTGCTCATGAGACATTTTCTTAGGGATGGGAACAAAACTGGACAACTAGTTCCCATGTAAACAGAACCATTGATGTATACATTGTATCCTAAGCCTCTCCTGATTAGGGTCAATTGCAAGGCTGAATTTCAAAGGCTTATTTTCCACACAGATACGGCAAAGGCTGGTGTGCTGTGCTTTTCTGATATTTAGACACGTTTTCATCTTTGCATGCAGTTTTATAACAATAGGGAAGAAATTGCAATTTCATATTTAGACATGAGTGGGATGACGGGATGGTGGCCAATGTTGTGTCTCTATTAACGAAGGGGTGAAAAGAAAAAAACAGTAAGCCTGCTATCTGTGGTAGGAATGTTACTGGAGATGATTTTGGGGAATAAGGTATACATGCATTTGGAAAGACAGCGGTTGATTAGGGTTAAAAACACAAAGTGCTGGAGGAATTAAACGGGCCAAGAAACATCTGTCCGGGGAATGGATAAGCGACGTTTCAAGCCAGGACATTTTTCAGATTGATGCGGTCAGTCCTGAAGTGAAACGTCACCTGCACATCCCTTCCACAGATGCTGCAAGACTTGCTTAATTTCTCTTCAGCATTTTACATTTTGCTCAAGATTCCAGGTTTGCAGTTTCTTGTATCTCAGTCTATTAGAGATAATCAGCATGGCTGATCATGACTCACAAATTTGAATGTGTTCTTTTTAAGAAGTAACCGAGAAGGTTGATGAGGGTAGGGTCATAGACGTAGTCTGTACGGACGTTAGCAAGGCCTTTGATAAGGTTTTCCATGGTAGGCTGCTCTGGAAAGTTAGATCACGGAGGATTCAGGGAGAGCGAGCTAACTGGATACAAAATTGGCTTCATGGTGGGATGCCGAGGGTGGTGATGTAGATTGATGTTTGAGATGGTGGACGGTGAATAGTCGTGTACCTCAGGGCTTGGTACTGGGCCCATTGCTGTTTGTCTTCTATATCAATGATTTGGATGAGAATTTACAAGGTATAACTAGCATGTTTGCTGATGACACAAAGATAAGTAGATACAAGAAACTGCAGATGCTGGTTTACAAAAATAGACACAAGTGCTGGAATAATTCAATGGGTGAGGCAACATGTCTGGAGGCCATGGCTAGGTGGACATTTTGGGTTGGCATCCTTCTTCAGATCCTAAAATATGTGGTGTTTAAAAAGGAACTGCAGATGCTGGAAAATCGAAGGTAGACAAAAGTGCTGACGAAGGGTTTTGGCCCGAAACGTTGCCTATTTCCTTCGCACCCGCTGAGATTCTCCAGCACTTTTGTCTACCTAAAATATGTGGTATTGTAGACAGTAATGATAATTATGAATAGTGGAATCTTGATCAGCAAGACAAGTGGTTGAGGAACGCCAAATGGAGTTCAATAGGTTCAATAGGCATAGGTTTATAGTAAAAGATTAAACAAGAACCCAAGATAAAACTTTTTCATGTGGTGAATGGTGGGCTCATGGAACAAACTCACAGATGAACTAGTTGAGGCAGATACATTAGCAACATTACAAACAATTGGACAAGGGATATGGAACAAACGTGGGCACATGGGACAATCTTAGAAGGAGTATCTTGTTTGGCATGATTGTGCTACAAATGATGCCAAAGGGCATGTTTCTATGCTGTATGATACTATGACTCCAGTATATGACAGATTCAATACTTCTACAGTGTAACAAACAGCCCAATGATACACTTATGGGATTTCCAAACTTCGCAATTCACTGTTTTCCATCGGTGTAAGTTATTTTAAGATTTGCTACTCATGTGTGGAAAATCTAAATGTAGCTGTCTGCATTTTGATATGACTTCTGTAAATCCTGGATTTAAAACATTCGCAAATAGAAAAACGCTTGAATGTTGTAAAGCCTGTTTCAGCCTAAGGATGGCATTTGATCATTTTGAGATGTGGAAAAAATGTTAAGCTTCTTTGCTATTACAGAGCTGCTATCAACAGCAGGAGATCCCCATGCTACATAATCCTGCGGTCTATTTCGTTTTATATCCCAAAGGTGCTTGCACACTCCCCGAACCCAGATGAAACCTAATCCTACCTGAACTTTGTTCCACTTTCTCCAATCCTGTCAGCCTTTCCCCGTCTGTAAACTTCAGACAGTTTACTGTTTAGTTTATTGTCATTTGTACCGAGATACAGTGAAAAGCTTTCTTTGCGAGCTAACCAGTCAGCAGAAAGGCAATACATGATTCAGGGCCTGTCCCACCAGCATGCGACTCCATGCGGTGAGCGCGCCCAAACTGGAAGCGGGGGCCGCGCGGAGGTCGGGTGAGTGGCGCGATGTGGCGCGAAGTCGGAGCGAAGTCCGCGGTAAGTTCGCAAGTCAGAGAGGGACACACAGAGAGGGGCACGGAGGCACACAGAGAGGGGCACGGAGGCACACAGAGAGAGGGCCACGGAGGCACACATAGAGAGGGTCACGGAGGCACATATAGAGAGGGTCACGGAGGCACGACGTCGAGGCAGTGCGCACGTCCTCGATGCGGCTGCGGGCCGACAAGCCGTTGCCGCGCCGAATTTTTGAACACGGTCAGTTTTTCGGAGCCCCGCGCGATGTCGGGACCAACTCCGCACAACTCCATACGGCTCCGGCGATCGAAGTGGGACCGGCCCCGCGAGGCCGGATGGCTCAAGCGACCACGTTAGGTCGCGCTCACCGCATGGAGTCGCATGCTGGTGGGACAGGTCCTTTACAATCAAGCCATTTACAGTGTATAGATACAAGATAAGGGAATAACGTTTAGTGCAAGGTAGAGCCAGCAAAATCCGGTCAAGGATAGTCCGAGGGTCACCAAAGAGGTAGGTAGCTGCTCTCTGGTTGTAGTAGGATGGTTCAGTTGCCTGATAGCAGCTGGGAAGAAACTATCCCTTCTCGAGCCCCCATTCGCTGTGATGGTATTTCAGTCTCAGTCACAGAGGTCGATGTCAGAGGGGCGAACCCTCGGAAAGTTCCTGGACCTGATGGTATACCCGGTCGTGTTTTAAAAACCTGTGCGGACCAACTGGCTGGAGTTTTTACGGACATTTTCAATCTCCCACTTCTGAGGTCTGAGGTTCCCACCTGCTTTAAAAGGGCATGAATTATACCGGTGTCCAAGAAGAGCAAGGTGTCGTGCCTCAATGACTATCGACCAGTGGCACTAACGTCGGTGATGATGAAGTGCTTTGAGAGTTTGATCATGGCGCAAATCAACTCCTTCCTCGACAAAAACCTGGACCCACTGCAGTTTGTCAACCGCCACAACAGATCAACGGTGGATGTGATCTTGTTGGCTCTCCACTCCACTCTGGACCACTTGGACAACAAAAACTCATATGTCAGGCTGTTATTCATTGATTACAGCTCGGCATTTAATACAATCATCCCCTCCAAGCTGGTTACCAAGCTCTCAGATCTGGGTCTCTGCGCATCCCTCTGCAATTGGATCCTCGATTTCCTCATCCACAGACCACAGACTGTTCGTATTGGTGGAAATGTGTCAGCCTCGATAACAATCAGCACGGGAGCACCTCAAGGCTGCGTGCTCAGCCCCCTGCTGTACTCACTCTATACTCATGAATGCGTAGCCGGTCATAATGCGAACTCCATCGTCATGTTCACTGATGACACCACTGTTGTGGGACGTATCACTGATGGGGACGAGTCAGAGTATAGAAGAGAGATCGAACGACTGACCAAATGGTGCCAGCACAATAACCTGGCCCTCAACACCAACAAAACAAAGGAACTGATAGTGGATTTTAGAAGGGGTAGGATGGGGACACACAGTCCCATTTATATCAATGGGTCGATGATGGAGAGGGTCAAGAGCTTCATATTCCTGTGCGTGCATATGTCTGAAGATCTCTCCTGGTCCGAGAACACTGATGCAATTATAAAGAAAGCACATCAGCACCTCTACTTCCCTAAAAGATTATGGAGAGTCGGTCTGTCAAGGAGGACTCTCTCTAACTTCTACAGGTGCACAGTAGAGAGCATGCTGACCGGTTGGATCGTGGCTCGGTTCGGCAACTTAAGCTCCCAGGAGTGGAGAAGACTACAAAAAGTAGTAAACACTGCCCAGTCCATCATCGGCTCTGACCTCGCTACCATCGAGGGGATCTATCACAGTCGCTGCCTGAAAGCCAGCATCATCAAGGACCCACACCATCCTGGCCACACACTCATCTCCCTGCTACCTTCAGGTAGAAGGTACAGGAGCCTGAGGACTGCAACGTCCAGGTTCAGGAATAGCTCTTCCCCACAGCCATCAGGCTATTAAACTTGGCTTGGACAAAACTCTGAACATTAATAGACCATTATCTGTTTATTTACACTTTATCTGTTTATTTATTCATGTGTGTATATATTTTTATAATGGTATATGGACACACTGATCTGTTCTGTATTCATGCCGACTTTATTCCGTTGTGCTGAAGCAAAGCAAGAATTTCATTGTCCTAACTGGGACACATGAAAATAAACTCTCTTGAATCTTGAATCTTGAATCTTGAATCCCTGAGTCTGGAGATGTGCTGGAGGTCATTGTGTGATTTGTGATGTTGCTGAAAGAGACATGGAATATCATTGATTTCTCTTTGATGGTTGGATAATAACAGCACAGCTTGAAAAATCCACAGGGAGAAAATGGACTGACAGGAATCTGGTGCGGGAATATGTCAAGATTTGTTGCTTGGCTATTCAAAACCAGTAGAGCCAGAAAGCACACAACCTGATCTTTTGTAGCGCACATAGGATATAGAAGCTTCTTAGAAAACGATAAAATGATTTTCAGAATTTTACCAGAAACAAAAGCTTACTGACATCAAGAAATGTTGTACTTGCCTGGCCATTTTAATTTGGAAAGGGAAGGTTAATCCAGACAAAAGCTTACTGGACTAGATAAGGTTGAAATAATATATTGGCATGTGTTTGGTTTAGTTTAGTTTAGTTTAGAGATACAGCATGGGAACGGGCCTTCGGCCCACCGAGCCGCACTGACCAGCGATCCCCGCACATTATCACTATCCCACACACACTAGGGACAATTTACATTTATACCAAGCCAATTAACCTACAAACCTGTACGTCTTTGGAGTGTCAGAGGAAACTGGAGCACCTGGAAAAAATCCACGCAGGTCACAGGGAGAACGTACAAACTCCGTACAGGCAAGCACCCATAGTCAGGATTGAACCCGGGTCTCTGGCGCTCCCAGGCATTAACTCTATCAAGAAAACAGTTATTGGGGGTAAATGAGTCTTCTCAGATTGGCAATCAGTGACTAACAGAGCGTCATAGCGATAGACGCTGTGTACTGTCCGATTCACCTCTATCCCATTGTGGACATGGGAGTTTGTCTGTGGAACAGATGTGAACTACATTCTGCAGTCTGTATAGGATGATGAGTCTCACATTAGTGGTAAGGAAAATGTTGGAGAGGATTATTTGGGACAGATTATTTAGAAAATAATGGGTTAATTAGGGACAATAAGCATGGCTTTGTATGCACACGTCTTACTAACTTGATTGAATTTTTGGGTCCATGCCCACACCTCGCTGAAAATAGTAGCTAGAAAGGGCTCTTAAAGATAGTCAGGGAATATGGGAAGAAGGCAGGAACGGGGTACTGATTGGGGATGATCAGCCATGATCATATTGACTGGCGGTGCTGGCTTGAAGGGCCGAGTGGCCTACTCCTGCACCTATTGTCTATAATGCAAGTAGACAGAGTGGTAAAGAAGGCAGGGTATACTAGCTTTCGTCACTTGTGGCATTGAGTATGAAAATCAGGAAGTCATGCTGCAGCATTATAGGACTAGTTAGGCCGCATTAGGAATGTTCTGGTCACTCCTTTACAGGAAGAATGTGGAGGCTTTAGAAGGAATGCAGAAGTAGTTATTTACGATGCCACCTGGATTGGAGGCATTTGCTATGAGGAGATGTTGGACAAACTTGGATTGTTTTCCTTGGAGCATTGGAGGCAGAGAGGAGGCGATATACTTATATACAATTATGAGATGCGCGGTTAGGGTAGACAGAACCTTTTTCTTAGAGTTAGAGGATATTAGCTATAGGGAGAGGTTGGACAAATTTGGGATTCTTTTCACTGGAGTGTCGGAGGCAGAAGAAAAATTTCATAGGTTTATTAAATTGAGAGGCAGAGATAGGATAGGCTATCAGAATTGTTTTAAAAGGGTGGAAATGTTAAATACTAGAAAGTATAGCTTTAAGGTGAGAGGGGAAAGGTTTAAAGGAGATGTTTTTTAACAGCGAGAGGTGTCAGTTCCTGAAAGGTGCTGCCTGGGATGGTGGTGGAAGTACATACAATAGTGGAGTTTGAGAGGCTTTGAAATGCAGGGAATGGAGGGGTATGGAGCTTGTGCAGGAGTGAAATTATGGGATACCAACTGTGAGCTCAGCAAGCAGCTGCTGTCTGTGAATGTGTGGGTCAGACCCGACTGTCCGTGAAGAAAGGGTGAAACCTCTACAGGGATGTCTTAAAGCAGGAATATCACAGTCTCACAATTCTTTTTTTGGTAGCCCCACTTTGGCATTTGGCCAAGACACGACACCTGTTAGTGTACCAAATATGAGTGTAACCCAATTTCTAGGGTAATTTATGCTTACCTTTGAAGGATGCAGGCAGGGTAACACAGCAGTTAATATAGCGTGCAAGGTCCCGAGATTTATAAATAGGTCCAATGGAATCATATATGAATGCAGCTGCCAGCTGAAAGCTGCCTAACAGAGAAAGAATATGAAAGGCAGAAAGTTATGCTAAACCCTTCTAAAACACTAATGTCTGGAAATTGAACTTAACCTATATTTGGAGTGAAAGAATGTGACTGTATTTAGCAACAATGCCTGTTCAGGATTCTTACACAATGTTATGGAGTTAGCCTAAAAGATGCTTGAAATGGCATTGGAGTAGTTAACACTCAGAAACTAGAGTTAAAATGGATCCTATGCAATGCTGGGCTGGATCTTACAAAATTTTGCACATCTACGGAAACTTGGCTAAGTGCCAATCTTTAAAGGGACACTTTCATGCGAACCAGACCTGCATAATATCTTGCAGGAGACAAAGGCTACAGGAGAGAGAGGGAGAGAGAGAGAGAGAGAGAGAGAGAGAGAGAGAGAGAGAGAGAAAGACCTCACAGTACTAAATCTGATTCAAGTGCTGCTTGTGTGGAGTTTAGGACAAAAAGATGTTGGTATGCATATCAATCCTTGCTGTTGGCGCATGTCCTTTACACTGCTTAAGCTGTTTAAGGGCATGACCGACTAATTTAATTAATACATTTTATTTTTAAAACTTCAGTAATATTCTTGTAATATTAAGAAATCTTTAAAAAATCGACTTTTTAGCGATGCCGACATGTGTACCATCATAAAAAAGCAGTGATCATGCAAATATTGGGTCTCAATAATACAACTCCCTCCGCTCTTTCACCATATCTCGAAAAACTATTTGCTTTTAATTTTCTGATGCAAATTACATTTGAAACTTCTTCCATCTGATGGAATTCAGATTGGATTCCACATTATAATCAGCTGCTGTCCATCCAAAATTGTTTCCACAAATCCCCCTCAACTTGTTTTAGCCACTCATCTTAAAGCAATGACGTTTTTATGATTGAGAGCTTAGGTTTGATAATAATATCGAAGCCCCTCGTGATTTTGAAAACATTTATGAAACATTCTCTTAACGTTCTCCGTTCTAAGAACAATAACCCAACTTCTCTCGTCACTCTAGATAAATGTACTCCTCAGAATATTTGTAAGAAGGAACTGCAGATGCTGGTTTAAACCAAAGATAGACACAAAAAGCTGGAGTAACTCAGCGGGACAGGCAGCATCTCTGGAGAGAAGGAGTGGGTGACGTTTCGGGCTCGAGACCAGCTGAATTACTCCAGCTCTTTGTGTCTATCCTCAGAATATTCTTCTGGGTGCACCAGATATAATTTACCTTTCACAGTCCACATTGTGTTTCTCTGATAAGTTCAAATATGTCATTATATCCCTAAAAATAGATTTCAGAAACTTCTTTGCAACCGATGTTGTCCTACTGGCCTAGTATTTCCTAGTTTATCTCCTTAATCTGCCTAAATAATAGTCACACTGGCAATGTTCCCAATGCAATCGGACAATTTCTGCCACAAGGCTTGAAAGAAAATGTCTGATTCATAAACATTTTCCTCATCAACTTATTTTATTACCCTTGGGTGGAAGCCATCATATTAAGAATTTGTCTCTTGATTTATTAATATTTCCAACCATACATATTCCAATTTAAGAAGGTTCCTTTCCTGAAAGACATCTCACAATTTTTTTTTGTGTTTCCGTCTTGCACTTTTAGTGCTTTTCCTTTTTTCTTTACGCTATTCTTGATATCTCTCCTCATGGTTGACATTTCAAATGCTCTTTGTTTTCATTTAAGCTCTTTATTTTAATATCATACTCGAGCAGCTGCGAAGAAGGTCCTGAAAGCTATTTGTAGGGGGGAAATTACATATTAGAACATGTCACTTTCCCCGTTTGATCCTTATTGAGGTAAATGTGCCTACTATGTTCTGGTGTGCTAAAGCAAAGCAAAAATGTCATTGCCTATCTTGGACACATGACAATAAACTCTCTTGAACTGAACTTGATGTGTTATCCTTTAGGATCATGGGCATCTTGCAAAAACTGCCCAGTCTATAGTGATTAATCTTTGTCTTACTTCTTTAAAACAAACTTCTTTCTTTAAAACTTACTTTAAAACAAAGTCAGTTTTATCTTAACTTCAAAAATATGTAGTTTAATAAACCACCCTTTTTTCTTTCCATCTCAGTACTGAGTTCTTTCAGTACAACTACACCTTTGTGCTGCCCAATTTTGTTTTATATATTTCTTCATCTTCTTCGATGAATTAGGTTTGGTTTGAACCACAAATTTAGCTTTGAATATTGATGATTTAAAAGAAAAAATTTGCCATGTTACAAAGAGAAGAATGCGATAACAATACCGGAAAAATGTTCCCCATGTTGGGAGAGTCCAGAACCAGGGGTCACAATTTAAGAATAAGGGGTAGGCCATTTATGACTGAGATGAGGAAAAACATTTTCACCCAGAGAGTTGTGAATCTGTGGAATTCTCTGCCATAGAAGGCAGTGGAGGCCAATTCACTGGATGTTTTCAACAGAGAGTTAGATTTAGCTCTTAGTGCTATAGGAATCAAGGGATACGGAGAAAAAGCAGGAACGGGGTACTGATTTTGGATGATCAACCACGATCATATTGAATGGTGCTGACTCGAAGTGCTGAATAGCCTTCTCCTGCACACCTATTTTCTTTGTTTCTATGTTTCTATAATCAGAGTGAAAAGGTTTATTGGTGAATGGAGAATCTGAGTTTTGTTTACTGGTCATATTGCAATTATATTGGTTATTCGCAGCCAACATGGTCAGAGCAGAACTGCCAGGTTGTCTTCCTCCTTGTTCTGCCTATTCCTTTGCCTCCTCCACAATTATTCTCTATGTGGCTTGTGCAAGGGTCAGAATGAGAAGGTTATATAGTCTACAACAATCCATCATAAATCCTGATGTGGCAGATTGACCTTTGCATTTATATTGCCAGGGTTCACACCAAATTCACACTGGAGTCACAATCCATGTCATAAGCAAATTACGCTTGGCACCCAATAGCTGCCGTTGAGTTTGATGCTGAGGTGCAATTGCAAATGGCGCAGTGGACTTTGCCAACTGAGATCATCATGATAGCTGCCAGGATATAGGGTATTAACTTGCTTATTACAACAGAGGAGATTATTCAGCCATTGTGTAAAATGCCAACTCATAGCAGAGCAACCTCATCGGTCACATTGTATGTGACCATGCAACAGTTCAGGTCGGGGCCTCGTACTTGTGATGCCATAACCGATGTGGTTGCTGCCAGTGACATTTTGCCCATGGGGAAACATGATGTCCTCTTAAAGCTACTGACTCGTTCTGCCCTTTGCTCACTAGTAAGACTTCTCTTTGAATAGAGAGCTCCCCAATGAAACAATGGAGGACAATCTACGGGAGATACTAATATCTCCTGCTCAAGCCTGCCTGGGATTCTGATACATGATTTTCATGTCAGACAGTGACCTTGACAGTGGCTTGCAAAAGTTTTCATACCCCTTGAACCTTTCCACATTTTGTCACGTTACAACCACAAACGTAAATGTATTTTATTGGGATTTTATGTGACCAACACAAAGTGGCGCATAATTGTGAAGTGGAAGGAAAATTATACATGGTTTTCAAATTCTTTTTTACAAATAAAAAACTGAAAAGAGTGGCATGCAAACGTATTCAGCCCCCTTTACTCTGTCAGTGGCCTTCAGAAGTCACCTAATTAGTAAATAGAGTCCACTTGTGTGTAATCTAATCTCAGTATAAATACAGCTGTTCTGTGAAAGCCTCAGAGGTTTGTTAGAGAACATTAGTGAACAAACAGCATCATGTCAGGGATAAAGTTGTGGAGAAGTTTAAAGCAGGGTTAGGCAAGCTTTCAACATCTCACGGAGCACTGTTCAATCCATCATCCGAAAATGGAAAGAGTATGGCACAACTGCAAACCTACCAAGACATGTCCACCTAAACTGACAGGCCGGGCAAGGAGAGCATTGATCAGAGAAGCAGCCAAGAGGCCCATGTTAACTCTGGAGGAGCTGCAGTGATCCACAGCTCAGGTGGGAAATCTGTCCACAGGACAACTATTAGTCTGCACTCCACAAATCATTATGGAAGAGTGGCAAGAAGAAAGCCATTGTTGTAACAAAGCCATAAGAAGTCCCGTTTGCAGTTTGCCACAAGCCTGGGGGACACAGCAAGCATGTGAAGGTGCTCTGGTCTGATGAGACCAAAATTGAAGTTTTTGGCTAAATGCAAAACGCTATGTGTGGCGGAAAACTAACACTGCACTTCACCCGGAACACACCATCCCCACTGTGAAACATGGTGGTGGTGCATCAGACTTCAGCAGGGACAGGGAAGCTGGTCAGAGTTGATGGGAAGATGGATGGAGCCAAAAACAGGGCAATCTTGGAAGAAAACCTGTTAGAGTCTGCAAAAGACTTGAGACTGGGGCGGAGGTTCACCTTCCAGCAGGACAACGACCCTAAACATACAACCAGATCAATGGAAGTTAGATCAAAGCCATGTGTTAGAATGGAGTCAAAGTCCAGACCTAAATCCAATTGAGAATCTCTGGCAAGGAAAATTGCTCTCCATCCAATCTGACTGAGCTTGAGCTATTTTGCTAAGAAGAATGGGCAAGATTTTCAGTCTAGATGTGCCTGGTAGAGACATACCCCAAAAGACTTGCAGCTGTAATTGCAGCGAAAGGTGGTTCTACAAAGTATTGACTCAGGGGGGCTGAATACTTTTGCACGCCACACTTTTCAGTTTTTTATTTGTAATAAAATTTGGAAACCATGTAGCATTTTCCTTCCACTTCACAATTATGCACCACTTTGTGTTGGTCTATCACATAAAATCCCAATAAAATACATTTACGTTTGTGGTTGTAACGTGACAAAATGTGGAAAAGTTCAAGGGGTATGAAAACTTTTGCAAGCCACTGTAGTCCTCCTGCCAACTTCATCTTGCCATTGCAATCTGAACAGGGGGGAATTTCAGTAAGATCTTCCATAATGAAGTCCTGCATCACAAACTGTTTCTTGCTGATATGCAAGTAGGAAAATTACCCCTTGAATGCCCAGGATGGATAATATCTTCACAGTCAAACCTTTTTACCCTCTTCCAGCAGCTTGCCCTGCATTTGGTAGCCTGGTGGTGCATCTAGTAGACTTTCTGTCTCCTGGCTTTAGAGATCTCGGTCAACCCTGACCTCAGGAGCTTTCTTTGTGAACTTTCCTTATTCTCTCTATGACTATATGACTTCCCTCTGAATTCTCTGGTTTCCTCTCACAACCAAAGTTGTATGGGTTAGTATAATTGGCTACTGTAGATTGCCCTTAGTGTGCAGGTAAATGTAGAATCTCAGGGAGGTAGTTTCCCTGTAGATGTTGGAGAATAAATGACAGAGAACACTTGTGAGGGAAGAGATTGGTCTGGAAATGTAAGCCAGCAGAGCCGTGTTGTGTTTTCATTGTTGTCAGAAAATATAGTATAATAAGGTATATGGCACTGTGGAGTCTCTGATAATCCTGTCAGTATGTTGTATGCACAGTGGTATGATTATTATAATATTCCCATTCTCTGGAGCAATTGGAATTTGTGCAGAAGCTTTGAAATTAGTCAAATATCATACATCAACTCAGTCTGAAGAAGAGTCTTGACCTGAAACATCACCAATTCTTTCTATCCAGAGATGCTGCCTGTCCCGCTGAGTTACTCCAGCATTTTGTGTCTATCAACTAGAATAGCTTTTCCTGTCTGCCTCTGTGACTTCTGGAACTACAGAAAGCATCAATGATTTACGTGTGGCAAATCCAGTAGGAATCATTTAGCAACTAACTGGCGAGCCTTTGATTACCCTGCTGTTAAGTAGCCCTGTGGGAGATCCTTCCTGCTGCTGTATATGTGTGAGCTGTGCAAGCTAGAGGGACTATTAGGAGGAGTGAATTAGTGGTGTGATCATGGTCAGCATTGCATGCTCATGTATATCTTGATATATCTCTTTGGCTTGCCTCCAGCGGCCCCTAACAAGTTTTACTAGCATGCGTGTTAATGGCCTCAGTGGCAGTCTGCTTGACTTAATCCATAAGTCTGGTCTGTATGTGTGGGTGTGCATGAGTGTGTGTTTGTGTATGTTCACGTGTGTTTGTGCGTACACGTACAGTGCCTTGCAAAAGTATTCATACCCCTTGAACTTTTCCATATTTTGTCACGTTACAACCACAAAAGTAAATGTATTGTATTTGGATTTTATGTGATAGACCAACACAAAGTGGTGCATAATTATGAAGTGGAAGGAAAATGATACATGGTGAAAAGTGTGGCGTGCAAAAGTTTGTCAATACTTTGTAGAACCACCTTTCGCTGCAATTACAGCTGCAAGTCTTTTGGGGTATGTCTCTACCAGCTGTGCACATCTAGAGACTGAAATTTTGCCCATTCTTCTTTGCAAAATAGCTCAAGCTCAGTCGGATTGGATGGAGAGCGTCTGTGAATTTTCAAGTCTTGCCAGAGATTCTCAATTGGATTGAGGTCTGGACTTTGACTGGGCCATTCTAACATATGAATATGCTTTGATCTAAACTATTCCAGCTCTGGCTGTATTTATCCTGCACCTGCTCAAGCCTTTTGCAAACTCTAACAGGTTTTCTTCCAAGATTGCCCTGTATTTGGACTCTGACCAGCTTCCCTGTCCCTGCTGAAGAAAAGCATTGATGCTGCCACCACCATGTTTCACTCAGGGTGATGTGCAGTGTTAGTTTTCCGGCACACATAGCGTTTTGCATTTATGCCAAAAACTTCAATTTTGGTCTCATCAGACCAGAGCACCTTCCTACATGGCTTGTGACAAACTTGGGACTTCTTATGGCTTTGTTTCAACAATGGCTTTCTTCTTGCCACCCTTCCATAAAGGCCCTGCACCTAATAGTTGTCCTATGGACAGATTCTCCCACCTGAGCTGTGGATCTCCGCAGCTCCTCCAGAGTTACCATGGGCCTCTTGCTGCTTCGCTGACCAATGCTCTCCTTGCCCGGCCTGTCAGTTTAGGTGGACGGCCATGTCTTGGTAGGTTTGCAGTTGTGCCTACTCTTTCCATTTTCAGATGATGGATTGAACAGTGCTCGTGTGTGGGATATTTTCTTGATAACCTAACCCTGTTTTAAACTTCTCCACAACTTTATGACCTGTCTGGTGTGTTCCTTGGGCTTCATGATGCCCAAGGAACATTGTGTTCACTAATGTTCTCTAACAAACCTCTGAGGCCTTCACAGAACAGCTGTATTTATACTGAGATTAGATTACACACAAGTGGACTCTATTTACTAATTAGGTGACTTCTGAAGGCAATTGGTTGCACTGGATTTTATTTAGGGGTTTCAGAGTAAAGGGGGCGGAATACTTTTGCACGCCACACTTTTCAGTTTTTTATTTGTAACATAATTTGAAAACCATGTATCATTTTCCTTCCACTTCACAATTATGCGCCACTTTGTGTTGGTCTATCACATAAAATCCCAATAAAATACATTTACGTTTGTGGTTGTAACGTGACAAAATGTGGAAAAGTTCAAGGGGTATGAAAACTTTTGCAAGCCACTGTATTTCTGTTTGTCTGTGCTTGGAATCAGATTTATCCTCTATCGTGTCCAAAACAGAACCCTAGTCAAATTTGTAATAAACTCACAAAATGTAATAAATATTATTACCTGCCTTGGATCTACTCAATCTTCTATCGATGGGCTAAAGGGGGCTGGATTAGGGGTTGGGACAGGACACTCTTTAAACATCGTCCCTCACAGTAAACTTCTTCTGGTGCACAGCAATCCTGCTGAAATGAAGATCATGCAAATTAATTAAAGCCATTGTTTAGATTGTGAAAGATTGCTGCCAAGCTTCTTCAAGAAAAACATGTTGTTCATTTAAAATTGACATGAGCGATGAACCTTGTTCCTTGATGTGACGATGGAGGTAAGCAGTGCTGTAAAACACACTGCTTGTCAGCCACCCCATGACCTGTGAGAAAACAAATTGGGGAAAGTGAGGCAGACAGTGTTGTTTTTGGAATTCAAAGAGGGAGGTTTAGCACAGCTGTTGAGGCACATTGTAAATACGAACTATTATCTCTAACATGTGCGATTGGGGCTCAGGTCACTCTAAGACTTATCATAACATGGAAACAATGGAAAAGATTGTTAAACAATAACTTTCGCACCCTCTAACAAACCAAGTGTCAAATTGATACATTTTTGGGAACATTAATTTCACTTTTTGTATTTCTTGTAATTTTACAGTTTGTTTAATTGCTGACAATGCAGTTACTTGGAACAAAGGTGTTTTATGCCAATGGCAATATTTTTCCTGGAGATGAAAACCGAATAATACTGTAGAAAGCATCACACAGAAGGCAAATGGAATGTTGTTACTTTGATGTTCAGCTTTTGAATAGTTTACACCATATACCTTCTGTGGAAAGTTGATGAGCTTATTGTTGTATCATAAAGTTTCACCTCAGCCAGGTGGAACCCAAAGTGTTTTGTCAATGTAGTGCTGAGGGACGGTTTCATTGCCACCAATGCCCCCCTTTTCAGGTGTTTCTCACAGGGGTCTGAAAGTTATACAATTTGAACTAGATTGGATTCTCATAGGTGTCCTGGCCCATATTTGCCCCACATCACCAAAACCTTTTATCAGGTCCTGCATAGACACAAAAAGCTGGAGTAATTCAGTAGGTCAGACAGCATCTCTGGAGAAAAGGGATAGGTGACGTTTCGGGTCGAGACCCTTCTTCAGACCCGAAGCGACCTGAAACGTCACCCATCACCTTTTCTCCAGAGATGCTGTCCGACCCGCTGAGTTACTCCAGCTTCTTGTGTCCATCTTTGGTTTAAACCCGCATCTGCAGTTCCTTCTACACATCAGGTCATGCATCATTTTTTGTGTGGGGGGACCAGGTCATGTGCAAATCATTCTATTGAATTCCCTCATATTAAAACATCGATAAAATTATAAAGTGCATCCTTGGCTGAAAAGCACTTTAGGAAACCCTGAGGATATGAAATATATTTTTACATATTTTAAAGAAAGACGAAGAACAAAATGTTAGCATTGGTCGAGCATGATTCAGCCATGATACCCAGAATGGAGGCTTCACTTCAGATTAAATCTTCCAAGTAACTTCTCAGATAACAAGACTTCCATAAAGGAATGTATATAGAATATTTTATATATATAATGTAGAATATTATAGGGAATGTATGTAGAATTAACACATTAACCTTTGTTTAGTGATGAATTAAGTAAACAGCCATTCAAATTCATGAATGGGAGCAAATTCTTTTTTTTTCTGAATTCACTGTTACTATTCATTTCAATGAACTTTATTTATCCGTTAGGAACTTCATTTGTGCAGAACATCTGTGTGTGTACAGTTCACATACTCAGCAACACAACACAATATACCACACACATTACATACCAGCAGTCCAACAGTGGTCAGTAGGTAAAACTTGCAAAGCACAATACATGAAGAATAGGCAATAAAAACATTAAAAGAATGTTAAAAATGTAAATATAGATAAATGAATAAATAAATAGACCAACTATTCATGAGTCTAATGGATGTAGGCACGGAACTCGACATGGCTCTCTTAGTCCTGAATGTGAGTGACCTGTATCTCTGTCCTGAGAGTAGAAGATTGTATTGGCTGTGCAGTGAGTGAATGGTGTCTGAGGCTATTTTTGTTTCTTTTAGTTTAGTCCTTCCATTGTAAATACTGATCAGTGGTTCCTGCTGCAGTCCGATTATTTTACTGCTCATCGATATGATTTTGTTTAGTGGGTTGTGACGGATTACAGAAAGGAAATTGAGAATCTTGTAATTTGGTGCCAAGACACCAACCTCTCCCTCAATGTCTACAAGACAAAGGAGTATGTGATCAACTTCAGGAAGCGAAACAGAAGGCACACCCCAGTCTACATTGATGGTGCTAAAGCAGACATGGTCGAAAGCTTCAAGTTTCTAAGAATAAATATTGCCGTCAATTTGTCCTGGATCAGCCACATTAAAGCTATGAGCAAGAAAGCACACCAATGCCTACTCCTTAAGGAGGCTTCGGATGTTTGGCATGTTACCAACTTCTACAGATGCGCCATAGAGAGCATTTTATCAGCATGCATCACAGCATGGTTTGGGAACAGATCCATTTAAGGCCGCAAGAAATTGCAGAGAGTTGTGGACATTGCTCAGGACCAATCACGCAAACCAACCTCCCTTCCATTGACGCCATCTACCCTTCATGCTGCATCGGCAAGGCCGCCAGCATAATCAAGGACCAGTCTCACCCTGGTCACTCCTTCATCTCCCCTCTCACATCCAGAGAGATACAGATAAAGAGGAAGATTAGACTTTATTGCCTTCCATCACCGTGTGGAACGTGGGGAATCCACTGTGGTGGATGCTTATTTTAACTTTTATGTAGTTGTGTGTCTTGTTGATTTTTTTTTAGTATGGCTATATGGTAATTCAAATTTCACTGTACCTTAATTGGTACATGTGACATTAAAGTGACCTTGACACCTTGAAGTTTGAAAATGCATACTCCAGATTCAGGAAGTTTCTTCCCAGCTGTTATCAGACAACTGAACTGTCTTCTCATCAGCTAGAGTGCTTTCCTAACCTCCCATCTCTGAAACACTGACTAGATCGAACCATCTAGCCTTCCATCTAAGGCTAGATAGAACTTAATACAAACTTACATAAATCCCATAAAAACACTGGCTTGATTATTTTTGTAAAAAATTATATTTGCTTTAATGTGAGGTGATTTCCCATGATTGCAGAGCTGGGAAAATTGGGGAAGGGCTATAGGGCAAGGACTTCCAAAGATTGGTGTAATGAAGGAAATTAGTGGGATTTAGGATGAGGAATTAAGAGGTGAGATTTGTGATGATGAAAGAATGTCCTCTTCATGACGGAAGAATGAGGATGGGAGAGCAGAGAGTTCAGAAGTAGTGGGGGATGGAGCCAAGTGTTGATGAGCAGAAGGTGAAAGAGGAGAGCCTTCAGGCCATGTGATCAGGGCAAGATGGAAGAGAGAGTGGTGGGCTCACAACAAAAAATGTTGATTGTAAGGAGGAATTCAGAGGAGAATCAAGGCCTTGGAGACTCAGATCTAAGGACAATTAATTTAATTGTGACAATAGCAATTTAAATTCCCGTAGGTTTCACCAACTTTCGGCATGCATTAATTTTGTATTCTGTACCAGCGAACCTACTGCATTGTTTCTGTTTCACTTTAAAATTAAGAAACTACGGTTGACCTGAACTCTCTTTATTTGCAGTTTGTGTTGTTAAACTTCTCCACTGAACCGCATTTTAGTTTAGGAGTTCAGTAAATATTAGAACCAAATGAAATGCTGTTGGAATCGTTCCTATTTTTCGCCTCATTGTCAAAGAATGCTATCTTCAGGGGGAAAGAAATGTTTACAAAGATGTTTTTAAACTTGTAAACTTAATTGCACCATAGCACGGCTTCAATACAATTGGGAGATGTTCCTCCTTGGTGCTTGGGGATTTCTGACTGCCAGAGTAGCTAATGGAAGAGGATTCAATATTGCTTTGTAATGAGAATTCCATAGATCTTTGAGGAAGGAAAGAATGCTGAACTAAGGAGAAAGATGTAGAAAATGTTACTGGCATAGGACGGCACGGTGGTGTAGCTGTAGAGCTACTGCCTTCCAGCGCTAGAAACCCTGGTTCGATCCTGTCCTGACTACGGGTGCTGTCTGTATGGAGTTTGTATGTTCTCCCCATGACCTGCGTGGGTTTTCTCTGAGATCTTTGGTCTCCTCCCACACTCCAAAGACGTACAGTTAATTGGCTTGTTGTAAATGTAAAATTGTTCATAGTATGTGTAGGGTAGTGTTAATATGCGGAGATTGCTGGTCGGTGCGGACTTGGTGGGCTGAAGGGCCTGTTTCCATGCTGTATCACTAAACTAAAACTAAACATGGGTTTAATGGGCCAAATGACCTCCTTCTATGCAATAGTGGATCTATGAGTCTATTCCATAGTTCAATAAAGCATCACTTAGATGAAGCATGGTAGAAAAGTCATGGGCAACTGTAACACGAGCCATCTAATTTTTCGTTCATTGGTTTGGAAACACCCATAAGCACTTAAAGAATAAATAGCAGCTGTCAGCAATTTATTGATTCATTGTACTTCAGTGCCTTAAACACCAGTGCCATTGCTTATTGGGAATATACTTGGGAATGACAATATTCTAACAAGATAGTAGTCTTCATCACTTCAGAATGGCTTTCAGCACATTGACCTTCATCAGTCAACGTTGAAGTTGGGAGGTCATGTCGCAATTATATAAGACGTTGGTGAGGGCACATTTAGAGTATTGTGTTCAGTTTACGAGGATGTTTCGAGGACCCGAAGGCCTGAGCTATAGGGAGAGGTTGAGCAGGAGAGGACTTTAATCCTTGGAGTGCAGGAGGATGAGGCGTGATCTTACAGAGGTGTACAAAATCATGAGAAGAATATATTGGTTAAACACACAGTCTCTCGCCCAGAGTAGGGGAATCGAGAACCAAGGGACATAGGTTTAAGTTGAGGGAGGAAAACATTAATAGGAACCCAAGGGCTAACTTATTTACACAAAGGGTGGTGGGTGTATGGAACGAGCTGCTGGAGGAGATAATTGGGGCAGTACTATTGCACCGTTTAAGGAACATTTAGACAGGTACATGGATAGGATAGGTTTAGAGGAATATAGACCAAACACAGGCAGGTGGGTATTGTATAGATGGGACATGTTGGTCGGTGTGGGCTAGTTGGGCCTGTTTCCACACTGTATGACTATGACTCTAGAATGACCAAACATCTGACAGTCTTCTGAGGAAATATTATCCAAGATGACTGTGTTTTTCAACCTTCAGAAAGTATTTAAATTTTGAAACTCAAAGTAAATTGATTAAATTTGCCTTGGAAAGAAAACTGGGGAATGCAACTATTTTGGAAAAGGCAGCACTGAAAAATCAGAGTAAAGTTTAAAGGGACAGGCAGCATCTCTGGAGAGAAGGAATGGGTGACGTTTCGGGTCGAGTCTGGAGAAGGGTCATGACCTGAAACGTCACCCATTCCTTCTCTCCAGAGATGCTGCCTGTCCCGCTGAGTTACTCCAGCTTTTTATGTCTATCTTCGGTTTAAACAAGCATCTGCAGTTCCTTCCTACACAGTAAAGTATATATATTGTTTGCGAAACCTCCCTGGTTTTAACAGCAGAGTACAGGGGAATGGGCAGGTGGTATAGACCTGCACGGGAAGGTAGACGCCCCCACCCCCACGAGTCTCGGGCAGATGGGGCTCGTCAGCCTGGGAAGGCAGTCCATCTAGGAGAGGGAAAACAATGATTTAAAACCTCCACTGCCTTGTGGCCATATCCCATCATGGAAAAGGCTCCAGGAGTAAACCTCAAGAAAATCCGGAGTCGGAGCCCCAAAGGCAGTTAGTCGTTGTCTACAACCTCGCTCTGGCATCTCCTGTGACGGCGCTGGTGCCAGACTGTAACGGCCCTGCTGTTCCTTTGGATCGATCAGCAATGTGGAGAGGGGGGACGTGCTGCATGGGCAACAGCCTGTCCTCCACATGACATCGCTCAGGCTTGCATCCGACCAGGATGCATCACCCATGGTCAGTCATGACCAAGAGGGGCCTACTATTACAGGGGAATGGTTCATGCTTGGCATCAACTGAACAAGTGATGGCGACAAAATAAACATTAGGCCGATGGGTGCAAGCTGTATCACATTGAAAACAAAAGAAGTAATTTGTTTTTTAAAGAATTAATTGGGTGCACACTGGTCGGTCTCGACATGGTGGGCAGAATGGGTTGGTTCCAAACTCTGTTACTGTTCAAGATTTAATAGAGGATCTACCCTGTGATTAGCCCTGATAAAGATGATTTAGAAAATGACCTCCAACTACACTGAGTTATTTAATACTCATAAAAGATTAATTCAAGCCAGGAACGTTTTCTTAATATAAAAATGTAATTGTTCTGTGAACAATGAATGAAAGAAAATGAACTTCCATGTATATAAATGTATCTCACAATCTCAGGATGTCCGGAAATGCTGGTTGAATTTTTGAGGAAAGTGATTTTACAATGACGGAAATATGGTTGCTGATTTATGCACATGAAGATCTCAAAAATAGTTAAGTCACAATGGCAAGATTATGTTGGGTTGCTTGATGATGCCAAAAACTCAGGTACCATTCAAATAGATTGAATCGAAAGTAATTTAAATGTAATCTTATGAGCAGAGCTGCCAAAAAGTGGAAACCATTGATGATAATCTAGTTAACTAGGTAATGAGCTAGTGTGGAAAGTTCTGTAACCAATATCCATCTAGCTGACATGGCTAAATCCGATACATTTAGAATTAGGATAACACAATTCAAATATATCCCATCATCCTAACTATGTAAGAACGTTATCTAAGTGAGCCAGCTAAATACTGGCAAATAGCTGCAAATGTTATCTTGAGGAGTCACATCTTCAAGAAGTTCAGTTACGGGTGATTAGTATGTGTGTCAGAGGTTTTGGGGAGGAGGCAGGAGAACAGGGTTAGGAGGGAGAGATACATCAGCCATGATTGAATGGTGGTGTAGACTTGATGGGCCAAATGGCCTAATTCTACTCCTATTCCTTACGACCTTATGACCTAAGTTGATTTGAGATTGGTACAAACTCCTTTCATGCGTGATTTTGCAGTCAGTAGAAAGGAAGGCGTACCAGGTTTGTAGATTAATTGGCTTGGTAAAATTGTAAATTGTCCCTAATGTGTAGGACAGTGTTAATGTGTGGGGATTGCACATTAGTCAGCGTGGATTTGGTGGGTCAAAGGGCTTGTTTCCGTGCTGTATCTCTAAACTAAACTAAACTGAGTGATTTTGTTCTGCTGGTCTCAAAATGAAGGCCTCTGTGTCAGGCGGGTTACTACAGTAATAGCTCAGCTGTACAACTGAGATCACATCACACCACCAATCTCCAACACTCTTCTGGGAGTAGACACAAAATGGAGTAATTCAGCGGGACAGGCAGCATCTCTGGAGAGAAGGAATGGGTGACATTTCGGGTCAGGTCTGAAGAAGGGTCTCGACCCAAAACGTTGCACATTCCTTCTCTCCAGAGATGCTGGCAGTCCCGCTGAGTTACTTCAGCATTTTGTGTCTATCTTCGGTGTAAACCAGCATCTGCAGTCCCTTCCTACACTCTTCTGCGCAACTGATCGGCAATCAGGAGGCCAGCTGTTCGGTTCTGAGATAGACAACTGGGAAAGTAGGTGTTTAAAGCATTGGTTGAATGAATTAACAAAACAAATTCCACAAAATAACATAATTGCTTATGCTTCTTAAGTTTTATTTTTGGTCAGCAGTTCAAAGGACATAAAGAATTAAAACACAATCAAGTTCTACATAATACTTCAACTAATATGGCATTTAATCAAAATATTAATTACAGAATTGATAGTCAAGGGTTTCATCCATTCAAAATGTAGTAAAATGGCTGCAATTGTGTCAAAAGTACAAAGAAAGTAACTTCAGGATATAATATTTCATCTCAGATCTGCCTTCTTAATTTCTAGGTGATCTGTACGTCACCACCTATGAACCAGTTTTCACACAGACATTGATGTCTTGCATCTCTTGTCAATTTTTCTTTCATTCTTTTGCTGAATATCTTGGCATTAGGTGACATGAAGAACGATTTGCTGAAATAAAGGCAATTATTCTGTGTATTGTGATATATTTTAACTGTAGGCCCCATCTGAGGCCTTAATAAAATATGCACAACCGATAAATCTCCAAATAAATTGTTGTAACTTTATTTTAAAATGTGCGATAATTTATTTTTCTCAGTTCAGTTCCGTGCTATGTGGGGTCACAGTTTTGATTTATAAAATGGAGAACCTCTTGGTATTTAGTAAAAGTTTATAAATATAGAGAAACTCATATGAAAGGCTACTGTGTTGAGCATAGTTGAAGTAACTTGGTGATAGATACACCACACTTTAAGGTACAAATTCAGCAAGTGGAAGGAGGGTGAAGACATGAGAAAGTGAGAAATGTAATGTTTTGATATAAAAGGAGAGAAGGTGGAAGAGCAAATGAAGCATTTTGCTTTCAGTGGCACAATACATAAAGGAGGAAGAGCACCTATTTTTGCACAAGCATTGAGGATTAGGAACAATAATCATATTGATAAATTGGTAAATAATACATTAGGTTGAGGCAGAGGGTTTGGGGATTTGAGGCCAGAGGCAGATTTTTTTGTTGCATTTTGAAATTACCACAAAATATCCATTTATTTTCCATGATATTCCTATTTTCTCTTAAATGAAGAGTCTGCATCTCCGACTTCAATATATCTCATTTATTACTTGAGATGGTAAAATCATAGCCAATTAATTCTATGTACACTACTTTAAGATGTCATTCCCTGCTGAAGACTATTCAATTACGATACTGTACAATGAACCCATTCAGTAATCAAAAAGCTTTCAGAAGAATGGGTTCTTAATGATAAATAGTGCTCACAATCCTGCACAAGTTTGGAGCCTGCAGGGACATGGATCTAGCATAGGCACCAAAAAAATGTCACCAGAATGTGTTCGACAAGCTGGCAAAATTCCTCAAAATCTCCTTTGCACACATCAAGAATTGTATCTACGGTGTTTAGGCTGCATTATTTATTGCTGATTCCTCTCAGATCTTAGTTATACCTCATCATTTTCTCATTGTCATTGGATGAAATCTCACTTGTGGCTTGACAGAATGTATGTGGGATGACATGTAATACTGTGTTGCTAACACCAGAACATTCTTTATTCTACCAGCGCTAATAAATAAATCTATTCGTACCAAGCTTGCTGTATTTATGTCATTAACTGTCTCTTGTTTTTTATTGATTCACGGTGAATGCAAGATTGTCCCTTGAACTGAGTGAAGGGCACTTGGCTGTCAATACGATGCGAGTGTCAAAATGGAGTGGCAAGGGAAGGTGAGGGTGAAAATGATACCAAATGGTGTTTGAAGCCCAATTCACCCAAATGCATTCCTGTATGTCTTCCAGCATTGACAAAGGCGTGTTAGCAGTTGTCTCTCACACACCGGGTCGAGAAAGATAGTTTCAAAATGGGTGTCAAAGATCGGTAAAACAAATAAATAAGACATCAACATTCCTTGACAAAGCATTCCTTAAAGATTGCTGGCATGCTGTACAGGAATGCTTATTGGTTAGACATATAATTAAATAAAGCCCATGGGATCGTTTGAATAGCTCTGACTGACCAAAATTCATTTTTGCTGCACAGTCCAAGAATACATTTTCTCCCCAGATCATCTGCGAGACACAGTATGTTGGAAATAAATTACGTGTAATAAAAGCTCCATTCATTGATTTAATATGAAACACGCGCTTTTTCTTCTATTTAGCACAGTTGCATTCTTCACAGCACTGTACCTAAATGATTCCATGCGTTAAGGTTCACATTGGATGTAGATCTGCTTGTTCAATTTTGCCCATCGCTTATAACTAAAAGTCTTGAAAAAGGCTTGTACAACATAACCATTCTTAAATATCCGTCATTCAAAAAGTAATGTTCACCTAAATCAGATTGCGACATCATCTTGCCGTCTTCTACTGCTTTGACTGCTGGCTGGACTCACAGGTCTTGGCCTTTGTATTGAGGCTTGGTCTACCATTTCAGGGACATCCTTCAAGAGGTTATAAGGCACGGGATTGACCATCTGGTCTGCCAGTCTCTGTTCTGTAGTGTAGTTTGTCCAGTTCTGTTCAGAAGAGGACTTGTTGCAGCTTTGGTAATGTCCGTGGGCCCCTTCCACAGTTGTGTACATGTACTCAATTGGCAATGATTCCTTTTCCATATAGGGAGTCCCTGGAAAGTCAGAGGGTTTTAGATAGATCCGCTTGTGGGGCTTGGCCTGAATATTTTTGATAATACACTTGCCGACGAGCTGGAATATTTCTAGAAGGTTCAGCACGAGTGATATCAGAGATACTGCAAACATAAATAAAATGAAAATAGACTTTTCCGTAGGACGAGATATAAAACAATCCACTTTGTGTGGGCAGGGTATTCTTTGGCAGACATATATTGCTGGCATTGTAAAGCCATATAAGTACCACTGGCCAAAGGAAAAGCTCAGTTCAAATATCATTTTGCAGATGATACTTAGTGTGTAGGTGAGCATTAGTGCTCCCTTAATTTTGATTTTCCCCGAGTCATCAATGCCATACTTCTGCTTCTTTATTGCAATCTCTTTGACCAGGAGTTCAGTTTGGCTGTCCTTGCTCGGCTGGGACCTCAACGCCTCTTCTCTCTGCTTGAATTTCTCTTCTTTCCTTGATATGTGCAGGACATGGCCCAAGTAGATAAGTGTAGGCGTTGACACGAAGAGGATCTGCAGCACCCAGTAGCGGACGTGTGAGATCGGAAAGGCTTTGTCGTAGCAGACATTCTCACAACCCGGCTGTCCCGTGTTGCAGTTAAAATCCGACTGCTCATCACCCCAGACATATTCTGCGGCCGTGCCCAGGATCAGAATCCGAAAAATGAAGAGGACGGTGAGCCAGATTTTGCCAATCACAGTCGAATGTTCCTGTACTTCATCAAGGAGTTTTTCCAAAAAACTCCAGTCTCCCATTTTCTTGGGTCTTTTTCCTGTCAATCAGAAAAAAAAGTAATTCTTTGTTGGTGTAAAGATATTTCAGATTAAACCTGCATTTTTTTTTGTTTGGTTTTTGAGCACTCTTGTCACTACTTATTTATATTGGTTTGAACAACTGGGACAGCGTTCGAAATTCTTCAATCTATAATTATTAATAAACAACTTGCTGGAGGAGCTAAGCGGGGCCGAGCAGCATCTGTGGGGGGAGAATAATTGTCGATGTTTCAGGTCGTAACCTTGCAGCAGGACTACGATTAGAGAGGGAAGTTGGCCAATAGCACGAGGTGCGGGGGAGGGGTGAGCCGGACCAGTGGGTGATTGAGGGGTGAAGGATGATGGGTAAATGGAGCCAGGTAGGGGAGAGGAGGGATGGGATGGAGTTGGAGACGGAAGCGAGTGGGAGATAGATGAGGGCAGACTAAAGAAAAAAAAAGACTAAAGAAGCTAAGTGAGGGGAGGGGAGGGGAGGGGGGGGGGGGGGGTGAAGGTGATAAGCAGGAACATAAAGGCTACTAGTGCTTGTTGAGGCATAGAGCGATATAGCGTGGAAACAAGCCCTTTGCCCCAGCTTGCCCACACTGGCCAACATATCCCAGCTACACTAGTCCCACCTGCCCGTGTTTGGTCCATATACTATTTCATCACACTGACACTATCCTACACACTAGGGACAATTTTACAACTTACCGAAGCCAATTAACCTGCAAACCTGCTCGTCTTTGGAATGTGGGTTGAAACTGGAGCACCCAGAGAAAACCCACACAGTCACAGGGAGAGCGTACAAACTCTGTGCAGACAGCACCGGTATTCAGGATCGAACCCGGGTCTCTGGTGCTATAAAGCAGCAACACTACCACTGCGACTCTATGCCGCCCTGAACGGCAAACTAAAAATACTGTCGGTTGCATATCACGTTGTTTAACAGAATATCTTTGCACAAGTGTCTATAGAATCTTAGCTTACCAATTTGAATGCCCACCCATGGCTAAAGTAGCAGCTGCATTCTTAAGAGACAATGGTGGCTACTGTAATTACTGTGGGAAGGTTACATGGAAACATTCTTTTCCCCTGAACTGTATTTTCCCAAGACAACTTTTTATCTGGTCGTCAATTTCTAAAGTAACTTTTAAGTGGTTTCCTCGTTTCTAGATTAAAACCGCCTCTGTAATCCAGATAGTGTTCCTTAAATCGTCACTCCCATAATATCCAATTTAGGTTATGGAAACATATCTTATGGCAGAACTATCAGCACATGTAACTAAATCTTTAAATTGGATACGTTCAGAACACGTTCAAAATATGAAGCAGGATACATTTTGCAAATACCTATGGCCAGTGACTCCAATACTACACCTCACTTGCAAGCTTTTCTAATGGAAAGATAGTTAAAACAAAAAAAACAGCATTTGGCTTGAGGATCCATGATAAAACATATTTGTATCTCCTGAAAAACAATATGTTAGTTTATGAGGATTGATCATCTGCATCAAGCTATTACATTTGCATCAAACGGTGTTGTACCTACCTTTGAATTCATCGTAAAACAGGTACTGCTGGAACTTAAAAAAATGAATATGATCATGAGTTGGAGAATGAGATACGGAACCCCTGCTCTTGAATCAACCTTAGGTCTCTGTTGCCTTTCCTTGCTGTGGAGTGGTTTTCCCACGGCCGTGCACTGCGGTAATACTTCAGTGCCATGGACCCCCTTCACCTGGGATTTATTTCCATTTCCTTGCGTTCCTTTAATTCGACTGGTTGCTGTTTCTAAGGTTTTACAAGGCACTTGTTTCTCTTACGAGAAGGAAGACAGAGCTCGGATGTTTCAAATAATTTTGAATGTAAATTGTGTGAATGCGCGATTGATAAGCAGATGAATCTGCCAGCACTGGAATGCTATTAGGTTGCTATTGGAGAATTACAAAATGTTACAAATAGAAGACGGCTAGTCTGCTTGTGATAGCCCGTCAGTTCTTGCAAAGGGATATTAAATGAATCCAGATATCTTCTCTTTCTCCATAGCCTTACCATTCGTTCCAACTAAAATATCCTTACAATTCTCATTAGGAAGATATCATTGAATCTTATTCCACCCACTGTCAGGCAGTTGATAGCTGCTCATAGCAACTTGTGAACTTTGTTCTTTGTCAATTTTTCTCATTTACTTTTGATACTTTTTATGTTTACATACAATCTATGACTGCTCTTTTTTCCCATTAACAGCATAAACTACGCCTTACTTGTTCACGAATGTACATGACATTGGTTTAAAATGTCTTTGCTAGAGTAATTGCTAAGATAATACCTGATCTTATCTGACAACAGAGGACTATTGTAAATATCTGTGATTTATAATCTACTTGTTGCTGGGTCTATTAATATTCATTGCGAGGCACGGGTGAGATCTAGGCAGAACGGAGCTCTTTCTGACAGAAACTATCATCTCCCAAGGAATCCCACCTTCCCAACCCTCCCGTGATAAACCATTTTCAGTGACCACCAGCAAGTGCTGATATCTTCCAAAGAACCTACACTTGAAATAATTAACAACTACATCAGAGATATTCTGAGACTCTCAGAGGTCTTGGGGTCTGATAATCTAAATGCATGTGTTGCTTACATTCAGTCCCAAAAATTAAAAGAAAAAAGAAGAAAATCCTAACTAACAATTTCAGCCACTCACGGTGATACCAAATGTTAAAACAATTTATAAAATACCTCAGCATGCAAAACAATTGAAAAAGTACAGCTTTGGAGTTTCTACTTTATCTCTTCCTGTTATTTAGATATAAATAACTGGCATTGTATTCGCCCTTAAATATTTTCTGTACAGTGGAAAATCAGCTTTTGAAAGTTAAAAAAAGTATTTGAAATGTTAAACTCTGTGAAGATACATTATCCCATCCCTCTTCTTGAGGATTCTCCCCCAGATTGAGTTACAAGTGTTTTCTTTTGTTGAAAAATTTATCCATCTTTCATTAATTAAGCAGGCAGGAGAGTTCAGTCACTTACCAACAGTAAACTTTAGAGAAGGAGATAGCGACGAAACTCCGTAACCTGACACCCGTCCTCCAGAGATGCAATGTTCCACTAACAAAGTTCCTCAGAGTTGAAGTATTTAAAGGGAAACCCCCCTCATCGTCATTGCTGATCAAAAGAAATTCTTCACTCTCATGTGCCTCCGTAATATTGTTGTAAGTGGGAGATGCAGTTCAGTCGGGACGTATAGTCTGGCAAAGCTGACTGCTCCCATCGACAGGAAGGAAATGACCACCATTAAAAACATTGCTGTCTATTTTTCTCACGATAGCTTTCCAGTTCCATGATACAACTGCAAAGAAAAAGGAATGGGTCTCATAATCAACAGTTCAGGCTGCATCTGTGGAAAGAGAAAGCGAGTTAACACTTCAGGTCAAGAACCCTTTATTAGAATTATCTTTGTGCTGAAGCACTAACTCTGTTTCTCATTCCACCTATCTGCCTGGGTCCTCCCACTATTTTGTTCTCTTATTTTAGATTTTCAGCATCTGCTGATTTTTGATCCACATGGATCTCGTAATCCTTCCATTTCAAGTCCAGCATTCTTTGTTGGTGAAGGACTTCTTTCTCAGCTGACAACCTGTCCTTCCCTTAGGGATGGTGCAGGTGAGGATGTTGGGAACAGAGAAGGCCTCTCCATTCACAGGGCAGCCTTCTGAATGATCAGTTTAATCAGGGACATTGTAAGACACCTTGAGGATTTGCTTCCAAGATTGAAGAAGAGGAAAAAAGTGTTTATTTACCATGTGCACCAGAGAAATTCCAGATGAGTAGGAGAAATGGATTCAGCAGCAGGGGTATGAAAAAGTTTACACCATGGGGCATCTGGAGAATGGATCAAATACTTCTTTCCCTCGCTTGGCTTTCCTCATTTATCTAAACAGGTAAAATGTCAATTTATTCATGAAAGGTTCATTGCATCCTAGACAAAGGCAAATTATGAAGAATAATACAGTCCTAAACCCTCATGGATATTAGACACAAAAAGCTGGAGGAACTCAGTGGGACAGGCAGCAACTCTGGAGAGAAGGAATGGGTGACGTTTTGAGTCGAGAACCTTCTTGAGACTGGTTAGGGATAAGGGAAATGAGAGATGGATGAGGATGTGGAGAGATAAAGAACATAGAAATTAGGTGCAGGAGTAGGCCATTCAGCCCTTCGAGCCTGCACCACCATTCAATATGATCATGGTGATCATCCAACTCAGTATCCCGTACCTGCCTTCTCTCCATACCCTCTGATCCCCTTAGCACAAGGGCCACATCCAACTCACTCTTAAATATAGCCAATGAACTGGCCTCAACTACCCTCTGTGGCAGAGAGTTCCAGAGACTCACCACTCTCTGTGTGAAAAAAGTCTTTCTCATCTCGGTCTTAAAGGATTTCCCCCTTATCCTTAAGCTGTGACCCCTTGTCCTGGACTTCCCCAACATCGGGAACAATCTTCCTGCATCTAGCCTGTCCAACCCCTTAAGAATTTTGTAAGTTTCTATAAGATCCCCTCTCAATCTCCTAAATTCCAGAGAGTATAAACCGAGTCTATCCAGTCTTTCTTCATAAGACAGTCCTGACATCCCAGGAATCAGTCTGGTGAACCTTCTCTGCACTCCCTCTATGGCAATAATGTCCTTCCTCAGATTTGGAGACCAAAACTGTACGCAATACTCCAGGTGTGGTCTCACCAAGACCCTGTACAACTGAAGTAGAACCTCCCTGCTCCTGTACTCAAATCCTTTTGCTATGAAAGCTAACATACCATCGCTTTTTTCACTGCCTGCTGCACCTGCATGCCTACTTTAAATGACTGGTGTACCATGACACCCAGGTCTCGCTGCATCTCCCCTTTTCCTAATCGGCCACCATTTAAATAATAGTCTGCTTTCCTGTTTTTGCCACCAAAGTGGATAACCTCACATTTATCCACATTATACTGCATCTGCCAAACATTTGCCCACTCACCCAGCCTATCCAAGTCACCTTGCAGTCTCCTAGCATCCTCCTCACAGCTAACACTGCCCCCCAGCTTAGTGTCATCCGCAAACTTGGAGATATTGCCTTCAATTCCCTCATCCAGATCATTAATATATATTGTAAATAGCTGGGGTCCCAGCACTGAGCCCTGCGGTACCCCACTAGTCACTGCCTGCCATTGTGAAAAGGACCCGTTTACTCCTACTCTTTGCTTCCTGTTTGCCAGCCAGCTCTCTATCCACATCAATACTGAACCCCTAATACCGTATGCTTTAAGTTTGTATACTAATCTCTTATGTGGGACCTTGTCGAAAGCCTTCTGGAAGTCCAGATATACCACATCCACTGGTTCTCCCTTATCCACGCTACTAGTTACATCCTCGAAAAAATTCCACAAGATTCGTCAGACATGATTTACCTTTCGTAAATCCATGCTGACTTTGTCCAATGATTTCACCACTTTCCAAATGTGCTGCTATCCCATCTTTAATAACTGACTCTAGCAGTTTCCCCACTACCGATGTTAGACTAACTGGTCTGTAATTCCCCGTTTTCTCTCTCCCTCCCTTCTTAAAAAGAGGGGTTACATTTGCTACCCGCCAATCCTCAGGAACTACTCCAGAATCTAAAGAGTTTTGAAAGATTATCACTAATGCATCCACTATTTCCTGAGCTACTTCCTTAAGTACTCTGGGATGCAGCCTATCTGGCCCTGGGGATTTATCGGCCTTTAATCTATTCAATTTACCCAACACCACTTCCCGACTGACCTGGATTTCACTCAATTCCTCCTTTGACCCACAGTCCCTGCTATTTCCGGCAGATTATTTATGTCTTCCTTAGTGAAGACGGAACCAAAGTAGTTATTCAATTGGTCCGCCATATCCTTGTTCCCCGTGATCAACTCACCTGTTTCTGACTGCAAGGGACCTACATTTGTTTTAACTAACCTCTTTCTCTTCACATATCTATAAAAACTTTTGCAGTCAGTTTTTATGTTCCCTGCCAGTTTTCTTTCATAATCTATTTTTCCTTTCCTAATTAAGCCCTTTGTCCTCCTCTGCTGGTCTCTGAATTTCTCCCAGTCCTCTGGTATGCTGCTTTTTCTGGCTACTTTGTACGCATCATCCTTTGCTTTGATACTATCCCTGATTTCCCTTGTTATCCACGGATGCACTACCTTCCCCGATTTATTCTTTTGCCAAACTGGGATGAACAATTTTTGTAGTTCATCCATGCAGTCTTTAAATGTCTTCCATTGTATATCCACCGTCAACCCTTTTAGAATTAATTGCCAGTCAATCTTGGCCAATTCACGTCTCATACCCTCAAAGTTACCTTTCTTTAAGTTCAGAACCATTGTTTCTGAATTAACAATGTCACTCTCCATCCTCCATCCTTTATCCAGAGGATAAAGAACAATGAATAAAATATACGCAAAAATGTAACGATGATAAAGGAAACAGGCCATTAGCTGCTTGTTGGCTGAAAACGAGAAGCTAGTGTGACTTGGGTGGGAGAGGGAAAGAGAGAGAGAGGGAATGCTGGGGCTACCTGAAGTAAGATAAATCAATATTCATACCACTGGCACTGGGCCGTAAGCTGCCCAAGCGAAATATGAGATGCTATTCCTCCAAATTGTGTTTAGCCTCACCTTGACAATGGAGGAGACCTAGGACAGAAAGGTCTGTGTGGGAATGGGAAGGAGAATTAGTGCTTAGCAACTGGGAGATTATGGATCATTAATCCTTTTTATTTCAGATAAACAGATTCCCATAGCTTATTAAGTCTGTCTCCCTGAAGTTTAAATACTGCTTAAACTTAAGGAAACACAACACTGTACTGCAAGACACAAAAATAGCAGCCTATTTCTGGACTTACCAAAGCCTGAGATTTTTGATGGTATGAGTGAAGATGTGGGAACAGATGTAGATGGAAAAAACATTAAAAAAAAAAGCAGTGAGAGGTCAATATCCAAGAATAACATTGTGGATTGTCCCGATTAAGCTTTAGTGGGAGCTGATCAGTTTAGAGTCCTGTGGTCCAGAAGTAGCCCAGGAGTATAGGTTTTTAAACTGACTTTGTATTTATTTGTAACTAACTCACTGACAGCACCGGACGATGGCAGCCTCGCCTACGGTCTGTCTTGTCCTTTTCTTCTTTTGTTGTTTTTAGTCTGTTGTTAAATGTATGCTTTAGTGTATCTTTAGCTTTGTATTATGTGGGGGGTGTGGAAACCTTTTTTATCCCTTTCTTCGATGGAGTTTGCGATTTTCTTCCGTATCGTGTCTCCATCCGCGCTGCGGCCTAACATCGAGGAGCTGGCGGCCTCTTGCTGGGGATCGACTTTGGGGGCTCCAGATGAGACCCTTATTTTAATTTAATATTTTTGTGCCTAGCACATTTTCAACTATATTAATAATGTTGCATTAGGGTTACCATACTTAAATCTTTTAACGGTAGTCAGCAAAGTTAATAATGTTCCATCATGCTGTCCGTGCCATCTAACGATCACCCCGTACGCCAACACGATCTTACACACGAGGGACAATTTACAGAAGCTAATTAAAGTGCAAACCTGCACGTCTTTGGGATGTGGGAGGAAACCAGAGCACCCAGAGAAAACCCAGGTGGTCACAGGCAGAACAAGAAAGCTCCACACAGACAGCACCTGAGGTCAGGATCAAACCCTGGACTCTGGCGCTGTAAGGCAGCCGCTCTACTGCTGCATCACTGTGCCACGAAGCTGTAGCTCATGGAGCTGCTGTCTTGTAGCTTTGGTTTATTTTGTTCATTCTGATGTCTGGTGCTGTCCTTGTGGAGTTTGCATGTTTTCCTTGTGAGTATTTGTGTTTCCTCCCAGTGCTCTGGTTTCCCCCCCATACCAAAGACCTGCGAGTTGGTAAATTAATTGGCCACAATAAATTGTCCCCAGCTTCTGCGGAGGGTTAGAATCCGGAGTGGTAGAAAAGTGGGGAGAATAACTTGGGATTAGTATTGAATTTATATGAATGGTGCAAAGTCAATCCACCTCCACTCCCCTTGTCAATATTTTAAATGTCAAAAGTAACATTTATTCATAAAAAGTATACATAAAATAAAATGAAGCAATCAATACATGTCATTCATGTCATTGCTGTCAACTTTGCTCTTATCCCCTCCTCCTGACCGTTGCTCCAGTATCTGCCTCAGACCACCTCACTCAAGCAAACACTTGGCAAGCTGTAACTAATATAATGGAAATTCCATCACAAGGCAAATGAACAGATGGTGTGTGGAGAGGAACATTTCCCCCAATTGTATCGCCCCCCCTGATATGAATGAGTTCCAGCAGGGGACGCTTGGATAGCAGCAAGAACCAGAATGCGTCTAATTAATATTTGAATCCTGACATCCCAAGGCATCAGCAAAAAGATAGACACAAAAGGCTGGAGTAACTCAGCGGGTCAGACAGGTGACGTTTTCGGGTCGAGACCCTTCTTCAGAATGAGTTCTGAATCAGTCTGAAGAAGGTCCCAACCTGAAACGTCTCCGACTCCTTTTCTCCAGAGATGCTGTCTGACCAGATATTTGTGTCTATCTTTAGTTTAAATCAACACCTGCAGTTCCTTCCTACACACTTATCAGCAAAAACTCAGTTTGCCACAGGACCTGGGGCTTAATTGGTAAGAAGAAGAAATATTGTATCATGTACAGATTTGAACATTTAATGTTTTCTCTAGTCCCTTTCTGGAGGTTTTGCAGGGTTTGCATTATTACTCAACTCAAACGGAACCATGAAGGATCAGAGGGATAACATGTGGACCAGACAGACAGTACCAGAGGTCAGGAGTGAACCTGGGTAGCCAAAGCTGTGAGGCTGTAGCTCCACGCGCTATGCTACTGCTTAATCATACAGAGTGCTGAACCCTTCCATGAGCTGCAGAGTAAGGCAGTAAACATCCCGGCAATGGGTATTCTAGTTGGCTACAGCCTGACATTACCCATCCCTACCCTACTGTTTCCACTGGCAATGTCTTGATGCACTACTGCTTATTGAAGCCAAGAGCTGGACCTTCTGGCTGATGAACATAACATCAAAGGTTTATTATATGAATTGTCTGCTGGCTTTGTGTGTTTCCCTATTTGAATTGGGAAAGTATCTTCAATCAGGTCAGAAATGAGTTATTATTATGGTTTGGGAAGTCTATCTTAAACATCAATATGAAAGCCCTTCCGTGATTTCCCCATGGTTTATAAAAAAACAAATCTTTTGATAACGCATCCTTTGCTTAGTTTTAATTTGACGGGATTTTCTGATCTTGAGCATCTGTTTGTAAATATAGAGAATTAGCAAATGACTTTAAAAATGTCCCTTTGCAATTGCTTGTCCCTCATCTGCAATATACCCAGAGTAGGGCAGTGAAGGAGAGACGGCTTACTAATACACTCCCCTGTTTACATGGGAACATAGCAGTGTCATACTAAAGTCATTCGCAAAGAGGTAGTGGTATATTTAGATAGAGTCATGAATAATACCCAGTGACAACCGAGGCAGGGGCAGTGGCAATGGTCACAGACTAAAGGCAGATTTTACCACCAGGTTCAAGAACAACATTTTTCCATGAACCATCCGGCTTTTGAACCACCTGACATAATCCTAACCACAACCCTACCTCAGCACCGATCCATAATGGATTTTGTAGTGCTGTGGTTCCACTGCATACTTTGGTCTGCACTATCACTATCATTGTCTGGTTTACATGGAATAACTCATAATATTTTGCATATTTACTTCTGGTGTTGTTGCACAATGTGCCTGTGGGGATCATGACAGAAGCCTCCTCGTGGCAATCCCCGGAACTGAAGACACTATTCCCTGAAACGACGGCACTCTGTGAGGTGTCGGGGGACCAGTTCTGTCAACATGTTGGACGACGACAGAAGCCAACAGCGAGCTATACGTCAGCTGACACACGAGCGAACATTGTGCCTATAACCCTGTAACAATAATTTTATTGTTCCTCTCCTGGTGCAATTACAGTTCAGAAGGTTGAGTTGTGATCTGATCAACATGTTTAAAATTTTGGTAGTAAATTCCATAACCCAGATGCAAAGACATTAGATCGGAAGAGCTGGACTATTTAGGAAGGAAAACATGTCAATGTTCATGGCAAAATATAGGAAGATGAATGGTTGCATGCACTGTTGTTGAACACTTTGAAGCACTGATCTGCACTTCATAGAATGCCAAAGTTATGAATCAATGTCATTGATATTCCCCTCTAGTTGGCAAAATTGTTGATTTTACATCGGAGTCACGTGAGTGACTACGTGAAGAAGCCCTGCCTGGCGCTAGAACGGCATTATGTCGACGCTGACGGCAGAAGCAAGAGCTGCAGAGCGCAGCTCCTCGCAGCGGCCGGAACGGACCCGCAGGTAAGTGCAAGGAAAAGAGGGGACGTTCTAAAAAAGACGTTACGCTGGTAGAACCAGCAAAAGTGAAAGTAAAATTTAAAATCAGAGTCACGCTGGCATACTGATTTAGCCAGATAATAAAAAAGAAAAATGGAGAAGTCTCAAAGGAAAATTTTGCGGGTAAAAAGATCGTCCCGGGGTGAAGCTAAAGAGTCGGGACAAGAGATTAGTGCGGATCCGGTTCCGATACCGGTGGCCGCTGATTCACCCGTTAGTGAGACTATAATTTCTCCAGAATGCACACCACGGAGGAAAATGTTTCTAGAAAAAGTAAAAAGAAATCCGTGAGGCCCGTGTTTCTGATAATGACTCTGATAATGAAAGTCCTCCGGATAATAAAGCTATATGGCTTAAAATTGAACATATGGAGAAAGTACTCCAAAATATGATGAGACAAGGGTCACAGTACCCAGACGTTTCCCAAAATGACCCTGAGGGGTTTGAATATCCAGAATATGGCTATGTGCCAAATTGGAATTTGAAACTCCAGACCAGGATTAAGGGTGGAGGAAGTCTCATTGGATATAATTCCAAGTGTATCAGGGCTGCAAAAGTCAGACCCTGCAAGTGGTGATGTGGATTATGAGTGCACACCACGAATAAAAAAAAAGAGGCCAGATGTGCCTGATATGGCAAAAGATTTTGCTATACCTGAAGGAAGTGGTGAGGCTATGGAAGAAAACCTAGCTGCCAGTATTAATTATATGGTATCTCACCAACTTCAAGATTCTGTGATGGTTGAAACAGCAGAATTATATAAAACACCGGAAAATTGCACCTCATTGAAGGTACCTACGGTTAATCCGTCTATATGGACGCCTATGACTCCAGGCATGAGAGGACAAGAAATAAGATTTCAAAGAATCCTCAAACTGATTTCAGCTGCCAATACTGCATTTGGAAGGCAAATGGAAGGGTTGGAAATGGTTAAAATCCAAAAAGATACTTTGGGCTTATTGTGCAATTCCTTCTATGAAATTAATTGTGTGAAGAAAATTGCGATTCGGCCCATATTTCATCCAAGGTTTGCAGGTCTGTGTCGATCAAGTGGTGTTCAAGCTCCTGGTTATCTATTTGGAGAGAACCTGCCTAAGCAAATAGGAGAAATGGATGAAGAGGCTAAATCTATTAGCCACATGAGACCTTTCGTTTTTGGACAAAAAAGGTATTTTTCGTCAAGAAGGGGATTTGATTTTGGAAATAGAGGCAGGAATATGATAAGAAAAGATTACCATCCGACACAGCCTAATGTTCTCCCGTATACGGGGAGAAGGAGACCACCACGTTCATATGGAGAGGTACAAAAAATGTATTCAATTCTTAAAGAAACTGTGGACAAATCTCCAGTTGGAGGGAGATTACAAATGTTTTATGATGAATGGCTTGCAATCACATCTGATCGGTTTATTTTACAAACAGTTTCAGGAGCTACTATAACATTTAAAGAAGGTGTTAACTCTCTGGTACAAAATAAACCGGCTTATGGTTTCATGTTTTCTGCGATTGAAGAGGCAGAAATTAATGTGGAAATTGACAAATTGTTCAAAAAAGGTGTTATTGAAAAAATTGTTGAACATAAACATCAATTTGTGTCAAATATCTTTCCAAGAAGTAAAAAAAGATGGTGGTTGCAGAATTATTCTGGACCTTACAAACTTTAATACATTTGTCGAGTATAAACATTTTAAGATGGAAACATTCAACACTACAAGACATTTGATATCAGCAGGTTGTTATATGGCTAGAATTGATTTAAAGGATGCGTACTATTCAGTACCGATACACCAATTTTTTCGAAGGTATTTAAAATTTAATTGGCTGGGACATCTGTGGCAATTCAAAGCTTTACCAAATGGGTTAAGTTCAGCTCCAGGCTCTTTACAAAGCTGTTGAAACCAGTTTTAGCACAATTAAGAGCACAAAAGCACATCATTATGGCTTATCTGGATGACATTTTAATCATCAGTAGTAATCAGGAATGAGCTGGAAAATTAGTTTCAGCAACTAAAACTTTATTTGAGAAGTTAGGTTTCTTGATTCATCCAATTAAGTCCCAGCTGCAGCCAGCACAGTCAATTAACTATTTGGGGTTTGTGATTAACTCAGTTACTATGTTAGTAACTTTGCCAACAGATAAGATTGATGATATTTTAATGACCTGTAGGGGTCTCATTCACAAACCTTATCCCTCCATCCGGGAAGTAGCAAAGGTTATTGGTAAATTAGTAGCAGCATTTCCTACAGTAGAATTTGGTCCATTACATTACCAAAACCTTCAAAGGGACAAAATAAGAGCTCTAAAAAAGAGAGCAGGCCATTTTGATAGGCCTATGCAATTAACAAAAGAAGCTTTATTGGAATTGCAATGGTGGATTGAAAATGTCCCACAAGCTGCTAAAAACATTTTGATACAAAAGCCTGAAGTATTTTTACAAACAGATACTAGTGCTCTCGGATGGGGGGCGACAGATTCATTTACCAGCTGTGGGGGCAGATGGACTGTCCAAGAGGAAATGTTTCTCCAAACATATGGTATTAACTATTTAGAGTTATTGGGGGCATTTTATGGGTTAAAAGCCTATTGTTCTACAAAAAAGAATCTGCATGTACTGATACAATTAGACAATAAAACAGCTTTTGCATATATTAATCACATGGGTGGAGTCAGATCGGTACCATGTGATTGTCTGGTCAATCAGATATGGCAGTGGTGTATTAAGCACCAAATTTGGATTTCGGCAAATTATATCCCAGGTAAAGACAATGTGGTGGCAGACAATAGATCAAGGGTGTTTAAAGACAACACAAAATGGATGTTGAACCCAGTCATTTTCAGTAAAATTGTGATTCAATGTGGGTTACCAGACATTGATCTGTTTGCATCAAGATTAAATCATCAATTGCCTAAATGTGTCTTGGGAACCAGATCCAGATGCAGTAGCAGTAGATGCTTTTTCACTACATTGGGGGAATATGTTCTTTTATGCTTTTCCGCCATTTGCTCTGGTTCAGCAATGTCTGAAGAAAATAGAACAAGATTCTGCCACAGGATTATTGGTGATTCCAAATTGGCCGACACAACCATGGTTCCCATTGATGTTAAACATGATTAAAGAACCATATATGTCAATTCCTAGCAGCAGTGATTTATTAATAAAACCGGTAAACAAAGAAATTCATCCATTACATGCTTCTATGAATTTGTTATCTGCAGGTTTTGACCAGACCACTACAAGAGCTTGGATTGTCGGATAGAACTATGGAAGTTATAGTGGCATCATGGCGAGATAGCACTCAGAGACAATATATGACATATATATAGAAATGGGAAAATTTTTGTAGACAATCAAATATATCCTATCATACTGTGAACATTGCAAACATATTGGAATTCCTTGCCGAGTTGCATTTTGAACAGCACTTAAGTTATAGTGCCATTAATAGTGCACGTAGTGCCTTATCATCTTATTTAGGACAAATCTCTGACCAGAAATCAATTGGATCACATCATTAATATCCAGATTTATGAAAGGGGAATCTTTAACAAAAAATCCACCCAAACCAAGATATATAGAAATTTGGGATGTCAGCATTGTACTTACTTTACTTAGGCAATGGACTCCAATCGAAGTTTTATCATTGGAAAAGTTAATATTTAAATTAGTAATGTTAATGGCATTGGTTTCAGCACAAAGGGTGCAAACATTACAAATGCTACGTTTAGACTGTATGCATGTGGCTGCAGATAACATTGTGTTTTATGTTTACGATCTGATCAAACAAAGCAGACCAGGGAGAACTGGAGCAAAGGTAATGTTTCAAGCTTACCCTATTGATCCAACGTTGTGTGTAGTTAAACATTTGAATCAATATATAAATGTTACCAAAACTCTTCGAGGTGATGAAAAAAACATTAATGATTACGCATAAGAAACCACACACAAAAGCTTCAGTACAAACAATTTCAAGGTGGTTAAAACAGGTGTTACTTTTAGCAGGAGTAGACACTGATGTGTTCAAATCTCACTCCACCAGGGCAGCAGCTACGTCCGTGGCGAAGTTACAGGACGTACCACTCGAACACATTTTAGAAACCGCAGGGTGGTGTAAAGAAGAAACTTTTTCAAAGTTCTACAATAAACCTGTTCACACAATGACAGGCTTTGGACACGTGGTGTTGGGTTCACTATAATCACCTGCTTTGTTTCACTATCGATTGATATTATCAATTATGTTATCACTTATATCTTTTATCACTTTGAACATATAATAACCCCCAGATGTAAAAAAGGGGGTTATTATATGTTCTTTTATCATTAAAAGATTTATGGAAAGAACTAAAACTGGTCTGGTAAAAGGTTTTACTCATGTATGTGTTGACCTAGCCGGACTGTCGTATGGAAGGATTCTACGACATGGAAAACACAGAAGCTTCAAAATCTTCACGTAGTCACTCACGTGACTCCGAATTAAAATAGTAAGATTAAACGAGAACTTACCAGTTCAAAGTTTGATTGTTATTTTATGAGGAGTAACGATGAGGGATTACGTGCCCTCCGCTCCCCACCCTCATAAAATAAATGATCATCTGGTAGTTCTAAATCTATGATGAGCCTTATTATCTTATTCCGGCTATTGTGTTCTGTGTTTTTCATGCCGCTGCTTTGAAGCATGCCGTTCACGTAATCCCTCATCGTTACTCCTCATAAAATAACGATCAAACTTCGAACTGGTAAGTTCTCGTTTAATCTTACTATTCTTCACGTAATCCCTCATCGTTACTCCTCATAAAATAACGATCAAACTTCGAACTGGTAAGTTCTCGTTTAATCTTACTATTTTATTGTTGATGAAGACTGAAATGAATATCTTTTAGTGTTAACGTTTCTTCATTTACATATATAAGGTCAGCTAGTTAGCAAAGCCACTGTTAGTGACTAGTGTGGTGCCACAAGGCTCAGTGCTGGGACCCCAGTTATTTACAATATATATTAATGATTTAGACGAGGGAATTAAATGTAATATCTCCAAGTTTGTGGATGACACAAAGCTGGATGGCAGTGTCAGCTGCGAGGAGAATGCTATGAGGCCGCAGGGTGACTTGGATAGGTTGGGTGAGTGGGCATACGTGTGGCAGATGCAGTATAATGTCGATAAGTGTGAGGTTATCCACTTTGGTGGCAAGAATAAGAAGGCAGATTATTATCTGAATGGTGTCAGATTAGGAAAAGAGGAGGTGCAACAAGACCTGGGTATGCTTGTACATCAGACACTGAAAGTAATCATGCTGGTACAACAGGCAGTGAAGACAGCTAATCGCATGTTGGCCTTCATTTGCGAGAGGATTTGAGTTTTGGGGCAAGGAGGTCCTACCTACGAGCCAGCACCGTCATTCAATATGAAGATGATCAGCCATGATCATAATGAATGGCGGTGCTGGCTCGAAGGGTCGAAGGGCCTACTCCTGCAGCTATTTCCTACGTTTCATTTGACAAAACGTCTGCAATTATTTACTAGAGTGTCCCTAATACGAAATGTTAATTGTTTCTCTTTCCAGAGATGCTTCCTGACCCACTGAAAGAGAAATAGACTGCAGCCCATCTATATAATGCTGGTGAAATGGCCAGGAAGTCCTCGGGAAGTTGAAGTTGGCCGATACAATTGTGCTGTTCTGCCTCTGGACTCTAAAAGGATTGGTCCCTGATATTAAAGTGATGGCATTTGTGGGCTGGGGTGGTGGACCAAGTGACCTTTAGGTTCAAAATGCTTCCTGCTTCTTCTGGATTAGAAATAAATCCTGGCCTATCCAACCCCTCCTTATAACTCGAATCCAGTCCTACTAATATCCTCTAAATCATTTTGTATCCTTTTCAGTTCAATTACATTGTTCTTATAGCAGTGCAACCTAAGGGGGTGGGGGACATGGTGGCGCAGTGTTAGAGGTGCTGCCTAACATCTCCAGGGGGCCTGGTTCGGTCCTGACCACGGGTGCTGTCTGTACGGAGTTTGTACGTTCTCCCAAACGCCTTTTTCACCACCCTATTCATTTGTGTTGCCACTTTCATGGAGCTATGCACCAGTGCCCCTTGGTTCTACAGAATTGCCCAGGGCTCTACCATTTAATGTTTAAGTCCTGTCTTGGTTTGTTTTACCAAAATGTAACACCTCACATTTATCTGGATTAGACACCATCTTTCATACCTCTGCTCATTAACACAGTTGACTAAGATCCAGCTGTTGTAATCTTAGACAGGCTTCAGAGTCCACTATACCACCAATTTTAGTGTCATCCGCAAACTTACTATCAAGCCACATAAATTCATATCCAATCTGTTAACGCAGTCAACCCTCATTATTACAGACTTTGTTTATAATGGATTTTGTTTATATGGGACGGAGTGTCAGAGTAATCAGACATCACTGTCTCTTAACACACGCTGCTAGTTACACTGTGGGAAGCCACTGAAATTGACAACACTTGACTGACACTTGTGCAATATTACAGCCTTTAGTAATTTTAGTATTTTTAGCAATAACTAAAATACATTTTTTGCTGTTAAAAATAACTTTGTATTTGACTTCCAGTGGCGCTATGGAGGGCTAAAGTGCAACGCCAGCCAGTTCCTCGAAAAAAACGGAGAAAAATCGGGGAGAAAGCGACCTACCTGCTGCCTGATGCCTCTGCACCGATTGCTGTGAGTGACGTCATCAGGCACGCAACTTACTATGTCTACACAGCGCAGCCCACCCGCGGATAAACCGAAAAGTCGTGGAGGGCCCGACTGAAGCTTTGGTAGCTCAGGTAGGACGCTATCCCAAGAAGATGTCGAAAAAAACGATGAAAAAATCGGAAGGTGAAGAACTTAAAACTTTTATTGCAAGTGAAATTGCTGGTTTAGAGGAAGAAATAAAGCTGGAACTAAAGAATGAACTGGCAAAAACAGTTCAGAATTGAAGAAGATGAATTTTGGGGAAGAAATAAAAAATCAAGGAGGAAATGAAGGAGTTAAAGCCTGAAATTAATACCACAGCTAAGAATACATCGGATGAACTGAAGAAAGAAATTGCAGAAATATTGACTGGTCTGACAAATGAGACGAATGTTAAAATCAGAAAAGTGAAAGGCTGAATCCTGTGGAGCTGGCACTGAACCAACAGACGGCAGCCATAAAGGGCCTTGAAGAACTAGCCGAAACAAGTGCTCAGACTACAGCAAAGCTTATCATAGAAAACCAACGTCTAACTGAATCACTGGGCAAAATAACTGAATTGGAAGGTCGCCAGAGAAGACAGAACCTAAGAATTGCGGGTATTCCAGAATGGAAAGAGATGGATCAAGATCCCCGAGAATTCACTACAAATTTACTGCAAAAATTGTTATCTCTGGATCAAAAGCCTTTACTTGCCCGAGCACACAGAGTGATGAGACGCCAGCTAAGACAAAGCGCTCCCCCAAGACAAATGATAATAAAAGTACAGTACAACCATGTCTTGGAGGAGATAATGCAAAAAATTGCAAGAAACAGAAATCTTGCATTTGAAGGACACAGGATCAGTATTTATCGAGCCTATCCAGCAGAGGTCTCCAGGAAACGAAAAGTGTTTAATGAGACCAAAAGTATCTTGAGGGAAGTGGAGAATTTGAAATATGGTCTGAGGAATCCTGCTACCCTAAGAGTCACTTACAATCAGAAGGAACACTTTTTCACCAACCCTGTGGAAGCATTGGACTTGCCCAGAAGATTAAGGTTCAAGAGGATGCTTGAATAATACTTTTAAAACTGACTAAACTGACTTTGCAGGACTGGATGGAATTAAAGTCATGACTAAGGAAGCTGGAGAAAGATGTGGATCGGAAACTCTCCCATGGATACTAATAATTAGTATAACTGCACTACTAATACAAATAACTAATAAATACTAAAATTATAGTGTGGTATCTTTACTAATCAGAGTTAATAATTATCACTAATGACTAATACTTACTTATAATGGAATGATTAGAGTCAAATATAGAGTTTGATTTCATTTGCCCTCTTTGGAAACCTTTTTTCTTTTTTATTAGTAATTTTTATTTTTATTTTCTTTTTTTTCTTTCTTTTCTTTTTTTTTTAATTATATTTTCAAACAAGTTTTAAATATATGTATCCTCACATTTCCGACTATTGGAACCCGAATATTTTAAAATTTAATATCCCCGGTAAAATACAGCTATGGAATAAAAATTCCAAGAAACCAAGGAGCTGGTTAAGTTGGTAACATCAACTACGGAAGTCAGTAGATGGTTAGCCATGCTAGTATGGCTAGCACTAACTACACTAGTACTAGATGTAGTTTTTTCCTTCTTTGTGCACTATACTAATTTCTTAACCTATCCTCTTTTCTTCTCTATTATAATCTATCATTATTATTTTCAGTTTGAATGGAGTTACAAATTGGATCAAAGGAGATATACACGTGAGAGACATTCAAGGGTCTTAAAATTCGTCTATTCGGAGTTCGGGTGTAAGGTCGGGTCTGTCGAACTGAACCATTGGCTCTATTATAGACCCCCATAGACAAAAGATGCAAGATTTAAAAATGAATAAGGGGAATGAGGGAATAACGTTTTGTAGCTGGAACATTAAAGGTATTAACGAACCAATTAAGAGAGGTAAAGTACTAGCACATTTAAAAGCAATTAAAGCTAATGTGATTTTTATTCAAGAAACACATTTAAAAAAAGATGCCGAGCATAGGCTGAAAGCTAAATGGATAGATAAAACGTATCATTCTTCTTTTAATTACAAATCCAGAGGCGTAGCAATATTATTTTGTAAAGGCACTTTATTTAAACATACATCAACTATAACTGGCAATGACGGTGAATACATTATTGTAATAGGAGAATTAAATGCACAAAAATTGATTTTTGTCAATGTATATGGACCAAACTTTGATAGTCCACTGTTCTTTAAGAAAATATTTAATAACATCCCAGAAATAGCACAACATAAATTAATAACTGGAGGAGATTTAAATTGTACATTAGATTCTTATTTAGATAGATCCACAAGACAAAGGAAAACCAAATCCCATTCCAGTGACTTATTAAATGCATATATGGATACTAGTAATATTAAAGATGTTTGGAGAGTAGAAAATCCAACTGGACGAGAATATTCATTTTATTCACCTGTACATAAAACCTATTCAAGAATAGATTATTTTTTGGTTGACGCTAAACTTATCTCACTTACTTATAATTCAAAATACCATAATATTACAATCTCAGATCACGCACCTTTAACATTTATGATTAAAATAAACGGTAAAACAGAAAAACAGGAACAATGGAGATTTAACCCACAAATTTTAAAAGACAAAGTAACTCCGGAATATATTATAGAACAGATCAAGATTTTCTTTGAAATAAATGATAAACCGGAAATATCTTTTTCCCTATTATGGGAAACTTTTAAAGCATATGCCCGTGGAATTATGATTTCTTCTCAAGCATTTTATAATAAAGAGAATCGGAGGGAACAACAGGAATTGGAAAAGGAGATTAAACAATTAGACACAGAGAATGCTGCTAATCCATCCATTACAAAACATAACAAAATCGCTGCACTGAAATATAAATTAAATAAATATACTCATATCAAGTTGAAAAACTCTATCAATACACTGAACAATTACAATTTGAAGGAGATAAACCTCAAAAATTATTGGCTCGTCAATTACGGAAGATGGAGGGAGAAAAAATAATCCATAGGATTAAATCATTAGTACAACCCAAAGATATTAATGAGAGATTTTTTGCAATATTATAAAAATTTATATTCAGCTAAAACGACAGGATAGGAATAGAAGCATTAAAAAAAAAGTAATCTGAATGGGTTGGATTCACAAAATAGAGAATCACTAAATGCAGAAATATCAGTAAAAGAAATCGAAGAATCTATCAGATCATTAAAAAATGGTAAAACACTGGGACCAGATGGTATTGGTTCGGAATTTTATAAAACATTTTATGATCTGATTGCACCACGTTTGAAGATACTCTATGAATACATTTATACCCACCAGAAACTACCAGAAACGTTAAATGAATCTGTTATAACACTTATACCTAAAATAGACAAATATCTGGATGACCCAGGATCATATAGAGCTATAGCTCTTTTAAATACTGATCAAAAGATACTAACCAAAATATTAGCACAAAGACTAAGCACAGTTATTAATTAATTAATTCACAGGGATCAAACAGGATTTATACCAAAACAATATTCCTCATATAATCTGAGACAAATATTCAATATTATATATTCGAAAAGAGGTATTAATAAAGACCTAGTAATTATATTGTTAGATGCGGAGAAAGTCTTTGACCAGGTGGAATGGTCTTACTTGTTTTCGTTTATGGAAAATTTTAAGTTAAGAGAGAAGTTTATTACTTGGGTTAAATTATTATACACTAATCCAACATCTAGAATACTGACAAATCAAATGCTATCAACTAGATTTAATTTATTCCGAGGCTGCAGACAAGATTGTCCTTTATCCCCGCTATTGTTTGCACTTGCAATAGAACCATTAGCTTAACGTGTGAGATTACATCCTGAAATATATCGGTTTGACACCAGAGATACTGAAAATAAAATCTCCTTATATGCGGATGATGTATTACTTTATATTACAAAGCCGGAAATTAGTATCCCAAGTTTACTAAAATTAATAACTGAATTTGGATTATTTTCAGGATATAGTATTAATTGGAATAAAAGTGAACTTATGCCAATAATGGTAAATAACTTACATATACTATAACAATTTCCTTTTAAGATAGCAAACAAAGAAATTAAATATCTTGGAATTTATGTAACAAAAAGATTCGATTCTTTATTTAAATACAATTTTCCACTTTTATTGACTAAATTAAATAAGAATATTTTATATGGGAAAACATTACCTATTTCAATGCTAGGTAGAATTAATGCAAAAAAAATGATTTTTCTCCAGCAAATACTATATCTCTTCCAATTGATTCCGATATATCTTCCTAAAAATTTCTTTAAGAAGGTTGATTTTTAGTCACCAATTTTATCTGGGATTATAAGAGCCATAGAATAAATAAAAAACATTTATGTCAATCAAAAATAAATGGAGGTCTAGCACTGCCAAACTTTATGTTTTATTACTGGGCAGGTAATATTAAAAATATGAATTTTTGGTTAGTAGAGACAGATAAACAACCAATCTGGTTAAAAATGGAAAAAGAAGATTGTTCATCTTTTGAAATTAGCTCGATTTTATTCGCTAATATTAAACTAGGTAAGAAAATCTATAGTGAAAATCCTATAATAGAAAGTGGGATACGTATCTGGAAACAAATAAAGAAAACATTAAAATTGAAATGTATACCACTAGCCCTAACCATTGTAAATAATGTTACATTTAAGCCTTCAATCATGGACAAAGGTTTTTTTACAATGGAAAAACTATGGAATTAATAAGATGGGCGATCTCTATAGGGAAAACTCCTTCATGTCATTTCAAGAATTACAATAAATTTATGGATTACATTCAAAAGATTACTTTAAATATTTACAAATTAGAGACTATGTAAAAGCAAACACACAAGAAATCAGAAATAGAAAGACAGACATTTTAGATGAATGTCTAAATAAACACCCGAACACAGAAAATTTGATATCATATATTTATAACATTTTTATTGAAAATCGATGTTCCAATGACAGAAATATATAGTCATGGGAAAACGAATTAGGCCAATTAATCAGACTAGAAGTATGGGATGAAAGTTTACAACATATGCACCATTGTTCATTAAATGCTAGACACTCTCTTGTACAATTTAGAATATTACATAGATTACATTATTCAAAATCCAAATTACATAGTATTTTTTCAAATGTATCTGCCATATGTGATAAATGTCAGCACTTAGAAGCTAACTTAACGCATTCATTCACAAATTGTATAAAAATTACTAAATTCTGGACAGAAATATTTAAGATGATTTCGAATGTTGTTAATATGAATCTGATCCCTGACTCAAAATTAATAATATTGGGAATATTAGAAACAGATCAATTAATAACAATGAATCAAAGAATTTTTATTGACTACAGTTTAATAATTGGGAAAAAATTAATATTGAAATTCTGGAAAGGTCCTACATCCCCCACAACCAAAATGTGGATTACAGGAATGTCGGAGACACTTCATCTGGAAAGATTAAGGCTTGTCCTACTGGACAAGTTGGATCTTTTCAGAGGGATATGGTCTCCATTTATTGAATATTTAAAGGGTCAAAATGGCTCGGTGTGAGAGCCTGACTGAAGCCTGAATAAAGGAATGGATGAAGAATCATATATAACAAATCGTGGATATATCTCCAATGATGGATAACCTGTTTAATACTCCACTCATTTCTTTTTTTTTGATTTTCTACTTTTACTTTATTTTTCTCTATCTTTTCCTATCTGCAATAAAAGAAAATGTATAGAAATACAAATAAGACATAATTGTTAATATTAATATTACAAATGTATGTGAGAAGTATATTCTATTAATATGTACTTATGTCTAATAAAAATATTTAACAAAAAAAAACAAAAAAAAAAACTTTGTATTTCAAAACAACTCGTTGTGTTACGGAGGGACCACAAGGTGGTTGGATTGACTAATGTACAATCAGCAATAACGGGCACCAATCTCCCCTTACAGTCCGTTATAATTCTTTGCCAGACTGGAATTCATTGCCATGCACAGTTGCGGAGGCCAAGTCATTGGTTAGTTTTAAGGGGGATATTGACAGTTCTTTGATTAGTAATTGTGCCATGGGTTATGGGGAGAATGCAGGAGAATGGGTTGAGAGGGAAAGATAGAACAGGCATGATTGAATGGGTGAGTAGATTTAATGGGCCGAATGGCCTAATTCAGCTCCTATGACATGAACTTAATAATTTTATAATGAGGGTTATCAGCATAAAAATGAACAGAAGCCCCAGCACCAATCCCTGTGACACACTGCTTGTTACATGCTTCTATTCTGAAAGGCAACCCTCTACCATCATCCTCTTTCTCCTAACTTCATGCTAATTTTCAATACAATTGGCTAGCTCATCGCATGTGATCTAACCTTCCAGACCAACGTACAATGTGGTATCATGCCAAAGGCCTTGAAAAGGCCCATGTAGGTATTATCTACTACACTGCTCTCATCAATATTCTTGGTCACCTCTTCAAAAAACTCAGCCAGAATCCCGTGCACAAAACCATGTTGACTATTCCTAATCAGTCCTTGCTTTTCCAGTGTGTGTCGATCCTGTCTCTCAGAACCCCCTTCAATAACTTTCCTACCACTCATGTTAGGTTTTAGTTCCAATGCTTTTCCATGCAACCTTTTCTTGGAGAAACACCATTAGCCACTGTCCAGTCTTCTGGCAAGGTTACTGATGATAATTTGGGAATGTCCTATTTGATACCTGTCATTTTAAATGTAAACGTTTCAGGTTTATTATTATTTTCACAAGTACCGAGGAACAGTGAAAACCTTTGTTTTACATGCTGTCCAATCAGATCAGATGATACTTTACATAAGTACAATTGAGTCCAAACTCAAGTACAATAGATAGAGAAAAGGGGAAGGTAATGTAGGCAGACAATAGTTCTCAGCATTGTAGTGCTTCTGTTCCATAGACAAAGTCTAATGTCCACAAATGTGTAGAGGTGAATTGGACGGTATCTAGGCTGTTTAGATGTCTGTTAACAAACAGGAAGAAGCTGTTCTTCAGTTTGGTGGTGCGTGCTTTCTGGCTTCTGAGCATCCTGCCCAATGTGAGCAGGGAGAAGAAGTAATGACTGGGTGGACAACTCTGCTTATATTGGCTGCTTTTCCGAGGCAGTGTGATGCAGATGAGGTCAACGGTGGGCGTCTGCTCTGTGTAATGGACTGGGCTTCATTTACAACCCCTGCAATTTCTTTACAGATTCTGCTCTACATGGACATTGGTGGTGCAATTCTAATTAATGGGTGCAAAATAGGAATATTTCCAATCAATGTTGGAGTGAGGACATTGAACGTTACAGCACAAGAACAGGCCCTTCTGCCCACAATGTCTGCGCTGAACATGATACCGACCAACACTTATGCGCCTGCAGATAATCTACATCCATCCATTCCCTGCACCATGTGCCTGTCCAAAAGTCTCTTAAATACCACTATTATATCTGCCGCAACCACCACCCCCAGCAGCGCGTTCCACAATTGTGTGAGCTTATCTTGTTTGTTTTGTATTAAGCCTTTTGTCGAGTCCATTGGGAAGGAAACGCATGTAAGATGCATGACAGCAGTGTCAAAGCCTTCCAGTATATGAGAGATGTCATGATCTTCCCATTGGATCCACTGACTGATGAGCATCTCCGACCAATCTGGCCTTGAGAACCAGAGTGAATCGCAGGAAAGACCTGGGGTCAGATGCTCCACAATCCACAATTGGGTACCCACTGTTAGACAAGAAACAGTCTGTGACCCAGAGCGCTGTGGCCATGGTGGTATGTTTAAGCCCATAGCGCTGTGGCCAGTAGCGCTATACTTACACTCCGTAGTGCTGCAGCTGACAGCTCTTTGTTTAAATTCCCACGCGTTAAGCTAAAGCGCTCTGTTTAAACCTTTGCGTGCCAAGCCGGTAGCGCTGTGTGTATCACTACGCGCCATCTGCAGCGCTGTGTGTATTGATTTGCACGCCAGTCTGTGGCTGGTAGCATTTTGTTCCCAAGGGGGTGTGGGGGGGGGGGGGGGGGGGGTTGCTAGCTGGGATGCCATTGGGCTAGCTGGGAGTCCCCTGCCATTGGTTATAGTTTGAATTTGGGAGCAACGCTACTGGCCAGGACTTACTGGCGGTTATTTCAACACCTGATTTCTTACCAATATACAATAGACAATAGACAATAGACAATAGACAATAGACAATAGACAATAGACAATAGACAATAGACAATAGACAATAGACAATAGACAATAGGTGCAGGAGCAGGCCTTTTGGCCCTTCGAGCCAGCACCGCCATTCAATGTGATCATGGCTGATCATTCACAATCAGAACCCCATTCCTGCCTTCTCCCCATATCCCCTGACTCCACTATTTTTAAGAGCCCTATCTAGCTCTCTCTTGAAAGCATCCAGAGAACCCGCCTCCACCACCCTCTGAGGCAGAAAATTCCACAGACTCACCACTCTCTGTGAGAAAAAGTGTTTCCTCGTCTCCGTTCTAAATGGCTTACTCCTTATTCTTAAGCTGTGGCTCCTGGTTCTGGACTCCCTCAACATCGGGAACATGTTTCCTGTCTCTAGTGCGTCCAAGCCCTTAACAAATTTATATGTTTCAATGAGATACCCTCTCAACCTTCTAAACTCTATAAAGGCAGGCGCCGGTAAGCCAGAAGTGAGTGCAAGTTTATGTACGAGAAGGGTTCACCGATGGGCTGTCGCAATCAGCGCCGCCAACGGCGGCAGAGAAAGTGAGAGAGAGTGAGAGAGAGAGAGAGAGAGAGACGTATGCTGCTGTTAAACGGACCCCGCGCGTACCAAGACAAGTATTCTTTTTGTTCTTTCTCTTGCCAATAATTCTGATGTGTTCATGACTGAGAGGGGTTCACCGACGGGCTGAGTCACGATCAGGGCCGTGGACGGAGGCAGAGAGAAAGAGAAAGAGAGAGAGTGGTGAGCTGCTGTAAACCTGTCCTCTCTTGCCAGTAAAACTGATTTGCAACTAAATATGACTGAGCCTTTTTCTGTTCTACTGGTCAGATCCTTGAACCTGTTCCCTTGTAACACCTGCACACCTCCATGCTAAGATCCTTATACCGTTGTCTCCACCTTCATTGGATGTCTTGTTGCATCCCTTCCTCTCCCTCGATGATAATTGAATCTAACATAACTACAAAGGGAAGGCCGTAAATATTTGTAAGAGGCCTTTGAGTCTGTTGGGATAGAAAGATTCCCCGTGATTTCACACATGATCCAAACCATTGAAAAACAAGTCTTGGTCTGTACGCCAAATGTTCAAACATAATTACTGCTGAAACTCATGCGTGGAAATTACTTCTGAAGCTCCTCAGGCTCCCAATCTCCTCGTGATCGTCTGTCTCAGCTGATTCAATTCCTTCAATTTATTTTAGTAGTAGGAGTATATATTTTATTTCAAACATGTAAAACAAAAAAAAGTTAGAAACAAAGCAAAATAACAATAGAAAGGAAATGAACAATAAACCTATTCACATTGAATAGCTTCTCATAAACATCATAAATTAAATCTTACATGTTCGAAAAGTAGGAAGAAGAATACACTTATTTATTCCTACCCCTTCTCCGCTACCCATCAATTAATTCACAACTTCATCTCATCTACATATATATATATTTATATACACATACACAAACATAGACATACATACATCATACATATATCCATACATAAGCCACATACATACAATGTTAAATGTATCTCCAAGTTTGCGGATGACACTAAGCTGGGGGGCAGTGTTAGCTGTGAGGAGGATGCTAGGAGAATGCAAGGCGACTTGGATAGGCTGGGTGAGTGGGCAAATGTTTGGCAGATGCAGTATATTGTGGATAAATGTGAGGTTATCCACTTTGGTGGCAAAAACAGGAAAGCAGACTATTATCTAAATGGTGGCCGATTAGGAAAAGGGGAGATGCAGCGAGACCTGGGTGTCATGGTACACCAGTCATTGAAAGTAGGCATGCAGGTGCAGCAGGCAGTGAAAAAAGCGAATGGTATGTTAGCTTTCATAGCAAAAGGATTTGAGTGTAGGAGCAGGGAGGTTCTACTTCAGTTGTACAGGGTCTTGGTGAGACCACACCTGGAGTATTGCATACAGTTTTGGTCTCCAAATCTGAGGAAGGACATTATTGCCATAGAGGGAGTGCAGAGAAGGTTCACCAGACTGATTCCTGGGATGTCAGGGCTGTCTTATGAAGAAAGACTGGATAGACTCGGTTTATACTCTCTAGAATTTAGGAGATTGAGAGGGGATCTTATAGAAACTTACAAAATTCTTAAGGGGTTGGACAGGCTAGATGCAGGAAGATTGTTCCCGATGTTGGGGAAGTCCAGGGCAAGGGGTCACAGCTTAAGGATAAGGGAGTAATCCTTTAAGACCAAGATGAGAAAGACTTTTTTCACAGAGTGGTGAGTCTCTGGAACTCTCTGCCACAGAGGGTAGTTGAGGCCAGTTCATTGGCTATATTTAAGAGGGAGCTAGATGTGGCCCTTGTGGCTAAGGGGATCAGAGGATATGGAGAGAAGGCAGGCACGGGATACTGAGTTGGATGATCAGCCATGATCACATCGAATGGCGGTGCAGGCTTGAAGGGCCGAATGGCCTACTCTTGCACCTAATTTCTATGTTTCTATGTTTCTATGTATTCTTTTTCTTTAAATGTTAATGCATGAAAGCAAGAGCTACACTGCCAAACAGGACCAGCCAGAGAGTGGGTCCAAGGATTCAAAGGACCAAAATGTCAACCTTTGATGTCGATGGCACATGTTGGCCGGTGTGGGCAAGTTGAGGTGAAGGGCCTGTTTCCACACTGTAACACTCTGTGAATCTATGGCAAAAACATTTATACCTCCTAGGCTATTTAACGTTGTATTAATTACCTTGTCAAAATGACAATTGTGATGTCAATGGAAACGCCTGATCCATTATGGTTGGCACCATATCGTTGGGTATAAATGTGGCAATACCTCTTGTCCACTATACTGGATGGTTAGGATGCCACTTAGCACACAAAACAGGGTATAGCATTTTCAAATTGTAAGTCCATAACTTTAGGACATCCATTAAATATAATTGGAGTTGTTCATTACAAGAGTCATTTTTAAGAGCAATGCACACAACCTGTGGATTCAGAAGGCAACCTTGTAATAGCTTTTATTTGGGGAGCTGAGGGTTATGATGCCATGAGTGGATAGTTGAGAGCAATTGGTAGTGCACTGGTTAATCTGCTCTTTATCTCTGAAAACTTGCATTGAGAATCAGCAATGGCCGGTTCACTGAAGAGGCTGTGTGTCTACTGACCACAGCAGGTAGTGCCAGAAAACCATGAAACATGGTGTGTGTAGGAAAGAACTGCAGGCGTCGGTTTACACTGAAGATAGACACAAAAATGATGGAGTAACTCAGCGGGACAGGCAGCATCTCTGAAGAGAAGGGATGGTTTGAATAAGGGTCTCGACCCAAAACGTCACCCATTCCTTTTCTCCAGAGATGCTGCATGTCCTGCTGAGTTACTCCAGCATTTTGTGTCTACAGTTTAAACCAGCATCTGCAGTTCCTTCCTATGCTTGCACCTTGCTCATATGCCACAACATTAATCTCAGTGCACTAGTTACTGAGGCTGACAAAGAGAGGCGAACTGCTGGAATTGAAAATACAAAATGGAACAATGATTACGTGTGAACTTATCAAGATGTTTAATGACTCTCCATATAATATCTGCCTCTTTGCAGCTTCAAATCTTAACTTTCAGAAAGATTCCAAAATAATTTAGGGAAATAAGTTACGATGACCTGTAATTTGAGTCAAAAAACTCATTAGCCATTGAAGGCCAAACAACATTCAACACACGGCAAAGAGACAGTTTAGTTTTGATTGGACTGCTTAGATTATGTGTGGTATAATTTTCTATTTTAAATTCACTATTTGATTTGTTATAATTACATCTGGCAAGGAACCATGAAATTATGAGTTGAGGACTGAATGTTTGGCTCTACCACACGGTGGCGTAGCAGTAGACTACTGCCTTACAGCGCCAGAGACCCGGGTTCGATCCTGACTTCTGTTGCTGTCTGTACGGTGTTTGTATGTTCTCCCCGTGACCTGCGTGAGTTTTCTTCGAGATCTTCGGTCTCCTCCCACACTCCAAAGATGCACAGGTTTGTTGGTCAATTGGCTTGGTATAAATGTGAATGATTCCCAGTGTGTGTAGGCTAGTGTTTGTGTGTGGGGATTGCTGGTCGGTGCTGACTCGGTGGGCCAAAGAGCCTGTTTCCACACCGTATCTCTAAACTAAACTAAACTAAACTACAGTTGGGGATTGTCTGAAACTGTGGAGAAGGCAAATGGAGCTTTAATGCAGTACTTTAATGCAGGACTTGATCAGCACTTTGCTAGGTTGAACCCATAATCTTCTGATTCTGGGCTGATAGTGTTAACAACCTCGGTGCTGTGACATTATTCAGATCCTTCAGTGAGGTATTTGTTGTGCTTTTATTTCTTCACATAATAAAACTTGTCCTTTTGGGACGAGTTCCCTTGAGAATAAATTGTTCGCAGGCTCTTGTATGCCCTGTGTTCTGCCAGTGGCAGGCTGTATTTTGTGCATATCTGATCTAGAGGACAGGGAGCTTGGTGCTGTGACCAGGCCAGGAAATGGCAGCACAATGTAATCAGCATGGACTCTGACAGTGGCTACTGTGAGAATTCTAGTGCCGACCTACTTTCCCGGTACACTGGATATCCGCTCAGCCTTCTCGGCCCTGAGTCACCTCTCTATTCCTGGTTTTCACTCCTGTGCAGCTGACTTGATCTGTGGTATGGCTTTGACAAACTGTTCATTATTCTGACTCCAAGACAGTGAAATCAATAGGCTATTCAACTGTCAAGGGTGTTCCAGATGGCCTGACTCTATTCTCACTCACTGAATGTGCGGACACTTCCTAACAGGGGTTACTCAATAACAATGCGTCAAAAGATAAGAATCTAGGACCATGAATAGGTATTTATCCCTTACACTTCCTTCACTATTCCATTATATATCATGGTTAATATATCTCTTATCTCCATCAGCCACCTGAGTTACATATTTAATTACCACTACCCAATAAAATATATTCAACTCAGTTTTGGCATTCTTCGATCAGGAATCAGTATCAAGCTGAGTGGGTCTAGATCTTGTCAGCAACTCTACTCCCACCATTCATTCTGACAGTGCATTCCAGGTATTCATCACCCTCTGGAAGAGAAAGGTCAAGGACTTCAAAAAGCGGTTAACACTGCCCTCATCTTCTCTCCTAATCACTCCCGCAACTAACTTTGAAATCCAGAGGCTGCACGACTTATGTAAGGGTTACGTCCCGCGGACCCTGGGTTAAGTCAAATGTTACGTCAGTCGGAATGGAAATGCCACTACGCACGTGTAAATTTACAGTTTGACACGGAGACCAGGTGAGGGGGGGGATCAGTGGGCTTAAAGAATGGTTACATAACTGTGAGTTTATGTGAGCCATCTATTATGTAAGTTGGGAGTGCCTGGGTAGAGTAAAGATACTTGAACACGTAATCATACTTGTAAAAATGCCTTTACTGTTTGCAATTAGTGCCTACAGATACCCATGGATAATTGAAACACAGTCACATCTACTGCCAATTCTCAATCTTTATGGCCTGGAATAGGGGAAATTATGAAGGGTTGGTCAAGGGCCACTGAGAGACTGTACTCTGCAAGTGATGTTCTTTTCAGTAGTGCTAGAGAATTCATTATGTTTACAATATTTTGTAAACATGGGTCAAAGATCTAGATTTTTCTTTTTGAATTATTCGCTTCTGCAGCGTGCTGTGAGTGTTTCAGGTAAGATGGGTGGCATGAAGAGTGCCTTTCAAAACCTGAAAGACATGAACCGAAATGCCCTTCAATTCCTCAATATGTTTCAATGTACAACTCGCTCCTCCCAAGCACATTTATTAAATTGAAATGAATACTTTATTGTCACATGTGACAAGTCACAGTGAAATCCTTTGCTTGGGTATGCAAATAGTCGCTCATAAAGGGTGCTTACAAAGTTACAATACCCGCCACCCTCCGTGCCAGGCCCCCCCTTTGTTCACCCCCCCTCCCTCACAGCGGTTCCCCCCCCCACATCGGGTACTCCATTGTCTTAAAATGGAAGGACAGATAATTGTCGATATGGATTATCAGTTGACAAGACGCAGTGGCTGAACGTCTGTTGTTTGCTGCAGGCTAAAGTCAAGGAGAGCTTTAGGGAAAACAGCTTTCCCTGAAACATCAGGTTCTTGAACTGATCCACATAATCCTAATCCTCACTCAACAACACAACACTGCAGACCACCTCTTGCACTACCATGGAGTTGCTCTCTAATTGTGGTTTCAACTAATGTCTTGATTTTTTGTCTTTAAAGTATTTTTCTTTTACCTGTATCTCACTGCACCTACGCATGTGACAAAAAATTAAATATACGTAATAATAAAAAGCACTTTAAACCCCCCCCCCCCCCCCCCCCCCCCCCCCCCCCCCCCCAGCCCGCGCCCCCCACACCTTCCGCCCCCTGCCAGTTTCCTCTCTCTGGCTTTAAAATCCACAACTCTTCAAACCTGTCTCACACCTGCCTTCCTTTCCTATTTTTGGCCTTTGTTTCAACCAGCACCTATCAAAATCTTCATTCTCTCATTTGTGCTGACCTATTACCTACCAGCCTCTCCCCTTTTCCAGCGTTCTTATACCCTGCAAACAGTCTGAAGAATGGTGTCGAACTGAAACATCACCTTTCCTTGTTCTCCAGAGATGCTGCCTGACCTGCTGTTACTCCAGCACTTTGTGTCCTTTTGTGTATTAACCAGCATCTTCAGTTATTTGTTTCTACATTTTGACAATAAATTCCATTTGACTTGCCTTGACTTGAAAATCACGATGAAAATCAGATTTATTCATCCCCACAAAGGTAGCTGCTCCATTGTGTTGCCCAGTGGAAAGGGTGGGGAAATCACTGGATGGATTTAAGAGGAAGTTGGATAGAGCTCTAGGGGCAAGTGGAATCAAGGGATATAGGGAGAAGGCAGGCATGGGTTATTGATAGCAGACAGTCAGCCATGATCACAATGAATGGCGGTGCTGGCTCGAAGGGCCGAATGGCCTCCTCTTGCACCTATTTTCTATGTTTCTATGTGGGAGGAAACCGGAACACCAGGAGGAAATCCACATGGTCACAGGGAGAACATGCAAACACCACACAGACAGCATCAGAAGTCAGGATTAAACCTGCGTTTCTGGCGCTGTGTGCAGCAGCTCTACCAGCTGTGCCACTGTGCCGCCCCCATTTATGAGTGTGAGCTGTCTAAGCAACCCCTTCTCCCATTCCCTATATCTTCCAGGCATCCCGAAAAGACAAACATGTTCCAGAATTAGGTTTAGTCGAACATCAATGATTTGCCGAAGATTACTGGTCAGTTGGCTTTACTTCAAACTATGGTGAAGAAAATAAGTGGAAAGAAAGATAACAAATGGCTAATGACTCACCTCCGTAATCTGATCAGGTCATCGAACTTGCAATGTTGCAACACTATTCCATAGTCTTGCACATCGGGATATGACACTCAATGTCTCAGCCATCTCTAATCATGCTGACCTCCTGACCCCATGACAGGACTGGGATCTAAAGCTGCTGAAGAGTTGGTTCCCCTTACCTCTCAGAGGGGAATCGATAATTGTCTTACAGTGATAGTCCTCTTGCACTTTGTGGCAGCATTCTCTCATAATTTAATGAAAAATGAAAAACTGTGGTTAATGAAGAAAATGTTGAATGAACCAAAGAGCTGCACATTGCTTACCTCCTTCACTAAGTCTCAACAATGAGGAGAATCCCCTTTTATCTCTGACATTAATGTTGCCTGTCCCAATACCATGGCTCTGCCCCAATGCTTCCCACTCCTGACTGACTCACAAGCAAGGTAGAAGAGCAATGTACTGCAGTATAGGGCTTCCATTACCGGACTGGTAGTAACTTCACCAAAACCATTTTTTAGATCCTACTGACCTTACCTGATTTTAGTTTACTTCAGTTTAGAGATACAATGTCGAAACAGGCCCTTTGGCCCACCGAGTCCGCGCTGACCAGCAATCCCCATCCACTCGCATTATCCTACACACTAGGGACAATTTACCATTCACGGCAGCCAATTAGCTTACAAACCTGTACGTCTTTGGAGTGTGGGAGGAAACTGGAGCACCCTGAGAAAACCCACGCGATCACGGGGTGAGCACACAAATTCCCTTCAGACAGCACCTGTAGTCAGGATCGAACCGGGGTCAATGGCGCTGTAAGGCAGCAATTCTGTCGCTGTGCTAACGTGCCGATCTGCACAACACGGGCCCTGAACTTCCCCAGTAATTATGGATCTGTAATAAAATCCTGCATTGCCAACATTCTGTGATTATCAGCAAACCTCTGCTTGGGCACATAGAATTGCCCGACTAGTGTCACTGTCCTCCTGATTAATGTTACTGTTTGTCTGCCTCGGTGTCACCTTCCACTCTGTCAACAATGAATCATTATACATTTCCTTCAGCATTGTCTGCTTTCATCTGTCCTTTTCACACCTTACATTTTCTTTGCGCCCTTCCATATCTCTAGTTTCCCTCTCCCCTGAGTCTGAAGTGCATCAACCCAAAACATCACTCATTCCGTCTCTCCAGAGATGCTGCCTGTCCCGCTGAGTTACTCCAGCATTTTGTGTCTATCTTTAGAGTATGGTAAGATTGACAGAGTTTGGAGTGTAAACTTCAAATCAGCAAGGTTGGGTGAACACACTGGCAAACAGAATGTGAAGATGTTTCTGAAGAAGGGTCTCGACCTGAAACGTCACCCATTCCTTCTCTCCAGAGTTGCTGCCTGTCCTGCTGAGCTACTCCAGCACTTTGTGTTTATCTTCATGTGAACATGTTAACTGGGTGAGGAAAGCTGGGTGACTCTGCCTGTGGAGAGGATTGTTGGGAAGGTCTTGTTGGGGTCAAAAACTGAACTGTCAGGATTGAGCAGGGGAGTCTGCTTTGAGATTACAATCAATGCCTTCACCAGGTAGAGTTCAAGGAGCAGCAATATTCAGTGTCATTACGGGTGTGTGAAATTATACACTGCTTGACTATCATTGTACCAGACTAATGGAGATATGACACATACACCTTCTTATCTGTATTGAGTCATGTCAGGGTTTCATTCAGACTGCAGGTGAGTGAAAAGACTGTACACAGCACCACCTTGTGGTAGAAACAAAGGACTGCAGACACGGGTTAATAGCAAAGTGCTGGAGTAGCTCAGTGGGTCAGACAGCATCTCCGTAGAAAAAGGATGGGTGACGTTTCTGATCAAGACCCTCCTTCAGACCACCTAGGGCTTGATGCATTTACAAACATAAGGAAGCACAACTGTACTCATTACACAGAGGTCTACACACACAGCATATGATGAGCAATCAAATCTTGATAATTATGCTGGTATTATTATTCACATTTTCATGTACAACTGTATTAATCACAGGGTTTTATGAAATGTATAGCTTATTTTTCATCTGTCCATTTTCCATGCTATCAAGAAGGAAGCCATTTGGCCCATTCCCATCAAAAACTCCTCCCACTCCTTTAAATTCAATTACTCACCCACATACTAGGAACAATTTACAATGCTAGAGATAGAGATCTTAGTAACCTGTATGAACTTGTGCATGGCTTAATTGCACTTGATTACACTTAAGGCTTTGATTTGACTGGATAGCACACAAACAAATCCATTTCACTGTATCTTCATACACATGACAATAATAAACAAATCTTAATTCAAACTACATTATATTAGAAAGGTATAGATTGACTAAGTCAGAATCTTTATCCAGTGTGGGAATGTCTAAGACTAGACGGCGTAACTTGTAGGTCAGAGGGGAAATCATTACAGGAAATATGCAGGACAAACTTTTCACACAGACTACACCAGGCTGGATCGTACTGCCTGGTGTAGTGATGGAAGCAGATATGCTAGTGGGGTTTAAGTGGCTTTTAGACAAGCGCATAGATGTGGAGGGAAGGGAAGCATATGGATCATGTGCAGACAAATTAGTTTAACTTGGCATCATGCTCGCCACAGACATTGTGGGCCAAAGGACCTGTTCCTGTACTGCTCTGTTCTATGTTCTGTGTTCTATGTTGCAAGGGTCTCTCTCACTCTGGGAGTCCCTAATAGCCTTAGCTCATTATGCTTCTTTCCTCCTCTGTTCAGCTGGATGACGACTCTATGGTATCTGAGTCAGGAAATCCCCTTCCTAAAATAGACACCAAAAAGCTAGAGTAACTCAGTGGGTCAGACAGCATCTCTGGAGAAAAGGAATAAGTGATGTCTCAGGTCGAGCCCTGAGAATATCCTCTTCCTAGCCTTCTGCTTTCTCCTGATCACACCTGCTCCTGCTGCTCATCAGACTTTACTTCATCTGTTGGCTGCAGGGGTTACTGGTCTCCAGAGGGCTAGTATGGACATTGTGGGCCAAATGGATTCTTGGGGTGGCAGCTCAGTCCCTCAAGCCTGATGTGCTGGCAGCTCACTCACGGCCGGTGAGCTGGCAGTTGATTCATGGCTATTCCTTGAAATTCCATTTCAAGCAGAGTGCAAGGCCACCAAATTCAAATCCATTTCCCTACCATTTCAAGCAGGGTGCAAGGCCACCAAATTCAAGTGCAGTTTCCAACCACTTCAAGCAGGGTGCAAGGCCAACAAATTCAAGCGCAGTTTAATACCATTTCAAGGATGGTGCAAGGCCACCAAATTCAAATGCAGTTTCATACCATTTCATGCAGGGTGCAACAACACCACATTCAAATGCAGTTTCATACCATTTCATGCAGGGTGCAGGGCCACCACATTCAAATGCATTTTCATACCATTTCAAGCAGGGTGAAACCATCATAAACCACCCAAAACACCATACTCACAGTTCAGTAGACATTCAGTATGTTCAGTTGATTCACAGCTCAGACAGAGTTGTGACCTCTCCCTCCCCCATCATGCAGAGACTGAGCCACACCCACACTTCCGGGTTTTATAATCCCTCCTCCTCCCACCGGAAAAGGTGTGGCCTTCATGGCATGATTGACAGGAGAGAGATTTTTTAACATTAATAACACTTTTATTTTTCATTGATGGGAAGAATCCTCTGCACCTGATGAGCGGAGGGGGGCTGAGTAAGATGGCCAAAAATCGCAGCCATAAGTGGTAGCATTGTATCTAAAATCAATGTAGTGCAAACAGGAAGTTGTCAGGTTTAGCCAAACAAACCTTTGCACTGCCCTTTTACTTCAACCCAAAACCCCCCAAACAACCCTTTGCAGTGCCTTTTTACTTCAAACCAAAATCACCCCAAACAACCATTTGCACAGCCTTTTTACTTCAACCCAACCCCCCCCCCCCAACAACCATTTGCACTGCCTTTTTACTTCAACCCAAACCCCCTCCCAAACAACCATTTGCACTGCCTTTTTACTTCAACCCAAAAAAACCCCAAACAACCATTTGTACTGTGTTTTTACTTCAACCCCCCCCAAAAAAACCCCCAACCATTTGCACTGCCTTTATACTTCAACCCAACCCCCCCCCCCCCAAACAACCATTTGCACTGCCTTTTTACTTCAACCCAAAAAAAAAACCCCCAAACAACCATTTGCACTGTCTTTTTACTTCAACCCAAACCCCCCCCAACCATTTGCAGTGCCTTTTTACTTCAACCGCACAACCCAACCCCCCCCCCCCCCCCACCCCCCCCCCAAAACAACCATTTGCACTGTCTTTTTACTTCAACCCAACCCCCCCCCCCCCCCCAAACAACCATTTACACTGCCTTTTTACTTCAACCAAAAAAAACCCAAAACAACCATTTGCACTGCCTTTTATTTTTCAAACCAACCATATTTTCATTTTCAAACCACATTAAGGGCACTCACAGTTGAGTAAACATGTGTTCAGTGTTATTCAGAGCTCAGTGAGACGTGAACCTCTCACTTCCTCCATCTTGCCAAGACTGAGTGAGGCACGCCACTTACGGGTTTTATAGTCCCTCCTCCCTCCCACCAGCAGGGGCAACAGAGAGAATGGCAACATTTTTTAAAACATTAATATATCCCTGATTTTTCATCGATTGGAAAAATCCTTCAGTCCAGGCAGGTGGAGGGGGGCTCTGAGCGAGGTGGCCAAAAACGACGGCCGTAGGTGACGGCGTTCTCTCGGAAATCACAACACAGCGAGCCAAAAGCGGTCAAGATCTTACTTTTAGTAATATAAGGGATTGGACATGCTAGAGGCAGGAAATGTGTTCCCAATGATGGGAGAATCAGGGGCCACAGTTTAAGAATTAGGGGTAGGCCATTTAGAACAGGGATGAGTAAAAACTTTTTCACCCAGAGAGTTGTGAATCTGTGGAATTTTCTGCCTCAGAAGGCACTGGAGGCCAATTCTCTGAATGCTTTCCAGAGAGATAGCGGAGTCAGGGGATATGCCATGCGGGCAGGAACAGGGTACTGATTATGGACGATCAGCCATGATCATATTGAATGGCGGTGCTGGCACGAAGGGCCGAATGGCCTACTCCTGCATCTATTGTCTATTATCTATTGTCTATTGTCTATTGAATACAGCAAAGTGTTACAGGTCTGGCAGCAGATTCCATGTTTGTTTGCATTATGAATAATTGTCACAAAATTACCATCTGGTTTGCACGTAGATTAATTTAGGTTTTCTTAGTTTCATGTCATTTCTGCAGCAAAATACCAGATGCTTTATTCTGTGGATAGATGCCTAACTTGTTCCATCACTTTAATCTTACTTAATCCTATTTTGACCTACCGTGTCATTTAATTACAATAGGCAAAGTTCAAACTGACAGCACTTGATGAATAGCCAGCTCCTCCTCTTTACTTTCTTTCTTCCCGCATGTAGTTTGTGGCTGAAGGGTGATTTCAACAAGCCTAGATTTTCATCCAGCAATTTGTTTTCCTTAAAGGTTCAATTTTGCAAAGAAATTTAAAAGAAACTTCGGAACCGTGATCATATTCCCTGGTCTTCGCCTTTCTCTCCACGGTAAAACAGAGGAGAAATAAGGTCAGGTTGCAAGTGCAGCGATCCAAAGACCTAAAGCCACTCGGGAGAGTGTAGTAGACAGGGCACTTTAGGGGCTGAGGCAGAAGGTAATGCCAAGAGTAGTTTGGGAAAAAACAGAGTCATCAAATCATAAAGGGGCTGTCCCACTGCAGCGACCTAATCCGCGAGTTTAGAAGAGTTTGCCCTCGACTCATACTCGCAGCATGGTCGACACGAGGTCCTAGGAGGTCTTTGTAACTCTCCTTCATGCTCGAGAGCAGTCCCCACGTACTCGAGGCCTCAGCTAGGTCGCGGCGTATTTTTCAACATGTTGAAAAATGCCCACGAGTAAAGACAGGTCGTAATGGAAAAAATCGATACTTGTTTTACTGGTGGGTTTAGTCGAAGCAGGTCGAAGTAGGTCGGCATGTTATTCGTAGGTAATCAAGGGTAGTCGAAGGTAATCAACGGTAGTTGAAGGTAATCTTGAACATAGTCGAAGGAGCTCGAAGGAGGTCTTCTACATTGTCGAAGGAGGTCTTCAACATGCTGGAATCTGGAACAAAAACAGAACGCTGGAAGAACTTAATGGGTCAAACGGCATCTGTGAAACCAAAAGATGTTTTGTTTATGTTTCGTTTCGGGTCCCAGCATCAGAATCTATCTATCTAAACATTTCTCCTGGGAACACAAATGAAAAGGAGGTGGGCACATTAAGATGTTCCGGCTGCTTAAACACTCCTTGACTAGCCGATTATTTTATTCTCAGTTCTTTTAGCTCAGCTCAGATCTTAATGGCGTCAAGTTGGGAAAAGGGTAAGTACAACGGGATCTGGGGGTCCTTGTACATCAGTCTCTGAAAGTAAGCATGCAGGTACAGCAGGCAGTGAAGAAAGCGAATGGCATGTTGGCCTTTATAACAAGAGGAATCTAATATAGGAGCAAAGAGGTCCTTCTGTAGTTGTACAAAGTCCTAGTGAGACCACACCTGGAGTATTGTGTGCAGTTTTGGTCCTCTAATCTGAGGAAGGACATTCTTGCTATTGAGGGAGTGCAGTATAGGTTTACAAGGTTAATTCCCAGGATGGCGGGACTGTCATATGTTGAGAGAATGGAGCAGCTGGACTTGTACAATCTGGAGTTTAGAAGGATGAGAGGATATCGCATTGAAACATATAAGATTGTTAAGGGCTTGATCACACTAGAGGCAGGAAACATGTTCCCGATGTTGGGGGAGTCCAGAACTAGGCCATTTAGAACGGAGATGAGGACTCACTTTTTCTCACAGAGAGTGGTGAGTCTGCGGAATTCTCTGCCTCAGAGGGCGGTGGAGGCAGGTTCTCTGGATGCTTTCAAGAGAGAGCTAGATAGGGCTCTTAAAGATAGCAGAGTCAGGGGATATGGGGAGGCAGGAACGCGGTACTGATTGGGGATGATCAGCCACATAATCAGCCACATTGAATGGCGGTGCTGGCTCGAAGGGCCAAATGGCCTACTGCTGCACTTATTGTCTATTGTCAGTTCAGTCCTTTGCGTTTGTTAAATCTTTGAGACTATGTTTTTCAATTTGTTTGAAGGAGGGAGAGAGAGAGAGAGAGAGAGATAGAGACAGAGAGTCAGAGAGAGAGAGAGAGAGAGAGAGAGAGAGACTTGTTTGGCATTACCCGCCACATGCGGTCTGCCTAGTTTCTATCGCGATGTGTTAAGAGTGAGGAGTTTGGTCGTATTCAGCCAGTGTGTTGCTCCTCAGGGGGATGGGGGTGTTGTGGCTGCGAGGGTGGCCGGTCCTCACCCTGTCACGACGGGTGTCGAGGAGAGGCATGTGCTCGGAATGATTCTGACCGAGCTTACCCCAGCTCCGCCGGAATTGCTTTTCGGGTTCTGGCTCCGGAATATTTCCTGGACGCCAGCCCCACACAACATGAGCCACCTTTCCGAGATGCCCAGCATGCCGTTTTGTGATGCGGAGAGACGCATACTGTTCAGAATGCTCCTGCACATTCTGCACCTCCTTGCCTTCATCTTCTGTACGGACATGCCTTGGTGGTCCTTGTTACCACCTGACGGAGGGTCCCCAGTGGAGGTCTATCTACAAGGGGGTCTTCCCCCTTTACGTCGGTGACCTGGGCTGGAGAGTGTTGCACAGGGCAGTGGTGTATAATAAACTTTTGAGTCAGTTCATGGGCTCGCCGGCCACCTGTAACTTCTGCGTAAAGGAAGAGACAGTGTTCCACGTGTATATGGAGTATGTGAGGTTGTTGCTCCTGTACGCATATCTGAAGGGGCTGCTCCTCAGATTTTGGCTGCATTTGGCCAAGCCCACAATCCTTGTGTTTGGGCACAAGGCAGGGAATGGGGAGGGCCGTTCAGGAGGGTTTGCTCCTGGGCCTGGCCAAGATGGCCATTCGCTGGTCCAGGCAGCGGGCGGTCGATGGTCACACCAGGGCCGGCTGCCTATGTCCGTGCTCGCGTGCCCCTGGAGAGGGAACACCCTGTGTCTATGGCGATGCTGGAGGCCTTCCGTGAATGCTGGTCGCCATGAGGGGTTGAGAGCATTGTTAATATTGATGGCACCATTGTATTATAATGACTGTTTGATGTATTGTGACCATTGAACATTTATGTACTTTTGGTACGCTGTAATATGCATTGTTGAATAAAGTCAATAGACGATAGACAATAGACAATAGGTGCAGGAGTAAGCCATTTGGCCCTTCGAGGCAGCACCGCCATTCAATGTGATCATGGCTGATCATCCCCAATCAGTACCCCGTTCCTGCCCTCCCCATACCCCCTGACTATGCTATTTTTAAGAGCCCTATTTAGCTCTCTCTTGAAAGCATCCAGAGAACCTGCCTCCGCCGCCCTCTTACCATTCCAAAAAAAAGAGAGACCTGTTTACTACTTTTTCCAATTTGTTGGGAGAGGGAGACGAGGAGGGGGAGGGGGAGGGGGAGGGAGAGAGAGAGAGAGAGAGAGAGAGAGAGAGAGAGAGAGAGAGAGAGAGAGAGAGAGAAGCTTAGGAAATAGACAGCTCAATTTCAAGGTGTCAAGACAACAATCGCACCCTCAATGTCAGCAAGATGAAGGAGCTAGTCATTGACTTCATGGAGCACAGCAGAGTACATGCCCTAATCAACATTAATGGTACTGAAGTGGAGAAACAAGGATCTGCTGCTTAACAAAAGAAGACACGAAATGCTGGAGTAATTCAGTGGATCAGGCAGCAGGTGTGGAGAACATGTATAGGTGGTGCTTTGGGTTGTGACCCTTCTTCAGGTCCCATTGTGGTGGTGAGCATTATGGATGGTTTGGCAGAGTCAGGAAGCAAGAGAATAGGGGCAGGACAAAGCCTAGTAGATAATAAGAGAATAACATGGTCACATGAAAATAACATGGTAGGGGAGCAGCAGGTAAAGTGCAAGTGGTTGAGAGCTTCAAGTACTGAGGTGTAAATTACACCAATCCCATTGAAGCTATGACTGAAGAAAAGCACACCAATGCCTCTATTTCCACAGAAGAGTAAGTACGTTCAGTATTTCTCCAACACCTCTCAGCAACTCCTATCGATGTACTCTAGGCGGCATCCCATCGGATTGCATCACAGCTTGGTTCAGGAACAGCTCTGCCTAAGACGGCAAGAACTTGCAGAGAGTTGTGGATGTAGCCCAGTCCATCACACATCCAAGACTCCCCACCATCAACTCCATTTATACTACGTTCTGCGCTGGGGAAAGCAGTCAACATAATCAAAGACCTTTCTCATCTTAGTCATTTCCTCTTCTCCCCTCCAGCAGAGCAGAAGATATGAAATTTTGAAAGCGCGTACTACCAGACCCAGGGGTCAGACTGCTGAATGGTCCTCCCATTAGATTGGGGGAGGTTCCTAGTTTCAGGCCTATCTTCATTGCAGACACTGGACTGTTTCTTTATAACCGTTAAGCTACAACGTTGTAAAAGTATATTATGCAATCTGGTATCTTTCTCTTTACTCCACCTGTTGTACTTGTCTATGGCTTAATTGTACTGATGTTTGGTATGATCTGATTTAATTGGATAGCACAAACAAATCTTCTCATTGTACATGTGAGAATAATAAATCCATCTATACTAACCCTTTGCTCTTTGTACTCTTGTCGGTTTTGATAAGAGTTAAACTTATCCTCCTGTGGAGAGTCCAAGCCTACCCAACCTCCCCTTATAGCTCAGGCACTGAAGTCCTGGCAACCTAAATACTGAAGTCTTATCTGTTAACCCTTTGTAACCTTCCTGGTTGTCGGAAATATTTGTTTTATTTTTCTTGTTAAGGACGCTAAGATTTGTTCATTTGATAATTTATTTTTCCAGTTGCAAATGTTTTCCCCAGTTGTCTGAAGCATCTCAGAGGCACCTGAAGAAAGAATGGTAACAAGTTGTTATTTACCAGGTTTGTAAACGAGCATGCATTCCCTGCCTTTCTGTGCCCTTTCTTTCTTTGTCTTTCATGTGTTAGTGACATATACTGCACGGAAACAGGCCCTTCAGCCCAATGTGCTCATGCCGACCAAGATACCACATCTACACTAGTTTCACCTGCCCATATCTGACCTACTTCCCTCTAAACCTTTGCTATCCATGTACCTGCCCAAATGTCTTTAACAAAAGTTGTTATAGCACATGCCTCAACTACCTCCTCTGGCAGCTCGTTGCATATACCGACCACTGACTGTGTGAAAAAGTCACTCTTCAAGGGTTCCCATTAAATCTTTGCCCTCTCACCTTAAACCTATGACCTCTGGAGTTTGATTTCCCTACTCTGGATAAAAAACTGTGCATTTATCCTATCTATTGTGCTCATGATCTTATACATCTCAAAAGATCACCCCTACAAAGGATACAAAGGACATTTATTATCACATACACCAATTGGTATAGTGAATTTTGACTTGCCATTGCAGCACACAAGTAAAGATAAGACACAACATTAAAGAATTTACCAATAAACATAAAAACATCCCCCCACAGTGGTTCCCACCGTGGGGGAAGGTGAACCCGGTAGGGCATCACCCGCTCCGTGATGGTGTCCCAGCGCTGCACCGCCACCCAAGCTGAGGTTCTGGCCTGTCCCGGCTGGAGACGCCACTCCAGTCCCATTGGTAGGCCGCGAGGAGGGGGCGTAGGAGCAGCTCGGAGGGAAGCTGCCTTTCCGACCAGGTAGGGACTAGGAAATAAAGTTTCCCCCTTCCCCTCCCCCCACGCACCATATAAAAGACCAGAAGACCTCCAAAACAAACACTTTTAACTCACTATAAATAAAAAAAGGGTGAAAGGACTAACAGCTGCTGGCAGGGCAGCCATACTCGTTGGCGCCCCCTTATCCTCTTGTGGGGAGTCCAAGCCTACCCAACCTCCCCTTATAGCTCAGGCACTGAAATCCTGGCAACCTAAATCCTGAAGTCTTATCTGTTAGGTACTATTAATGTGTATCAACTTTGGATAGAGCATGACCAGCATTCCACAGCTGACTCGTGCATAAGGAAAGAGGAACATAAAATAATGGGAGCAGAAGTAAGTAACTCTATTCCTCAATACTGTCATTCATTATGATCATGGTTGATCTGCCTTGCCACAGCTCTTTTTCAGATTCCCCATAGCCCCAGTTCCCTTGAGCCCTAGTTCCACAAAGCCCACAATATTTACCTACTTCCTCTTTAAATGCGCACAGTAATCTTGTTTCTACAACCTTTTTGGTTTGATAATTCCCGAGATTCACCACACTCTACAAGACGTCCTGCACACATTGGTTTAAAATGTGATTACAACCCCTTAAACTTGTAATCATGCCCTCTTGTTCAAGGCTCTCTCACTCGTGGTATTTACCTTGACATCTACCTTGTCATGTCCCCTCATGATCTTCCCGGTTTTAATAAGATCACCCTCATTCTGCTCATTCAAATACCAAATAATATTAATCTATTTTTTTTGTTCACTGCTTGTGATAGGCCAACACTTTCAACACAAGAGTTGACCTACTGCAAGACTTATTAATAGCGTGGGCTATGTGGGAATCTCTAATTCTAGACATGAGATCTCTTTACATTAAACTTCACCAATTAGTGATTGCTATTGGGAATTTGTATTGGTAATTTGGGAAACAGTTTGGGAGTAATTGGAGGGTAATCTTACGTATTGGCTTCCTTAATGAAAATGCTTTCTTCCCTTAGTTTAACAAAGATATCAGTTGTGGTTTTGATGTTCAATTTGACCGCAATCCTTAATGTACAGTTGGTGTTATCTGATTTCTAAAAGTCAAAAAGCATTGTAAAAGAATAGGCTTGTTGTAAGTACATCCTGTTGTTGAAATAATCACTTAAAATGCTGCCAGAATGAATGAACAGGCAGGCAGTTTAATCCATTGACAGCTCATTTATTCAAGTTGGTTAATGTTAAAGGTTGTAAATTAATACCAAGGAGTGGTAAACTGAGCCGCTATGTAAAATGTTCTAGAAGATAGACACAAAATGCTGCAGTAACTCAGCGGGACAGGCAGCATCTCTGGATAGATGAAATGGGTGACGTTTCGGGTCGAGACCCTTCTTCAGACTGAGCCTGTTATCAATGTTCTGAATGTGACTGAAAATGATCTTTTTAAGGAGGTAATGATAACCTTTGCATCATAAGAGGTGCTACAAGAGATTTAGTAGCTTTTAACTGTTTTACAAATGTAAGTACTTACTTACAAACATTATGGCGAGGCATTTCAGATTTAAGACCTTGTCTGATGAAGTCTAGGACCCAATACATTTGGAGCATTTGCTATTTTCTAGTGCCACATATACAAAGAGAATTGTGTCTTGTCTAAGGAGATGATCAAACATTAGTCGTAGTTATAATGAAATAATATTGTATTATGAGGCTATGTTGCATATCAAGGAATAAATTTTAGAATGGCAAAACAAAGCTAAAGTCTGACAAAACCTGGTCTGCTCAATGAAAATATTATAATTTTAGTAAGATCAGCAAGTGAACTGCAAATTGAATAGCGAAATGCCCAGATAGAGTGGATGTGGATAGGATGTTTCCAATAGTGGGAGAGTCAAGGACCAGAGGTCATAGCCTTAAAGGACATTCCTTTGGGAAGGAGATGAGGAGGAATTTCTTCAGTCAGAGGGTGGCGGATCTGTGGAATTATTTGCTTCAGAAGGCTGTGGAGGCCAATTCAATTAATATTTTTAAGGCAGAGATAGATGGATTATTGATTAGCATGGGTGTCAGGGGTTATGGGGAGAAGGCAGGAGAATGGGGTAAGGAGGGAGAGATAGATCTGCCATGATTGAATGGTGGAGTGGACTTGATGTGCCGAATGGCCTTATTCTACTATCATTAATGAACTTGTGAAATTTGTGAAATGTTGTATGTTTTGATGAATTATATAATGCAAGAAGACTGTGCTCATAACCAGATGTTATAATGGGTTTATGGAAATGCCGGATTGGACAGTAAAGATATTCTACAGCACCTGACTGATGCCGAAATGGCAATTTCAATTGTACATTCAAGATCACAAAGGAGAAACCAAACCGACAACTGGAAAGTGTTTTGCAATGGAATTAATTGAGGAGTAAATATTGTTTTTTTTTTAAATTACAATTATAAAAAGTGTCTTTAAGTATAATTATTTATTAGAGACACAGAGTCATACAGGATAGAAATATGTTCTTTGACACAATATATTGATGATGACAATCAGGAACCTTATATACATAAATCTCTATTACAGGCATTTAGTCCAAAGCCTTCTATATCTTGAAAATATAAATGCTCATCTAGTTATTTAGAGTCATAGAGTCAGCGAGCACAGCAACAAGCCCTTTTGCCCAACGGGATTTGGGGATCCGTGTTCATCAGTCAATGAAAGTAAATATGCAGGTACAGCAGGAAGTGAAGAAAGCAAATGGCATGTTGGCCTTCATAACAAGAAGAGTTGAGTTTCGGAGCAAAGAGGTCCTTCTGCAGTTGTATAGGGCCCTAGTGAGACCACACCTGGAGTATTGTGTGCAGTTTTGGTCCCCTAATTTGAGGAAGGACATCATTGCTATTGAGGGAGTGCAACCTAGGTTTACAAGGTTAATTCCCGGGATGGCGGGACTGTCATATGCTGAGAGAATGGAGCGGCTGGGTTTGTATACTCTGGAGTTTAGATGGAATGAGAAGGGATCTTATTAAAACATACAAGATTATTAAGGGTTTGGACACGCTAGAGGTAGGAAACATGTTCCCGATGTTGGGGGAGTCCAGAACCAAGGGCCACTGTTTAAGAATTAGGGTTAAGCCATTTAGAACGGAGATGAGGAAACTCTTTTTCACACAGAGAGTTCTGAGTCTGTGGAATTCTCTGCCTCAGAGGGTGGTGGATACTTTCAAGAGAGAGCTAGGCAGGGCTCTTAAAGATAGCGGAGACAAGGGATATGGGCAGAAGGCAGGAACAGGGTACTGATTGTGGATGATCAGCCATGATCACATTGAATTATCACATTGAATGCAGGGTGCTGGCTCGAAGGGCCGCATGGCCTACTCCTGCACGTATTGTCTGTCTATTGTCTATTGACCAAGATGCATCTATGCTATTTCCATTTGTGCATGCTTGGCTCATATCTGTCGAAACATTTTATATGCATGTACTGCTCCAAATGTCTTTGTTGTACCTGCCTCATTTACTTTCTGTGGCAGCTCAATGCTCCTATCCTGCTCTGTGTGATAAAGGTGTCCCTCAGTTTCCTATTAAATCTTGTCCCTCTCACAATAAACCTATGCCCTCTAGTTCTTGATTTCCCAAACCCTGGGGAAAAGAGTATGTGCATTCACCTTATCTATTCCCCTCATGATTTTATGCATCTCCATGTGATCATAATCCTCCGTGCTCCAAAATGTGAAGTAGTAGCCTACTCTACTTCTCCCTATAGTTCAGGGCCTTGTATCCTGGCAACATTCTTGTATTTATGTTCTGCATTCTTTCCAGCTTAATGTCAATTTTCCTACAGCAGGGTCACCAAAACTGAACACAATACTTCAAGTTGGCCTCACAAATGTCTTGTACTGTAACATGACGTCCTAACTTCTATGCTCTGAAGAAGGGACCTGACCCGAAATTCAGAGATGCTGCCTGATGCATTGAATTACTCCAGCACTTTGTGTGTTCTATACTAATTCCCCTGACTGATGAAGATCAATGTGCCAAAAGCCTTATTCACCACTCTATTTTCCCGTGACACCACTTTCGGGCAACCAAGTACTTGTACTTCTAGATCCCTCTGCTCTGCAATACCCGCAGGACCCTATTGTTTACTGTGAAGGTGCTGCCCTAGTTCAATCTCCCAAAATGCAATGCCCACACTTATCTGAATTCAATTCCATTACCCAGTCCTGAACACACTTGTTCCTGCTGTATTTCTTCTTGCTCCTTCTTGATAACCACCTTTACTGTCTCCGGTATTATTATTTTTGTGCCATCTGTAAACTTACGAATAATGCCTTGTACATTCTTATCCAGATCATTGAAATAGATGACAAACAACAATGATCCCTACAGCACACCACTCGTCGCAGGCCTCTAGTCCGTAAAACAACATTCGAGCACCCACCCTACTTCCTACCGTGCTCAATTCTGTATCCAGTTAGCCAGCTCTTCTGAATCTCATGCAATCTAGCTGTCCAGAGCAGCCTACCTTGTGGAACGTTATAAAAGGCTTTGCTGAATTCCATATAGACTGTCTATGGCTCATTGTAAGAAGGAACTGCAGATGCTAGTTTAAACCAAAGATCCTATAGGCCACTCCTGCGAAATGCAATGCGCTGACGGGTAGTATGCAACGGAGCGAGCGATGGGCATTTTATTCGTCCATTTCAGTAACCGGAACCTACCCGACCCGACTCGCAGTGTAATCATCGTTGCGGGGGAACAGTTTGTGTTCTGTGTGTGTGACATAGGGTTAGATTCATAATGCTGTTAATTCTTGTTAAAGAATAAAATGTTCATAAATTTTGACTCTGGTAATTTTCTTTTTTAATGTTTTTTAAATCATTTCTTTTTAAATGGCTCATATACTGTGTTTGAGTTGATTTTGTTGAGTTGACACTTGCACTCTGTAATTCATTCATCTAATCACACTGTTCACAACTGCAGTATTTGGGAAAATAATAGCAATATGAAGATTACAGTTGCTCTAGCCCTGGAATGTTACTTAATGTGTTTGTGTCTATGGAGTTGTTTCTCAACGATAAAATGGGTCTGGTCTTACCAATAGCCAGAGAGTGGAATGAGATCTGTCTGTAATGGTGGGGTTATCTAAATTAAGTAATTCACAAAATTAAATTTGTTTAAGCAAGATTTACAAATGATGTATAACAAGGATGGTTTTATTCAGCGCGCATACAACTGATTAGATTGTGCTGGAAAGAACAGACATACATTTAAAAAAAATCTATTTATTAGAAGTAATGTACATTACAGTGATATAAGCCAAAAATAACATAATACGTTTCATGTACCACTTCTTGTTTTAAACTTTAAGAAGAAGAAGAAGAAAGTTAGATAAGATAGTAAGTGCGTGAAAGAGTGATCAGGAAAAACCCGTAGACGCGTAAAACATGAGAAAGAATAAAAAAGAAAACCAAAGAAAAAGGAAGAGAAAAATAGAAAACAGAAAATATAAGAAAGTAAAATAAGATAAAAGGGATGTACCTACTTTGTATCTTTACACACCCCTCACCAGGTCCTGAAACCATTTATTTTCAAAGTTATATTGCATCCTATGCTTGTAATAAGTCGATAAATGGAGACCAAATACACATACATGAATGTGATATTAGATGTATATAATACACACATTTACATTTCTTCCAATTTTTATATCCAATGATGAACTTTATTTCAGACTAGACAAGGGACAACATTAAATAAAAAACATTGTAAACCTCCCCGCAACTTCACTTTGGTGTCTTGGCCGTGCTGATCCGGGCCAGACTCCTCACACACTGTGGAAGGAACATCTTTTTGCTTTTATTGTGATTTATTTCTCTTTTTAACACTGAATATCTGATAACGACACATTAGCAGCATATGGCACCAATATTGCACCAACCCACTCAATTTAAAATAATTCATAATAGAAATCCATTAACATGGTTAACACTTTATTTCTGACATGCATAGTAAGATTTACATAATTCTCATTATTCTGTGCGCGAGATATACAGAGTTGCAGTGTTCAGCATATAAGCTAACCAGTGAAAGTGATGTACAATTTAATGTATGTAACACAATGATAGCCCCACCCCTGCTTACACCAAAGAGCAAACGTCCAACGTAGATACTATAATAAATAAATCACCATTTGTATTGTTTTGCGCAGCTAACAAATCACAATTTCACACAATGTACATAAGAAGGCAGTTATTTGACAAATACTCCACAGTTCGGTGTTGGAGATCATGTCGGCGAGTATTCTGGACACACTGTTGACATCTGAAATTACAGAAAAATATCATGCAGTCAATATGTTCTTATTTTGCATTAAATAACAGAGAGGTAGAAAGAAAATGCTCTTGAGAAGATTTTTACAAGGATGTTGCCATGAGGCAACTAGTACTGCACCTATTCCAGCACTATCTAAATGGTGTTAAGTTGGCAAAAGGGGAAGTACAATGGGATCTGGGGTTCCTTGTACATCATTCTATGAAAGTAAGCATGCAGGTAATGGAGCAGCTGGGCTTGTACACTCTGGAGTTTAGAAGGATGAGAGGGGATCTTATTGAAACATATAAGATTGTTAAGGGCTTGGACACACTAGAGGCAGGAAACATGTTCCTGATGTTGGGGGTGTCCACAACCAGGGGCCACAGTTTCAGAATAAGGAGAAAGCCATTTAGAACGGAGACGAGGGAACACATTTTCTCACAGCGAGTGGTGAGTCTGTGGAATTCTCTGCCTCAGTGGGTGGTGGAGGCAGGTTCTCTGGATGCTTTCAAGAGAGAGCTAGATAGGGCTCTTAAAAGTAGCAGAGTCAGGGGATATGGGGAGAAGGCAGGAACGGGGTACTGATTGTGGATGATTAGCCATGATCACATTGAATGGCGGTGCTGGCTCGAAGGGCCAAATGGCCTGCTCCTGCACCTATTGTCTATTAAGGCCTCAACTGTATCTGAGACAAAGGGGAGCACCCAGCTCTAAGATCTGAACTATAGTGAGAGTTCGGGCAGACTTAATAAAATTCTCAGTACGAGGATGTTGCCATGAGGCCTCGACTGTATCTGAGGCAAAGGGGAGCAGCCAGCTTTAAGATCTGAACTATAGTGAAAGTTCAGGCAGACTTAATAAAATTCTCAGTACAAAACAGAGTCAAATAGTTCTTATTCTGCAGAAAATAACAGGGAGGTAGAAAACAAATGCTCTTTGAGGAGAAGATTATTACAAGGATGTTGCCATGAGGACTCGACTATCTGAGCTCAATGATCTAACTACAGTGAGAGATTGAACAGGCTAAATAAAATTTTCAATATGCCACAGAAGTAATAAATGTTTTCTTACCTTTCCTCCTTAACGGGGAACCTGGAGAAAGACGTTGGGTCGCCTACATTGCCGGTTGGAGCAATTTACCACAGAGCAGAATGCAGGACTAGTAGATATGGACGCCATGGACAAAGCAAAGATTCTATGGATTAGAGAGTGAAGGCGGAAGCAAAGGTCTATTTGGCGGAAGCTGGTTATGAAAATGGGTGCTATAATTACCCATGAATCTGCCCATGACCGTACTACGTGTTTTGCGTAGGAGTAGGCCATCTTGCTCCGCTATAGGATCTTTGGTTTAAACTGAAGATAGACACAAAAAGCTGGAGTAACTCAGCGGGGCAGGCAGCATCTCTGGAGAGACGAAATGGGTGACGTTTCGGGCCGAGATACTTCAACAATTTTAGTTAATTGTTCAAAAAACGGAATCAAATCCATGAGACAAACCCATGAGCTAAATTCACACAGAGAGTGGTGAATCTCTGGAATTCTCTGCCACAGAAGGTAGTTGAGGTCAGTTCATTGGCTATATTTAAGAGGGAGTTAGATGTGGCCCTTGTGGCTAAAGGGATCAGGAGGTATGGAGAGAAGGCAGGTGAGGGATACTGAGTTGGATGATCAGCCATGATCATATTGAATGGCGGTGCAGGCTCGAAGGGCCGAATGGCCTACTCCTTCACTTACTTTCTATGTTTCTATGTTTCTATGAGACATGGTCTCCCGTGTAAAAATCATGCTAACTATTCCTAATCAACCATTGCCTTCCCAAATGCATGTATATGTTATCCTTCAGAATCCTCTCCAGTAACTTTCCTACCACAGATGTTAGGTTTACTGGTCCATAACCCCTAGGTTTTTTTTTTGCAGCTCTTTTTAAAAAGAGGCAAAACATCTGCCACCCTCCAATCTTGCTGCATATCAAATGCGTCAGATGATGATTCATTTATCTCAGCCAGGGCTTCTGCAATTCATTTCCTATCTTCCCACAGTGTCCCTATTAGATCTGATCAGGACTAGGCGATGTTTCTACCTCCTTGGGATGCCCGGCATCTCCTCAACTGTAAAACTGATTGTGCTCAAGACATCCCCATTAACTTTCCCAAGTTTCCCAAGTTTCCAAGTCTTTATGTTTTTTCTTTGTGGTAAAAACAGAGGAGCATTATACATTCAAGACCTCGCCCATCTCCTCCAATCAGCTTAAGGATAAGGTCTAATGACAACAAAGTTTGGCTTGCCCTAATTTCGATCTTTAACTTTTGGACCAGCCCTGTCCTTATCCATAACTATTTTGATGATAATAGAATTACAGTTGCTGCTCCCAAAAAGCTTGTCTATTCACACTTCAGTCACTTGCTCTGACCAATTCCTTAAGAGCGGCTTACCTATTATTAATTGTTGTAAAGTTACCTCCAACTTCTCAGGCAGTGATTTCCAGATTCTAAGCGCTCTGTGGGTGATAGTTCTTCACAACACTGTGATATAACATGAAAACAGGCCATTCAACCCATCATGACTATGCCAATCAGTGGGTACCAATCAGTACTAATCCCATTTTCCAGCATTTGGTGATTCAAGTGCTCTTCTCGACATGACCACTACTTTCTCTGGCAATGTATTCCAGGTACAAGACACCCACTGGTTGAAAAAAACTGTCCCTTTGATCTCTTTTAAATCTCTTCGTCCTTTCTGTAAAATCTATATCCTCAAATATTGTTCATGCCTGATATGAGCAAACATTATTAGCAGTCTATTCTATCTAATTCCCTCATAATTCTATATATATCAATCATGTAACATCTTAGCTTCTACCACTCCAAGGTAAATAGGCCTCGTCTCACCAGTCTTTCCTTGGATCTTCTCCAAACCTCCCCCCCCCCCCCCCCCCCCTTGTCCTAACCCATGCCCTCTAGTTTCAGACTTCTGTTATGAGGAAAATTGTCCAATTGTATATCCTATCTATGCCCCTCATAAATGTGGACACCTCCATTAGGTCCCCCCACAGTCTCCTCTACTTCAAGCAAAACAAACCCCCTCTATTCAACCTCTCCTTGCAACTGAAATGCACCATAACAGGTAAATTCCCGATGTATCTCCTCTAAACCCTCTCCAATACAATCATGAAGTGCTGGAACAACTCAACGGGTCGGGCAGCATCTATGGAGGGAATGGATAGGCGTTGTTTCCATTTGGGACCTAATCTAAAGAAGGGATCTGATCTGAAATGTCACCTGCCCATTTCCTGCATAAATGCTGTCTAACCTGCTGAGTTACTCCAGCACTTTGTGTTTTGCTCAAGATTTCTTGTGTCTCCAGTGCAATCACATCCTTTCTCTGGTGTGGTGACCAGAACTCTGTACAGTAATGCAGCCTAATCACTATTTCATAAAGTTGCATCACAGTATTTTGTTTATATCCTCTGCCTTGGTGAATGATAGCAAGTACCCTGATTATTCTTTTCACCACCTTATTTACATGTGCCTTCGCTTTAGGCATTCTTGGAATTGTACACCGAAACCCTGTTGCTCAATACCCCCTCGGGGCCTAACTTCATTGTTTATGTCCTCCCATTAATATACCTCCCAAAATGCATTACATCACAATGATCAGGATTAAAGTCCATCTACTTACCTATTTAATTTTAGAGGAAAAGATGTCTAACACCTAACTTCGTCTTGCAAATACGGTGAGAATTTGTATTCTAATAAACAAGTTAAAAGGATCTTTGGCAACACTATGTTTTGAATTATTCAATTGATAGTACATCACATAACCTCTAGACATTACCTCCTAATTTCCATTCTGGGTGTTTGTAATAACTAATGCAAATATTGTTCAATTTAATAGTGTATTATAAGAAAATAAAATAATTTTTTGTATGTTCCAAAATGTATGCGGTTTAATTTTTATTTGAAATCCAGCAAAATAGATAATTCATCCTCTAAATCACGTTTGAATAACATATGAGTGTACTGTGTTTACATTTTCCATTGTGCTGCTGCAAGTAAGAATTTCATTGTTCTATCTGGGACCATATGACGATAAAACACTTGACTCTCTTGTAGATCACCTGAAAGGATGGCTTGCACTTCATGCCATGGTAAAATGTTGGGATGTTGTGCTGCAAATGTGATTGTGAATGAAGCAACAGACTGAAGATTGAGTCTTATGGGCCTGTCTCACTTAGGCGACTTTTTAGGCAACTGCAGGAGACTATGCAGTTGCCACACGTTCGCGGGTGGTTGCCAGGGAGTTGCCTTAATGGCCGTGAGGCGTTCCCGCATTCTGGGAACTAGTCGCGGCCTCATTATGGTTGGCGTGAAAATTTCAACATGTTGAAAAATTAGAGGCGACTAGAATGAAGCCTCCATGGAGAGTAGCAAGAATTCTTGTGCCGTAGGTGGGTCGCCAGGAGGTCTTAGTGCGTTGCCAGGAGGTCGAAGGTTCTCGTAGGTTCTTGTAGGTTGTAGCTGGTGCTGACCGGTGAATTTCGTTGGCTCATTGGGGAAAAAAAATGTAAGCAGTAGTTTTCAGAACCAAGGATAACCGACCGGTAATGTTAAATGTCCGCCGAACTTCTCCGCCGTGTATCTCTACCTTCTTAAAGTTGTCAGGCTTCTTTAAAGTTGTCTCCATCCCTTCTTCCCCCTCTCCCCCACCCCCATCTCCCCCCCCCCATCTCCCCCCCCCCCCCCACCATCTCCCCCCCTCTTTTAAAGGACTTACCATACACTGTACTTAAGCCGTCTTAATTACAGCGCCAACCTTCCTGTTCATCGCGGTGTGTGTCTGTATCACCGTGTGAATATCAGACTGCGATCCCCCTGCTTGCCCTGGCCCCGTCTGTGATGTGTTTGTGTGTATGTGTGTGTTCCACTCTGACAGTCGCCATTCCAGTTGACGGTTTTTCAGGCGACTGCCAGCAACTTGACAGTTGCCGGGAGTCGCCCGATGAGTCGCCTAAGTGGGACAGGCCCATTAGACATAAACTTTTACTTAGTTAATGATTACAATGGCTCAAAGGAAACATGATTGTGAAAAGTATCATGACACTGACACAAAACCCATGAGGAAATGGAAATTGAAGCAAATGTTAATAAAACACAAGAGCACTTCAAACACAAATCAAGGTTGGGAGTCAAAAGTGACAAAGATGACGTGACATGACGGTGGCGCCATGGAGGGCTAGAGAGTACACCAGCCAGCTCCGTGGAAAAAACAAGGAAAAAAACGGGGAGAAAAGACCTACCTGCTGCCTGCTGTTTCTGCACCGTCTGCCGTGAGTGACGTCATCAGGCGTGCGACTCGTAATGGCAACACAGCGCAGCCCACCCCGTGGATAAATCAAAACTTCGGTATACAAGACAAAAAACGGCAGAACATGAACAAGGCCCGACTGAAGCCTCGGGCTCAGGTAGGACACTATCCCAAGAAGATGTGTCGGAAAAATCGAAGAAATAATCGGAAATTGAAGAACTTAAAGTTTTTTTTGTACAAGAAATGGCAGAGTTAAAGAAAGAAATAAAGTTGGAATTAAAACTGAACTGGCAAAAATGAATTTTAAGGAAGAAATAGAAAAAATCAAGGAGGATATGAAAGAGTTAAAGTCTGAAATCAATATCCCGGCCACGGAATTATCTGATACATTGCGAAAGGAAATTGCAGAAATATTAACGGATCAAGCTGCAAATATAGTAGTAGAGATGAATGATAAAATCCAAAATAAGATGGAAACAGAGCTGGAACCTGTGGAGGAAGGACTCAAGGAGCAGTCGACAGCCATAAAGAACCTTGAAGATTTAGCCGAAACAAGTGTTCAGACTATGAAAACATTCCTCAAAGAAAATCAACGTCTATCTGATTTACTGGGCAAAATAACTGATAAATGTACCGAGTTGGAAGGACGCCAGAGAAGACAGAACCTAAGGATCGTGGGTATTCGAGAAGGGAGAGAAAAGAATCAAGATACCCGAGAGTTTACTGCAAACTAATTGCAAAAGGTTTTATCTCTGGAACAAAAGCCTTTACTAGCCCAAGCACACAGAGTAATGAGACGTTATACAAAGCAAGATGCCCCTCCAATAGTAAAAGTCCAGTATGATCGTGTCCTGGAGGAGATGATGAACAAAATTGTAAAAAGTAGAAATCTTACATACGAAGAAGATTCGATCAGCATTTATCGAGACTATCCAGCAGAGGTCTCCAAGAAACGAAATGCGTTCAAGGAGACCAAAAGAATTTTGAAGGAAGTGAAGAATTTGAAGTACAGTCTGAGGTACCCAGCCACCCTGAGAGTCACCTACAACCAGGAAGAACATTATTTCAAAAACCCAGCGGATGCAATGAACTTTGCCCAGGGGATTAAGGAATGAGAGGAAAACTGAATGAAATCTTCAAAGATGAACTATACCAACAGATAAATTGTATTTTCAGGATTGGAGTGGACTATGGACTTGTGGCACCTAAGGAAGATGGAGAATGATGCTGATTGGAGACTCGGATTGGAGATACGGATTGGAGACTCTCCTATGGATACTAACAATTAGAATAAAATCACTACTAATATTAATAACTAACAAATACTAAAAAGCGGTATTATTATTAATGAAAGCTGATAACTACCAATTAATGATTAACAACTAATTATAGCTGATTTACTTAGAATTAGGTAAACAGTAAATAGAATCACACAGAATATAAAGTTTGACTTCATTTATCCCCCCAGGCACTTTTTTATTTTTTTTATTTTTCATTTTCCTCCCTTTAAATTTTTTTTCTTTTAAATTATATCTTTTAATATGTATTAAGTATAGATATTATCATATACTTGACCGATGGATCCTGTCCACATCAGAGTTTAATATTCCCGGTTAAATATTTTTATGGAATAACAATTTTAAGGAACCATGGAGATGGATAAGTTTGTAACATCGACTACGGAAGTCAGTAGATTGCTAGCCATGGAAGTATGGCTAACACTAACTACACTAATATTAAATGTAGTTTTTTATCTCTTTGTACACCCTATTAATCTCTTAATCTATCCTTTTTTAAATATTATTATTTGTTATTATTGTTTTATATTTGAATGCAGTTATAAATTAATACAAAGGAGATATATACGTGAGAGATACCCAAGGGTCTTGAAATTCATCTATTCGGAGTTCGGGTGTAAAGTCGGGTATGTCGAGCTGAACCATTTGCTCTATTACATACCTCCTTAGATAAAAGATGCAAGACTTAAAAACGAATATGGGGAATGGAGGAATACCGTTTTGTAGCTGGAATGTTAAAGGCATTAACGAACCAATTAAGAGCGGTAAAGTATTAGCACATTTAAAAGCACTTAAAGTAGACGTGGCATCTATCCAAGAGACACATCTAAAAAAAGATGCAGAGCATAGATTAAAGGCTAAATGGATTGACAAAGCATATCATTCCTCTTTTACACACAAATCTAGAGGTGTAGTAATATTAATTCGTAAAGGCATTTCATTTAAACACAATTCAACTATAACTGATAGTGATGGTAGATATATTATTGTAATAGGAGAATTATACACACAAAAAATGATTTTGTCAATGTATATGGCCCAAATTTTGACAGCCCACTGTTTTTTAAGAAAATATTTAATACAATCCCAGAATTACCACAACACAACCTAATAATTGGAGGAAATTTAAATTGTACACTAGATCCTTATTTAGACAGATCATCAAGACAACGGAAAATTAAATCACATTCCAGTAATCTAATAAATGCATATACAGATACCAGTAATATTAAAGATGTTTGGAGAATGCAAAACCCAGCTGGACGAGAATATTTATTTTACTCACCTGTGCATAAAACTTATTCAAGAATAGATTATTTTTTTGTAGATTTAAAACTTATCCCATTTACTTATAATTCAAAATATCATAATATTATAATCTCAGATCACGCACCTTTAACTTTTATGATTAAAATAACTGGTAAAACGGAAAAACAGGGACAATGGAGATTTAACCCACAAATTTTAAAAGACAAAATAACTCAAGAATACATCACAAAACAGATTAAGATTTTCTTTGAAATAAATGATAAGCCAGAAATACCTTCATCCCTATTATGGGAAACTTTTAAAGCGCATGTTTGGGGAATTATGATATCCTCTCAAGCATTTATAATAAAGAGAATCGGAGGGAACAACAGGCATTGGAAAAGGAGATCAAACAATTAGACACAGAAAATGTTGCTAACCCAACCATGATAAAACATAATAAAATCTCTGCATTTAAATATAAATTAAATAAAATACAGTCAGACCAAGTTGTAAAATTCTACCAATATACTAAACAAATACAATTTGAATTCGGAGATAAACCACAAAAATTATTGGCTTGTCAATTACGAAAATTGGAGGGAGAAAAATTAATCCATAGGATTAAATCAGACAAAGGTGAATTACTAGTACAAACTAAATATATAAATGAGAGATTTTTGCAATATTATAACATTTATATTCAGCCAAAACAACAGAAAATCGGACAGGAATAGAAACATTTAAAAAAAAATTGTAATCTAAAAGGACTGGATTTAGAAAATAGAGAATCACTAAACGCTGAAATAACTACTAAAGAAATCAAAGAATCTATTAGGTCATTAAAAAATGGTAAAACTCCTGGACCGGATGGTATTGGTTCGGAATTTTATAAAACATTCTATGATCTGATAGCACCACGTTGGAAGACACTTTATGAATATATTTATGCACAACAGAAATTACCAGAAACATTAAATGAATCTATTATAACGCTTATACCTAAATTAGATAAAGATTTGGATCCAGGGCCATATAGAGCCAAAGCTCTTTTAAATACTGATCAAAAAATATTAACCAAAATACTAGCACAAAGACTAAATGCAGTGATTAATAAAGTAATTCATTCAGATCAAACAGGATTTATACCAAAACGATACTCCTCATATAACCTGAGACAATTATTCAATATTATATACTCGAAAAGAAATATTAATAAAGATCTAGCAATTATTTCATTAGACGCAGAGAAAGCTTTTGATCAGGTTAAATGGTCTTATTTATTTTCGGTTATGGAAACTTTTCAGTTGGGAGAGAAGTTTATAACATGGGTTAAATACTATATACCAATCCAACAGCTAGAATATTAACAAATCAAATGTTATCAACTAAATTTAATTTATCCAGAGGCTGTAGACAAGGTTGTCCTCTATCCCCACTACTGTTCGCACTGGCAATTGAACCATTAGCACAATCCGTGACATTACATCCCGAAATATACGGGTATGAAATCAAAGAATTTATTCCAATTAATTCTTTATACGCAGATGATGTATTACTTTACATTACAAAGCCTGAAACTCGTATCCCTAATTTATTAGATTTATTAACTCAATTTGGCTTGTTTTCAGGATATAGAATTAATTGGAATAAAAGTGAACCTATGCCAATAATGGGAAATAACCCACATATACTACAACAATTTCCTTTTAAGATAGCAAATGAAAAAATCAAATATCTTGGAATTTATGTAACAAAAAGATATGATTCTTTATTTAAATCTAATTTCCCACCCCTACTGAATAAACTACTTAAGAATATCCTATATTGGAAAACATTACCTATTTCAATGCTAGGTAGAATTAATGCGATAAAAATGATTTTTCTTCCGCAATTATTATACCTGTTTCAACTGATCCCGATATATCTTCCTAAAATTTTTTTTAACAAAGTGGACTCTATAGTTACCAATTTTATTTGGGATTATAAGAGTCATAGGATGAATAAAAAACATCTATGTAAATCAAAAATAAATGGAGGTTTTGCACTGCCTAATTTTATGTTTTACTACTGGGCAGTTAATATTAAATGAATTTTTGGTTGGAAGAATTAGATAAACAGCCAAAAGGAAGATTGTTCACCTTTCGAAATTAGCTCAATTTTATTTGCCAATACTAAAATACGTAAGAAAATTTATAGAGGAAATCCAATAATAGAAAGTGGGATACTTATCTGGAAGCAATTAAAGAAAACATTAAAATTGGAAAGTATACCACTAGCTCTTCCCATTGTAAATAACATTCCTTTTAAACCCTCAATGATGGATAAAGGTTTTTTACAATGGAAGAACTATGGAATTAATAAGATGGGTGATCTCTACAGGGAAAGTCTCTTTCTTTCATTTCAGGAATTACAACAAAATTACGGATTACACTCAAAAGAGTACTTTAGATATTTACAAATTAGAGACTATGTTAAATCAAACACACAAGATTTTAGAAATAGAAAGACAGAAATTTTAGATGAATGTCTAATTAATATTCGAACACGGAAAAATTAATATCATATATTTATAATATTTTATTGGAAAATGATGTACCAATGTCGGAAATATATAGGCAAGTACGGGAAAACAAATTAGGTCAAACAATTAGTCTAGAAGAATGGAATGAAAGTTTACAACATATACACCATTGCTCATTAAATGCCAGAGACTCTTTGATACAATTTAAAGTTTTACATAGATTACACTTTTCAAAATCCAAATTAAACGGAATTTTTTCAAATGTTTCTGCTATATGTGATAAATGTCAGCGTTTAGAAGCTAATCTAATGCATTCATTCACAAAATGTATAAAAATTACTAACTTTTGGATAGACATTTTTAAGATAATCTCGAATGTAGTTAATGCAAATCTGACTCCAGACTCAAAATGAATCATATTAGGAATATTAGAAACGGATCAACTACTAACAACACTGCAAAGATTTTTTATTGATCATAGTTTAATAATTGGTAAAACATTAATATTAAGATTTTGGAAAGGTCCTACATCCCCCACAATCAAAATGTGGATTACAGAAATGTTGGAGACACTTCATCTGGAAAGATTAAGACTTGTCCTTTTGGACAAGCTAGATTCAGAGGACTATGGTCTCCATTTATTGAATATTTAAAGGGTCAAGGTGGTCCGGTTCGAGGGCCTGACTGAAACCTGAATGAAGGAATAGATGAAGAACTATATATAATAGACCACGGATATATCTCCAATGAAGAATAGCCTGCTTAATACTCCACTCATATTATTGATTTTCTACTTTTATTTTATTTCTCTTTATTATTTCTCTTTACTATCTTCTTTCTGTTATAAAATAATAAAAAGTATAGAAGTAAATAAGAATGATTGTAAACTTTAAAAATATTAAGAATGTATGTGACGAATAATATGTCTCTTTCATTTTATTTTATGTTATTCCTTCTTAATATGTATTTACTTCTAATAAAAATATTTTGCAAAAAAAAAGTGACAAAGATTTTGGGTGGAGCCATTTGAAAGTAATGAAGAAAAAGATCATCTATGGGGAGAAAAAAAGCTTTGCTTCCATTTGCGCCAGTAAACTTTGAATATTATTTATCACATATTATTTATTGATTAAGTCAAAAGTTATGCTGCTAAGAATGTGCTGTAACAAAATTAATTTTTGCAAGTCACAGAATCTGAAAGCCAAAGCATCAGTTTAAGTGTGAGACTGTGGTGCTGTGTGCGGTGCAGATAGCTGGGACAGACAACTATATTATGTAAACCAGGAATACGCTAATGATGTGTGGAACCTGAAGCAAGTAGTTTAGAGACAGAATATTGATGATGACGTATCCAAATGGCAACGCTGTAACAATTTTGTTTATATATTTAAAATGAATTCATTTATTTACACTTTGTCAAAACATATATACAATGACTATACAGTCATAATGAATAATACGCGGTAGATAATAATAAATAAGATAGAAAACTACAGTACAAATATTTTAAAATTCCTTGTCTTTGGTATCTTAAATTCAGACACAACAATGATCTCTGGATTCCTTTGATACAAATTTTGAAAGGACACTCTTACATACAGATATAAACATTTCAATTGGAATGTGGGAATGATAGTGAGTAGTTATACTTTTCCTCTCAGTTCCAAGCCATTGTACATTGTTTTTTGATTCTCTGCAGTCCATGTTGTGAAGTTATTTCTTTCTTTCTCTGACTCGTGATGCTGATGGTGCATAGTGTACATGTTACAACAAACATGGAACATCAGTGGCAAATGGTCATATTGCCTTACGCTTTGCTAAGTGGCTGGTCTTCAGAATGCTGACTTCAGAAAATGGCAGTGACACCATGCAAACTTTGCATAACAAACCACATGTTTGTTGTTCACGAATCATGGGGTGATACAAATATTGTGCAATCACACCTTGGAAACGTGTCTGGAATATCCCTACATGTGATAATGGCAGACACAGCACTACAATGGTGCAAGTTCTCAATTAGGAGAGAGGGATGTAGCTCTGTCTAAAATGAAACAACATGAATTAATTTCCAGAGTTCTTTATCTACAGCAGCAGGAGATTTTGGAGTAACAGATAAATGTCTGTTATTAAAGGCAGAAATTCAATCGCATATTCACTAATAACAGACTGGCTAAATTATACCACTGCATTTTCCAATAATAATCTATGTTAATAATTATGGGACTTGTGAAAAGAGATCTATTTTGGGGTTACTTCATCTGCATTGCAGTGCAAAACATGCAAAGCAAATCAACAGGTTATTTTATGTTACTACCAATTTAAACAAAAATACTCCTGAGATAGACACCGAATGCTGGACTAACTCAGTAGGACGCAGCATCTCTGGAGAGAAGAAATTGGTGACGTTTTGGGTTGAAACCCTTCTTCAATATTTGACGTCTCACCCGAAACGTCACCCATTCCTTCTCTCCAGAGATGCTGTCTGTCCCACTGAGTTACTCCAGCATTTTGTGTCTATCTTTGGTGTAAACTGGAATCTGCTTCCTACACAAAAATACTCCTGATCTGATGACGTTGTGTGCCTAATTTCTGCACTTTCTCTACTTTGGGCATCGTTTTTCTCACTTAACAAGCTCAGAGAACTCAGAGAAAATGTTCATTTCCTCATTGTTCACTCCATCTAACCACAATCAACTTTCCCTGTTTATTGATCCATTAGTATCAGCTTTTCCGGATACTTAACAACTGCAGCTCTTTAAAAGTATAAGCACAGCTCATTAATGAGAGCGTTTCTTCTTGTTGGACATCCTGATACAAATGACTATTTACAGCATTTGCTTTCCAAGTGTTGTTAAGTTACGACATAGTATTTCTTATCAGTAAAAGCATCCAGTAGCAATCACAGGATTAAATACTTTGCTGGTATTTGTGGTTGTGAAAACATTTGATCGATTTCACTCGCAATATTTTTTCCACTTCCTTGCAATTGTTCAATGGTCGTAATATCATGCATTCTTAAATCCGCTGAGACTCCAGCATTTTGTGTCTATCTATTCTTAAACCTCATATGTCTACAGTGGTGATCATTCTGCTAACATATCAGTGCAGCATGCTCTCCCAATGGTATGCAGATACCTTTAGCAAGAAATAATTAACTCAACAGGGAATTGAATGAAAACTCTATCCAAGAATGCTGCATGGGTCCCAGAAGCGTCAGCGCTGATCTTTGTAAACAGAGCTGAGAGGAATTCCTGAAGCATTTGTGTATTCATATACAAGCATTTTTTTCAGAGCTCTTGCTTTGTGGTAATGTCACCAAAAGTTAAAAATCAACCCCTAAGTAACAAATTGGCTCTGTCATGGCTGTCATGTCTGCTCCTGCCCCCAACAACAGAACAAAAAGAAATGGTAAACATCAGAAAAAAAGCTCAAACTCGTTCCCAAACAAAGCACCTTTGAGCGAATGGTTGGACATCAAAACATTCATATACTGGATGGTTCATGGTCTAACGCAACAGGCACAATCAAAATGATTGGGTGCATCAATCAATTGATATATAGTGATTTTTGGATTATGAAATACGGAGGCTTCTTAATAAGCCTGGGCAACAAGTTGGAAGTTGTAGATAGGCCAGTGCAACATTTGCCAGAGTGAATTATGTAGAGTTAAGGAGTGAGCAATATTTAATGTGAAGGAACAGCATGCACGAGAATTTCTGTCATTCCCCAGCAAACTTTACAGAGCCAGAACGAGTATATAAATGCAAACAATTTAGATTAAAGCTGTGGAATTGACTAAATAGAAAGATCACGATAGTGTACACAATTTGCTTTATGTCACCGATCTTGCTATCTTCACTAATTTGATTGAATGTATTACATTCTTTGTAATTATTTTATGTTGTTTCTAGCATTTGATTCAGTTTTAATACTTTTATGTGAACTCCATATTGTGTTGCTCTGTGAACTTACCCAGTGGGATAGATGAAGACTAAAACTCTGGACATAGACATAGAAGAAAAATTCCAACACCGTTCCCGATGGTTTATCATTGAATATGTTACCCTCTGTCCTCAACAGTGCGTCCACATTGGACCTATGTACGTCCTCGTTTATTCAGAAGACCTGAGCAGGCTAGGACTTTAGGGGAAGGAAGAGAGGTGGGGTGTATAAGATCATGAGAGAACTAGATCGGGTAAATGCAAGAGTCTTTTACCCAGTGTAGGGGATGAAAAACCAGAGGACATACATTTACGATGAGGAAAGAGTTTAAAGGAACTTGAGGGGCAACTTGTTTACACAAAGGTTGGTATGTATATGGAATGAACTGCCAGAAGAGGTAGTTGATCCAGGTACTATCACAAAGTTTAAAAAAACATTTGGACAAGTACATGGATAAGATAGGTTTTGAGGGATATGGGCCAAACGCAGGCAGGTGGGACTAGTGTAGTTGGAGCATGTTGGTCGGTGTGGGCAAGTTGAGCCGAGGGGCCTGTTTCCACGCTGTATGACTCTATGACTCTAACTAGTGTTGGCGCCATTTGTGCCTCTGGAGGTGCAATGATAATGCTAATCACACCAATATTCCTGGTGCTCGCGTGGCATTGTGTTTCTTGCACACCTTATAGGCATGCAAATTTGGCTTGTGATGCTGGAGAAAATTCAAAGACCTGTTAATGCATGGTATTAAAGGTACGAGTTATATTTTGTCAATATGACAGAGCATTTAAAACTGTATAGAGCTACGAGTGCATATATTATACATGAACATTAGAGCAAGTCATGTAGCCTCTCAAGATTGCTCAGCATTCAATAAGATCATGGTTGTACTGATCAAAAATATCACATTCATAATGATTTTGAGACATTAGGACATTTTTACATGTTTTGGTTAAATTCAACTGGATTTTGCTTCTCAATGCTGTTTTGAAAAATCAGATTTCGTCTTCTCTTAGACATGCTGAACTCTTCTTTCTTGACGGTTTTTTTACAACTTTGAAAGCATCGTTTAAAAACTAAATAAAACATCTCTGAAAGGTTGAGAATAATACAAAGACCCGACCCTCCGACCATGAAGTACGTGAAGACCCTTTTCTCAGTTGGCTTGGCAATGAAACAATCAACTATATTTGGGCAAGGGAACATGGAACACTTGACAAGACGAGGCAAATAAAATTGATGATAAATGCTGTGAAGAACATACAAAAACCCAGCTTCAAACCCGGTTTTAAATATGAGACTCATCAAATAAGTCCACCAGAGTCCGCCATGCTTCTTCCCCATGTTCTTGTACAGTCGGGTGCAATTTTCTCCATGTTTCATCTTGTGTTTTCTCTCCCTTTCTTTCCGATATGCCACGTGCAAGACGACCAGCAGTGAGGGTGTGGTGATACAGATCAACTGCAGGGCCCATATTCTTATGTGCGACATGGGGAAGTAATGGTCGTAGCAAGTGTTTGGGCAGCCTGGCTGCAAGGTGTTGCAGACAAAGTCACTCTGTTCATCTCCCCAAACACTTTCTGCCGCTACCACATAAACCAGGACTCTGAAGATGAAGACCACGGATAGCCAGATCCGTCCAAATCCAGTCGAGTACTTATTCACTCCACTGAGCACACCTTGTAATGTTCCCCAATCCATGGCACTTGCAATGTATTAACCCGTTGAGCTGAAATACAAACAATGGAAAACTTGATTGTTCCTTTTCATTTTATTTGATTAACATTGGATCAAGATCTATTAAATATTACAGAACTGGTGTCGCAACGTCGCCAACACACAAACCGACCTCCCTTCCATTGACACCTCATGCTACCTCATCAAGGCGGGCAGCATAATCAAGGACGAGTCACACCCTGGCTACTCCCTCTTCTTCCCTCTCCCATTGGAAAAGGTACAGAAATGTGAAAATGCGCACCTCCAGATTCAGGGACAGCTTCTTCCTAGCTGTTATCAGACAACTGAGCCATCCTAGCGCAACCAGAGAGTAGTCCTGAACTGTCTACCACGTCGGGAACCCTCGGACTATCTTTGATTGGACTCTACTGGCTTTACCTTGCACTAAACATTAAACACTTATCATGTATCTGTACACTGTGAAAGGCTCGATTATAAATATGTATTGTCTTTCCACTGGCTGATTATCATGCAACAAAAGCTTATTGCTATAACCTCGGTACACGTGACACTAAACTAAAACTGATACTGAAACCTTAAAAACAGAGAGAGAGCTGTTTTAATTAAGCTTCTGTGGTTAAAATATGCTGGCGTGTTCAGATCGTTCCTCATTTTATAGCGACAATGACAATGCAAAGTTTCAACAGGGAATATGTCACAGATGGCAGATGGGAACAGATATTCATTGCAAAAGTTCCCTCAATTTCCTCTCAACGTTCCTTCACCTATGAAATTTGTTTTTCAATCCAATCCAAACCAACGAATTAAAAATCTGCTCCTCTGTCCCAAGGGGAGCAAGGTACTGCCACAAGAGCTTAATTTAACATCTACTGAGTGGTTATCAATAGAAGGAACCAGAGTACAGGCTTTGGATGTGAAGAGATCTAATAATCAGCAGTTTTGGTGATAGTTTTCCTCTCCACTGACTCTCAATCTGGTGAAGGGTCTCAACCCGAACCTATTCCTTTTCTCCAAAGATGCTGTCTGACCTGCTGAGTTACTCCAGCTATTTGTGTCTGGTTTTAATGATAGGTTGAGTTGGAGCTCAGAACAAGCATAAGTATCTTTGATTCAACTTTGCTGGCTTTGATTTGTTCTTCCCATACCTTTTATTAATTTGTTCTTTGTACCCTTTTCATACCTCTAGTTTCCTTCTTCCCTGACTCTCAGTCTGAAGAAGGGTCTCGACCTGAAACATCACCTATTATTTTTCTCCAGAGATGCTGAATGACCCGATGAGTTACTCCAGCAAATCGTGTCTATCTTAAGTGTAAAGCAGTCTCTGTAGTTCCTTTCTAAACACAATTATTCTATGGCCAAAAACTCTTGAAGTGTTACACTCCGTAATTTGAATCACACTTGACTGTACACGGAGGCAAACTGTACAGCATTCACGCATCCATCCACACATCCCCTATCGTCAGTCTTTAAACCAAGTGATGCATATGGGAGAATTTAACACTTCTGACCACAACAACCAGAGGTAATGAAAGTAGCTTGCACTATTAAATGATAACTGATGACCTGAACCAGAGGACATCCAAGAGACCTAACATGTGCAGACGGTTTGTTCATTAGGTACCTAATCTCCTGGAACATACTGTAAATGCTGTGGGGATCCCCAGAATGAGCTAACATGACTTGTTTGTGCAGCATTTGAATACAACACTGAATTAAAATTTCTCGTTGGAGATGACCATGACCAAAAATCATGGGAAAACCTGAACAATCTCTGGAATAGCTTGTGACCATATCAAAAGAACACATCATAAAATGAACATCTTTAGCTGACTTCTGTGTAGTTGTGGTATCTGATTGAAAGATGGGTTAATCCCGGGTGCTCGATTGAATGTGCACATTGTGTGATAATGTATAAAAATGGTTCATAAGTTTGAAAGTTGCTGTGTGATACCGTTTGCAAGAAAGAGAACTATGCCGTTTAGGCTGTGAAACTCTGAAACTCCCTCTCATCAAAACCCGATTGAGGTCACTTTAACTGAAAATTTCCAAACCACAAGTAGAGCGGCACGGTTGCACAGCGGTAGAGTTGCTGCCTTACAGCGCTAGCAGCACCGGTGACCCGGGTTCAAACCTGACTACGGGTGCTGTCTGTACGGAATTTATACGTTCTCCCTGTGATCTCGTGGGTTTTTTCCAAGGTTTTTGATTTCCTCCCACACTCTAAAGACATACAGGTATGCAGGTAAATTAGCTTGGCCAAAGTGTAATTTGGTGCTAGTGTGTGTAGGATAGTGCTAATATGCGACGATCGCTGGTGAATGTGGACCCGGTGGGGCGAAGAGCCTGTTTCCGCGCTGTATCTCTATAACTAAAAACTAAAATTCAACTAAAAATGATAGAGTTTTGTTGGGCAAAAAACATTGTGATGTACTGAACGAAGGTGAATGGAAACATACAGCTGAACTACAATGTAATAGGATGGTGGAACCAGTTCCAGCAATTGAAAGCAATTGATTTCTGGTCCTATGTTGTTAAATGAAATTAGCAAAAGGAGAAATCAAATATGTTGTGATATTGATTGTGAACAAGAGCTGGCTATATATGACTAGTAACTAGAATGAAGTGTTCCTTCGGGCTACACTGCTTCTCCTACATTGGTATAGGTGTGCATTCTAGCCTACCCCTGCCCGACAGCCACTGTACCAAAAGATCAGCTTTGTCGAGGTACTGCAGTTCCCTGAAGTTTCGCAAAATGTCAGAAGGACTTAGCTTACGTTTTCGCTTGCCAGCTTTCTCAATCACACTCAAGCTACATTCCATTCCACTTTAAATTTAATTTTGCTCCAGACCAAATTATGCTACTGTTTTCCTCAATCGTTTGTGTTTTCTTGCCACTTAGACTTTATGGCTACATAACATGGCAGTTGTAATCATATTATCATCTCTGCAGCTCTTACCCTCACCGCAGCCGCTGTGGCACATCAAGTACATTCAATACAATCGCTCAGAGTACACATATTTGTTTAGTTTAGTTTGGCGATAAGTTACAGATACAGCAAGCATGAAAACAGGTCCTTTGGTTCACACTTCATCGTTCACCCGTCCACAATAGATTTATGTTATCACACTTTCTCATCCACCCCCGACACATTGCGGGCAATTTACAGAGGCCAATTAGCCTACAAACGCGTATGTATTTGGGATGTGGGAGGAAACCGGAGCACCTTGAGGAATCCCAGGTGGTCACAGTGAGAACGTGCAAACTCCACACAGAGAACACCTGAGGTCAGGAACAAATCTGGTTCTCTGGCACAGTGAGGCACAGCTGTGCACTGTTTAACCCTACGGCAGGAAAATGAATTCTCTTTGTCCGTGGAGTTTAACATTGTCGTTGCCTGTCTACCGTCACTCTGTTGATGGCACTCTTGGCTCGATGTGAAAAGCCTCTGGATTTAGACTTTAGACTTAAGAAATATCGCGTGGAAACAGGTGCTTTGGCACACCGATCTCCCTGTATACTAGCACTATCCTACACACTGGGAACAAGTTTAGAATTATACAGAAGCCAATTAACCTACAAACCTGTATGTCTTTGGAGTTTGGGAGGAAACCAGAGCACCCGGAAAAAACCTGCGGTCACAGATAAAATGTACAGATTCCGTACAGACAGCACCTGTAGTCAGGATCAAACCCAGGTCTCTGGTGTTGTAATGCAACAATGAATCCACTGTGCCAGCCTGCCACTGATTTAAATCCCATTCCAACAATTTATGCACAATTTTAGTTTAGTTTAGTTTAGAGATACAGCGCGGAAACAAGCCCTTCGGCCCACCGTGTTCACACCGACCAGCGATCCCCACACATTAACACTACACACACTAGGGACAATTTTTTACAGTTACCAAGCCAATTAACCTACAAACCTGTACGTCTTTGGCCTGTGGGAGGAAACCGAAGATCTCGGAGAAAACCCACGCAGGTCATGGGGAGAACATTCAGACTCCGTACAGACAGTACCCATAGTCAGGATTGAACCACGGTCTCCGGCGCTGCATTCGCTGTAAGGCAGCAACTCTACCGCTGCGCCACTGTGCCGCCCTGAAATATTTCAGCTGACATGCCGGAGTACTAACATGGGAGTAATGCAGATCCATTTGCATAATAATTCCATAATAAGCCTAGACCGATACAAATACCAATACTATTTCCTAAATTCAGGAGAAATGGTGATCCTATCAAATTTTAAATGTGAAAATGGTAAAGCAGAGACATCACTGATTGAGGGAAGAGAAGACAAACCAATAAAGAAATGTATTAAAAACATTCAATAACCTCTCCATATTAGATAATAAATAAGTAATAATTAATTTATTATTACAAAATATTACAAATGTGGATAAAGAGAAACATATTATTTCAAGATGTTAAACACAGATACTTTTCTGGTTCAACTAATAAATTAAATTCCAGACACAAATATAAATTACTCTCTCAAATCATTCCTTACTCACTGGAGCACATTCACTATCTGTCTGCTTTAAAGTAAGGTCAGTAAAGGTTTATAAGCAAGCAGTTTTGAATCACTGAAACAGAGTACTCAGGTTTAAGTAGCTTGCTATTTCAGCTCATTTACAAAATGGAGCCATTATTCAATAGAACAATCATCGGCATGCATAACATGCCCTTCATCTCGCTGTCAATATCTCCCTCAGCTTCCAGATATGGCCCCAATGAGGTACCTAAATGAAAATTACAAGACAGCTAAAGGGAATTGCTTGCGGAATGAATCACCCCACATTTCACATATATTCCTGTAGAATTTTTTCGTGGAGAATTTTAAAAAAGGTAAATGTTATAAATTTATAAATTAATGATTCACTTACAAAATAATTGTTTGTTGCCAAGAGTAGACTGAAGTTTAATTGAAAATCTCCTCCAAATTTTAGCTTCTTTAGCATGGCTTTCGTACTACAACACAACTCACTGGACAGACTGGTTTTAGAGATGAATGCTCGGATATTTTTAAAATACCAGTCGGACTCTGTAGGACCAGTAAAACATTAACCTTCCGTTTGGCAGTTACTAATTTTGTTTGGGGACGTTACCTATCGAAGAGTTCCGAAGAATTTATAACAGCTGAACTTGAAAAGCAGAATCATCCCTTTTTATTTGGCCCGACCATCTGAATGAAGTTTGAAGTACACGGACGTTAGGGCAATCGAGAGAACCTTACCAGATAATGTAGAAGCTACAGGTTTCCAGTTCCACAGCCTTGCACCAACACCGAATTCTAACATATTCCCATTGTCTTTGCTGTCTGTGGATATCCTGGCTGTCTTTCAGTTTTATTCATGTTACCACCAGTACAATTATTGGGTGGGTCTTAATGGGTTTGTTTCGGGTTGGGCTGGGACAGAGAATGGAGGATGTTTCCTACAGTATGACGTAGATGTGACATGTCGTCATTTGCATGAAATATCTTCCTGGTTTTTGCAATTTTACAACAATTGGAAGAGATTGTGTGTTTTTTTGGAAGCCTGCCAGTCACTTTAGTTCTTTCCTTGCTACAGATTACAAAAATGAGCATTTAAAGCTGCTAACAGTGGGATTAGCTAGTAAACATTTATTTGAAGGGGCAATTTAACAATCCAGCAGTCTAAGTGCTTCATGTCTAATGCTTTATATTGAGCTGCGGTTTCAAACACACCCTGTTCAATTATAATGCGTTCCAATGTTTGACAAAGTTCACCATACCTGTCCAGAAATGTGGCTGATCCACTTTCAGAAAGAGGCTCCCTCTTCATGTCAGTTTGCTAGTTTTAATTCCTGTACCTGCCACTTTTGGGGGATAAGCTTCTTGTACTATCACCCCACAGTTTCCAGTTTGACTATTGAAATTAAGATGAAAGCGAGGTGACATTCCCCTCATATTATCTTCTCTCTGAACTTTACATTAAAATCAGCAAATTAAGAGACGTAGGTGTGAACATGCGGCATTTATTTATGTGTTGGATCTCTGCCCTTTGTTCCAGACTGTCAATATAATTTAGATTTGCTGCAAGCAACAGATGAGCAGAATCCTGCCAGTGCCATAAAATTTCAAGGACATTTGTTGATTTAAAAAAAGTTTCAATCAAATGCAACATTAGCGAATCAAATGCAACAAATGCAACAATATTTCAAAACTATACACTTCCCCGTCAAAGAGCACAAAGAAACCTTGCTGGCAATCACATCTTGTCACATGAATTAAGAGAAGTTTAACATTAGAGACTTTAAGGGTGCCTCAAATTGTACTTGCAGAACTGTTGTATTAAGAGGGCTATCAGATACCAAGACAATTTTTCAGCCTGGGCCGCTGAGCATTAGCATACTGGAATAATATAAATAATTCACCCAGAGTATGACATTATCCGTCAGATCTTACAGAGGGCTTCTGTTGTCCGCCTGCTCTTGTTCTCAGAGTTCTTGAAGAACTGAAATCATCTCTTGCTGAATAACTAACGGAAGCAGGAAACACAAAATAAATTCTTTAAATATGTTATTGATGGGCTCAGTAGGAGTAATTTCTCCTCTGAGTCAGAAGATTAAATATGCAATGACAGTCCAATGGTTTGTGTCCATAATCTAGATTTGCATTTCAGTGGGAAATAATTCACTGGGAAACCGGAATTATCAGATGAATGTATGCGGGAAACTGAGAACTTTTCTGTCCTTTATGCTCAAAGAAAAATAAATTACGGAACGACCAAGAGTAGATTTTAGCAGAAATCTCCTTGTGCCCCGAATAACATTCACATTCTCTTCCCATCCATTTGCCCCTCAGTGGTGCACGTGGTAGAGACACTGCTTCACTGAACCAGTTGGCCGGGTTTAATCCTGACCTCAGGTGCCTACCTGTGCCATATAGGTTTTGTTTGGGTGCTCCTTTTAAACACACATACCAAATATGTGCAAATTGTTTGGTTAATTGGCCACTGGTATGGCACTGAGTTGATGGGAATGTGAGAGAGGGATGAAAAAATGGGATTAATGTAGGATTGATATAAATGGTTAATGCAAATGCGATGGGACGAAGGGCTTGTTTCCTTGCTGCGTTTCTCCTTAACACCAGGAGAAAAAGAACCGCTGACCATTTTGCCTTTGAGCAACTTGCAGTCTATAAATTGAGGGCCACAAATTTTTGTTCTCCAAAAAAGTATTTGAAATGCTGCCAAAAATTTCTGGGTTGTTTTAAGATTGTGAAAGATACCATACATCGGGGCAGCACAGTGGTCTAGTGGTCGAGTTGCTGCCTTACTGCGCCAGAGACTCGAGTTCGTCCTCCCTGTGACTGGCGTTGGTTTTCCTCACACACTCCAAAGACGTACGGATTTATAGGATAATTGGCTTGGTATAATTGTAAATTGTAAGTCATTGTAAGTATGCAGGGGTCGGCGCGGATGCGGTGGGCCAAAGGGCCTGTTTCCGCGCTGTATCTCCAAAACTCGAAACTAAAAAATGGTAAGTCACTTAAAAAATATTGAATTCCCTGCTGCAAGGATTGCCTTCATCCAGCTGGTGGTGCTGTATGATGATCACCATCATATCCACAGCCACTCAAGCATGTTGGATGTGAAGTAGTTTCCTCTTCCAAGAGACCGGTCTCGTAACTGCATCGCAAGTATAGATGGGCAGAATGGTTGGCAGCTGAGTTAGAAGGCTACAATGGTGCAGTGGTACTGTCTGGCTGGGTTAGACTCAACTGCGACTGAAATACGTTTACAGAAACATGTAAATGGAATCAGCATTATCATGCTTCACAATTCTTCAGTGAACATTATCATTACTGTTGGTATGGAAGGAGCCTGAATTAAGTTTTCAGTTTAGTTTAGATTAGTTTAGTTTAGAGATACAGCGTGGAAGCAGGCCCTTTGGCCCACCGGGTCCGCACCGACCAGCTGTCACTGCACATTAACACTATCCTTTACATGCTAGGGACAATTTGCACTTATACCAAGCAACTAACCTAGAAACCTACATGTCTTTGGAATGTGTGAAGAAACTGAAGAAGAAAAAAATGGCAGATGGAGTTTAACCCAAACAAGATGTTGCACTTTGGGAGGTCAAATTTAAGAGGAAAGAATGGACAATTGGCAGGTTCCTGAGGAGAATTGATTTACACAAGAATCTTGGGGTGCACGTCAATGCTCCATGAAGGTGGCAGCACAAGTAGAGAGAATGGTAAAGAAAGCTTATGTCATGCCCACCTTCATTGGTTTGGACATTGAGTATAGTAATCAGGAAGTCGTGTTAACCCATATAACAGCTTGGTTGGGTCACTGTTGGAGTGTTGTGTGCAGTTCCAGTCACCCCATCAAAGGAAAAATGTGGACGCTTTTGGAAAAGGTTGCAGAAAATGTCACCAGGATGCTGCCTGGAGTGGAGGTTATTAGATAAAAGGAGAGGAAGAACAAACTTGGATTGCTTTTGTTGGCGTGCTAAAGGCACAGACAGGATAGCTAGAGTATTTTTTCCAGAGTGAAAATTGTCAAATACTAGAGGGCATCGTTTTCAGGTGCGAGGGAAACAATTTAAAGGGAATTTATAAGGCATGTGTTGTTTATACTGGCAGTGATAAATACAAAGTAAATGCAGTGCCAGAGGACGTAATGGGAACAGATCCAATAGCAATGTTTAAGAGGAGTTTACACAGGCAGATGACCAGGCAGGGATAGAAAGGCTATAGACGATGCAGGGAAAAATAAGATTAGTTTAGTTTGGCATCATAGTCTGCGCAGACATAATGGTCCACTGGACCTGTTCCTGCATTGTCCTGTTCTATGTTTTATCTTCCAGGATAGCATCAGAGGAATGGATCCAACCTGGGCGCCTGGAGTTTTGAGGCAGGAGTTGCTGTATCACCATGCCAACTCTTCAGTGTAGGGTACCTACTGAGAGATCTTTTTTTCCTTCAGGAAGATAATTAAGGGATTCCAATCTGTGGAAGAACCCCAAAATTGAATCCGAAAGATCTGAAACTACTTTGAATATTGAGTCCGTGGTGTAGGTTGACACTTCCACAGAGAAAGGAGGAGGGCTGTGGTGTGAAAGCAGATGCCTTTGAGATGTAAAGATTTACTCAAACATCCCTCTTCCTTCAAGATGGACGTAAAGGAATACATGGTTCTAGCAAGGCATAAGTTCAAGTAAGTTTTTACATCATGAGAAACGCCAGAAGCAGTGAATAGAAAAAAGGTCCAGTACTGAGACAGGGCTAGTTTTTCTTCCCTGAGCAAGGAGACATGCCTTAATCGCATGTTCACAAGTTATAGGAGTAGAATGGTTGATCTCTGCCTCCTAATCCCATTTTCCTGTCTTCTCCCCATAACCCTTGACACCCGTTCTAATCAGGAATTTGTCTATCTCTGTCTTAAAAATATCCACTGACTTGAGTTCCACAGCCCTCTGTGCAATGAGTTCCAAATAATGAACTATCCTCTGACTAAAGAAGTTCCTCCTCATCTCCTTTCAAAAAGAGTGCTCTGAGGCTTTGACCTCTGGTTCTAAACTCTCCCACCAGTGGAAACATCCTTTCCACATCCACTCTATCTATGGCTTTCATTATTCTGTAAGTTTCAATGAGGTCCCTCCTCCACCTTCTAAACTCCAGCGAGCAGAGGCCCAGTGCTGTCAAATGCTCGTCATATGCTAACCCATTCATTCCTGGAATCATTCTTGTAAACCCCCTCTGGACCCTCTCCAGAGCCAGCACGCCCTTCCTCAGATATGGGGCCCAATTTTGCTTGCATTACTCGAACATGGCCTGACCACCGCCTTATAGAGTCTCAGCAGTCTTGAGGAAGGGTCTTGATCTGAAACATAACCCATACCTTCTGTCCAGAGATGCTGCCTCTCCCGCTGAGTTACTCTAGCTTTTTGTGTCTACCTTACAAATAGCTGTTAAGGCAATCTTCAAATTTACACAACCATTACCTTCTTCGTGAAGAAACCGGCAGTCACTCTGGGCACCGCAGACTACCAAAATGACATTGTCACAGTGACTGAAAAGTCTTTTTGAGTTATACTGATTGGGAAACAAGTGTAATCATGCAATAACAGTAAATAACTCAGTTCCTCTTATCAGGCCACGGGATCTTTCACATACGACTGAGCAAGTAGAATGTTCTTTGTTCAACTTTCCCGATCTTATGAAACAGGAGACAATTCAAAAATAATTGGTTGGAGGCACTCAGGTCATTAAAGGTGATACATCAATAGAGAGCTTTACTAGTTTGTCAACTGCGCTTCCATGTAATCTCAAATATAAACGTAGGTTAGGGGCCTGTCTGTCCCACACATAGTTTCCAATCTTTTGCTTCTGTCCTGTGTTCCCCTAGCCATAATTATGAAGACTGATGAATAGTCAATCAGAGCTGAGCGCTGTAATTCCAAGTGGTTTTCATCTTAATCGCTAAAATGAGTTAAATTAGTAAAATAAAGTGTAGTTGCAAAAACACTTGTCACTGTTGGTGTTGCGTACTTCCCGGAACAATAGCCAACATGGAGTAAGCTGTGTAACAATAGTTCACTGATTACCTTCGAACTTTAAACATCACCATAACCTACACAAATTACCCTCACAGGCACTGGGTTTGTCTCGTGTATGTTATTTTTGCTTTGCTGGGGATATTTGGACAAGTCTAGACAAGATGATCCAGCCTGCAGCACCGAGAGTGCAGGCAGGCTTGTTGGACTTGCTCATCCATATTCAGAGATATTATATTTCAACTTCTCTTTTCAAAGAGAACACTGTCAAAATTTCTTCCCAGATCATTTACCATCAAGATTCGAATACTGATTGACTGGCCTTCTCGAGCACCATTTCCTTCTTGTTACAGTGGTGCTTCGAAGGAACATCCAAACACCATCCATTTCTCAGCTGTATTTGCCAATCCCTCTACTAACACTGACCTAATGACTGTAACTTAATACTAATCTCAGATTACTTCACCTTCAAGGGTTTAGAGATATAGTGCGAAAACAGGCCCTCACAATTATTAGTAGCTTTCTCATGCATGGAAATTGGACATTCAGTCTTATTAGGGGTAGTAAATGGGTCCAGGTCTGGTGGCACTTCCCAACCAGAGGAAAGAATGTTTTTCTTTCCTGCATCCGTGGAGGACCGCCGTGCGGGAGGGGGAAGAACAATGGAGGACCCGGCGAGGGGGAACCGCTATGGGGGGGGGGGGGGGGGGGGGGGGGGGGGGGGGGGGAGAACAAAATGAGGAGCCGGCGTGCTCTGTAACTTTGTCAGCACCATAGATGGCCGCTCTTTGTATACATTGGGTATACAAGCAAATAATGTTACTGTGCCTTGTCGCATGTGACAATAAAGTATTCCATTCCATTCCATGACACCTCGGCCTGCGTCTTTCACCGTGGGCAGCTGCTTGACAGATATGCAGCAGCAATGTCATTCGTCCCCATATCCATGAGAAGTGGGCCTGCGCTTTTCAATGAGATCTCTCCAAGACCATTTTGGTTGGCATGAGGATAAGGGAGAATGGTAGGGACAGGCTTTGGCTTGGATGGTGGTAAATGGAGGGAATAGCAAGGGTGGGAGAGGATAGTTGTGGGGATATTTCTTCTGGAGTTGATACCACAGACTATAGAATGGGTGTGATGGAGACCTGTGCTCATGGGTGATCTCAAGCTCCTGTGATCAGGAACATCGCAGGATCATGGATTGATAGATCGGGGCGCTACATTTACCAGCTTACAGCTTCCTCAATGTTTACAAAGGGCTGCCAGCTCTATTTTTGTACTGTATATAACAAAAATATTGGAAGATGCTATTTTGCACAAACAAAAAATGTCCTGGATGTGTGCGTGTGCATGTGAGTGTGTGTGTGCGTGTGTGTGTGTGTGGGGTTTGTGTGGCATAGGGTTGTTACTTGTGTATAATATCTCATTTTATAGTGAGTTATTTACAAAGATTGGAAGTCCTCTTGGAGACACAAGCATCTGCAGATGCTGGAATCTTGAGTAAAATACAAAGTGCTGGAGTAACTCAGCGGGTCAAGGAGCATCTGTGGAAGGAACGAATAGGCAATGTTTCAGTTCAAGACCATTCTTCAGACTTACTCAAAACATTGCCTATCCATTTCCTCCACAGATGTTGCCTGATTTGCTCAATTACTCCAGCACTTTGTGCTTCGTCACAATTTGTGTTAACAAAGAATATAGAAAAGTACACAGAAAAATCTGAAGAAGGGTCTCGATCCGAAACGTCACCAATTCCTTCTCTCCAGAGATGCTGCCAGTCCTGCTGAGTTACTCCAGCATTTTGTGTCTACCTCAGCAAACAGGCCTTTCAGCACAAAATATGTGCCAAACATGACGCCAAGCTAAACTAATCTTTGACACCAAACTAAACCCATCCGTTCCCTGCATATCTGTGTGCCTATCAAAAAGCCTATTAAATAGCACCATTGGACCTGCCTCTTCCCCCACCACACATTGCAGCAAGTTCCGGGGATCAGTGGATCCTCGACTTCCTGACCAACAGACCCCAATCTGTGCGGATAGGAGACAAATCGTCCTCTACGATATTCCTCAATACTGGTGCTCCGCAATTGGGTTCTCAGCCCCCTTCTTTATTCCTTGGACACCCATGGCTGTGCAACCGTGCACAAATCTAATACAGTTTTCAAATTTGCAGATGACACCTCCATTGTGGGCCGGATATCCAATTATAATGAGACAGAGTAGAGGAAGTAGATTGAGAACCTCGAGTCCTGGTGTCAAGACAATAACCTTTCTCTCAATGTCAGTAAGGCAAAGGAGATAGTCATTGACTTCACGAATCAAAGTGGTACACATACCCCAGTTTGCATTGACGGCACTGAAGTAGAGATGGTTGAAAACTTCAAATTCCTAGGAGTCAATATCACCAACAACTTCTCCTGGATCACCCATATTGTAGAAATGACCAAGAAAGCACACCAACGCCTCTACTTCCTTAGAAGGCTCAGGAAGTTTGGCATGTCCCCAACAACTCTCACCAATTTCTACAGCAGCACCATAGAAAGCTTTGTATTGGGATGCATCCAGCTTGGTTTGGGAACAGCTCCATCCAAAACCTGTAAGAAATGTGAATTGCAGCTAATTCTGGATGCAGCCCAGACCATCACACAAACCAACCTCCCTTCTATTGATTCCATTTATACCTCACGATGCCTCAGCAAGGCCAACAGCATAATCAAGGACGAGTCGTACCTTGGCCACTCCGTATCCCATCTCCCACCGGGCAAAAGATATAGAAGTGTGAAAATGCACACATTCAGATTCAGGGACATTTTCTTCCCAGCTGTTATCAGGCAACTGAATCATTCTACCACAACTGGAGATCAGTCCTGGACTACTATCTACCTCATTGGTGACCCTTGGACTATCTTTGATTGGACTTTACTGGCTTTACCTTGCACTAAATGTTATTCCCTTATCACATATCTATACACTGCAAATGGCCGATTGTAATCATGTATCGGCTTTTCCGCTGACTGGTTATGGCCCTGTCTCACAGTGCGAGTTGACCCACGAGGTACCCCGAGTGGAAGACACGTGGTTGTGTACGAGACTTCAAGTTTATGTTCAAGTGTTTAACCGAGTTCCCACAGGTATGTCATTTCTGCGATGTTCCAAGTTCCTCCTCTGAGTTACCAAGTTCCTCTCCCGTTACTCTTGAGCCAACCGTGAATTAAGGTATGTTTTAATAAAGCAACAATGTTAAAAGACATCTCCATCCTGTGGCTTTGAGTTATTTCAGTGTGGCCGCATCTATTGATACGACCTACAAAGGGAAAATGCGCACCCTCCAGTAACCAATAACGTGGTAAGTGCATTTCTTGGTGCTTTATGTTTTTAAATACTGTATTTCCCGGGGTGGGGGGAGAGCTCAGTTCATAGTATTTGGGGAGTCTGGCGTTGTGAAGGAGGGGATTGGGGTCAGTAACCCACATGTCACACTCCAGTCAGAGTGCAGGTAGATGGGACTAGGCGACAGTAAACCGCACGGAGTAAAAGGGCAGAGATGGCCTGTTTCCGTGCTGTCATTGCTATATGTTTTATTGTGGCCAGGGAGTGAATTAGCTTGGGTGGCTGCCGCAGCGCTCCGGGCACGGACAGCAGAACTGGCCGCCACTTCCGAGGAAGGAAGCAGCTCGGGTGACTGACTTTGAGCGGCCGCCGGGACCCGACAGCAGACACACACACACAGACAGACAGAGCGACACACACACACAAATACACACACACACACACACACACTGGCGAGAGATTTAGATTTGAAATGCAGGGGATGATATTTTGCGGAGTTACCCAGCAGTAGGCAACCCAGGAACCACGCAAAGTATATATACATATACACATACACATATACATATACACATACACATATACATATACACAGGTCTGGGGAAGACAGAGAGGGGAACAATGAGGACACGGAAGTTTAGTGGGGAATCTCATTGGTTATTATGTGGGAAGGAAGTCCAGATGCTGGTTTAAAGATAGACGAAATGCTGGAGTAACTCAGCGGGACAGGCAGCATCTCTGGGTAGTGGTCTAAGGAAAGGTCTCGACCCGAGACATCATCATTCCTTCTCTCCGGAGATGCTGCCTGTCCCACTGAGTTACTCCAGCATTGTTCGTGTGTGTGTGTGTGAGTTACTCCAGCATTGTGTGTGTGTGTGTGTGTGTGTATATGAGTTACTCCAGCATTGTGTGTGTGTGTGAGTTACCCCAGCATTGTGTGTGTGTGTGTGTGTGTGTGTGTGTGTGTGTGTGTGTGTGTGTGTATGTGTGTGAGTTGTGTGTGTGTGTGTGTGTGTGTGAGTTACCCCAGCATTGTGTGTGTGTGAATCATGAATTGCCAAGACACAAGGCACTGTAAATACAAATAATGTCATACACAAGAAAGGGCAGATGCTAGTTGAAAAAAGTGAACACATGGGGCTGGAGAAATTTGGAAATGTCATCCCGTTACCCATTCCTTCTCTCCAGAGATGCTGCCTGCCCGCTGAGTTAAAAGAGTTCCCACGGTAGACTCACGAATCACTAAGGTAAACGAGTTTAAAATGTTTCAATTTTTAACTTGAACTGTAAATTTGACTCGTGGAAAAAATCAAACATGTTTGATTTTTTTCACGAGTTACCAAGTTTCACGGGTACCTGCCATTAGCACCACGAGTCACTAAGTTGCTCACAAGAGTTCCGACGTTCCCGCTACGTTTAGTGTACGTGATTACCGCGAGTGACAACTCTGGGTCACTCGTGGGTCAACACGCACCGTGAGACAGGGGTTTTAGCATGCAACAAAAGCTTTTAAGTGTATCTTGGTACATGTGACAATAATGTTAACTAAACTAAACTGAACCTACTCTGTGTAAAATACTTGCCCTGCGCAACTTCTTTAATATTTTTCCCTTTCTTTTTTTTAGTTTAATAACTTTATTTTGGTTTTCAAGTTATAAACATAAATTTACACAGAACACCAACAAACAGTACAGAACAGTACAAAACTTATATACCCCCCTCCCATCCCCAAGGCGCAAAAAAGAGAAAGAGAAAAACAAAATAATAATAATAATAAAAAAATTTAAATAAAAAAAAGGAGTCTTTGTGTTCAAATGTCACGTGTTAACAACAGCAACATACAAATATAAATAGATGATTATGACTGTGTAGACCAAATATCCTATAGCAAGCAAGATAGTCCACTCAACGAAAAAGATATAGTGCGGTCATGGGCAGAATCATGGGTAATTTTCGGCCACATTTCCATAACCACCTTCCGTCTCCGCCATCTTTGTCCGCCATAGTGGAGCAAAGATACTAGTGTGGAGACAGAAGCCGGTTACGGAAACATCCTCATAAAAATCAAAGATGTTTGGTAAAAATCTTCTCCTCATTTTCTTTCTGCCTCTCTGCCTCACAATAAAAAGCAAAAAGATGCCTATGTTCCTTCCACAGTGAAGTCTGGCCCGGATCAGCACAGCTGGGACACCAAGATAAAGTTGCGGGGAGGTTGCGATGTATTTTTATGTAATGTTGCCCCTTGTCTGGGCCTTGTGTCCGAAATAAAGTTTATCATTATATATACAAATCTGGTGAAATATATATGTGTGTGTGTTACATGATTATATGCATCTATTTCCGGAAGTGGCGGCGCTGCGTGGCAGCTGCGGCTCACCTGCAGTCCGTCTGTTTTTTTCTTTTTTTTTTGTCTTTTTGTGTCCTGTTCTAGTTAGAATTTGGGTTTATTAGGCTGTGTTTGTGTGGGGAGGGGGGGGGAGGGTGGGAGAAACAAGGTTTTAGTCTCTCCCTTCGGGGGGATGCGACCTTTTCCTTGTCGTGTCCCCGTCACCGTCTCCGTCTGTGCTGAGGCCTAATGGCGGAGCTGGTGGCCTCGGAGCTGTGGCGAGCGTTCAGAGCTCCAGTGTTCCAGCGGCGCGGCGGCCCGGCTTCGGGGTCTTCGGGGCTTCGGCGCTCCAGCAGTTGCTCCAGCGGTGCTTCAGCAGCGGCCCGGCCTCGGCGCTCCGGCGCTCTCCAGCGGCTCTTCAGCAGCGGCCCGGCTTCTGCGCACCGCGCTCTCCAGCGGTGCTCCGGCAGCGGCCGGCTTCGGGGCTTCGGCGCTCCAGCAGTTGCAATTCAGCGGCTCTTCAGCAGCGGCCGCGGCTTCGGCGCTCCGGCGGCTCTCCAGCGCGGAAAGCTCCAGCAGCGGCCCGGCCTTCGGCGCTCCGGCGGCTTCTCCAGCGGCTCTTCAGCAGCGGCCCGGCTTCGGCGCTCCGGCGGCTCTCCAGCGTTCCAGCAGCGGCCCGCTTCGGCGCTGGCGGCTGTCCATCGGTGCTCCAGCAGCGGCCCGGCTTCGGCGCTCCGGCGGCTCTCCAGCACGGCCCGGCTTCGGCGCTCCGGCGGCTCTCCAGCGTGCTCCAGCAGCGGCCCGACTTCGGCGCTCCGGTCAGCTCCAGCGTTTCCCGTGGTCGATCCTGACTGGGAGCTGTGGTGGTGTTCCAGCATTCCGGCAACGGCGGCGGTGACGGCCTGGCTTCGAGGCTCGCCGCGGGCCTAGTGGACGATGACATTGGAGGCCTGGATTGCCTCAGTACAGAGGGGGAACATGTAGGGGAAAAAGACAAAGACTTCAAGACTTTTGCCTTCCACCACAGTGAGGAGGTGCCTGGTGAACTCACTGTGGTGGATGTTAAATATGTGTTTATTGTGTGTTTTGTTTTAATTTATTACATGTTATGACTGCAAGGTAACAAATTTCGTTCAGACCGAAAGGTCTGAATGACAATAAAGGAATCTGAATCTGAATCTGAATATCACATTTATATATATGTGTGTAGACAAAAGTGCTGGAGAAACTCAGCGGGTGCGGGTTCGATTTTCCATCTTGTGCAGTTCCTTCTTAAACATATATGTCTGTATGTGTGTTCTTTCCTACACAATCTAATCAGTTGTATGGTCGCTGAATAAAACCATCCTTAAGTTATACATCATTTTTTAATCTAGCTCAAAACAAATGTTATTTTGTTAAATACTTCATTTAGATAACCCCATCATTACAGACAGATCTTATTTCACTCTCTGGCTATTGGGAAGGTCAGGCCTATTTTATTGTTGAAAACAATTCCACAGACTCAAAGACACAAAAAAACATTAAGGAACATTAAGGAACATTCCAAGATTCCAAGAGCAGAGCAACTGGAATCTTCATATTGCGATTATTTTTCAAATCCCACAGTTGTGAACAGTGTGATGAATTACAGAGTGCAAGAGTAATACAAAAATCAACTCCAACTCAAACACAGCACATGAGCCATTTTAAAAGAAAAGCTTTTCAAAAAAACATTAAAAAAGACTATTAACAGAATCATAATTTGTTAACATATTAATCTTTAACAAAATGTAACAGAATTATGAATGAACAGAATTGTGAATCTAACCTTATATCACACACACAAACTGTTCCCCCGCAACGCCGAGAGGGATTTACAAAGTCAGGTCGGGTCGGGTTACTGAAATGGATGAAAAAAAGGCCCACGTTCCACTCCGTTGCGTACTACACGTCAGCCCATTGCATTTACAATGAGTGTTCTGCTCTGCTATGAGTATCTTGTGTAGGCATATTTTCAAATAAAGGAAACATCTTCAATAAAATCTATAAAAGGGTTCCAGGTCAGAGCGAAGTTTCTGCGGGCCTTGCACCGTTTATACCTCATCTTTTCCAAGGGTAAAAAGGAGAGCACCTCCTTTAACCACTGCAAAAAAGATGGAGCTCCAGTTGAAAGGAATAAGCCTGCGAGCAAGCAATGATGCAAATGCTAAAGCATTTGCTTGTAAATTTGTAAGCTTACAGTTTGGGATCGATTCCAAAGATAGCTGTGTGCAAGTCAGGATTTATAGTCCGTCTGCAGATATGGGAGAATTTTTTCCCTTTCACCTTAAACCTTTGTCCTCTCGTCTTCCACCCTGGGGAAAAAAAGAAAGTTCTTACAGTCTACCCTGTCTGTGCCTCGCATAATTTTTTTGTACTTCTATCAGGTTTCCCCTCAACTGACATTCAAGAGAGAACAATCCAACTCTCTCCAACCTCGCCTTATAATTAATGCTGTCTACTCCATGAATCATTCTGGCAAACCTCTTCTGTATCCTCTTCTAAGCCTCCACATCCTTCCTGTAATGGGGCGACCAGAACCATATGCAATACTTCACATGTGTTCTAAAGAGCTGAATTATGACTTCCTGACTCATGCCCCGACCAATGAAGACCTTAAAGTTGTAAAATAATTCAGACAAGATCTTTCATGTTGATTAATTTAGGGTTAATTGTGGCAGGAAGAGCTGTTCATTTTCTTGATGGGCGAGGCTTCAACAGGAAATCAGCATACACACTTCAAAGAAAGCACAAAATAGTGCTTAAGGTCCTACATTTTTAGAAAATGTTGGCCATAAAACTTCATAACTTTGGATTAATACAGGTGTCTAGGTTATGGTGAGAACGCCAGCAGAAATAGAGTTAGGAGGAGGAAGAGATAGATCAGCTGATTGAAGGCAGAGTGGACTCCCTATCCTATGGCAGAGTAGACGCCTAATTTCTACTCCTACCCTATTCCTTAATATCATACAACTTCAAGATGTGATTTTCAGAGCATTTCTAATGTCATTTTTATTAATCCAGGTAGTTTTAGACTCCTTAGGGTTCCCTTTGCTCCTTCTGTTTTCTGGTTGACAGAGGACTTATTATAAAGCATTTTTTTTGTAGATGACAACAATGCAAGTAGTTTTACCCAAGTTTGTAGATTAACCAACACTTCTCGTTGTCAAATTGGATTTTTCAATGCCAACAACATCAGTCCTTAGAGCAGAATTCCATTTATTACTTTAGTACCCAGTCAATTGGTAAAGGTGCTGCCTCACAATGCCAGAGATTGGTGTTCGATCCTTACCTTGGGTGCTGTCTGTGTGGAGTTTTCAATATTTTCCCTATGACCATTTGGGTTTCCACTGGATGCTCTGGTTTCCTCCCACATCCCATCGATGTACGAGTTTGTGGTTAATTGGTCTCTGTAAATTGCCCGTAGAGTGTAAGGAGTGGATGTAAAAGTGGGATAACATAGAACTAGTGTGACAGGATGATTGATGGTTAGCGCTGGACTCAGTGGGCCTGTTTCCATGTCGTAGCTTTCAATTAATCAATTCAATCAAAACCCATACATATTCTTTGTTACTGATTTTAAGGAACATGCCTGGTACAACTGATTGTAATCGCTACTGGAAAATGACAAGTTGAAAAGAGTACGTCTTCATGATGTAAGAGGAAGCTGGCTGTAAACATGCCTAAAAATGGCTGTTATACTGTACAAAGTTAACTCCACCTGTATATATTGCGTACACTGATTACAAAACATTTGGAGAAAGAATGTCAAGGATTTCTCATGCCTGGGAGTGAGGCTTAATTGTAATCACTGCTTTAAAAAGATTAGCGGGGTTTATGAGGCATGAGCCTGGCATAGTCTGAACCTACTTTCCACTGGGCAAAAATCCAGAATATTGAATCATTAGTAGGATAAACATGTGAACCACAGCTCATAATGAGTAATGATGAGTTGCAAGAGGGTGTGTGCGGCACTCATGAATGGTATTATTGTGAGGTGCTATTGAGCGAATAATAATAGTAAGATTAAATGAGAACTTACCAGTTTGAAGTTTGATCTTTATTTTATGAGGAGTTACGATGAGCGATTACGTGAAGAACCCCGCCAGCCCGCATGTGCGTCAATCTTCAAAGCTGTGGTGTGAAATCAGAGGTAACTGTAATTGAAGTAACATAGTAAGATTAGAAACCTAGAGCTACCAGATGACCTTTTGATATGAGGGTTGGGAGCGGTGGGCACGTAATCGCTCGTAGTAACTCTCATAAAATAAAGATCAAACTTCAGACTGTAAGTTCTCATTTAATCTTACTATTTTAGTTCGGAGTCACGTGAGTGATTCCATGACGAGTTCAAAGCTCTGTGATTTCATGGCGTAGATACGAATCCAGGCATCATCATGCATCGATTGACCCAGGATGAGTGAATAATAAACAATGCACTAACCACGGCATTGATATGAACATGTGGAGTGGTTTATTTAACAAAGAAAAACAAGCGACCCCCTCCCCCCCAGGGGTACACTAATGAAACATAACCTAAAGTAGACTGTGCGAAAGCCCCCCAGTCTGGTAATCGCTCTTATAGAATCTTTGAAAAGTCAGTTCATTTGACCATCCTGCGGCCCCGAGGATATGGTCGAGAGGGACGTCCATTGCCCTCGCTAGCTGGACGTTGATGCCGTCCTGGTGGAGTGAGATTTAAAATTGTCAGTGTCCACTCCTGCACAAACCAGAACCTTTCTTGTGCATTTTTTTGCGGCTGATAAATAATGCTGATTCTGAGCTTCTGAGGCTCTTGGTGAACCTTGATTATAATGTAGCTGGTGCGAAACAACACACAATCATAAATCCGTGGGGTATGCGAAAAATTAAGCTTGAACCCGAGACACCCCTGTCTGCTCTGTTAATTACATCATATAAATGCAAAACGTTACGTTATTTCCAGATGACATCATCCTGTCCAGTCACAGCTTTTGCAACGTCGGGACCCGTTGCGCTGAAACCAGTGCCATGAGCAAGACCACCTTTAGGGTGATTTTGGGCAAAGACAGGGATGTGGCTGGAGCCCACTGATGAAGCAGCACGAGTACCACACTCACATCCCAGATTTCAGAGTACCTAGGCCTGGGGGGATTGGAATTAAAAATACCCTTCATAAACCGGGATATTGAAGGGTGAGATCCAACAGAATGTTGTTCCGACCCCAGCCATAAATAAGATGACAGGGCACTCCTGGCAATATTGATGGCACTATAGCTCAACCATTCATCAAAATATAGCATTGACAGAAACTCTAGCACGTCTGAGATGTGTGCCGTGTGATATGTTATTTCCCCTGTAAACAGAACATCTCCAATTTCCTGACATTAGAGATGTACTGTTTTTTGGTACTATCCCTCCAGGCCGCAGTGATCACATCCACGGTATGAACGGATAGTCCAAGCCCCAGGTATGGTCTCCTTAGAATCTGCAAATGAATAGATCAATACGGTCATATAATGGATGTTGTTCCCCAGTTACAGGCTACACCAGTAGCTTACTACGTTTCAGGACAGTCATAAGCCGCTGTGTTATTATTCACAAAACGAGTGGGAACCATGGGTGAGTAGGCCAGTCGGGTACCACCAAACCTCCTGAGGCGGAGTCCTGCTTGAACTTGAGCAAGCACAGACTGATGAGGCAAACTTTGCAAAATCCATATAAAAACATTCCTCCCCAGTGTAGCGAGAATGCATCTACCACTACTGCCCCTGGGTCTGGTTCCCATGAAACATACTTCGGTAACTGGTGAATGAGTCTGGTATCGATATCTGGCATCCCATACCGAGCAACAATATCATTAAATACATCATGATTCAACATCCATTCGGTGTTGTCATTGAATTTGCGTGACCTGGTGTCCGCCACCATGTTGAATCTACCTGGTAGGTAGATAGCTGAAACCCAAATGTTTCTTGTAATACACCAGTGCCAAATATGTTTAGCCAAGTTTCTAACCAATTCTATCACAAGTTTCCGACTTGATTCCACCCATGTAATTAACATACGCTACTGCTGTAGTGTTGTCAATCTGAAACTGGTCATGCAAGTGACGCATACTAGTACAATAAGCCTTAAGACCATAGAATGCTCCCAACAGTTCTAAATAATTAATCCCATATGATTGAAGAATAAATGCCTCTTGCATATTCCATCTGCCGCCACAGCCAGAGATGGTATCAGTAGCACCCCATCCTACGGCACTAACATCAGTCTGCAAAACAACTGAAGGTTTCTCAATCAGAACTTTACTGGAGCAACTCGAAATGTTCATTATCCACCACTGCACTTCAGCAATGGCTTCAGCTGGTAATTGCATGGGCCTGTTAAAATGACCTGCATTTATCCTGAGTGCCTGCATCTTTGCACGTTGTAAATTTTGGTAATGCAAAGGTCCAAACTGTGCAGCTGGAAAGGCAGCCACTAGAAACATAGAAACATAGAAACATAGAAATTAGGTGCAGGAGTAGTAGGCCATTCAGCCCTTCGAGCCTGCACCGCCATTCAATATGATCATGGCTGATCATCCAACTCAGTATCCCGTACCTGCCTTCTCTCCAATACCCTCTGATCCCTTAGCCACAAGGGCCACATCCAACTCACTCTTAAATATAGCCAATGAACTGGCCTCAACTACCCTCTGTGGCAGAGAGTTCCAGAGACTCACCACTCTCTGTGTGAAGAAAGTCTTTCTCATCTCGGTCTTAAAGGATTTCCCCCTTATCCTTAAGCGTGACCCCTTGTCCTGGACTTCCCCAACATCGGGAACAATCTTCCTGCATCTAGCCTGTCCAACCCCTTAAGAATTTTGTAAGTTTCTATAAGATCCCCTCTTAATCTCCTAAATTCCAGAGAGTATAAACCAAGTCTATCCAGTCTTTCTTCATAAGACAGTCCTGACATCCCAGGAATCAGTCTGGTGAACCTTCTCTGCACTCCCTCTATGGCAATAATGTCCTTCCTCAGATTTGGAGACCAAAACTGCACGCAATAACTCCAGGTGTGGTCTCACCAAGACCCTGTACAACTGAAGTAGAACCTCCCTGCTCCTGTACTCAAATCCTTTTGCTATGAAAGCTAACATACCATTCGCTTTTTTCACTGCCTGCTGCACCTGCATGCCTACTTTCAATGACTGGTGTACCATGACACCCAGGTCTCGCTGCATCTCCCCTTTTCCTAATCGGCCACCATTTAAATAATATTCTGCTTTCCTGTTTTTTTGCCACCAAAGTGGATAACCTCACATTTTATCCACATTATACTGCATCTGCCAAACATTTGCCCACTCACCCAGCCTATCCAAGTCACCTTGCAGTCTCCTAGCATCCTCCTCACAGCGAACACTGCCCCCCCAGCTTAGTGTCATCCGCAAACTTGGAGATATTGCCTTCAATTCCCTCATCCAGATCATTAATATATATTGTAAATAGCTGGGTCCCAGCACTGAGCCCTGCGGTACCCCACTAGTTTACTGCCTGCCATTGTGAAAAGGACCCGTTTACTCCTACTCTTTGCTTCCTGTTTGCCAGCCAGTTCTCTATCCACATCAATACTGAACCCCTAATACCCGTATGCTTTAAGTTTTGTATACTAATCTCTTATGTGGGACCTTGTCGAAAGCCTTCTGGAAGTCCAGATATACCACATCCACTGGTTCTCCCTTATCCACGCTACTAGTTACATCCTCGAAAAATTCCCACAAGATTCGTCAGACATGATTTACCTTTTGTAAATCCATGCTGACTTTGTCCAATGATTTCACCACTTTCCAAATGTGCTGCTATCCCATCTTTAATAACTGACTCTAGCAGTTTCCCCACTACCGATGTTAGACTAACTGGTCTGTAAATTCCCCGTTTTCTCTCTCCCTCCCTTCTAAAAAAAGAGGGGTTACATTTGCTACCCGCCAATCCTCAGGAACTACTCCAGAATCTAAAGAGTTTTGAAAGATTATCACTAATGCATCCACTATTTCCTGAGCTACTTCCTTAAGTACTCTGGGATGCAGCCTATCTGGCCCTGGGGATTTATCGGCCTTTAAATCTATTCAATTTACCCAACTCCACTTCCCGACTGACCTGGATTTCACTCAATTCCTCCTTTGACCCACAGTCCCCTGCTATTTCAGGCAGATTATTTATGTCTTTCCTTAGTGAAGACGGAACCAAAGTAGTTATTCAATTGGTCCGCCATATCCTTGTTCCCCATGATCAACTCACCTGTTTCTGACTGCAAGGGACCTACATTTGTTTTAACTAACCTCTTTCTCTTCACATATCTATAAAAACTTTTGCAGTCAGTTTTTATGTTCCCTGCCAGTTTTCTTTCATAATCTATTTTTTCCTTTCCTAATTAAGCCCTTTGTCCTCCTCTGCTGGTCTCTGAATTTCTCCCAGTCCTCTGTATGCTGCTTTTTCTGGCTACTTTGTAACGCATCATCCTTTGCTTTGATACTATCCCTGATTTCCCTTGTTATCCACGGATGCACTACCTTCCCCGATTTATTCTTTTGCCAAACTGGGATGAACAATTTTTGTAGTTCATCCATGCAATCTTTAAATGTCTTCCATTGTATATCCACCGTCACGACCCTTTTAGAATTAATTGCCCAGTCAATCTTGGCCAATTCACGTCTCATACCCTCAAAGTTACCTTTCTTTTAAGTTCAGAACCATTGTTTCTGAATTAACAATGTCACTCTCCATCCTAATGAAGAACTCAACCATATTATGGTCACTCTTGCCCAGGGGCACGTACAACAAGACGGCTAATTACCCCTTCCTCATTACTCAAAACCCAGTCTAAAATAGCCTGCTCTCTCGTTGGTTCCTCTACATGTTGTATTGATTTAGATAACTATCCCGCATACATCCAAAAAATCCTCTTCCTCAGCACCCCTGCCAATTTGATTAACCCAATCTATATGTAGATTGAAATCACCCATTATAACTGTTTTTGCCTTTGGTCGACGCATTTCTAATTTCCTGTTTGATACCATCCCCAACTTCTCTGCTACTGTTAGGTGGCCTGTACACAACACCCCACCAGCGTTTTTCTGCCCCTTAGTGTTTTGTAGCTCTACCATACCGATTCCACATCCTCCAAGCTAATGTCCTTCCTTTCCATTGCTTTAATCTCCCTCTCTAACCAGCAACGCTAACCCCACCTCCTTTTCCTTTCTCTCTATCCCTTCTGAATATTGAATATCCCTGGATGTTCAGCTCCCAGCCTACGTCACCCTGGAGCCATGGGTCTCCGTGATCCCAACTATATCATAATCATTAATATCTATCTGCACGTTCAACTCGTCCACCTTATTACGAATACTCCTTTGCATTGAGACACAAAGCCTTCAGGCTTGTCTTTACAACGCATTTACCCCTTATACAATTTTGCTGAAAAGTGGCCCTTTTTGATTTTTGCCCTGGTTTTTGTCTGCCTGCCACTTTTACCTTTCACCTTGCTACCTAATGCTTCTACCCTCATTTTACACCCTCCTGCCTCTCTGCTCTTGTACCCATCCCCCTGCCACATTAGTTTAAATCCTCCCCGACAGCACTAGCAAACACTCCCCCCAAGAACATTGGTTCCATCCCATTCCAAGTGCAAACCGTCCTGTTTGTACCCCGGTCCCACCTCCCCCAGAACTGGTCCCAGTGCCCTAAAAATTTGAATCCCTCCCCCTTGCAAACCACTTTTCAAGCCACGTATTCATTTGCATTATCCTCCTATTTCTACTCTGACTGGCCCCGTGGTACTGGTAGTAATCCGGAGATTACTACCTTTGAGGTCCTACTTTTAAGTTTATCTCCTAGCTCCCTAAATTCACCTTGTAGGACCTCATCCCTTTTTTTTACCTATATCGTTGGTGCCAACATGCACCACGACAACTGGCTGTTTCACCCTCCCCCCTCCAGAATGTTCTGCAGAAGCCGTTCAGTGGACATCCCTGACCTTTGCACCAGGGAGCAACATACCATCCTGGAGTCTCGTTTGCGGCCGCAGAAACGCCTATCTATTCCCCTGACAATTGAATCCACTAATTTGCCAATCATGCTGGCCACCTGTCTAATTGAAGGTTGCTGCTCCACCATGAGCTTGTTAAATCCTTCAATTAAGTCTAATCTCTTGCCCCTGGGCAGAGTCACAGACATGTGAGTTGAGTTAATAGTGAATCCCAAATAATCAATAACACTAACTGGTATCAATGTGGATTGAACTGGATGGATGAGACACCCCAAACTCTCAAACATGAGTTTAACAGCTGAAACAGATAATTCAGCTGCTTCCCGAGTCTTCCCTATGATTAAGATATCATCCAAATAAACCATTACAATATGACTGAGCCTGGAGTAGCCCCAGTACTGGTTTTAACAGTTTTGTAAATAATCTCGGGGCTGAGGTTAACCCATTAGGTAATGCTTTAAATTGCCATAATTGCCTCATCCAGCTAAACTTCAAATATCTCCGATGATCATAAACAGGCACTGAATAATATGCATGTTTAAGGTCTATACATGCCATATAACATCCTCTGGAAATCAATTGTTTGGCAGTAACAAATTATTCCATTTTGAAATGTTTATACTGCACAAAGGGATTAAGCCTCGTTAAGTCAAGGATGTTTCGACATCCCCCATCCTTCTTTGACCTAGGAAACATATTAGACACAAATTGGTGAGATTGGTGAACCGTCTTCACGATTACCCCTTTTTTGTATAATTTTTCAATTTCAGCTTGTACCTCCAAATTCTCTTGTTGTGAAAAACCATTGTCTGGCTTGATGTATGCTGTGTGGGTGGACGCAAATTGGGAAGGAATTCAATTTGAAACCCTTGTATACTGTGCAGTATATAGATATCTGATATTATCCCATACCATTCCTTCAAGAACAAGTGTAATCTCCCCCCAACTTGTAGGTGATCCCCACTTAATATGTTCTGACAAGAACCAGACCCACCTACCTCCATGGTTACTGGTGGAATTTTCTGCCCCCGGTTTTTGGGGGGCAAGGCCATGTTCGCCCGAGCCCCTGGTGGGGTGCACCAGCTGTGCATATTTGTGAATGGCTGGCTTGGTCCTCGACCTGATCCAGTTTCAGCGAACCGTTTGAAGGGGTACTGCCGCTGAAGTGAGGTTTTGCTGGTCGTCGGTGCTATGATGAGTCCGACCGTTCTTGCCTCGTCGTCCAGCTCCCTGACTCTTTTTGAGAGATCTTCACCGAACAGCAGATTCGCTGGCTGGATATTGCTGGGTTTACACAGTGCCGCGAACTTAGAGTTGATAGTAGGGTGCATGGCTGTCTTTCTCAGGCAATTCATCTCAAAATGTGCATTGCACATGAGGGCCAGGGCAACCTGCTGTACATCAGACAGGTGCCCTCCATCCACTGACCTGTCGAACGCTGTAATGCCCGAAGCAAGCAGGTTCAGTACCCTCTGAAGCCTCATTTCATGAGCTCGGATACCTACGCCCATGTGACCCCAGATGACATGGTTAACTGCCGGCACTTTGAGCAGGATACAGTTGGCAGAGGCCTCATATTTTTTGGAATTTTCCTCCATAGTATGCTCTTGAAGCTGGTGTGAGGCCAGGTAATTAATACTTGCGGCCAACTCATCACTCAGCGGTTCCCCTGTATCTGTGGGAGTTGCAAATCTTGCTGCCAGGACTGGCACCTCTGGCTCGTGCCTTTCATCCCTTGGGGTAAGCTCCACGGCTATACCCACGGACTCGGCGTCAGAATAAAACTGACCCCGCATGCTCTCCTCCTCCAAGAGGGAGACATAAAGCAGCCCTGATACAGGTGCCGCTGGCGCGGGCTCCCAAGGAGACCCGCGCTGACACAACTCCTCCAGTTGGAGTGTATCTTGGTGGAGCATCCTCTCCATTAGGATCTCCATCCTGGACAGCCATCCAAAGATGTTATCCATTCTCAGAGGGGAACCCTCCTGGCCCGACTCATCCGAGTCTACGGGCCGTGCAGAATTTTTGGGGGCTTTCTGCCCCAATGGTGCAGCCACAGTGCTCTCAGGCACCAAATCTGCAGTTACTGGTCATACCGCCAGCGACTCAGTAGGTGAGATAGGCGGCCGCCCGCAACCCGCACTCCCGCAGTCTTCCACAGCTCTTCTTCCGACAACTCGCCTTGTCTTCACCTTCGACGCTTTCTCCATACTCGACCTTGTCTCCTGAAACAAGAATTACCAAGCACAGAAAACGACCTCTGACTAAGTTTAACACTTACCTGAGGGTTTTTAAACTTACCGCTGGAGGAGCGATGCGCCTCCCAGCCGGTCGCTGCGCCATGCGTCAGACGTAATGATGTGCATGCGGGCTGGCGGGGTTCTTCACGGAATCACTCACATGACTCTGTAGTAAAATGTCCCTCTGGTAAAATGTCCCTCTGGTACACATAGTTGCTTATCAGTAAATTTACAGAAATCTGTGAATCTATCCAAATTACTGTGGCTGACCTTTCTCTCCATTGCATTATAATCAGCCTTCTCAGAGTCCATAATCTCAGCATGAGCTTTGTGTTATATCCCCCCTATGTTCAATCATATTCTAATTGTAATTAGATAAATGGTTGTGTAACATTGGGCTCTAATTAAAGGGCCTGCCACATTGCGGGGACGTAATTTTAAGTTTAGAAGAGTTTGCGCTTGACTCAAACTCACAGTGTGGTCGACACGTGTTCCTAGGAGGTCCGAAGAGGTCACTGGAACTCTCCTTCATGCTTGAGGGAAGTTACCGCATACTCGCGGCCTCAGTTTGGTCAAGGAAAATTTTTCACCATTCTTAAAAATATTCCGCGAGTAAAAATTGGCCGGCATGGTTCTTTTTAACTCGTAGTGCAGTGGAGTGGGGACGCTATGTAGCTATAGGCAGTCGAGGTAGCCGTAGGCAATCTCCTTTGCTGACCGAGCATTCTAATTGCTCATTGGAAAACTGACCGGTAATGTTAAATGCCCGCTAAACTTTATTAAAAGTTGTCTGGCTTCTTATAAGTGTCTCCACTCCTTCTCCCCCCTATCTCCCCACTTCACTCCTCCTCTCTCATCTTCTCTCCCCCCACCCCCCTCCGTGTTCTCTAAAGGATTAACCGTACACTGTGCCAGCCGTCTTTTACCCTCCAGTTCATCGCGGGTTTGAATTTCAGACAGCGCTGCCCCGCTTTCCCTGGCCCTCGTCTTTGCGATGTGTGTGTGTGTGTGTGTGTGTGTGTGTGTGTGTGTGTGTGTGTGTGTGTGTGTGTGTGTGTGTGTGTGTGTGTGTGTGTGTGTGTGTGTGTGTGTGTGTGTGTGTGTGTGTGTGTGTGTGTGCAGACAGTTGATCCGGCTCGCGGTTTCATTGCTGACGGTTGGTCCAGCTCGCGGTTTTTCAGGCGAGTGCCCTCGAGCTTGAAGGTCGAAGACAGTTGCTAAAACGTTGTGTTAGTGGGACAGGCCCTTAATCCTGTTCCACTAGACATTACTCAATCTGTTGGTTTTAGGTGTTATGAAGTAATTCATTTCCAATATGACACATATTAGTCTATCTATTTCAATCTGTATGGAAAATGAAATGCAACAAAATAGTAAGATTAAACGAGAACTTACCAGTTTGAAGCTTGATCTTTATTTTATGAGGAGTCGAGTTGAGGGACTACGTGAATAGAAGCCCGTACAGCCGTTGGTGCGTCAATCTTCAAAGCAGCGGAATGAATTCACAGCTAACAACGACCGAAGTATAACGGTAAGATGATAAAACTAGAACTACCAGATGAGATCTATGAAGGTGGGAGCAGAGGGCACGTAGTCCCTCAATTCGACTCCTCATAAAATAAAGATCAAACTTCAAACTGGTAAGTTCTCGTTTAATCTTACTATTTTACTTCGGAGTCACGTGAGTGACTACGTGAAGACTTCAAAGCACTGTGAATTCACGCCGCAGACCCAAATCCGCCGTTCACACTGCCTGGATTGACTCAAAAGTCGTTAACAATCAATCATGCATCGTAATACATTTGTTAAATGAAATAACAGTTTATTTACAAACAAATCATAACAAACCCCTCTAACTCAGGGAAAAGTGTAACAGTACTGAAACCAAATCAGCAAACACCCCGAGCCTTGAAATCGGCTTGTGATAAAACCTCTGAAAAGTTAGCTCACTGGACCATCCGGCGGGCCGCGAGGACATGCTCTAATTGGCAAGTCCATCGCCCTTGCCGCGGAAGTTGATGCCGCCCTGGTGGAATGAGATTTGAATTTTATCAGTATCAATTCCAGCACTTGCCAGGACCCACTTTAGCCACCTTGAAATCGTTTGCAACCGACACCTTACTGTGTTTTTTTTTGTGACTAATAAACAAAGCCAACTCTGTTCCTCTCAGAGGTTTAGTAATCTCAATGTAACAAGATAAATGTGAGACTACACAGAAGCGATCATCTGCGGGTAATGCTGAAAACACAATCTTACATCCTGTCCATGCCTCTTCTATTATGTTTAAGCAAATCATAGACATAAAATAATAATGGCATTAGCCGACTCACATGCATTCTATCTAGCCGTAGCTTTTTGCAACATTTGTACACGTTGAGCTGAAACCAACGCCATAAGCATGACCACCTTCATAGATAATATGGCTACTGATAGGCTTGTAACCGAGCCCACTGCGAAGAACCATAAAAACCTCACTCGCATTCCAAATACCGGCATACCTGGGTTAGGAGGATTAAAATTGAAAAACTCCCTTCATGAATCGTGAAACTAACGGATGTGTCCCCTACTGTATGCAATTCTGCATTCATAGGTAAATACGAAGACAGAGCACTTCTGGCTGAATTAATCGCACTGTAACTTAATTTTTTGTCAAAATAAAGAGTTGACAAACTCCAATACGTCCGTGATCCCTGCAGTGTGATATACAATATTCTGCTGTAGGCAAATGGCTCCCACTTCCTTATATAGGTGATATATTGCTGCTGTGTACTATCCCTGCAGGTCGACGTGAGAACATCCACAGTCCGATGAGACAGTCCTCTCCCCAGGTATGGCCTCCTTAAAATCTGCAAATTAACAGATCAATACGATCATATAAAGGATGTTGATCCCCAGTACTGGATTTACGAGTAGATTTTTATTCTTGGGCATAAGCATGTAAGGCTCCCTAGCCATTTGTAATACAACGGGAAACCATGCTCGTGTAGCCAATCTGGCACTACCATACCCCTGAAGCGGAGTCCTTGATCTTTTGCAAACATCTGCTGATGAGACAGAATGGAGGAAATACATACACAAACATTCCTCCCCCAATGCAGCGAAAATGCATCCACTGCTACTGCCCCAGGATCTGGTTACCATGAAACATATCTAGGTAACTGATGATTAAATCGAGATGCAAACAAGTCAATATCTGGCAATGCATACTGATCAATCATTTGGTTAAATACATCCTGATTTAACATCCATTCAATGTTGTCATTAAACTGACGTGACCACTTCCTGCAAAATAAAGTGCTGAAAGCCAGATATTTTGGTCAATACACCAGCTCCAAATCTGGTTAAGCCAGATCTATCTTGGAAAACTTTAAACTTATTTGTCATTCAGACCTGCGGTCTGAACGAAATTTCGTTGCCTGCAGTCATACATATAGGAAATAACAAAAACACACAATAAACACATATTTAACATCCACCACAGTGAGTTCACCAGACACCTCCTCACTGTGGTGGAAGGCAAAAATCTTGTCTTTGTTTCTTCCTTCTTCCTCTTCCTCTTCCTCTGCGCTGAGGCGACCCGGGCCTCCGATGTTGTGACCGCACCGGGTGATGTAAATAAGTCCCGCGGGTGAACCGTGCTCCGCGAGCGGGCCGCTTCAACTCCGCGGCCCGGGGCGGTCGAAGCTGCCGAAGCTGCCGCCCTCCAGTCCAGCGGACGCAGCTGTTGCCGCGGGAGCTCCGGACAAACAGGTCACCAACCTGTGACCTGCGAGCTCCCGACGATGTCGTCCCCTGGACCCGTGGCCGGGCCTCCGAAGTCGCTGCCGCCTGCCCCCACCGCCAACCTGCCACCGGAAAGCCGCCACAGCTCCGAGTCGGGCCGCCGGAACGCCTGAACCCGCCACAGCCCCGAAGTCGGCCAGCCTCGCGCTGGTAAGTCCTGGCTGGCTCTACCTCCGGAGCCTCGGGTCGGTCGCAGTTAGAGTTGGAGGCCGCCAGCTCCGCGATAGGCCTCAGCGCAGACGGAGACGGGGATACGACAAGAAAAGTCGCGTCCCCCCCAAAGGGAAGAGACTAAGAACAATCACAAGACTGTGACTTAACTCCACCCATGTGGTTTACATATGCCACTGCTGTGGTGTTGTCAATCTGACCTGCACAATGCAGATCCCTCCTTGTAGAACAATAAGCTTGAGCCCATACCAGGTGCCCAACAACTCTAAATAATGAATCCCTCTTAATGAGGAAGCGATGTCTCATCCACATTCCATCTGCCTCCACAACTAGAAACATACTGTTGCACCCCAACCCAGTGCACTTACATCAGTCTGTAATATCAGTGATGGTGATTCCACCAAAACCTTCCTTAAATTTTTTGAAACATGTACATCCACCATTGTATGTCAGCAATCGCCCCAGCTGACAACTGCATAGGCCTATCAAAAATGGCCCCTTTTGTATTCTCAGTGCCTGTTCCTTATCGTTGTAATTGTTGATAATGCAGAGGACCATACTGCACAGCTGGAAAGGCTGCAACAACTTCCCAATTAAACTGGCTACTTGTCTAATCGAAGGCCGTTGTTCTCCAACGAGATAACACAGTCCTCAATTAACTGATTCAATGTATCCCTGGGCAAAGTTACCAACATGTGATTGGAATTAAGGTAAATCCCAGATAATCAATAATTTGGACTGGTGATAATTTAGATTATCTGGGTGAATAACAAATCCCATTTGTTCAAAAGTGATTTAACAACTGAAACTGATGATTGAGTTTCACAGAGTCCTTTCCAACAATCAGAATATCATCTAAATAGGCCATTATTACCACATGCCCCTGAGCTCTAAGTAATGCTAACACAGGTTTATACCATTAGTAAATAATCTAGGAGCTGAAGTTTAATCCATTCGGCAATGTCCTGAATTGCCACAGCTCAGTCATCCAAATAAATTTCAAATATCTTCTATCATCACCATGAATAGACACTGCGTAATACGCATTCTTTAAATCAATGGTTGCCATATAATACCCTTTGACACTAGATGTTTGCCCGTGGTAAAGGTCTCCATTTTGAAATGCCTAACAAACAAATTTGTTCAAATTCGATAAATCCAGAATAATTCTACATCCCCCAGTCTTTTTAGATCTGGAAATATACTTGACAGAAATTGTTGACTTTGATAGACAGAAGGCTCAATTACCCCTTTCTTATGTAACGATACTGAATCTTCTCTGCTTGAATAAGCACATTTTCCTCATCTGAAAAATAAGTTTACGACTAGGAAAATGTTGATTAGGTAGACTGTCCTTAGAGTAAAAATCCAATTTTCACCCCTTCAATACACTAAGTATGAACAAATCTGATGTCAACTGCTGCCATTGTTTGAGAAACAATTTTAACCTTCCTCAATTTGAACAGGAACATCAGTTAATTCATCGTCTGTCAATGTTATATTCCTTACCTCATCTTTCCTTGCGGACCTTGTTGTCCTCGACTTCTTGTAGAGAACCTTTTTTGCCTTGCTTGCCACTGGCTTAATGAGGGCCATGGTTTATAACAACCTCATGACAGTCTTTGACCCTTTTTGCAAGGTTACCACCAAACACCAGAATTCCGTGATGGTACACTGGTCGGTTTACACAACTCGCCAAATTCCGGGGTTAGCACTGGCCTAATAGCGGCCCTCCCGATATTATTAATTTTCAAAATGCATTACAAAGGAATCCCCAGTTCATCCTGTGGTGTGATTCAACCATATCGTTTGTATCAATAACTTTCACCACAGCTGTAATACCTGCTGACAACAGTTTAAGCACTTTTTTTAAACTTCATCTCCTGGGCCCTAGCAGGCAAACCCATCTATGACCAAATTTGTGATTAACCACCGGTACCTTCAGGAGATCACAATTAACAGGAGCTTTGTAGATTTTTGCTACTTCATCCATACTAGCTCCTGTAACTGGTGGGAGCATATACTGAATGGCTTCGGCCAATTCTACATCAAACGCCTTTCCTGCCTCTCTACACTCAGCAAACTTCCCAGCAATGTTCGGATTACCTCCAACCGAACACCTTTACTGCTCTCCCCCAGCATAGAATCAGTGTCAGCAAACTGCACTGATAGAACATCCTCCTCACAGGCAGGATAGTTCTGCAGCCCTGAAAACAGGTGCTGCTAGCACAAGCTCTCCATCAGCCTGGCTTGGGCACCACTCCTCCTCACGGAGCTGGTCCCTGTCGAGCATTCTTTTGTAATAGAATCTCGACGTGGGAGAGCCGTGAGCAAACGGACTCTCCTATGGAGGGTAATAACCTCCAGGCCCGACTCATTTACGGGCCACAGAGACTTGCCAGTGGCCTTCCGCCCTACTGACAAGCCTCCACTGCCCCCCGGCAGTGGGTCCGCAACCACTGGCTGTGTAGCCAGCACCGGGTGTACCAGACGGGCCTCCAACCTCAACACTCTCCTGCCACTTTTCCTTTCTACCCCCGGAGCGCCTCGCCGACACCTTCTTCACTTTCTGCAACATTCTCTAAGAACTCCAAACCGTCGCAGAAAATGACATGTGGTAAAACATTTTAAAAAACCTTACCTCCGTTTAAACTTGTGAACGAAGAACTGCAAATGCTGGAGAATTGAGGGTGAAGTCTGAAGAAGGGTCTCGACCCACAACGTCGCCCATCTCCTTCGCTCCTTAGATGTTGCTGCACCCGCTAAATTCTCCAGCTCTTCGTGTAACCCGCGGTTTAAACTTACCGCTCGGAGGAGCGCTGCTGCTCCAACCGGCCGACTGCACCAGCGTCTGACGTCATGACGCACCAACGGCTGTACGGGCTTCTATTCACGTAGTCACTCACGTGACTCCGAAGTAAAATTATATCATTTAATGCAACATTTTGAAAGTCAATCAAAAATCTGAAGATGATGGAAATCTGAAGTAAAAACAGAAAATGCTCAAAACTCTCAGCAAGTCAGGCAGCATCGGTGGAAAGAGAAATGGAGTTAACATTTCAAGTTGAAGACACAATGGAACTTATTCCAAAATCATGTACTTTTACACTCCATTCTGCTTCCAAAAATACGCTTGTCCAAGAAATTCAATCTCTGTTGTGCTGGGAGACCCAGCAGGTTAATTCTTTATGCAAAGAGGAAAGTCTTTTTCGCATATTTGTTCAGTCCTGATCTTCTGCGCACAACAATTTTTACATTATGTGCGGTAAAATGGCACAAATACCCAGGGTGGAGGTTAGCGAGGAGATCAGGGGACATTTCTGAGAAGATCATGGAAAAGGGTTGAAAATAATCAATGTGGTGGAGATAGTGTGAAGATTGGTGGGGAAAGGACCAAGCAGCCATGGGGGACTGTAGACTGATTCTGGGTTGTCAGATGTGGTGAGTCGAGGATGTGAATAGAATGCTACTTTAATGGTTCACTGGTTCAATGGTTCTTTATTGTCATGTATACACTGCGCAGTGAAATTCTTTTTGCACAGCTTCCACATGCACAAGTTGCCATTTACACAAAGAAAAAGATCAAAGTCCAACATCTGGTCCACTAGCTGGATGCACTGGAGTCCACGCGATCCAGGTACGCCCAGGTAAGCACCAGGCTGCTGCAGGGCCTCCTCCATCGCCCTCAACCGGATTGGCCCACAAACCAAAGTCCCTCTCCTCGCCCGACTGCCTTTGTGCCCCAGGGGCGGTTTCTGCAGCCGACCGGTGAATGTTCTTAGAGGCAATATCCTGGTGCTTCTCCAACTGACCCACTCCTCACATCCGCCGTCACCAGCGGCTCCCTCCTGCTCGACTCACCGACTCCGTGTTATATTTTACAGCAAGCTTTTCAAATCTCCCATGTTCCTTCTTGTCGCTGCAGGAGTGGTCGCTCCAGGACCGTCCAGCGCCACCAACGGCCTTCGGAGGAACTTACCTTCGAATGGATGACCCTCAGAAACACTTCACTTAGGGTTCTGACAGGTAAGACCTGCAGTATTCGCGGTTTGAGCATGCAGGGTGAAAAAATAGAAATTAACATTGCAAGAAATGTATATAGTGTGTGTTGTATACTGGTTGATGATGAAGCAAGCAGCTTTTTGATAAAACTGTATAAAAACATTTCTTTTTCACAACAGATTTTCTTGGCTCGTGTATGTACCTAAATATCGATCATGTTCCAAAGCAATAAAATCAATTACACAACATCATTAAAAAAAAATTATATTTAAAAGCTGTCTTCTACTTCAGTTTAGGCCTGATTTTTGACAGCACACAGACACTGGGCTAAAATTGGAGTGGAAACAATTAATGATATGCAGGTGGGCTCCAAAACAAGGCTATCTATTTACCTCTTCCCATCTTCCCATCCCCATCCCTTTTATGCGTTCCTGAAAAACCACTCCCTCTGCAACATGTCTGAAGAAGGGTCATTGCATCCACAGATGCTGCCTGGGCTGCTGAGTTTTTTCAGCACCTTTATGTTTGGCTCTAGATTCCAACATCTGCAGTTCCTTGTTTCTCTGCCTACTTGTTTGCTGCAGACGAGTTCAGGCAGGAATGCTTCTCTAAGTGCAAGGCAGAGATTTCCAAACCCACAGACCTATTCGTTACTTTACTTGAATAACATCAACATTGTAGAAAATGATCATGGCATTCGGACATAGTGTCAGGTCTCGCGTTTGATCTAGTTTCTGTTTCTTATTGGTTTTTAGTATTTGAGTTTGCATTCTTGTTTTATTTTGGTGTCTCACAACTCCTCTTGTTTCAGGTCCCATTTCCTGTCATGTCGTTTACCCGCATGTGATTGTTGGCCCCGCCCTGATGTGTTTCACCTGTGTCTCGTTGTCCCCTATTAGTCTGTATTTAAGCCCTTTGTGTTTTAGTTCTCATTGCCAGTTCGTTGTGTATGCTACTTAGTATCACCTCGTTACAGCTCTAGAAATATTGTGACCTTGTAATCTCGACCATTGCCTGTTTTTCGACCACTGATTTTTGCCTGCTCCTAGATTATACTGTTGCCTCTGTTTTAGCTTACCTGTGTACCGACTTGGACCGATTAAACTCTGAAACCAGATCTGCCCTGTGTCTGAGCCTGCATTTGTGTCCTCCTCCTCGTTCAGTTCTGACAGTACGAACTGGCCAACAATGGACTCAGCGGGCTCTGATCCTTTTCGTGCAGTGCTCCGGAAGCAAGAGGGTCAACTCACCTCGAAGCAAGAGGGTCAACTCACCTCGATCGTCACCAGGTTCCGGGATCTTGGCGAGCGTATGCAGGGGTTCCTGGCGGACATCGGTTCACAGGTGAACACTTTAAGTTCTCGGTTTGAACACCTGGTTACTCGGCTGAAATCTTTGTTTCCTGCTGCGGCTTCCGTGCCTGCCGAGTCTGTTTCCTTGTCTGTGTCTCCAGGGGCTCCGATGGCCACGGTTGCCGCAGCGTCTCCATTCATCCACTTGGCAAGACCGGAACACTTTTCGGGGGAATCGGAGAAGTGTAGACCTTTTTTGATTCAGTGTGGACTGCATTTCGAACTTCAAGCGGCTTCCTTTCCATCAGAACGCTCAAGGGTAGCCTTTATCATCACGCACCTGTCGGGTAGAGCGGAGGCTTGGGCCACGGCAGAATGGTCTCGGAATTCTCCTGGTTGCCAGACGTCGGTCCTGTTCATGGAAGCATTGTCCCGCACGTTTGATCACTCCAATCCTGGCCGAGAGGCTTCACAGAACCTGGTCTCCATGAAACAAGGTAATCACTCAGTTATGGATTTTGCTATTGAATTTCGAACTGTTGCTGCTAAGAGTGGATGGAGTGAGTCTGCTTTGTTGGATGCTTTTCGCAATGGATTGTCTGAAGCTATCAAATATCAGTTGACTCCACTAACCCTGATTCCGACATCGAGTCTATGATTTCCCTGGTTGTCCAAATTGACGCTAGGCTCAGAGAAAGAGAGCGAGAGAGGAGATGGGCGGCTGTTCAGCCCTCCTCCCAACAGTGGCGGCAGCATCCCACTTCACCTTCCAGTTGGGACTTTGTCCCTCTCGGCCGGTCCAGTCAGCCTACAGCACCACCTGTCTCTTCAGAGGAGCCCATGCAAGTGGGACGAGCCAAACTCAGCCCGGAGGAATGGCAGCGCCGCCTAAGGAAGGGGAGGTGTTTTTACTGTGGTGAACTGGGACATTTGTTGAACAGCTTCAAGATCCTCAGGAGGCTAGTGCACTGGATGGGCGCCTAATGTACAGGGTGATTCACCGAACTCAACCTGTTCAACTCATCGTGGCAGGTAATCACTTGGAGACCATCAGTTTTCATCTCCTCGACTGTCCTCTTCATCCTCTGGTTTTGGGGCTCCCTTGGCTGTCTTACCATAATCCACACATGAACTGGGGTACTGGGGAAGTAATTTCATGGGGAGATAACTGTAAACTCATCTATCTGCATGATTCTTCTCCTGTGTCTATGAAGGATCCATCAAGGAGCAGTTTGCTGGGATCTTCCAGGACCACCCTCCGGCAGCCTCCCCGTTCAAGGGAGAGGGATTTTCCAGATCTCACCAAGGTTCCCTCATGCTATCTAGACCTAAAGGAGGTGTTCAACAAGGCCAAGGCCACCTCTCTTCCACCGCATAGACCATACAACTGCTGCATTGACCTTCTGCCAGGTACAGGGCTTCCTAAAGGGCGTCTTTATTCCTTGTCTTCACCTGAGCGGCTTGCCATGGAGAAGTGCATTGACGACACCCTTGCTGCTGGGATCATCAGACCTTCCTCTTCACCTGCAGGAGCTGGATTCTTCTTTGTGGATAAGAAGGATGGAACACTTCGGCCCTGCATTGATTACAGAGGACTCAATGACATTACTGTTAAAAACAGATACCCTCTTCCTCTTATCTCCTCTGCATTTGAACTGTTAAAAGACGCTAAAGTATTCACTAAGTTAGATCTTAGAAATGCTTATCATCTGGTAAGGATAAGGGAGGGGGATGAATGGAAGACTGCGTTTAACACACCCAGTGGTCATTATGAATATCGGGTCATGCCGTTTGGTCTTACTAATGCTCCAGCAGTTTTTCAAGGCATGGTTAACGATGTATTACAGGACATACTTAACAAATTTGTGTTTGTGTACCTTGATGACATTTTGATTTTTTTCTCCAGATGAAACTTCCCATGTGCAGCATGTACACCAGGTGCTGGAATGTTTGCTCTTGAATGATCTGTTTGTGAAAGCTGAGAAATGTGAACTTCAGGCTAACACTGTTCAATTCCTTGGTTATGTTATATCACCTGATGGTAGACAGATGGACCCGGGCAAGGTCAGTGCTGTGGCCACCTGGCCTACACCCTCCAGTCGTAAGCGACTTCAGGGGTTCCTTGGGTTTGCTAATTTTTATAGGAAGTTTATCCGGAACTTTAGTTTCACTGCTGCACCACTCCATGCTCTCACCTCACCCCACGTGCCTTTCTCTTGGTCCCCTCAAGCAGTGACTGCTTTCATGAGACTCAAGAGGAGCTTCTCTTCAGCCCCCATCCTGGTTCACCCTGACCCGTCACTCCAGTTCGTGGTTGAGGTGGATGTCTAGGGTGTGGGCATCGGGGCCGTACTCTCCCAGAAATCCTCCACGATGGTCGACTACATCCCTGCGCTTTCCTCTCCAGAAAGTTTTCTCCTGCTGAGAGAAATTACGATGTGGGTAACCGTGAACTGTTAGCGGTTAAAATAACCTTGGAGGAATGGAGACATTGGCTGGAGGGTACCAAGCAGCCGTTTCTAGTTTGGACAGACCACAAGAACCTGGAACACATCAAGTCAGCCAAACACCTCAACTCGCGCCAAGCTAGGTGGGCTCTCTTCTTTAATCGATTTGATTTTGTAATGTCTTACCGCCCTGGTGCCAAGAATGGCAAACCTGATGCTCTCTCCCGACAGTTTGATCCTGACTGTGGTGGACAGATTTTCTAAGATGGTCCATTTCATTTTGTTGCACAAGCTTCCCTGTGCCAGGAAAACGGCAGAGGCCATGTTGTCTCATGTTTTTTGAATTCATGGATTTCCCAGAGACATTGTGTCTGACCAGGGGCCTCAGTTCGTGTCCAGGTTTTGGAAGGAGTTTTGTTCTCTGTTGGACGCCACGGTTAGCCTTGCATCTGGTTATCACCCTATCCAATGGACAGACTGAACGCCTTAACCAGGAATTGGAGACAGGACTGCGGTGCTTGGTGGCACAGAATCCTTCAACTTGGAGCAAACACCTTATTTGGGTGGAGTATGCACACAACACATTTCCTTGCTCATCCTCTGGTCTCTCTCCATTCCAGTGTGCCTATGGTTATCAACCACCAGTGTTCCCTGCTGTGGAGAAGGAGTCCAGTGTGCCCTCCGCTCAGGCTCTCATCCGTTGCTGTCGTAAGGTTTGGAATGGGGCTCGTCAGATGCTGTAGCGCATTTCTGCGCGTTACAAAAGGATGGCTGATCGTGGAAGAACGCCGGCTCCAGTATACTCGCCGGGTCACAAGGTGTGGCTCTCCACTCGAAACTTACCTCTGAGGGTGGAATCCCGGAAGCTGGCTCCTCGTTTTGTTGCTCCTTTCCCATATCGAAGGTCATCAATCCTGTGGCGGTTCGTCACACAACATATGCGACCCGGAACTTATCAGGGAATATCGGCGCCAACACCCTGACGATCCTGGGCCGTCAGGAGCCGGCCGTGGAGGGGGGGGGGGGGGGGGTTACTGTCGGGTCTTGCGTTTGACCTAGTTTCTGTTTCTTATTGGTTTTTAGTATTTGAGTTTGCATTCTTGTTTTATTTTGGTATCTCACATCTCCTCTTGTTTCAGGTCCCATTTCCTGTCATGCCGTTTACCCTCATGTGGTTGTTGGCCCCGCCCTGATGTGTTTCACCTGTGTCTCGTTATCCCCTGTTTGTCTGTATTTAAGCCCTTTGTGTTTTAGTTCTCATTGCCAGTTTGTTGTGTATGCTACTTAGTATCACCTCATTCCAGCTCTAGAAATATTGTGACCTCGTGATCTCGACCATTGCCTGTCTTTCGACCACTGTTTTTGCCTGCTCCTAGATTATACTGTTGCCTCTGTTTTTGCTTACCTGTGTACTGACTTGGACCGATTAAACTCTGAAAACGGATCTGCCCTGTGTCTGAGCCTGCATTTGTGTCCTCCTCGTTCAGTTCTGACACATAGAACATAGCACATAGACCAGTACAACACAGGGGCTGCACGGTGATGCAGCGGTAGAGTTGCTGCCTTACAGCGCTAGGGACCTGGGTTCGATCCTGACTGCGGGTGCTTTCTGTACGGAGCTTCCTCGTTCCCTCCGTGAACTACGTGGGTTTTTCCCGGGAGCTCCGATTTCCTCCCACACTCCACAGGTTTGTAGGTTAATTGGCTTGATAAAATTGTAAATTGTCCTAAGTATATGCAAAATAGTGTTAATGTGTGGGGACTTGTGGTTGGCGCAGACTTGATGGGCCAAAGAGCCTTTTACCGCGCTGTATCTCTAAACTAAATTAAACTTTAAAAAAAGAATAAGCCCTTCTGCTCACAATGTCCTTGCCAAAGATGTCAAGTTAAACTAATCTCCTTTGCCTGCATATGGGCCATTTCCCCATTCCCTCCATATCCATGCTTTCTAAAAACCTCTTAAATGTCACTATTATATTTCCATCCATCACCACCACAGGCAGCATGTTCCAGGCACCCAGCACCCTCTGTGTAAAATATCTTCCCTGCACATCACCTTTAATTTTGCCCCTTGCGCCTGAAAGCTACAGCTTCCTGTCTTCCATATTTCTATCCTGGGAAAAAGATTCTGACTGTCGATTATAACTATGCCTCACATAATTGTATTTACTTCTATCGGGTCTTCCCTCATCGCCTGCTGTTCCAGAGACAGAAAAATCTTTAACCTTCCTTTATCATGTATCTGTAAACTGTGGGCAGCTTGATTGTAATCATGTATGGTCTTTCCGCTGACTGGCTAGCAGGCACCAAAAAGCTTTTCACTGTTCTTCAGTACACGTGACAATAAACTAAACTACACTTGAAATTAAATGGTATACTGCTATTTGCAAGTTGTAAAATGTTGACAATTGGGCAGAGTGGAATGACAACATTTTGGCAGCTGTAACAAGCCACTGCACTGTGCAAAACATCACCTGAAGGGAGGGTTTGGCACCACAATGGTTCCAGAACATTTTTGAAAATAATATCAGATTAAACATTTCCTTCCAGAAATGTTATTCAGTCGTGGACGAACGTGTAATTAATAATGAATCAAGCTTCCTGGGCTCTTTCATTATGAAGAGTTATTACAGATGCTTTCAAACCAGTTTCATGTTGCTGGCCACTGTTCTTTGTGCATGCATACTCATTGTTTTCTGACAAAACCCTGAATTGTAAGAGCGAAGACCACAGGGTTGAAAGGGCAGACCAAGCAGGTGTGCAGCCTACGCAGGTAGGGTGGGGCAAACGGATGAGGGGATTTGAACGCACTAATGAGAATGTGAATTCAAAGTGGTTGTCAGACCAAAGATCAAATAGACCAATACCCACAGGAATGATAAATACACACAAGATGTTACAAATGAGGGAAGGTGTGCTTGAAACTTGGCCTTGTTACAAGGCTCATGAGCATTAAGGCAATGCAATAATTTCTAAAGTAAGTAACTGGAGATGTTGAGGATTCTTAGCAAATCACAAAGTGCTGGAGGAATTCAAAGCGTCGGGCAGCAAATGGGGAGGGAATGGACAGGTGGCATTTTGGAGCAGGACCTTCTTCTGACTGATTGGAGAAGGAGGGAAAAAGAGAGCTAAGGGCAGGACAAAGCCAGGCAAGTGATAGGTGGATACTGGTGCAAGGGCTTGATTGGTAGATGATGTTGAGTAAGTGACAAAAGCTTGAAGTGAAACGGAGACAAAAGGGCGCCAGACAAAGAGAAAAGGAGAGAAATATAAAGCCTGGGGAAGGGAGATGGGGGAAGGAGACAGGAGGAAGCAGGTAGAACTGGGGATAAAAGAGAAATGGGGTCTTGGGGGATCAGAGATGAGTGTCTGAAGGAGGGGAAGCGGCAGACGGACTGGGCTGGGGTATGGAAACGCACTGGGTGGGGATAGGCAAGGAAAAGAAAGAGTGGGCACTGGGGTATTACCTGAAGTTGCATAATTCAATGTTCAATACCATTGGGTTGTAAGCTACCCGAATGGAATATGAGATTATGGAATATGGAATTGTTCCCCCAATTTGTGTTTGGCCTCATTTTGGCAATGGAGGAGGTCAAGGACAGAGAGGTCAGCATGGGAATGGGAAGGAGAGTTAAAATGGTTTGCAACTGGGAGCTCCAGTTGGCTTGGCAGATAGAGTGTAACTATTTGGTGAAATGGTTGGTCTAGGCTTGGTCTCATTGATGTAAAGGGAGCCATATCAAGGGCACCAATGGACAATGTACAAGGTTGGAAGAAGTGCATGTGAACTGCATGTGCATGAAAGGGCTGTTGGGGTCCCTGGATGGAAGTGAAAGAGTAGGTGAAGAAGCAGGTGTTAAATCTCTTGTGGCTGCAGAGAAGGAGTCTGGGGATGGGACAGGTTGGGTGGGAGGCAGTGAGTGAACCAAGGAGTTGTGGAGAGAGTGGTCTCTATGGAAAGTGGAAAGGGGTGGGGGTGGAAAGATGAGGCTGGTGTGGAATCGTGTTGAAGATGGAAGGAATAGTTTCAGACCAGTTTAGTTTATTGTCACATGTACCGAGGTACAGCGAAGATATTTTGTTGCGTGCCAACCAGTCAGCAGAAAGGGAAACCATGATTACATTTGAGTGGATCGATCCATGATAGGGAAACAACATTTAGTCGAAGGCAAAGCCAGCAAAGTCTGATCAAGGATAGTCTGGGGGGTCACCAATGAGGCAGATAGTAGTTCAGCACTGCTCTCTGGTCTCTGAATAGATCAGCACTGCTCTCTGGTTGTGGTAGGATGATTCAGTTGCCTGATAACAGCTGGGAAGAAACTGTTCCTGAATCTGGAGTTGTGCGTTTTCACACCTACACCTTTTGCCTGATGGGAGAGGGGGGAAGATGGAATGGCCACGGTGCACCGAGCTACAGCAGCACTTTATGTCCTTTCCTATTCATGTACCTTGCCAAGTGTTTTTTTATAAATGCTGCTATAGAACATGCTTCAGCTACCTCCACTGGCAGCTCATTCCATATACCCTCTAAGTCATTCCCATTAAATCTTACACCTCTTACCTTAACCTATGTGCACTGGTTCTTGATTTCCCTACCCTGAATCAAAAATACTGTGCATTCATTTTATCTATTCTCCTCATGATTTTATACACTTCTAGGAGATCACTCCTCTGCCTCCTGTGTCCCAAGCAGTCGTTCCAGGTGTGACAGAGGTTCACCTGCACCTCCTCCAACCTCATCTATTGCATCTGCTGCTCTAGATGTCAGCTGTTCTACATCGGTGAGACCAAGCGTAGGCTTGGCGATCGTTTCGCCGAACACCTCTGCTCGGTCCGCATTAACCAACCTGATATCACTGCGGCTCATCACTTCAACTCCCCCTCCCATTCCGAATCTGACCTTTCTGTCCTGGGCCTCCTCCATGGCCAGAGTGAGCACCACCGGAAATTGGAGGAGCAGCACCTAATATTCCGCTTGGGCAGTCTGCACCCCAGTAGCCTGAACATTGACTTCTCTAATTTCCGGTAGTCCTTATTGTATCCTCCACTTCTCAACTCTCCGTCAGCCCTCTGGCTCCTCCCTTTCTTCTTCCCGCGCCCCCCCACCCTACATCAGTCTGAAGAAGGGTTTTGGCCCGAAACGTTGCCTATTTCCTTCGCTACATAGATGCTGCCGCACCCGCTGAGTTTCTCCAGCACTTTTGTCTACCTCCAAAGGAATAAAATACTTCCTATCCAATCTTTCCCTATAGTTCAGGCTCTAGAGTCCTGGCAACATCCTCATGAATCTTCCCTGCATTCATTCCAGCTTAATAAGATCCTTCCTGTAACAGAGAGACCAATACTGAATACAATACGCCAAATGTGGCCTCAGCAATGTCTTGTACAATGGTACCCTAATGACCCAACTTTTATACTCCATACCCTGACTGATGAAGGCCAATGTACTGAAAGACTTCTTGACCACCCTATTGTATTGTCTACTTTGATTTGCAGGGTATGTGAGGAAAAGGGAACAGACACCTGGGATTCATGGCACAAAGTATTGAAGTAACTCAGTGGGTCAGGCAGCATCTCTGGAACATGGAAAGGTGATGTTTCTGGATGGGACCCTGCCTCAGACCACCTGCCCCTTGACCATGGGTGAACACCAGACCCTCATCACCCAGACTCTTACCGATCTCATCATGTCTGGTGATCATTTCTTCACAGCCTCCAGCCTTATAGTTCCCCAGTCTTGTACAGTCCACTTCTATCTACTTCCCAAAATGCACATATAGGAAAGCCCTGGCAGACAGATTATTTCTACTTGCTCCTGCCCCACAGAACCTATCTACAAATGCCTTGATTCCATCCTATCCCTCCTTGTCCAGTCCTTTCCAACTTGCATCCAAGACACCTCACACACCCTTCAACTCTTAGAACTTTCAATTCCAAGGTCTCCATTGCTTCATCTTTATCATGAACAAGTCTCGAGAAGTGTCCCAACCCAAAATGGCACCTATTCATGTTCTCCAAAGACGCTGACATACTCTAGCACTTTGTCTTTATTTGAAAACCAGCATCTACAGTTCCTTGTGTCCACCTGTGATTTATGCTTGTGTCCAGATTTGGAGTTTGAATTAATGATAGCGTGACTTGGGTGGGAGCGGATGAATGGATCATTGTCTCCAAGTCTCCGGAGAGATTGCCTGCTGTGTAGGTTTGGGACATTCCTGACCCAGCAGGTGAGGATCCCACCCTTCAGCACACCTACCTGTGTGCCACAATCACCCCTCCACATTGCTCCATCAATTGGCTCTGGGCAGCAGTCTGTACCAACTCATCCAGGATAGGGATTCTCACTGACGAAGGAGAACAAATTAAAAACAAAATCTAATTTAAAGGGAGTATCCTTCCAACAGTCAAGTTAATGCCATAGAGGAAACATTGCAACATTGGCATGAGATGTCAGAATCTATATATAAGTGTGAAAAGAGGAAGGCACTGAGCTGCCTAACTTTACAGGGAAATATATGAGTGTTCATGTACTATTTGATTTTGTTTTGATAAAGAAAATTCTTGATACAATATAACGTTCAAATTTATTCTCATTGAGTCCAGAATACACGTTTCAATGTGCAGAGAAAAGAAATGTTATTGTGGCAGTTGCTAGAATTGATGTCTCTAGCCTGCCATGTCTCATCTGGGGGCGCACTTCATGACAAGAACATTGATTTTCAAATGAGATGCTGCAATACTTCCCCATTATAAATAATTATTTTACTGCGGTGGAGCATGCAGTAATGATTCTGAAGAAGGGTCTCGACCCGAAACGTCACCCATTCCTTCTCTCCAGAGGTGCCACCAGTACCACTGAGTTACTCCAGATTTTTTGTGTCCATCTTGAGTTTAAACCAGCATCTGTCGTTCCTTCCTACACATGTAGTGATGATTGTTTGACTGAAGTCACAGAATCATGGTATTCTGGCAAAGAATGAGTCTGACTTCCAGTGAGAAGTCGAGTCGCATCTTGGAATGCTTCATTCCTGTTTCAAACACTCTTACAATATTTATGGCAACTTCTGTGTGGCAGTGGGGGAATCTCCAACGAGAGATGGAAAGAAAACATCTACTTCTCATCCATTCTCCAGCAGCCGGGTGTCAGGGTTTATGGGGAAAAGGCAGGAGAATGGAGTTGAGAAGGAGAGATAGATCAGCCGTGATTGAATGTATGGAATAGAGTTAATGGGCTTCATGGACTAATTCTGCTCCTTCAACTTATGAACATGAGCCCTCTTTAAGCATAGGAATGATTGTGCAGGGAATAATGTGATTATCTCCATTTCCATATCTCCAGCAGAGAGAAATGCAGAGAAATACAGCATGGAAACAGCCCCTTAGGCCTTCTGATTCTGCACCAAACTGTTTGGGCAAATCCTCCCTCCTCTGTTCAGCTGGGAAAATGTTAAATTTGGTTTCCGTATATACATGTCAGTTATGATTGCATGTGTAGAGAGAATTATCATTAATTTATTAGTAATTGCAATTAATTTACTAGCCAAGTATGTAAACATACAAGGAATATGATTTGTCAACAGTCATACTGAAAACCAACAAGATACATAACCACATAATATTAAACATATGGACTAAATAACATGCATGAGTTTTAACAGTGCTCCATGTTCCTTGTGATTCAAAAATTGGGCAGTTGGGCCAAAAAACACAGATACATTATAAATTGTACTTCAATCAGCATGGGATGTGTGAAGAGGAATGGAAAATGGACCTCATGTCGATAAAATGGACTTTGAGTCAGGTAAGAAGATTTACATGCAAATAGAAACATGGAAACAGAAAAAATAGGTGCTGGAGTAGGCCATTCGGCCTTTCGAGCCGGAATCGCCATTCAATCTGATCATGGCTGATCATCTAAAATCAGTACCCAGTTCCTGCTTTTTCCAAATATCCCTTGATTCCTTTGGTCCTGAGAGCTAAATCTAACTCTCTCTTGAAAACATCCAGTGTCTTCGGCGGCAGACAATTCCACATGGATTCACAACTCTCTGGATGAAAACATTTTTCCTCATCTCCATCCAGAATGGTCTATCCCTTATTCTTAAACGGTGACCCCTGGTTCTGGACTCCCCCAATATTGGGAACATTTTTACTGCATCCAGCCTGTCCAATCCTTTAAGAATTTTATGTTTGTATAAGATCTAGCAAAGTTACAACATTTTGAGATTTTTAAAATCAAGTCTGCAATTTATCCCATCAGATAAAGCATAAAAACAAGTTTAATTTGACATCTAATTTACTTTCATATCATCAGTATTAAAAAAGTTATGGCCATTTTCATACACGGAATTAGCATCTTGTTCCCCATTGCCTTTCCATTGACTAACTCAAAAGCTGTGATCTAGGACAGTCAAAATCCCATAACTTTCTTAAAAATTAAGAGAACTCAATGAAATGTTCAGTTATTATAGATTGAAGCATTCTGAAACAAATATGAAACAATCTTACTTGGATGATGTAGATGATATGTGTATACACCTTTAATTGATAGTGACGATGTCCATGCTAACCACCCCCCCCCCACCAGTTAGTATAATTGTAACCCACACGCCCCTAGCTCTCTCTCTGGTGATCGTGACAGACCACGTACAGCTAGGGCTATATGATGCATGATTAATAAAGTAGTGAAGACCTTAAGGTGTCTGTGTACCTTCTCTACATGGTGTCAGAAGTGGGATAATGCGGGCGCCTGATGGCCAAGTTCATTCAAGTCCTTAGGGTTGATGCAGATCCGTATTTCGGTCTTATCTTTCTTCGCAGCGACAACCATAGTAGAGACCCACTGGGTGGAGGCCGTTACTGGCTTCAGGATGCCCGTGGCCACCATCTCGCGAAGAGCAGACTCGACCCTGCCCCTCATGGCGAAGGATACATGGTGCGGAGAATGGATAACCGGCATGATGTCGAGATTGAGGGCAATCTTGTAGCTGCAGGGCAACTTCCCCAGCTTCGAGTCAAATCGGTCAGGTTATTCGGCCAGCGGGTTCAAGGGTGCCTCTACCAGGTGGACATCGCTGTGGAAGCTCACCTGGCAGGGGGTCACATTTACCATCTAGCAGGAAGAAAGAGAGGGGCCAAGAGGTCTTCAGCACCTTGCAGTGGAGAGTGTAGATGATATGTGTATACACCTTTAATTGATAGTGACGATGTCCATACTAACCACCCCCCCACCAGTTAGTATAATTGTAACCCACACGCCCCTAGCACGTACAGCTAGGGCTATATGATGTATGATTAATAAAGTAGTGAAGACCTTAAGGTGTCTGTGTACCTTCTCTACAGATGACCTGAAATTAAAGCATATAATTAGTTAGTTACCTAATTGTATCTAATTACAAAATTCAATTTCTAGATCTAAACATCTATCCATTTCTTAAGAAAAGATAAACATTTTTAAATTGCCTAAGTGACCAAATAACATTCACACAATAATTCACAATATAACATGATTTTTAAATCTCATTTTCATGAATTTATAGGCCAAATGGAAGAAATTTAGTGTTGAATTCCTGTAAATTAATGGCCATTTAATCAACTTGCAAGTGGGTTTTAGTGGAATGCGGTGGATTAGAACGTTGCAGTTTGCGGTGAAGTCGGCAGGAAAAATACTGCCGGTTCGTATTTTTTTTTTTGTCCCCATTTCGCAACATGAAAATGTGATTAAATGCTTCCTAAGAACCACGTTATTTTGAAAAAATAAACCGTGTACCTTTTTTTCTCCTCTACGTAAAATCCTTCCCGTTGTCGGCGCTCACGGCTTTAGAAGATGATTTTAAATTACTCTAGCTAATAAATAATCTAGCGTAATTTAAAAATACTTTCATAAATCAAATGTCGGAGTGATTTTTCTTCAGCACCGAAATCCCCTGACATGGATTGATTTGCCCTGTCTGTAGAAAAACGGCACTTTAAACATGTCCCCCTCTGAAAGGCGCCAAAGTCACGCACACGGGGAGTGGCAGAACTGCAGCGCTGCTCAAGGTAAGTTTTGTAACATACCTATAAGATATCCTCTCATCCTTCTAAATTCCAGTGAAAACAAGCCCAGTCGGCTCGTTCTTTCATCATATTTCAATAGGGAAATATTGGATGAGCCCTAATTGAGTACGGTTGTGAAGGACTTATGCTCAAATAATATAAACAATATTCCAAGTCTCATATCACGTAAAACACTGGATTTTTTGCACATGGATGTGGTGTTTGAGCAGAAATTTGGATGCAAGTCATATGCCTTGGAAACAGGGTTTTGTGAATTGAATGGTGAAGTACTTTTGTGAGTCAGCAATGGTTCAAACCCATGTGCACCTTATGGATCTGTCGATATTAATAAAGAACCATTGTGAGGGATGTGCTTACAATTTGTGCAATTGATTGAAAATTGCCAGGTGGCAGTGGTGACCAGTGTGGCAAGCTACAGTGGCTTGCAAAAGTTTTCATACCCCTTGAACTTTTCCACATTTTGTCATGTTACAACCACAAACGTAAATGTATTTTATTGGGATTTTATGTGATAGACCAACACAAAGTGGTGCATACTGTGAAGTGGAAGGAAAATTATACATGGTTTCCAATTTTATTACAAATAAAAAACTGAAAAGTGTGGCGTGCAAAAGTATTCAACCCCCCTGAGTCAATACTTTGTAGAACCACCTTTCGCTGCAATTACAGCTGCAAGTCTTTTGGGGTATGTCTCTACCAGCTTTGCACATCTAGAGACTGAAATTTTTGCCCATTCTTCTTTGCAAAGTAGCTCAAGCTCAGTCAGATTGGATTGAGAGTGTCTATGAACAGCAATTTTCAAGTCTTGCCAGAGTTTCTCAATTGGATTTAGATCTGGACTTTGACTGGGCCATTCTAACACATGAATATGCTTTGATCTAAACCATTCCGTTGTAGCTCTGGCTGTATGTTTAGGATCGTTGTCCTGCTGGAAGGTGAACCTCCGCCCCAGTCTCAAGTCTTTTGCAGACTCTAACAGGTTTTCTTCCAAGATTGCCCTGTATTTGGCTCCATCCTTCTTCCCATCAACTCCGACCAGCTTCCCTGTCCCTGCTGAAGAAAAGCATCCCCACAGCATGATGCTGCCACCACCATGTTTCACAGTGGGGATGGTGTGTTCAGGGTGATGTGCAGTGTTAGTTTTCCGCCACACATAGCGTTTTGCATTTAGGCCAAAAACTTTAATTTTGGTCTCATCAGACCAGAGCACATTCCTCCACTTGTTTGCTGTGTCCCCCACATGGCTTGAGGCAAACTGCAAATGGGACTTCTTATGGCTTTGTTTCAACAATGGCTTTCTTCTTGGCACTCTTCCATAAAGGCCCGATTTGTGGAGTACACGACTAATAGTTGTCCTGTGGACAGATTCTCCCACCTGAGCTGTGGATCTCTGCAGCTCCTCCAGAGTTTCCATGGGCCTCTTGGCTGCTTCTCTGATCAATGCTCTCCTTGCCCGGCCTGTCAGTTTAGGTGGACGGCCATGTCTTAGTAGGTTTGCAGTTGTGCCAGATTATTTCCATTTTCGGATGATGGATTGAACAGTGCTCCGTGAGATGTTCAAAGCTTGGGATTTTTTTATAACCTAACCCTGCTTTAAACTTCTCTACGACTTTATCCCTGACATGTCTGGTGTGTTCCTTGGGCTTCGCCATGCTGTTTGTTCACTAATGTTCTCTAACAAACCTCTGAGGCCTTCACAGAACAGTTGTATTTATACTGAGATTAGATTATACACAAGTGGACTCTATTTACTAATTAGGTGACTTCTGAAGGCAATTGGTTGCACTGGATTTTATTTAGGGGTATCAGAGGAAAGGGGGCTGAATACTTTTGCACGCCACACTTTTCAGTTTTTTATTTGTAAAAAAATTTGAAAACTATGTATCATTTTCCCTCCACTTCACAATTATGCGCCACTTTGTGTTGGTCTATCACATAAAATCCCAATAAAATACATTTACGTTTGTGGTTGTAACGTGACAAAATGTGGAAAAGTTCAAGGGTTATGGAAACTTTTGCAAGCCACTGTATGTCCCCTGGTGTTAGAAATTTTCAACCAGGGGAAAAAAAAGGATCTGACTGTCTATCTTAACTATGCCTCTCATATGTAATTAACAGATAAACTAGCAAGATTGTTGCAGGGAAAGTCATGCCATATCATTACATTGGGTTAAACTAACTTGTTTTCTTTCTCACTGTGACAAAGGGTCTTGAACCAGAAACATTAATTCTCTTTCCCTTTCCACAGAAGCTGCCCTGACCAGCACTGTTACCAGCATTTTCGATTGTCTGTGTTAGTGTCTTTCTTATTTTCAAGCTACTTAGTATGTGTATATGCATTGAAATTATATGGAATTCCCGGCATATTCAACAGCACTGCATAGAAAGTTGCAGACTTCCCTGTATTGGCTCATCATTACTCATCATTTCCAAATATCCAGAGATATTAATGCCCATTTATTCATTAACAGATGTTTACCTTACATTTTTGAATGCATACCCACAATGCGGTTTGCTGGCTTCTCCTTTGAATAATGTGAATGGGTATGAATGGGTGATCAATAGTCAGTGTGGACTTGGTGGCCAGAAGGGCCTGTTTCCATGCATTTTGGGAAGTCAAACCAGAGCAGGACCATTCAGCGCAGTGAATGGTAAGTCCATGGGGAATGTGGTAGAACAGAGGGATCAAGGAGTACAAGTTCATAATTCCCCAAAAGTGTCACACAGGCAGTTAGAGTGGTGAAGAAGGTTTTTGGCCTTCATCAGTCAGGAAACTGAGTATAGTAGTTGGGACATCATGTTACAGATGTACAAGACATTGGTGAAGCTGCATTTAGAATATTGTGCTCAGTTTGGTCACCCTACTGTGGGGAATTGCCATTAAATTGGAACAGATGCAGAGAAGACACGAGAATGTTGCCATGGCTGAGGGGCTGTGCTTTCTGGAGAGATAGGACAGGCTGTGACTTTATTCCTTTGATCGCAGGAGGCAAAGGGGTAATCCCATAGAGGTATACAAAAACCATAAGGGGAATGCACAGTTTTTCTCCCAGATTAGGGGAATCAAGAACTAGAGGGCATAGGTTTAAGGTGACAAGGGGAAGATTTAATAGGGGGCACCCTTTTTTTACACAAAGTGTGGTGGGTAAACGGAATGAGTTCCAGGTAAAGGAGTTGAGCCCAGTGCAATAACACAATTTAAAGTTCATTTGGACAGATACATAGATTAAACAGAAATGTTTAAACGGATATGGACAAATGCAGGTAAATGAGACTTGATTTGATGTGGCATTTTGGTCAGCATGGATGAGTTGGGCCGAAGGGTCTGATTCTGTATTGTATAATTCTGAGATTGATTATTCTTTCATAATGGTCATGTTGATATGCCTTAAGGATACAACCAAAGTACGTGTGGTAACAGTGTACATCATGGTTGCGAACCATGGGCAGTCTTATTTAAGATGTTTAAGAAGGAACTGCAGATGCTGGAAAATCGAAGGTAATTGAACGTTTCGGGCCGAAACGTTGCCTATTTCCTTCACTCCATAGATGCTGCTGCACCTGCTGAATTTCCCCAGCACTTTTGTCTACCAGTCTTATTTAGGCTAGTTTGTATTATTATCTGTTTTTTTATGCTTCTGATGCTCTTTACATATTATACCTAGCATCAATTTTATTGCAGGTACATTAAAAATAATGATCAATGCATTTCCAATATGTAATTATACATTTTACCAGCACTTCATTTACTTTTATAACCAAATTGAATAATAATAGGGAAATGGAAAGAGTGTTTGCAACTTTTATTATGACAGGTCAGTAATTTCAGTGAGGGCAAAGTAGAATTTCCGATAGGAGATAAGGAGAAATGGAGGAATCATCTTAGTTAATGTGTGCTCTTGCCTTTGTACCTGACTGAGTGAAATATGGGCAGAAATTTTGGAATAAGACATATTGCATATCTGCAGGCTGGGTTTCTCTCTTTCTAGGGGGCGCCGTCCAGTTGGTATGGCTGCCCAGCCTGCAGCTGTCTGTTATTTAACTTATTTCTTTTATTTTTCGTGAGTTTTAGTGTTTTTTTTTGGAGTTCTAGTCTTTTTTATGTGGGGGTGGGGGTGGGGGTGGGGGGGGGGGGGGGTGAAGGGGGAAACTACTTTTCAGGGTACCTACCTGGTCGGAGAGGCAGCTTTTCTCCGGGCTGCAACTTCGACCCGTCCTCGCGGCCTACCAGCAGGCCTGGAGCAGCGGCTTCGGAGGCGGCGCAGCGCTGGAGCACCATCGTGGAGCATTGCGGGCGATGCCTTGCCTGGTTTACCGCGCTGGAGCTCCGGAATGCTGAGACCGCAGGTGAACATGGCGGAGCTGCGGGACTGTGGGGCGGCCGGCTGCGGGCGGCGGCGCTGAACTTTAACATCGGGAGCCTGGGATCTCTCGGCGAGATCACCAGTTGTGGAGCTCCATCCGGCGCGGCCTAGTCGGCTTCGGAAACCACGGACTCCGGTAAGGAAGTGGCCGTTCCAGGTGTTCCAAGCCGCTGTGAGGACTCTCCCGACATCGGAGCACCATCACCTGGCGAGAAGGTCTAAAACATCGGGCCCCGTAGCGCCGACTGCAGAGGCCTCAATAGGCCCGACTATGGGTGGACATGGGGATGGGACTGGACTTTGTGCCTTCCCCCACAGTGGGAACCATTGTGGGGGGATGTTTTTATGTTCATTGTTAATTCTTTAGTGTTATGTCTTATCTTTATCTGTGTGCTGCATGGCAAGTCAAATTTCACTACACCAATTGGTGTATGTGACAATAAATGGCCTATGTCCTATATGTCCTATGTCCTATGTCCTCTGCTTCAGAGAGATAAGCAGAAGAATTATACATTTTCTAAAGAAGGAAAGAGTTCCAATCTTGTTAATTTCAAGGATAAATATGAAACATTTAATTACTTGAAAATATTTATTTTAATGAATTTTTCATTTGCTCAAAAATGTACACAACATAAATTAGAAATATATACAGTGCAAAGCAGTTGAAGAAAACTGCAGAAAACGTGTCATCTCTCAATGACTTAATTTCCATCGGAAAGTTTTGACATAAATAGAACATTTATTGCCATGAGTAAAACATTTGATCAGTGTAACCAAGAACCAAAGGGATCAGAGCATGGGATGCTTCCAACAGTTTATCTTCCTTTGAAGTGTGAAACATTTGAACCAGATTTCATACCTCTGGGTACATGTTTTGTCATGGGAGGTATGGTATGAGCAACTTTAGCAACAACGATTGAAACTTTCAATCACCGCAGGAATGTAAAACATGCAGAGAGAGATTATCTGCCCAATATGTGCTCTTTTGATTGACATTTTTAATTAACAAAATAATCAGGAAGGTTTATTGAGATTCAACATGTAATGTTTCCTGCATTGCAACTGTAACTACATTTCAAAATAAGTTAATTGGATGTATACAACTTTGGGATGTCCTGAACACAGGAAATCCCCTCTATCAATGAAAGTTTTTGCATCTTCATGCCCTGCTATCTTCATGATAGTTCAGCCCAAAATAATACCTCTATTCAAGAAATGTTAGAAAGGCTAGATTTTTAACTTGCTCCTCGGCTTACAACTGACATTGAGATCCTTTTATTGGAAATGAAGACCAAGAAGACTGGTTTACATCTCTTGTATTATACCCAATTGCAAATTTTAAATGAATCTGTAATCTACCAATTTATTTTTGATTATCTCAATCTTAACTTTAAAACAGTACTTAAATTTTCCATTTCAACTTTCAACAATAGTATTAGACAGGAACAGTAACAGAATGTTTCATCAATTAATTTTCCTGTATTGAAATACAAAGACTAATGTGGACTAGGGTGGCACTGTGGCGCAGCAGTAGAGTTGCTGCCTCACAGCGCCAGTGATTTGGGCTTGAACCTGACTACGGGTGCTGTCTGCACAGATTTTGTATGTTCTCCCCTGACCTGCGTGGATTTTCTCCGGGTGCTCCAGTTTCCTCCTACATTCTAAAGACATACGGGTTTGTAGGCTAATTGGCTTGATAAAATTGTAAACTCTCCCTAGTGTGTGTAGGATAATGCTAGTGTGCGGGGTTCGTTGGTCGGTGCAGACTTGGTGGGCCAAAGGGCCTGTTTTCATGCTGCATCTCTAAACTAAACAAACTAAACTAAAGACTATTTAAAAATCATTGACAGATCTTGAGTAATTATCAAGCACAGGATTCTGTTTTAATGCTTAACTTTGAGTAAAGAGGCCTAAAATGTTATGAAATGTACTATTTTTAGATACCTCGTAAATCCTGGCTGTATAACTTTGACAATTAGCAAAATAGCCACAAAATAAGGTAAGAAATGATTTGATGAAGATTTGATGAAATATATTTGCATAAACTATGAAATGTCAATTTGTTCATTCAGAATTAATACACATCAGTATTTCTGCAGCAGTTATTATGAATATCATATAATTGATGCCAAAAGCATTAACATACATGGCTGCTTTGTAAACTGCTAGCGAATTGCCAACGTTGTTTCTTTGATTCAATGATTAAATTGAATAAAGTCAGCTAAAGTTATATGTTCATATGGAAGTTGGGTTATAACATATAGGCAGAGAGGCTGTATTTAATTGCCATGATCTTCAACAGCATGAGAAAACGATATACCAAACCTACACTTCAGCTTGTCAACAAACTACCTTAAGAATGCATGAAATCAGATAATTCATTAGATTATCCAATTAAAAGTTTCCTGTCAAAGAACAACATTTCAGCAGTGATAAAGAAGTTGACATTTTCTAAAACATGATAAAATCCAGATAGCATTACCACTGATCATTATTACAATATTTAATTGATCCGAAAAGGTTTTTCAATAGTGGGAGATTGTGGGCTTGTTAATGTTTCAGTTCCACTTCTGCTTAAACAAACTTGTTTAAACAGCCATTTCAACAGATTTATTTTCCTAATTTCCTTATATTTCTCTTCATTCAAGATGCAAATATGTTTGCAATTTCAGCAGGTCCAAGTTGTTACATGTCATGTTTTATATGTCAGTGTTAACAGTGGAGATGGACATGGTTATAATCTATTAAACCATTTGCCAGAACTTTAATTATTTAGGGACTTTACAAACGTACTCTTATTTACCACCAGGTAAATACCACCGACTGCACGATTGGCAGCTCCAATGTCGGGGAAGGTTCGACCAGCCACGACACGTGGTTCGATCATCCGGCGCGGGGGAGCTGACATCCCCCCGATGTAGGAGATGGTCGCCTCTTCGCAGAGGGCCCGCCGCCAGCTACGGGAGTCAAGATCATCCCGTCAACGGAGGGCTCGAGGCCACTGTCCGCGGGAGAGCAAAGGGAAGAGATTGAACTTTTTTTCGCCTTCCATCACAGATCACAGTGAGGAATGTAGAGGAGTCTCTGTGATGGATGTTTATGTTAAAATGTGTTTTGTGCGTTCTGTTGCTTTTTATTTGTATGACTGACTTGGCAAATTAAATTCCTTGTATGTTGCCAAACATACTTGGCTAATAAAGTATCATTATGATTGTATTGTGATTGTGATTATTGTTCTGAAAGGCTGCTTGGAGGTAAAATTACAATAGAAGATATTTTCACAAATCTTAAGCCAGGGTATCACAACCAATGTTTTAAGTTATGGTCTTATGTTGCTGATTCCTATTAAAATGGCATAGAAAACAATTGACTCTAAAGTGCGGACTCAAATGATTGACCTGTGATGACCTTCATTTAAAAAGTGTACCCTGATGACATTAGATCCTTGATACAAGAGCGAAATTATGGCAGAACTGAAACACCACCAATTGATACAGAAACTAAAGTCCTGAGCCATCACATATTTCAACTTGAATGAAATCTTTCTATTTGTGTAAGAAGGAAGTACAGATTAAAGTGCTGGTTTAAACTGAAGGTAGACACAATAAACTGGAGTAACTCAGTCTGAAGAAGGGTCTCGACCTGAAACGTCACCCATTCCTTCTCTCCAGAGATGCTGCCTGCCCCGCTGACTTATCTTTCTATAAATTGGACAGTAACCCATCTTCATTAATTTTACGAATAACATTATCCCCAAGATGTTGAATCATTGGGAAAAAATGTGTCAAAGAGTGGTACTAATTTTTTGTCTAATTTGAAACTCATTGTAAACTTTTCCTTGAGCACCCTATTGGCAACATCATTTTGTTTGTGGTTTGGGGATGGGAAAGGAAATAAATTACAGATTATAAATAAGAAGTTCACAAGGTTAGTTTGACACGATGATAAGCAAGGCACATCGAGGTGCTGTGAAAGCTCCCTGATTTTGAAGGTGGAAGACCCTACTCAATGAATACTCCACGGTGTTTCATAAAAGCTATGCCTTTACCACCTAGCGAGAAGTTCAGATGCCGAGAAATGCTGATAAATTTCCCACTCTCCACGACCTACGCTAGAGAATTCAATCAAGTCTTACAAAAATTCCTAATCACTTGCCTAAGGAAGCTTCAAAGCGATTGATCAGTAGTACCGTGTTCAATGCTGCTGCGATATCATTTACACCTTCAAAAGTACTTCCCAGGACGGGTAAAAAATTATTACATTGAGGAAAGATTTGGGGCTGAAGCACGAATAGCATCCATTGATTTGCCATTATGCATGTAATTCACATGAGTGAGATTGTGGCTAAGAAAGTCAGACTTACCTTTGGTCATTACTGATTTCCTTTTCCCACAGTGCAAAATACAAAACCTGAAAAACCTTTTCGAGATCAAGTAAATCATTTCAGTCACACTTATTACAATGCAAAGGGCTGATGCCCCAACCATAAAATAAGTGAAGATCCTTTTCTCGGTGGGTCTGGCAATGTAGCAATCGACAACATTGGGACAAGGTTGAATCTCACATTTGACAAGGCGAGGCATATCAAAACTGTCATAAATTGAGTGGAGAATATACAAGAATACAATTTCAATCACAGTTTTAAAAAATAAGCTGCTCATGTAGGTCCACCAGAGACCTCCGTGTTTTTTACCGGCGTCCTGATATAATCTAGTGCTGGAGTCGGGGTGCTTCAAGTGATACTTTCTCTCTTTGTCTTTTCTGTAGGCCACATGCATCACAACCAGCAGGGAAGGTGTGGAGATGAAGATCAATTGCAAGGCCCAGAGCCTGATGTGGGAGATGGGGAAGAAATAGTCGAAGCAGACGTTGGTGCAGCCAGGTTGCCTGGTGTTGCAGTCAAAATCTTTCTGATCATCACCCCAGACTTTCTCTGCCGCCACTACATAAACCAACACTCGGAAGATGAAGACAACAGATAGCCAGATCCGACCAAATCCTGTGGAATATTTATTTACCCCACTGAGGACACCTTGCAATGTCTTCCAGTCCATGATCTCTGGAGGTATTAACCCTCAATCTGCAACAACAAAAGTAAACACAAAAAAGTCCACATAATGATTATTTCTTATAGATGGAGCAATCAATGTACTGTTTCAAACAATGCACTGGGATAGTTGTGATGTAATTTATTACACAATAAGTTTCATTTACAGAGCAACTTTAACATAATAAAGCACTCATAGGATTATTTTCAAGCAAAATATGACACAGCCATTGAAACATTCGGATGAATGAACATAATTTTAATCAAAAAAGTAGATTTAATGAAATTATCATAAGACAGGAGTTATCGTGAATAAAAAGATATAATTTTGGAGAAATTCTGGAGCTTGAAAACATGCTAACTAATGCTGGAATAAAGGAAATTATGGATAGAAATGTGTTTCTTTATATCCATTACTTCCCATCATTTTTGGTTAGCCACAGGCATTTGTTCTCATTATGAAATACACTACAATGATTTGTCCACTTTTTCAGTTGTTATTACTCTGTGGCTGAGAAAATAGACAGGACAGGGATATTTCTGAGGGAGTTTCATTTCTGCTTGGTGTAAATAAACAACCATCCAACATGTGCCAGCTGCCCAAGTGGACACAAGCCTGAACTAGTATATTAGGGCATGCAGGATTTTGGAAGTGAGACTGGGTCAGATCGACATGTGGCAGTTTGAAGATATATCAAAACACTTCATTGAAATGATAAAATGAAACAATAAACACTGAGCAGGTAATTTGCCCTGATCCCTTTATCATGTCACACAAAAAGATTGCATTAATGGGAAGGATCAAAGGAGGACCCAGCATGGAGGGACGGTCATGAGGGTGGGGGAAGAACAATGGACAATGGAGGAATATGTGTGAGGAGGGGGATGGGGGAGAACAAAGGGGTACCTGGTGCTGGGGTACTTTGTAACTTTATTTACGCCATTTATGGGCGACTATTTGCATATCTCGGGTATGCAAGCAAAGAATGCCACTGTGACTTGTCACAAGTGACAATAAAGTATTCAATCAATCAAGTCAACACAGCCACTTTAGAAAATCTGTGATGTGTATTAAAATAAAACTCTGACTTTGGAAAATTAGATTGATGTTGACATCATGTTGCAATCTAAATATTTTGGAATAAAATTCCTCAAACCACGTAATTTTAGTTTTAGTTTTAATTTAGTTTATTGTCATGTGTACTGAGGCACAGTGAAAAGCTTTTTTTTGCTGCGTGCTGTGTGATCAGTGGAAAGATTATGCATTATTACAATCAAGCTGGCCACAGTGTACAGATACCAGATAACATTTAACGCAAAATAAAGTCCATTCGAGTCTGATTATAGATAGTCTGAGGGCCTTCAATGAGGTAGATGGTTAGTTTAGATTCAGATAGTTTAGTTTAGTTTAGTTAGTTTAGAGATACAGCGTGGAAACAGGCCATTTGGCCCACCGGGTCCGCGCCGACCAGCAATCCCCGCACATTAACACTATCCTACACTCACTAGGGACAATGTTTTTCATTTACAAGCTAATTAACCTATAAACTGAAGATCCCGGAGAAAACCCACACAGATCACAGGGAGAACGTACAAACTCCGTACAGACAGCACCCGAAGTCAGGATCGAACCCGAGTCTCCGGCGCTGCATTTGCAACGATTCTACCGCAGCGCCACCGTGACCGCCCACAGGTAGGATGATTCAGTTGCCTGATAACAGTTGGGAAGAAAGCAATGAAATAGCTTCTGACTTAATTACGATTCTGCTAGAATTTTAAGTGGGGAGTTGTAACAGCCTTGTTTAGATCAACTGAAGAAGAGGCGGCACATTTTTATATTGCATTTACTGTAGCCCCATCAAATAAATTGATATCACTGCATTGCACTTTCTTGAGATATTGATACAATCAGTATCTCTTACAGATTTTATATGACTGTCTTAAATTATTCAATGACAAATTAAACAAAAATGGATTTTCACAATTAAATAAGTTTGGCAGTGTTTGAGTGTGTTTGCATGAGTAAAATGCTAAAAATAAGTTATGGGCAAATTTCAGGTTGCATTCCATTTGCATAATATCATGAAACACTCCTGTAATCCATTTCCTTATAGATTCTCATGTGTTAACAATGTGTTGCAGCAGGAAATACAAGTTTTTTCTAAGTAAATCTTTCCCACCTTGTACAAGGCGACACCTATTGCAGGGGAAGCATTGCTAACAGATTTATCATTGTTCCATGCTATGCAACACTTTATTGCTAAGGAATTAATACGAGAGAATTACAAATGTCAATTAATCAGTTACTTTCACTAACATGTTTTATAAAGCTCCTACATTCTGGCAGAGATAAAATAGAAACTGTATAAATATCGCACTATTCAGGATTTTTATTTATTGAACTTTATTTTTGTTCGTTTATTATGTTATCTGTTGAGTGCTGTATTTATATCCTTTGTGCTGCTTGCAAGTAAGAATTTCATTGTTCTGTCTCAGTATATATATATATATATATATATATATGTCATGCATATCTCTTGACTCATGAAATTTGCAAAATTTTAATTCATTATTCTCATGAATTTCCACAATGCTGTTGTTATGTGTCTTTGCACAGCCTTGCATTCACTCTCATTGCTACCTGATTGGTAGCCACAGGAGTATTGTAAGATCTTGACTGATGGATTTTGCACAGCTCTCGTCCTAGATGACCCTATCTTCGGACTGCAGCTTCTCAGCAAGTGCTGCAGCTCTCCGGGCTAGCTGGCTGGTGGTCAGGCAACTGGAAAGGTTCAGGTGGAATAATATGGGAAGGGCTTTAGACAGGTATAGAACCAATGTCATAGGAAACCTTGAAGAGAAGGATTGTGTCAGTGGGAGGATTGGCGAGGAAACTAGATGTTTATGCCACTGGATACGTCAGATGAAATTGTAATGCAGGTGGAAAGTGTGATGGTTTCAGCATTGTTTTGGCTCTAGATGTCATGATGGATGTTCCCATTATGGTGACTGTACTTTCCGCTATGACATACCACCATGCCCCATGCACCATGCTGCCATTGCCCCATTATGGGTCCTCCATCCACCTACTGCCTACGAGCTGCTTCTTTTTGTATTATTGTTCATTATTCTATGAGAAATTTGGGTGCATTGGTGAGTGGTGGTCACGGGTTTAGGAGATGTGTTTGTTCTTGTAGCATATTTAGAAATTAATGAAAACTATGAGATTTAGGTTTGAGGTTTTAACAGTGGTTAGTGTTTGAGGATGCGGTAGAGTTTATGAATGTCAGACATGAGCCCTAATTAATAGTGCTCAGTTGGTTGCTCATATTGAGAATGTGACACGCAAACGTGGTGCACTTGATAGGATTCTCAGAACTGGACCATAAGTTGAAAGTCAATAAAGTCTTTGCAGCATTATATCCACATCATGAGGACTTGACCTGCCATTAACTTCCACAGCTGTCAACTCACACCGTGTCTGGTTGCATCTTGAAAGCCTCAACGTGTGCACACAAAATATCCTTCCTTCCTTCTCACCAACAAAAACCTCCAACACAAAAGCTTATTTTCCCTTTTGATATGTCATGGGCAATTTGGCAAATCCCATCACTCAACACTTCCTCGTCAAAAAGTATAGGCAGAGCTTTGATAGTTGAAGTTACCTTCTACTGGTGTTGTCCCTCAAAAAGCTAATATCCTGTAGAAGTATTTGACTCTCAAGAATCTTATGAGTAATGTATTGAACAGCCATTACATATTGGTTATGGCACCCTCAGTCTATCAAAATAGTGATAATTAATTCAAATTCAACACTCTTTTTCCAGACATTGCCCTATTTTCCCTAAAGTATGAACTCTGGTACGAATTTATCTCTACATATCCAAGAATGTCAGTTTTCCAGTAATTCTACCTAACATAATGCTCAAGTGACTTCTCCCTATCTTCTATTAGTGACTAGTCTGCAATTGACATATGGACCATGTTCTAATAATCTGAGAAATTGGGTATTAGAAGTTAATAAAATAATCAGAAGAAATATTTGTAACATCCAGCAAGTTCCTGCAAGTCTGAGGTAGAAAGACAGATTAACAAAATAGAACCAAACTATATGGGAGTGGAATATGATAATTTGATCCACTGCGTCTTACACATTTGCTGATATAAAGGTGGTTTGAATGATTTCTTATAAAAAGAGTCCATGTTATCTTCATTGGCAATTTCTACCTGTTCCATTTGTGAAGGCAAGGTAACTTTGTACCCTTTTTTAAACTGATTAGGTTTGTAAATATGTTAGCTTCATTAACAGAATGCTTGTCCTTCAAGATGATAGACAATCTATAACTTGTAAAAAAAAATCAAGATGTAGGATCATGGGAACAAAGGTCCATTCAACCTAATGACCGTGTTTTGCCATTCAGTTAAATTATGTTCGATTTGAATCTCAATCACTTCCACTGTTTAAAAAAATGTGATCATTCATAGAGTGATAGTCATAGAGTAATTTTGTGTGGAAACAGGCCCCTTCAGCCCAACTTGCCCACACTAACCAACATGTCCCATTTACACCAATCCCATGAACTGCATTTGACCCATATCCCTCTAAACTTGTCCTATCCATGTACCTGTCTACTGTTTCTTAAATATTATGATAGTAACTGCCTAAACTACCACCTCTGGCAGATCGTTCCATACACCCACCACACTTTATGTGAAAAGGTTTCCACTCAAATTCCTATTAAATCTTTTCCTCTTCAACTTAAATGTATCATCATATGGAAAAGTGGGAACATGGCTTTTTGCTGAAGTTTCCAATGATTCTGATTAAAACAATATTGAAATACAAGCAATCAACTTTGTTTAGAATGACTCTACAACCAATTGCATAAATATAAAATATAACTAGGATTAATAATTTTTATAAATGGCAGATTTTAAATACTGGGCATTCATTGTTCCTTATTTTGTGTCCACCATTGAAAAAAAACTTTATTGGTTATTAATTTTTTTGCTCTCTAAACAATTAATGGTGACTCAAATAATTTGATCCTGACAAACTTTGCTTTCTTGACAAGCCAGTGATTAATTCAACTAGCAAACTAATAACAATTCTAACCATTGAGAGAGTAACTGGTGAACACTATGTGATAAACAAATAAACCAATTAATAATTAAACAACCAACTAAACTCTTCACCTCAACAATCAGTCAATCCAAAGGAAACACATTTGCAGAGTTCATTTATTTGTAAGCTATATTTTAATATTGTCCATTTATTGTATATATATTCTACAGGAAAATGATGTATTAATTATATTTGGGAAAGAGGGAAGATATACATAATTTTAATCCAAGGCTCACGCCTCTCACAAATAATGCTTTTCGTTTTAAGAATTACACCTTCAAGAGTAAATTAACATTAGGGGTAATGCTGTTATTGGGGCTGTGATATCAGGCTGAGAGTTTAGCCTTTCTTTCATCTTCCAAATGTTCTATTATATTTTGCGCTTCCATTTCTAAGCCACAATTTTCTGAATATTTCCAATCCAGTGTCAGACCCCTTCGAAATGACATGAAAGGCATTTTCTGTAATTATCATCTTAATCTGCCAAATTATTTTCTCATCTTTCTGTAACCTTCAGCATGACCAAGCATACTATCTTCTTCATGGAACCATAGATGTAGCACATAGGCCATGGTACCCAGTATATTCATGTAAGTTGGAAAAAATCTTCTGTGGTTTGCTCCCTTATGTACTTGCTATAACTTAGGATTTGACAACAGTATGTGTCTTCTTACCTCCAAATGGTGTAATCTGGTGTCTCATTGAGATTTACCTAAGATGCATCCTCATGCCTCAAACTGGCCACAGAAATGCAAGGAGCTTCACGTAAAAAATTACATTACCCAGTTCAGCCTCTCCACCACTTTTTCAATAATTTCACAGATTTTCCCATATGCTTGTCCAAGAGGGCGTGTGGAATGTGTCTTAACTTTCTCCAAGTTTCTGAAGTGCAAAGCCATCATCTTTTCATTCTTGCCATCAACCCTTCTCTCACCCCAAGATTTTCCATTCTGATGCAAATGGGTCAAAACCTTACTGTTATACTGTCTATTGAAACATGAACGCACTTTTGACTCATGTCTATCAAAAAATGAACGCACTTTATGCCAAGGACTACTTAATTATATCTCAGTGGAATTGCTTACTTTGGTCTGTACGTCCAAACCATCACAGGTGAAATCATCAAACTCAATTATTCAAATTCCCTCATGTCAGCTTTCCACCTTTCCACCTTTCATGCCACAAGCCAAAATGAATTTAAAAATCCACTTGCCATTACCAATGTATGTTCGCACTTTAAATCAATGTCCTTGTATTTAAACCTTTCAAAAGCATTATTGTTCCTGATATCTGCAACCCTTCCAGCCTAGATAGCTTATTCCTCTCAATTCCTCAGACTCCAGCATCTGAATAGTACCTTCCTTTAGGCCCATCATTGGTGATTGCATCTACAGCTGCCAACATCCAATACTCTGGGTTATTTTCCCTTCATCTCTGTCCAGCAACCAATGTCGGTCAGAAAGGTTCATGCAAGCTGGACTAAGATCAGGATGATTATAGCTTTTAGGGAGCTGGCCGGTTAGCATTGGGATAATCCAATTGTATAGTCCTCCAAGATCTTCTCACCTTTCCATTCCTTTGACTCTGCATGCTTATGTAATTCCAGTCCCCTTAGCTCATTGTTGACACCTGCAGAATGGAATTCTCTCTGAAACCTTTTCAATTGCAACCAGCACTCTACTTTAAACCACACATCCATAATGGATTTTTTGAAATGCAGTCCAACATTTCAATGAGCAATGAGATCACAATGTGGGTGTTGTGTATATAATTGTTGTGATGCTGCAAAAGGCCTGCCATCTGCTATTGCTCAACATAATTTATGTTATATTACAATACTTTCAGTACCATACAATGCATTAGACTCCTTCAAGAAATGAGATTTCTCTATACTGCTGGTCACAAACATATACACAAGTGTAAGACTGTAACAAATGTCATGTTATGTTAATTTACTCCCTCATACCATTTTGGACAAAGTCAATGTTCAGAAATGTACAAATGTGTCTGTGACTTAGAGATGATTCTGCATGTATTGTTCCTTAAGTTCCTAAGTTCTAGGAGGAAAATTAGGCAATCCGGCCCATCAAGTCTACTCCATTATTAAATCATGGCTGACCTATCGTTCCCTCTCAACCCCTTTCTTCCCCTTTGCTCTATAACCCCTGACACCCTTCCTAATCAAAAATCTGTCAATCTCCACCTTAAAAAAAATATCCATTGACTTGGATGCCACTGTCTCTCTGGCAATGCATTCCACAGGTTCACCAACCTCTGAGTAAATAAATTACTCCTCATCTCTTTTCTCGAGGCCTGTCCTTTTCTTCTGAGGCTATGGCCTCTGGTCGTGGACTCTCCCACTAGTGGAAACATCCTCTCCACATTGACTCTACCCAGGCCTTACTATATTCCTACCACCATCAGTGTGCTTAAAGAGTCAACCTGTATGAAATTGAAGGGCGACACAAAATGCTGGAGTAACTCAGTAACTGAAAAGTGTCTCGACCCAGAAACGTCACTCATTCCTTCTCTCCAGAGATGCTGCCTGTCCCGCTGAGTTACTCCAGCATTTTGTGTCTACCTTCGATTTAAACCAGCATCTGCAGTTCTTTCCTACACATGAAATTGAAGGGCACTCCATACCGCAGACCCCGAAATTGTCACACAGTGACTTAAACACTGAAGGTTCTATTTCCAAAATAAGGTTGTAATCGTCCTTCCATTGATTAACCTTCAACTTCTGTGTAATGTACTGATAAGCTTTTATCCCTACCTTTGATTCTCAAGATAAATTGAAAGTTAATAATTAACAAATCTTTTCAAGTTTAATATCCTTGGTAGAAATAATTTCACAGTAAAAATAATCCAAAATATAAATACAAATAACATTAAGAGTCAACATTTGGTGTTTGAAAGGTAATGCGATTTAAAAAGTAAACTGTGCCACTAGTATTTCCCCATGAACATCAAGGTAGAGTCATAACTTAAACATTCAGCCATAGGAAAATAAATTATATAAGAGTATACAATGAGAATGACAGGGAGAGTTCCTTCCACAAAAGAGTGAATACATTGGCTGCCAAACAGAGCAGATTATCATGTTTTTACCACTCTCTGAAATTGATTCTTTGCGACTCAACGTATCATTTTTAAGATTTACAGTTTCAATTTCCTTGAAATTAAATCGTTTGTATTGAGATACTCCTTACCAGAGATTAATTGTGCCTTTAGTCTAAGGATCCTTTTATGTACTGGGATTTCCTAGAAAAAAAAGTAAATGTTATTTAGAATATATTCTGGACTAATAACAAGAATTAAAAATATAGTTTTATTAACTACTGAGATTTGTGTGAAAAATGTAGAAATGCGAGTTCTTTGCTCCCTTTTCAAATGACCGTACTTGCAGTATAAATTCAAAAGTCGTAAGCGATATTTCCAAAATAATGTTGTAACATTCTTTCCATTTTCTAATAGTTAACTTTAAACTGGTGTGTTTTTTCTTTACTGCAGGATGATTCTCAAAGTAAAATGAAATACTTACCAGTAAACTAATCTTTACAAGTTTAACATCCCCGTCAGGAGAAGCAAGCAGAATGGAAGTTCCACTCAAATGGAATCTGTAGTTGACGCTCCACAAAAATTGTACGAGGCAATCTGACACTTCTGTTTCTCCTCGTTTTCTTTTCACTGTGTTCTGGGGTGGGGCGTTCTTGAGTAATGCTGCCTTTATAAAGCGTCAGCAATTCTTAAAGAAACATTCACAGTGAGGTTGATAAGAGATAAATAAATCATTGTTTCCACTGGGCACGGCACCTCCCACCATCCCCACACTCCCTGAGATTAAAACATGACCATGGCCCAACATTAATATACACATCTGATTACTTAATCTCCATGTCCGTTGGTGTACGAAGTCCTTCAAACCTACATTGAAATGTGATTTTCTCTGTTTCGTGAAATATGTCTCAAGTTTGGATAGAACTGCCACCATAATCTTATGGGTCTTCTACTTGTAAACATTTCCAGAATGGAAGTGAACTTGAGAAGTGTGTTTGCCCAATGTTATTGAGTTGTGATGCCAACTTTTGGCTATTTCTGTCACATGCAAATATTGAAACCTTGTGCATTACAAGTGATTAGAAGAAAATGTGATTATGAATTAGTAAATAAACCATAATATTGTAAAAATTATAACAGCTAATTCAGTCATGCGTACGGGGTGGGAGATTGCAACCTTCACGTGGTCCACCCAGTTTCGACTAATGCAATCAACCCGATGTGCACAAACAAGATCAAATAGAACAAGTTGACCTCCAACTTTAGGCTGTGTACGCCATATGCAAGAAGAAGAAGTCCTGGTTAGGTCCGTGTACTGTCTGCCTTATCCCAATGTCACTCCTTAAATTTTGATCCAGCTCTTTGGCCTAATCTACATTTTAATACCACTCCACAAATTAATATCCTAATCTTGAACAGGTTGATCAAACTAACTCCCATTAAATCCATTCCTGCTTCAATGAATAAAATCTGAATACATCTATACATAACTAAAAGCTCTGATCTTGTTATCTTCCAGTTTGCGTGGTCATTCTATTTTCACAAAAACGTTATGCGATACTACTACGATTTTTCGCCAGCTTACTCACCGTTCTCCTGAGCTGCGATTGCACCAAGTTTCGTTCCGATTGGTGGTCTAATGTAAAAGTTAGCGAGGTTTGAATAATCTTAAAAAACCGCACGTGCGGCGATCGATCTCCTCTCCCGCTGTTCAGCTCCTCGCGGATTGGTCTTTTCTCCTATCACTCCCCGGAACGGTCCGCCTCTTCCTGTGCCATCGCGTCTTTACTGGAGCTGAGGAGGGCTCTGGATGGCCGGCGGACGTCTCCAACCGGACACAAATTTCAGAGGGAGATTGGTTCGGAGACCCAGCCCAAAGCGACCCGAAGCAGCCCAGCGTCGGAAACCCAGCCCAGCGTCGGACACCCAGCCCAGTGTTGGAGACCCAGCCCGGTGTTAGAGACCCAGCCCAGCCCAACCCAGCGTCTGAGACCCAGTCCAGCCCAGCGTCGGAGACCGAGCCCAGCATCGGAGACCCAGCCCAGTGTCGGAGACCCAGCCCAGCCCAGCGTCGGAGACCCAGCCCAGCCCGGAGTCGGAGATGTCGCCGATGTCCCCAAATGGAAAGCGGAGACTCTGAACCCGGCAGAGGGGAATGACCAGCGCCCGCTGTGAGTCCCCATCACAACATCAGCTTCAGCCCCTTCCCCTCTGGTCCCCCTCGCTGGCTCCTGCACCCCTCGCCATGATACCACCCTCTCCCCCACAACCCCCGTCTTTTCTCTGAGCTCTCTTCCCCCCCCCACAACCCCCCACCCACAAACCACCCTACCCACACAACCCCACCATCTCACCCCCCCCCCCCACCTACAACCCCCTCCCCCACACCCCCCTCCCTCCACACCACACTATTCCCTCCTCCTACACCCCCCTGCCCACACCCCCCCCCCCCCACTCCCTTCCTCCCCTCCCACCCCACACCCCCTTTCCTTCCCCTCCCACACATGAAATGGAGGGGGAGGGAGTGCTGGGCGATGAGGGGAAGTGAGCCACACCCGCACAGTTAGGGGCTATGGGTGAGTGGTAGAATATTGCATTGGGGTAATGCGTGAGCGGTGGAATATTGCATTGGGGGATGGGTTGCATTGGGGGACCAGGCCTCCCGTGTGACTGGGACCCAATGGGTATCACTTAGTCTAGTTACTTGATCAATTCAGCATTGCAGTTCCCACAGACAAACTGGAGATCATAGTGCCTCCCCCTCTCTTGCGGTTTCCCCAGTCTTTGTGGCAGCCCATTTTATACTTGTGTAGTGGCTGGATTAGGAAGGATTTTTTCAATTCTAATCTGCTTCCTAGCAGTCAGCATAATCATGATGGAACAAATATGAGCTGTGTACACAGCACCCAGTGAGAACTGTACAGGCTCTGGATAATACATGTCTCTGTCACTGTGACAGTATTATAGATGATCCAATTGACTTTTGTTTTTTCAGCAGATCAAAGTGGGTATCTGTGCTATAAATCTCTCAAAATTGTGAAATTAATTTCCCCGCCAAAAAAAAACTTTTTTCTAATGATATTTGCAAACTGTTTGAATGCCTTTTTTATATATACATGTCCCATGACACATCAACATGTGGTTTGCCCTGACTTTACTATCAGAGGTCTTGATTTTTTTTCTTCACATTAGTTTTTCCTTGGCTATTCTCTACTTTGTGGTCTGCATTGTATTTAGTCAAAATTGCACGTTCCTCTTCTTGTAGATTTAAGTTTATCCAATATTTCTTCACATCCACGAAGTGCCATTATTTGTCTGCTTTTGATTTTTGATTTTTGGCGAGATATATTTCCTAGATTCCTTAGTTACTGTTTAGAGTGTTTTCCAATATTCTATTTGAAAGATCAGGTATTTTTATATAATTTACTTTCCATTGTTTTATTTTAACACCCAGTAAATCTGATTTTACAACTTACTATTACAACATTAATTTTACTCTCTACCTCATGTCCTGGCAGCATCCTGGTAAATCTTCTCTGCACTCTCTATCTTCATGGAATCCTTCCTATAGCAAGGTGAACGATACTGTACACGGTACTCCAAGTGCGGCTGGACCAATATCGTTGATACAGTGGAGAAAAAGTTGGGGAATGGAGCCGATGTACATTTTGAATAAGAAGTGTTCAACATTCCCAATAATTCAAGTTTGAGAAGGAAGTTGAAATGCAAAACAAACGTCAAAATAAGCCCACCTGATTTGAACCTAACACTACTGGCTTAATAGAAGTGGGGAAAAATAGGATCAACCACAGAGGTCATGGTTTATTTGTTTAGTTTAGATTAGATATGCAACATGGAAACAAACCCTTCGGCCCACCAAGTCCTCACCAACCAGCGATCCCCACACACTAAAGGGCCTGTCCCACTGTATGAGGTCATTTAAGAGTTCTCCCGAGATTCCCCGTGCTTTGAACTCTGAGAATGTCCGTAGCGGGTCCGTAGGAGTTCGTGGATGTCTCGTAGCGGCTCTTACGAGTAACGATACATACTCGGGAAATCCGATAAACTCGTGATGTTTTTTCAACACTGTGAAAAATGTCCATGAGTAAAAAAATACCCGTGATGAATAAAATTGTCACTTTTTACTCGTACGAGCCGCTACGAGACATCCATGATCTCCTACGGACCTGCTACGGACATTCTCCAAGTTCGAATCACGGGAAAACTCGGCAGAACTCTTGAATTACCTCGTATAGTGGGACAGGCCCTTAACACTACCCCACTCACTAGGGACAATTTACAATTTTACCAAGCCAAATAACCTACAAACCTGGTCGTCTTTGGTGTGTGGGAGGAAACAGAAGCACACGGGGAAAACCAACGCAAGTCATGTGGAAAACGTACAAGCCTAGCTCTGTAAGGCAGCAACTCTACTGCTGCCCCCCCGTGCTGCCCTTCACCACTGTGCCGCCCTTTGGTAAAACTTTTCAAGTTGGTTTCCCTTACATCAATTACATTAATATGTTTAACATCTATTGGGGTGATTTAACTGTTTAGAAAATGGGGAGGAAAAGGGAAGTGAGAAGGGATGGGCCCATCGTGATAACATCCCTACAACATGCATTTTTTTTTATCAAGGAAGAGAAATATTTATGGTAATGGCATGTTTTAGTGATTCACATACCTGTAACAATTAAACATGTCATTCTTATTTCCTTGTTCTGCTGAACTTTGTGGAAAGTGTTTTTTCATCGTTATATTGCCAACTTGACGTTAATGCAAATTATATGGAGATAACAGAAATCTTGTGTAATTTACTGGTTGAGCAAACAGATAATGCAAGAAACTGTTGATAAAATAAATCAACTCTGATCTAATTTGAATGGTCAGAGAGGCTTGAACTGCAATGAACTGCTTCAACATTTCCTGAGCACTTGTGCAGCTTTCTGTGTTTTAATCTTTGTTGTAGAATTGGAGGAAGTCTCAGCAGGAAAAGATGTAAAGATTCTGGTGAGTTCCATCAGATTAGTTGCATCCAAGATCAAATGATCAAATGAAATAGTATTGGGTAGGCTAATGGGACTGAAGGATGATAAATCCTCTGGGCCTGATGGTCTGCATCCCAAGGTCTTCAGTAAGGTGGCTCTAGAAATAGTGGACACATTGGTGATCATTTTTCAATGTTCAATAGATTCAGGATCAGTTCCTGTGGTTTGGAGGATAGCTAATGTTATCCCACTTTTCAAGAAAAGAGCGAGAGAGAAAACGGGGAATTACAGACCAGTTGGCCTGACTTCGGTGGTGGGAAAGATGCTGGAGTCAATTATTAAAGAGGTAATAATGGGGCATTTGGATAGCAGTAAAAGGATTAGTCCAAGTCAGCATGGATTTATGAAAAAAAAATCATGCTTGACTAATCTTCTGGAATTTTTTGAGGATGTGACAAGTAAAATGGATGAAGGGGAGCCTGTGGATGTAGTGTATCTAGACTTTCAGAAAGCCTTTGATAAGGTCCTGCACAGGAGACTGGTGACTAAAATTAGAGCACATGGTATTGGGGGTAGGGTTTTGACGTGGATAGAAAATTAGTTGGCAGACAGGTAGCAAAGAGTAGGAGTGAACGGGTCCTTTTCAGAATGGCAGGCAGTGGCAAGTGGAATGCCACAAGGCTCGGTGTTGGGGCCGCAACTGTTTACCATATATATTAATGATTTGGAAGAGGGAGTTAGGAGCAACACTAGCAAGTTTGCGGATGACACAACGCTGGGTGGCAGTGTGAACTGTGAAGAGGATGTTAGGAGGTTGCAGGGTTATCTGGACAGGTTGAGTGAGTGGGCAGATGCGTGGCAGATGCGTGGCAGATGCAGTATAATATAGATAAATGTGAGGTTATCCACTTCTGCTGCAAAAACAAGGGGGCAGATTATTATCTCAGTGGGGTTAGGTTAGGTATGGGGGATGTACAGTGAGACCTGGGTGTCCTTGTACATTGGTCACTGAAAGTTGGCATGCAGGTACAACAGGAAGTGAAGAAAGCTAATGGAATGTTGGCCTTCATAACAAGAGGATTTCAGTATAGGCGTAAAGAGGTCCTTCTGCAGTTGTATAGCGCTCTGGTAAGACCACATCTGGAGTATTGTTTACAGTTGTGGTCTCCTAATTTGAGGAAGGACATCCTTGTGATTGAGGCAGTGTAGCGTAGGTTCACGAGATTGATCCCTGGGATGGCGGGACTGTCATATGAGGAAAGATTGAAAACACTAGTCTTGTATTCACTGGAGTTTAGAAGGATGAGGGGGGAATCTTATCGAAACATATAAAATTATAAAAGGACTGGACAAGCTAGATGCAGGAAAAATGTTCCCAGTGTTGGGCGAGTCCAGAACCAGGGGCCACGGTCTTAGAATAAAGGGGAGGCCATTTATGACTGAGATGAGAAAAAACGTTTTCACCCAGAGAGTTGTGAAATTGTGGAAATTCCTGCCACAGAGGGCAGTGGAGGCCAAATCACTGGATGGATTTAAGAGAGAGTTAGATAGAGCTCTAGGGGCTAGTGGAATCAAGGAATATGGGGAGAAGGCAGGCACGGGTTATTGATTGGGGACGATCAGCCATGATCACAATGAATGGCGGTGCCGGCTCAAAGGGCCGAATGGCCTCCTCCTGCACCTATTTTCTATGTTTTTATGTTTCTATGTTTCTATGATTAACACTGTACTGATATATTGCGGATGTGCAAGTGAATTTCGTCACTCTGTCCTGGTAAAGTTCACAAACTTCCTCTAGATTCTTCAGATATTCTTAATATATGTTGCATATGATAAAATATTCTCTCAATCTTTTAATCAATAGTGTTTGCTGTGATTTTAATTAGATTACATTTTATAACAAAATGCCACAACAAAACAAATGATAACCGCGTGACATTTGCCCATATTCATCTGCTTGTTTTATCTCTCAATTATGCATCTCTATCCCCCAACTTAGACCCACTACAGTTGCTGATTGCAAAATATGTAGGTGCACCTCCACTCCCAGGCTGAAGAGTACAGATCTCCTAACCCACCCATTTGTTATTTGTCGTTAATGTCTACGTAAACGGAAGTGGGTGTAGCTGTCTGCGCAGTTTATTGTAATAAATAGCTTAAGAAAAAACTCATTGGTGATTCATTAAGTTGATTAATGTAAACAATCACTGCACTGTAAACCAATGCACAATGATAATGCATCAGATCTGATAGCTGCAGAAGGGTGCAGTTGTTTTACACTTTTTGACAATATTTTATAATATTGTCATGGAATGGATAGAAGCTTTTAAGGTTTCAATGAAAAAAATCAAGTGAATGGCCAAGCTACAATGTTGTTGATGCTGTGAACATTCAGGATAATGAAGCTTTGTAGGAAGGAACTGCAGATTTACACTGTTTATAACTGCCGGTTTACACTGAAGGTACACTCCAAAATGCTGGAGTAACTCAGCGGGACAGGCAGCATCTCTGAATAGAAGGAATGGGTGACGTTTCGGGTTGAGACTGTTCTTCAGACAAGCTAGTGGCTGGCATAGGAATCTTCTTGTTCCTTTGCTCCACAACACTGATTTGCTCCTTCTCAATGGTGTCCTAGCTTCTAGTTCCACTTCATTACTTAATGCACATAACATTATAATAAAATATTTCTTTCCGTCATTACAGGACCACAAATTTCAGCCGCTCATGATTCCAACATTCCTCCACATCCTCCTTTCCTGTCACTCGCTTCTGAGCCCATTATTAAACCATTCATACCACTCCTGCTGTGTTTTCATTCTCCCTTCTGATCTTGCCATTTCTGGTGTTGATTGATTAGCTCAGATTTATGCGCTATTTCCAAATACAGTAAATACTCAATACAGCCGACCATAGGGAGTGGGGGAATAGTGTTCGTTATTGCTGATTGTCCGCTATAACCGAGTAAGGGGTTATCATTGTATAAGCAGTAGAAACAAACAACTACAGTTGATGGTTAATACACAAAAGTGTGAGAGTAACTCAGCAAGTCAGGCAGCAAACTCTGCAGAACATAGGTAGATGACGTTTTGGGTTGAGACCCTTCTTCAAACCCTTGGTCAAGAACTGTGCCTGGACTCCAGGTGAGTTGACGGCCCCAGCTTACAGGTGACTAGGGGAGAGGCAAAGATCAATGATTGCGGTCCGAGGGTGGCCGGAGTGCAGGTAACGGTTAGCGGTGGCCGCCGCAGAAGCTTAGAAGCTTGGTATGTCCGTCTGCTATAATCAAAATCTGTTATAAAGAGGTCCGTCTGTTACTGTGTCCCCATCTCATGAAATGAGAGCCCTCTTCTGCAGCCTTTGTCTGTGTGCTCTCTTTAATTTGTATGTCTACAGCTTCCAAAATCCTAACCTTACAGATCTCGGCTTCACAAGGAACTGTCCAAGTACTTCTTTCTAAAACAGTGATGAGTAATTTTTCTCCACAACCCTTTCAACGGGCGTGTACCACACATTTTGAGTGAGAAAGATATGCATCGACTTCCCCTAATTCTTCTACTATTTACGTTAAACCTATGCACTCTGTTCTTCTTTCGGAGAGGTAAACAGATTCTTCCTATTTCACATGGAACCAGCTGCAGAATGAACTGAAACTCAAGGAGCTGGTTTCTATAAACAGATTTAAATCTCTTCTTAATGATGTTGAAGCAGGCTCTTCTGTCTGTACATGCTTTATTTGATGATGTTATGACTGTGACTCTATTTATATGTTCTCTGTTGTTTTTAAATTATTGTCTGTAACTGGGAAACTGTGCTGCTGCCTGTCTTGGCCAGGACTCTCTTGTAAAAGAGATTTTTAATCTCAATGAGACTTCTCCTGGTTAAATAAAGGTTAAATAAAAAATAAACCACGATGTGCTGGAGTAACTCAGTGGGTTAGGCAGCATCTCGGCAGGACATGGTTAGAAAATGTTTCGGGTCGGGACACTTCTTCAGGCTCTGGTCTGAAGGAAGGGTGTGTCTCGAAGAAAATCTTAACCCAAAATGGTGCCTGTTCATGTCCTCCAGGGATACTGCTTGACCTGCTGAGTTGCTCCAGCATTATCTTCTCTTTATGTTCCAAATACCTAAATTCTACCTTGACTTCCCTTGTCCAGCCCCTTCCATCTACATCCAAGACATCTCACATGTTCTTCAACACCAATAATTTTCAATTCCTCGTTCCTGTACACCTCCATTGGCCACTGGGAAGTTCATATGGCCCCCTGTTTTTTTCCTTGGACAGATACCCAATCAGTCCCCCCTTACTAACGCTCACCTCTGCTTGGAAAAACTTATCCTCGCTCTCAACGACTTCAAGTTAAAGGTGTAAACATGTGCACTCATATGGGCCCCAGCTGTGCGTGCTGTTTTGTTGGTTGCTTATGTCAAACACTCCTTGTTCCCAATGTACACTGGCACCAACCTTCCCATCTCTTCCTCTGCTATGTTGCAACTGCATCAGGGCTGGCGCCTGCACCCATGAAGAACTCAGTGATTTCAACAACTTTACTGCCAACCTCCAGCCGGTAACTCACAACCTTTTGTCTCCTATTCATCTTTGGTCTTTGTCCATTAACGGCCCATTAATTCCCATTTATCATTTTCCTGGTTTTGTCTCGCCTCACCTTGTTGTGTCAACAGCAGAGATGGCCAGCTTAACAAAACTTAATTGTATAATTGTGTAAGGGGTAAGCATAATTTCATAAGGGGTAAGAGCGTTGTAAAGACAAGCCTGAAGGCTTTGTGTCTCAATGCAAGGAGTATTCGTAATAAGGTGGACGAGTTGAACGTGCAAATAGCTATTAATGATTATGATATAGTTGGGATCACGGAGACATGGCTCCAGGGTGACGTAGGCTGGGAGCTGAACATCCAGGGATATTCAATATTCAGGAGGGATAGAGAGAAAGGAAAAGGAGGTGGGGGAGCGTTGCGGGTTAGAGAGGAGATTAACGCAATGGAAAGGAAGGGCATTAGCTTGGACGATGTGGAATCGGTATAGGTAGAGCTGCAAAACACTAAGGGGCAGAAAACGCTGGTGGGTGTTGTGTACAGGCCACCTAACAGTAGCAGTGAAGTTGGGGATGGTATCAAACAGGAAATTGGAAATGCGTGCGACAAAGGCAAAACAGTTATAATGGGTGACTTCAATCTACATATAGATTGGGTGAATCAAATTGGCATGGGTGCTGAGGAAGAGGATCTTTTTGGAATGTATGCGGGATAGTTATCTAAATCAACATGTAGAGGAACCAATGAGAGAGCAGGCTATTTTAGACTGGGTTTTGAGTAATGAGGAAGGGGTAGTTAGCCGTCTTGTTGTACGTGCCCGCTTGGGCAAGAGTGACCATAATATGGTTGAGTTCTTCATTCGGATGGAGAGTGACATTGTTAATTCAGAAACAATGGTTCTGAACTTAAAGAAAGGTAACTTTGAGGGTATGAGACGTGAATTGGCCAAGATTGACTGGCAATTCATTCTAAAAGGGTTGACGGTGGATATACAATGGAAGATATTTAAAATCTGCATGGATGAACTATAAAAATTGTTCATCCCAGTTTGGCAAAGAATAATTTGGGGAAGGTAGTGCATCCGTGGATAACAAGGGAAATCAGGGATAGTATCAAAGCCAAGGATGATGCGTACAAAGTAGCCAGAAAAAGCAGCATACCAGAGGACTGGGAGAAATTCAGAGACCAGCAGAGGAGGACAAAGGGCTTAATTAGGAAAGGAAAAATAGATTATGAAAGAAAACTGGCAGGGAACATAAGAACTGACTGCAAAAGTTTTTATAGATATGTGAAGAGAAAGAGATTAGTTAAAACAAATGTAGGTCCCTTGCAGTCAGAAACAGGTGAGATGATCATGGGGAACAAGGATATGGCGGACCAATTGAATAACTACTTTGGTTCCGTCTTCACTAAGGAAGACATAAATAATCTGCCGGAAATAGCAGGGGACCGCGGGTCAAAGGAGGAATTGAGTGAAATCCAGGTTAGTCGGGAAGTGATGTTGGGTAAATTGAATAGATTAAAGGCCGATAAATCCCCAGGGCCATATAGGCTGCATCCCAGAGTACTTAAGGAAGTAGCTCAGGAAATAGTGGATGCATTAGTCATAATCTTTCAAAACTCTTTGGATTCTGGAGTAGTTCCTGAGGATTGGCAGGTAGCAAACGTAACCCCTCTTTTTAAGAAGGGAGGAAGAGAGAAAACGGGGAATTACAGATAGTCTAACATCGGTAGTGGGGAAACTGCTAGAGTCAGTTATTAAAGATGGGATAGCAGCACATTTGGAAAGTGGTGAAATCATTGGACAAAGTCAGCATGGATTTACGAAAGGTAAATCATGTCTGACGAATCTTGTGGAATTTTTCGAGAATGTAACTAGTAACGTGGATAAGGGAGAACCAGTGGATGTGGTATATCTGGACTTCCAGAAGGCTTTCGACAAAGTCCCACATAAGAGATTAGTATACAAACTTAAAGCATACGGCATTAGGGGTTCAGTATTGATGTGGATAGAGAACTGGCTGGCAAACAGCAAGCAAAGAGTAGGAGTAAACGGGTCCTTTTCACAATGGCAGGCAGTGACTAGTGGGGTACCGCAGGGCTCAGTGCTGGGACCCCAGCTATTTACAATATATATTAATGAACTGGATGAGGGAATTGAAGGCAATATCTCCAAGTTTGCGGATGACACTAAGCTGGGGGGCAGTGTTAGCTGTGAGGAGGATGCTAGGAGAATGCAAGGTGACTTGGATAGGCTGGGTGAGTGGGCAAATGTTTGGCAGATGCAGTATAATGTGGATAAATGTGAGGTTATCCACTTTGGTGGCAAAAACAGGAAAGCAGACTATTATTTAAATGGTGGCCGATTAGGAAAAGGGGAGATGCAGCGAGACCTGGGTGTCATGGTACACCAGTCATTGAAAGTAGGCATGCAGGTGCAGCATGCAGTGAATAAAGCGAATGGTATGTTAGCTTTCATAGCAAAAGGATTTGAGTATAGGAGCAGGGAGGTTCTACTTCAGTTGTACAGGGTCTTGGTGAGACCACACCTGGAGTATTGCGTACAGTTTTGGTCTCCAAATCTGAGAAAGGACATTATTGCCATAGAAAGAGTGCAGAGAAGGTTCACCAGACTGATTCCTGGGATGTCAGGACTGTCTTATGAAGAAAGACTGGATAGACATGGTTTATACTCTCCAGAATTTAGGAGATTGAGAGGGAATCTTATAGAAACTTACAAAATTCTTAAGGGGTTGGACAGGCTAGATGCAGGAAGATTGTTCCCGATGTTGGGGAAGTCCAGGACAAGGGGTCATACCTTAAGGATAAGGGGGAAATCCTTTAAGACCGAGATGAGAAATACTTTTTTCACACGCAGAGTGGTGAGTCTCTGGAACTCTCGGCCACAGAGGGTAGTTGAGGCCAGTTCATTGGCTATATTTAAGAGGGAGTTAGATGTGGCCCTTGTGGCTAAGGGGATCAGAGGGTATGGAGAGAAGGCAGGTACGGGATACTGAGTTGGATGATCAGCCATGATCATATTGAATGGCGGTGCAGGCTCGAAGGGTCGAATGGCCTACTCCTGCACCTAATGTCTATGTTTCTATGTTTCTATGTTTCTATGCTACCTGACCTGATGAGTTGCTCCAGCACTTTGTGTTTTACTCAAGCCTCCAGCATCTGCAGTCCCATATGTCTTCCCATTTAGAGAAGATAAACACAAAATGCTGGAGTAACTCAGTGGGTCAGGCAGCATTTCTGGAGAAAAGGAATAGGTTACATTTCGCTTCGAAACCTTCTTTCTCTGTTTTTGGCCCTCATAATTTTATATGCCTCAATTTAAGTCTTCCTCCAACATTTCTTGTTCCAAAAATAAGAAGCCAATCTTTTAATTCCACCGGGTGGTGCCGTCAGCGATAGCAGCCTCGCTGTCTGTCGTTTCGTATTTTTTGTTATTTTTAGTATGTTTTAAAAGTTTGTGTTAATGTGCTCTGGTTTGTTTTATCTGTGGGGTGGGGGTCGTGGGTTGGCGTAAACTTTTTTTCAATCTCTTGCCTTGCTGGAGATGTGATGTTTTCCGGATCGTATCTCTGGTCGCTCTGCGGCCTAACATCATGGAACTGTAGGCCTTGCTCGGGACTGACTTTGAGCCCCACCGCGGGAATGTGGACTTACCATCGGAGCCGATCCCTTGCCTGTGATCGGCGTTCCAACCACGGCCTGCGGATTTCACCACGAGAGCTGGCACTCTCGGGTAGAGACCGATGTCGGGAGCTCCAAAGTCGCAGAAGGTTCGACTCCAGCATCTTCCCCACTACCGATGTCAGGATAACTAGTCTATAATTTCAACTTCCATCACAGTGAGGAATGTGGAGGAGTCACTGTGGTGGATGTTGATGTTAAAATGTATTTTGTGTGTCTTGTGTGTAAAGTAGCATTAGCAAATTTGCAGATGACACAAAGCTGGGTGGCAGTGTGAACTGTGAGGAGGATGCTATGAGAATGCAAGGTGACTTGGACAGGTTGGGTGAGTGGGCAGATGCATGGCAGATGCAGTTTAATGTGGATAAATGTGAGGTTATTCAATGTGGTAGCAAAAACAGGAAGGCAGATTATTATCTAAATGATGCCAAGTTGGGAAAACGGGAAGCACAACGGGATCTGGGGGTCCTTGTTCATCAGTCAATGAAAGTAAGCAAGCAGGTCCAGCAGGCAGTGAAGAAAGCGAATGGCAGTTGGCCTTTATGACAAGAGGAGTTGAGTATAGGAGCAAAAAGGTCCTTCTGCAGTTGTATAGGGCCCTAGTGAGACCACACCTGGAGTACTGTGTGCAGTTTTGGTCCCCGAATTTGAGGAAGGACATTCTTGCTATTGAGGGAGTGCAGCGTAGCTTTACAAGGTTAATTCCCGGGATGGCGGGACTGTCATATGCTGAGAGAATGGAGCGACTGGGCATGTATACTCTGGAGTTTAGAAGGATGAGAGGGAATCTTATTGAAACATATAAGATTATTAAGGGTTTGGACATGCTAGAGGCTGGAAACATGTTCCTGATGTTGGGGAATACAGAACCAGGGGCCACAGTTTAAGAATTAGGGATAAGCCATTTAGAACGGAGATGTGGAAACACTTTTTCTCACAGTGTTGTGAGTTTGTGGAATGCTCTGCCTCAGAGGGTGGTGGAGGCTGGTTCTCTGGTTACTTTCAAGAGAGAACTAGATAGGGCTCTTAAAGATAGTGGAGTCAGGGGATATGGGGAGAAGGCAGTAACGGATTGTGGATGATCAGCCATGATCACATTGAATGGCGGTGCTGGCTCGAAGGGCCGAATAGCCTACTCCTGCACCTATTGTCAATTGTCTATTGAAAATGACCCATCAATTCCTACTCTTTTCTTCCTGTCTGCCAACCAGTTCTCTATCCATGTCAATACCCTATCCCCAATACCAAGTGCTCTAATGACTGGATATAATTCCATTAGTTTAATTCTGAATAGTGCTAGGGTGGTTGTGCAATGAAATGAAAGAATTATAGCAAGTGTATATACAACAATATAGAATAATACAACACGGAAACAGGCCCTTTGGCCCGATTTGTCCATGCTGATCAAAATACACAATCTAAGCTTGTCGCGTTTGTAACCCGAGCCCTCTATCCTTTCCTCCTGCATCTGTCCAACTGCCTTAAAATGTGGTTAAAGTACCTGCCTCAGCTATCTCCTCTGGCAGCTTGTTCCATATAATCACCACCCTTTAAGTGAAAAAGTTGCCCCTCTGGCTCATAGTACATCTTTCCCCTCCCACCTATTTACTTTGGTTCTTCAGTCAGTTACTCTGGCAATAGACCCTGTGCCTCCACTGTGTATTCCCCTCATAATCTTATACACCTCTATAAGATCACCCTTCAACCTTCTGCGCTCCAAGGAATAAAATCCTAGCCTGCCCAACCTTTCCATATAGCTCAGTCCCTCAAGTCCTGGCAACATCTTCGTAAATCTACTCTGCACTCTTCCCAGCTTAATGACATCCTTCCTATAGCAGAGTGACCAAAACTGAACACTGAACTCCAAGTGTGGCCTGGCCACACCTTTTTTCAATCGTAACAAAATGTCCCAACTTCTATAATCAGTACCTTGACTGTTTGTGGCCAATGTACCAAAGCTTCTTTACCACCCTATCAACCATGATCACATTGAATGCTCGAAGGGCCAAATGGCCTACTCCTGCACCTATTGTCTATTGTATATTGTTGCTTTTTATTGGTATGACTGTATGGCAAATCAAATTCCTCGTATGTTGTGAAACACACTTGGCTAATAAAATATGATTATGATTATTATGATTATTGATTTCCTTGTAGATCTTCCAGGTCTGCTAGCTTTCTCATTGATCTCTGTGACACAGTCAGATCTTTCTGATAAAGGGAACTAGATCCTGTACAGTTGCTATCAGTACAACACACCTGTACTTGTGAATGCTCCGGGGAGGAACATTGGGATATTTTGCCATGTTAAATCACTGTTTTTATTAAATTTGTTGATAACATTACAAACTTCATCCTTCTTCTTCTGAGTCAGAGGATGACATACCTTTACACTGTATTTTTTCAGTTCTGGGGCTGATGAAAATGAGGGAACTGCAGATTTCCACACATAGGACAGGATGTACCTGAATGGGTGGGTGAATCAGCGGTTTCCGTAGTTACGTGCTCCTTCCGCCGTTTACATCATAAATATTATTCTAGTACACCAGAATTAACTACTCAGTAGATTATAAGATGACTAAAAGTATAATCTTGTACAGAAAATCAAACAATGATGAACGTTAAAGTGGAGGAAGCCTACAGAGACGACAGGAATATCAGACAGAAAACTTAAATCACAGAATGGGTCAGTCTAAATACGTCTTGCATTGAGATTACTTAGCGTTCTTATGAAAGGTAACAATAAACACTCATTAACAATAAAACACACATGCAGCAATGAATAAATCATGCAATTCATCCTTGGCTTCTCTTCCTGAGAATTGCCTGTCAGCTGAATTATCTGCGTCAGAAATGCCCATTTTCTATGGTCCAACCATATCATACCGCCCGGGGCCATGAGGGTAAGATCTGGCAGATAGGACAGGTGAATTTGTGGCTGAGGGGCCTAATTTCATGTATTTGGACCATCGCAATCTCTTCTGGGGCAGAGGTCACCTGTACAAGAGGAACGGGTTACACCTGCACTAGAGGCCAACATGCCATTAGCTTTTTTCACTGCCTGCTGTACCTGCACGCTTACTAGGTTTGCGAGTGCCACTTGGGAGGGCCGAAACCCTTCTTCAGACTGATGTGAGGGTGGGTGGGCGGCAAGAAGAAAGGAAGAGGAGGAGCCAGAGGGCTAGAGGGAGAGCTGAGAAGGGGGGGAGACAGTAAGGACTACCTGAAATTAGAGAAGTCAATGTTTATACCGCTGGGGTACAAACTGCCCAAGTGAAATATGAGGTGCTGCTCCTCCAATTTCCGGTGGTCCTCACTCTGACTATGGAGGAGGCCCAGGACAGAAAGGTCGGATTCGGAATGGGAGGGGGAGTTGAAGTGCTGAGCCACCAGGAGATCAGGTTGGTTATTGCGAACCGAGCGGGGGTGTTCAGCGAAGCGATCGCCAAGCACACGCTTGGTCTCACCGATGTAGATGAGGTGACATCTAGAGCAATAGATGAGGTTGGAGGAGGTGCAGGTGAACCTCTGTTCACCTGGAAAGACTGCTTGGGTCCTTGAATGTTGTCAAGGGGGGAGGTAAAGTGACAACTGTAGCCCAGATAGTCAATGGGAATACAAGTGCAAATATGCCAGGCCAATGAAGGCTGCTACAAGACTAGTAGGGTTGTCATAGTAGGGAGTTTTAACTTTCTCAATACAAACTAAGACTGCAATGGTACCAATGCCTTAGACGGGATGGAATTTGTCAATGATTTATTCAGAAAAGTTTCCTTAGGCAATATGTAGAGGGTCCTACAAGAAAGAAGGCAAAGCTTGATTTACTCTTCAATAATTGAGAAGACCTAGTGACTGGATTGTCGGTGGGCAAGACTTTTTGTACCATCAATCACTGTTCCGTTAGTTTTAAAATAGTTATGGATAAGGACAGGGTCCTAAACTCAAATCCTCTCGTAATTAAGGCCAACATGCCATTAGTTTTCTTTGCTGCTGGCTGTACCTGCGTGCTTACTTTCAGTGACTGATGTACAAGCACACCCAGGTCTTGTTGCACCTCCCCTTTTCCTAATCTGAGATAATAATTCAGATAATAATCTGTCTTCCTGTTCTTGCCACCAAAGTGGATAACCTCACATTTATCCACATTAGGTTCAAAGGTTCTTTATTTGTCACATACAACAATTGGTGCAGAGAAATGCGTATTGCCATTGCAGCACATTTAAAAAAAAAATACAACATAACAATAATAAAGGAATTTAAACTTAAAAAACATACCCCCACAATGGTTCACCCATCACTCACCAGCTCCTGCCTCACCTCACCACCCCCCCCCCCCCCCCCCCCCCTCACCTCTTTATATGGCAATCTCTCCACTACACTCTTAGTCCAGTGCAGGGCATTGATCCAATACGCTGACAATGCTTTTGCCTCCACAGATACTGCCTGACGCGTTGAGTTCATCAAGCAGCATTTTCCTAATCATTTCTAAGGTGCTTATTCTAATCGTGCTCTGGACAGCCCTTTTCAAGTTTGTCCCTGTTATATAACTCAATAAAATAATACATTTGGCCAGCTCTATCTGTTATAACTTATGACAGGGTGGCGCAGTGGTAGAGCAACTGCCTTACAGCACCAGTCCTGGGTTCAATCCTGACTACGGGTGCTGTGTGTATGGAGTTTGTATGTTCTCCCCGTGATCTGCGTGGGTTTTCTCGTAGATCGTCAGTTCCCTCCCACACTCCAAAGACGTACAGGTTTGTAGGTTAATTGGCTTGGTATAAAGGTAAATTGGCCCTCGTGTGTGTAGGATAGTGTTAGTGTGTGGGGATCGCTGTTCGGTGCAGACTCGGAACTGTTTCCATACTATACCTCTGAGCTAAATTAAACAGTTATAAAAAGGTTTCTGCTTTAATGCTGACATTTGAGATGTCAGTGGATTCTGTAAGAGAGCAGTCTGATGTGCATGGTGATAATTCAATTAGAAATTTAAGCCTTAGTGGAAAAGGACAAATATGGACACTCTCAGCCAGGGAACGGACAACTTTATTAGGTTGGGTCTGTTCAGTCGTAATGGATTTGAAACTAATACTGCAATTAAGTTCTGAGCAGTGGGAGGCGAGCAAACTTGTTCTCAAACCTTCAGAACAAGGGGTGTGAGACTGGCGAAGCGAGATAAAAAGGAACAAAAAGGCCAGGAAATGTGAAAAAAAAACAAAGCATATGTCATGTATCTCACACTAAACAGAGTCTATTTCAGACAAACGACAAGACTATAGAAAAAGTAGGAGTGAAAGTAAAATGAAGATTACAGTGGTAAAGAAAGTGTATGGCTCTCTATCAATGCTTTGTACCAGTCATTGCAAAAGAGGGGAACAAGGCAGATTTCTGAGATGAGGAAGAGATGTATGAAATATTAGATTTGATTATACGAGAAAAGTTCACGGAGAAAAGAATATTTTAAAGATTCTTAACAATCTTTGTAACCAGACGAATGTGGAACATGGAACAGGACAGCACAGGAGCAGGTTCTTCAGCCCACAATCTTTGTGCTGAACCTGATGCCAAGTTAAACAAGTCTCCTCTGCCTGCACACGATCCACATCCCTCCATTCCCTGTATTTCCATATGCCTATCCTAAATGCCACTATTGTATCTCCTTCCACCAACACCCCTGGCAGCACGTTCCAGGCACCCCTCATGCAGCCCTGCAAATCTCCTTTAAATGTTGTTCCTCTCACCTTGTCTATGTCCTCTAATCTTTGACATTTCCATCTTGGGAGAAAGGATCAGACTGTTTACCCTATCTGTGCCTTTCATAATCATATTCTTCACTGTATTCTTTCCCCTTACATTCAGCATCCCAAAGTGCAACACTTTACACTTGCACGCATTTTACTTCGGAGTCACGTGAGCGATTCCGTGAAGAACCCCGCCAGTCCGCATGTGCGTCATTACGTCTGACACATGGCGCAGCGACCGGTAGGGAGGAGCAGCGCTTCTCCAGTGGTAAGTTTAAAAAGCCTCAGGAAAGCGTCAAACTTGTTGGAGGTCGTTTCTGCGCTTGTTAAATCTTGTTACAGGAGGACAAGTCCAAGCATGGAGAAATCGTTAAGAGCAAGGCGAGCCATTGCAAAACTAACCAAAGACCGTGGGAGTGCGGGTAGCGGGCGGCCGCCTAGCTCATCTACTGAGTCGCTAGTAACCAGAAAGTCTGTCCGGCCGATAGACTCGGATGAGTCCGGTCGGGAGGGTTCTCCCTCGAGAATGGATACCGTAGTACGGATATCCAGGATGGAGCTCCTGTTGGAGAGGTTGCTCCATCAAGAGCGCCGGCCTCTTCAAGAGCCCACGCCAGCAGCACCTACAGGGCTGCCTAGTGTCTCCCTCTTGAAGGAGGAGAGCATAACGGATCAGTACGATTCTGACGCCGAATCTGTGGGCTTAGCATTGGAGGCTGCCCAGCGGGATGAAGGGCAAGAGCCAGAAGCCCCATTCCTGGCGGCTAGGTTTGCCATCCCAATAGACACCGGAGAGCTGCTGGGGGAAGAGCTGGCTGCCAGTATAAATTACTTGGCCTCGCACCATGGATACAATGGCCAGAAAGTATGAAACCCCGGCGAATGCATCCTGTTTAAAGTACCGGCCATAAACCATGCCATCTGGGGCCATATGGGAGTAGGCATCAGGGTGCAGGAGATTAAACTGCAAAGGGTGCTGCATTACGGCTTTTGGTAGGTCGTGGATGGTGAGCACCTGACTGAAGTTCAGCAGGATGCCCTGGCTCTCATGTGCAATGTGCACTTTGAGATAAACTGCATTAGGAAGAGGGCCATCCGCCCTACCATTAACCCGAGGTTCGCTGCCCTGTGTAAACCTAGTAACAAGCCACCGAACCTACTGCTCGGGGAAGACCTCGCAAAGTGGGTGAAGGAGCTAGATGATGAGGCAAAAACCATCGGGATCATTTAGGTGCCAGTGACCAGCAGAACTCTTCGGAGGCAGTATCCCCAAAAGCGGTTTGCTGAAACCAGGTCGGGACAAGGACCAGGCCGGCCATTCAATGTGCGCAGCTGCCACACTCCAGCAGGAGTATGGGCAAACATGCCTTTTCCTTCCAGAAGCAGGGGACAAAGAACTCCACTGGTAACCATGGAGGTAGGTGGGTCTGGTTCTTGTCGAAACATATTGAGTGAGAATTACCTACCAGTTGGGGGGAGGTTACACTGGTTTCTGAAAGAATGGTATAAAATAACATCAAATTTGTTTATACTGCAGAGTATACAAGGGTTTCAAATTGAATTTATTCCCAACGTGTGTCCACCCACCCAGCACAAGCAAGAGCGGGCACTCATTTTCTCACAAAAAGAGAATTTGGAGATTCAAGCTGAAATTGCAAAATTATATTTTAAAGGTGTAATTGAGAAGACAGTTTATCAAACTCATCAATTCGTATCTAATATTTTTCCTAGACCAAAGAAAGATGGTGGGAGTCAGATTATTTTGGACCTGACAGGATTTAATCTGTTTGTGTAGTATGATAATTTTAAAATGGAAACATTTGCTACGGCCAAGCAATTGTTTTCCAGTGGGTGTTATATGGCATGTATCGAACTTCAGGATGCATATTACTCAGTGCCTGTTGATAAAGAGTGTCGGAGATATTCAAAACTTAGCTGGTTGGGACAATTATGGCAATTTAAAGCACTGCCTCAGTCCCTAGATTATTTACAAAGCTGCTAAAACCAGTCCTGTGGTTACTCTGGGCACAGGGCCATATTGTAATGGCTTATTTGGATGACATCTTAATAATTGGAAAAACCTTTGTGGCAGCTGAGTTTTCAGTTTCAGCTGTTAAACTCATGGTTGAAAGGTTGGGGTTTATCATCCGCCTAGCTAAATCAAAATTGGTGCCGGTTAAAGTAATTGAGTATTTGGGATTCACAGTTAATTCAACTCACATGTCTGTGACTCTGCCCAAGAGCAAGAGATTAGATTTAATTGAAGGCTGTATCAAGCTCTTGTGGGAGCAATCTCCTTCAATTAAACAGGTGGCCAGCTTAATCGGCAAATTGGTAGTTGCCTTTCCAGCTGTGCAATATGGACCTTTGCATTACCAGAATTTACAGAGGGCAAAGGTACAGGCGCTCAGAATACATGCAGGTCATTTCAACCGGCCCATGCAATTGCCATCTGAAGCCATTGCGGAAGTACAGTGGTGGATTAGAAACATTTCAAATTGTTCTAGCAAAATTCTGATGGAAACACCTTCAGTTGTTTTGCAGACTGATGTTAGTGCCCTAGTTTGGGGTGCTACTGATACCAGGTCTAGCTGTGGAGGCAGATGGAATATGCATGAGGCATTTATTCTCCAATCACATGGAATTAATTATTTAGAGCATTTAGGAGCATTTTACAGGCTCAAGGCTTACTGTATCACTGAGCACCACTTACATGTTCAGCTTCAGAATGACAACACCACGGCAGTGGTGTATGTTAATCACATGGGTTGAATCAAGACAAAATCTTGTGATGGATTGGCTAACCTTATTTGGCACTGGTGCATTAAAAAGAACATTTGGATTTCAGTTGTCTACTTGCCAGGCAGATTCAATATGGTGGCAGACACCAGGTCATGCAAATTCAATGACAACACAGAGTGGATGTTGAATCATGATGTATTTAATGAAATTGTTCTTCGGTATGGGATGCCAGATGTTGATTTGTTTGCACCCAGACTCAATCACCAGGTGCCGAAATATGTTTCATGGGAACCAGATCCAGGGGCAGTCGCAGTGGATGCGTTCTTGCTACACTGGGGCGGAATGTTTTTATATACATTTCCACCCTTCTGCTTCATCAGTTGGTGCTTGACCAAAATCGAACAGGACTCTGCTTCAGGAGTTTTGGTGTTACCCGACTGGCCTACACAGCCATGGTTCCCTCTCATTTCGGACATTATTACACAGCCTATTATGGTGGTTCCAAAACGTCATAATCTATTGGTGCACCCTGTGACTGGAGATCAACACCAGTTGTATGATTGTGTTAATTTGTTAATTTGCAGATTTTAAGAAGGCCATACCTGGGTCTGGGACTATCCAATCAGACCGTGGATGTCATCACATCGTCCTGGAGGGATAGTACGAAAAGGCAGTACATCTCTCATGTCAGGAAATGGGGGGAGTTTTGTTTACATGGGAACATTACATACCACACAACCTCTATCCCAGATGTGCTCGAATTTCTGTCCAAGTTACATTTTGATGAAGTGTTGAGCTATAGTGCCATCAATAGTGCCAGGAGTGCCCTGCCATTGTACCTATGCCGGGGGTCAGAACATCAGTCTGTAGGATCTCATTTGTTAATATCCAGATTTATGAAGGGTGTTTTTAATTCCAATCTCCCCAGGCCTAGGTACTCTGAAATCTGGGATGTGAGCATGGTACTGACGTTGCTTCATCAGTGGGGTACAGCCACATCCTTGTCCTTGCCAAAGATTACCCTAATGTTGGTTATGCTCATGCCACTGGTATCAGTGCAAAGGGTTCAGACATTGCACAAACTGCGTCTGGACAGGATGGTGTCATCAGGGAATTATGTTATTTTTTACATCTATGACCTAATTAAACAAAGCAGACCAGGGGTTTCAGGATTCAAGCTTGTACTATCAGCATATCCCACGGATTTACGGCTGTGTGTAGTGGTGCACTTGAGGCGCCATATTGAGGCATGAAGAGCCTCAGAGGCTCCGAGGTAGCATTGTTTATTAGCCACATATGCAAGTGTCCGTTCAGACCATTTCAAGATGGCTGAAACAAGTGCTGGGTTGTGCAGGAGATAATACTGACGATTTTAAATCTCACTCCACTAGGGTTGCATCAACGTCAGCATCGAGGTCAATGGACGTCCCTCTAGACCATATCCTCGCGGCCGCAGGATGGTCAAATGAATTGACTTTTCAGAGGTTTTATAATAAACCGCATTGAACCCGGGGTGTTCGCCCATTCTGTTTTAAGTTCTGTTTCATAGCTTCTCCCTGGGCGAGAGGAGTCGCTATTGTGTTCTTTTGTTTAATTTGTGAATTAAAGCATTAACATGTTAATCAGTACCATGTTTCAATGTATTGCTCATTATTCATTCCTCCTGAGTCAACTGATGCAGTGTAAAGCGCCTGGATTTCGATCGGCGTGAAATCACAGACCTTTGAAATCTTCATGGAATCACTCACGTGACTCCGAAGTAAAACAGTAAGATTAGATGAGAACTTACCAGTTTGAAGTTTGATCTTTATTTTATGAGGAGTTACGATGAGCGATTATGGGCCCACCCCTCCCGGCCCTCAAAATATTAAAGGTCAACTGGACGGTCTAGTTTATAATCTTACTATGTTACTTCAGTTACTGTTATCTGTGATTTCACACCGCTGCTTTAAAGATTGATGCGCATGCGGACTGGTGGGGTTCTTCACGTAATAGCTCATTGTAACTCCTCATAAAATAAAGATCATACTTCAAACTGGTCTCGTTTAATCTTACTATTAAACTCCATCTTAAAATTCTCCGCCTATTTCCGTAGCTGATCTATATAATGCTGCATACTTTGACAAATTTCTCACTGGCAACTATCAGTTCTCCCCCCAGTCTTTGACACTCCTGAGAATACAATCCAAGTTTATCCAAACCCCTTATTTCTAATATCCTCTAATCCAGGCATATCTGATAAATGTCTTTTGTACTCACTCCAAAGCCTTCACATCCTTCCTGTAATGGGACCACCAGAACTGTATGCAATGCTCCAACTGTGGCCTAACCAAAGTCCTATAAAAATGCAACATGACTTTCTGACTCTTATGCTCAATACCCCGACCATGGAAGGCAAACATATCACATGCCTTCTTTACCACTCTATCTACGTGGGCTACCACTTTCAGGGAGCTGTGGACGTGGAACCCAACATCCATGCTGTTAAGGGTCTTGCCATAAACTATATTCTTTCCCCTGACATTCAACATCCCAAAGTGCAACACTTTACACTTACTTGGTTTAAACTCCATTTGCCATTTCTTTGCCCATTTCGGTAACTGATCTATATAGTGTTGTATACTTTGACAAATTTCTCACTGTCTGCAACTCCAAACATTTTGGTGTTGCCTGTAAACTCACGAACCAACCTGTCTCCATTTCCATCCAGGTCGTTTATATATATATATATATATATATATATATATATATATATATATATATATATATATATACATATATATATATATATATATATCACAAACAACGTAGGTGCCAGCACAATTCCCTGCTGATCATCATTGGTCACACACCCTCATGCAGAATAACACCTTTCCACCATAACCAGTCATCTTCTATGAGTAAGACAGTTCTGAATACAAATGATTCAGTCATCATGGATCTAAGAAACAGCAAGTTTGGATGAAATGTATCCACAGGACATTATAAGGAAAAAGAGGAATGAGAAAAGGCTCTAATCATTTCATGTTGACCTCCTTTGGTTAGAGGTTTGGTGTCAGAGAACAACATAAGAGTCAGAAAAAGGGTATAGACCCGAAACGTCACACATTCCTTCTCTCCAGAGATATTGCCACAGTCAATTGACAACAGACAATAGACAATAGGTGCAGGAGTAGGCCTTTCGGCCCTTCGGCCCTTCGAGCCAGGACCGCCATTCAATATGATCATGGCTGATCATCCCCAATCAGTACCCCGTTCCTGCCTTCTCCCCATATCCCCTGACTCCGTTATCTTTAACTCTATCTAGCTCTCTCTTGAAAGTATCCAGTGAACTGGCCTCCAGCGCCCTCTGAGGCGGAAAATTCCACAGACTCACAACTCTCTGTGTGAAAAAGTGTTTCCTCACCTCTGTTCTAAATGGCTTACCCCTTATTCTTAAACTGTGGCCACTGGTTCTGGACTTCCCCCAACATCGAGAACATGTTTCCTGCCTCTAGCGTGTCCAAGCCCTTAATAATCTTGTCAGTTTCAATAAGATCCCCTCTCATCCTTCTGAACTCCAGAGTGTACAAGCCAAGCCACTCCATTCTCTAAGCACATGACTGTCCCGCCATCCCGGGAATTAACCTTGTGAACCTACGTTTCACTCCCTCAATAGCAAGAATGTCCTTCCTCAAATATGGAGACCAAAACTGCGCACAATACTCCAGGTGTGGTCTTACTAGGGCACTGTACAACTGCAGAAGGACCTCTTTGCTCCTATACTCAACTCCTCTTGTTATGAAGGCCAACATGCCATTCATTTTCTTCACTGCCTGCTGTACCTGCATGCTTAAGGGCCTGTCGCACTTTCCCGAGTTATTCACAAATTCTCCTGAGTTTTCAAACTCGCAGAGTGTTTATAACGAGTCCGTGGATATATCGTAGCGGCTCGTTATGCCAGCGGTAAGTACTCGAGGCATCAGGTAAGTCGGGATGTTTTTTCAGCATGATGAAAAATGTCCACGAGTAAAAAAATAGCCCCGAGTACCTGGCATAACGAGTCGCTAGGATATATCCACGGACTCCTACGGCCTCCTATGGACTCGTTACAAACATTCTGCGAGTTTGAAAACTCGTGAGAATTCGTGAATAACTCGGGAAAGTGGGACAGGCCCTTCACTTTCATTGACTGATGAACAAGGACTCCCAGATCCCGTTGTACTTCCCCTTTTCTCAACTTGACACATTTTAGATAATAATCTGCCTTCCTGTTTTTGCTACCAAAGTGGATAACCTCACATTTATCCACATTAAATTGCATCTGCCATGCATCTGCACACTCACCCAACCTGTCCAAGTCACCCTTCATTCTCATAGCATCCTCCTCACAGTTCCCACTGCCACCCAACTTTGTGTCATCTGCAAATTTGCTAATGTTACTTGTAATCCCTTCATCTAAATCATTAATCTATATTACTAAAAGTCTGATCTTGACCACTTCCTGTTGTTCTGTATATTGATTTTAGAAAAAACGCTGCCACTTACGGCTGTGATATTTGGCCTTCTTACTCAGAGACCCCTCCGCTGCGCAGGACAAGAGGATTTTTCCCATCGATTAAAAATGAAAGTGTTATTAGTGTTTAAAAATGTTGAGATTCTCTCTCCTGAAGGCCATGCCCCTTCCGGAAGGACTATAAAACCCGGAAGTGTCTGCAAAATGGGGGAGCGAGAGGGTCATGTCTCTCAGTCTGAGCTGTGAATAACACTGAACACATCTCTACTAAACTGTGATTGTGGCTTTACTGACCTTGAGTGCCCTTAATCTGGTTTGAAAATGAAAATGTGGTTGGTTTAAAAAAGCAAAGCAAATGGTCGGTGGTGGTTGGTTTGAAAAAAAGCACAGCAAATGGTTGGCGATGGTCGGTTTGAAATAAAGCACAGCAAATGGTTGGTGGTGGTTGGTTTGAAATAAAGCACAGCAAATGGTTGGTGGTGGTTGGTTTGAAAAAAAGCACAGCAAATGGTTGGTGGTGGTTGGTTTGAAAAAAAGCACAGCAAATGATTGGTGGTGCTTGGTTTGAAATAAAGCACAGCAAATGGTTGGTGGTGGTTGGTTTGAACTGAAGCACAGCAAATAGTTGGTGGTGGTTGGTTTGAAATGGCAAATGATTAAAAGTCTAAACTTGACAACTTCCTGTTTGCACTGTATATTGATTTTAGATAAAACGCTATCACTTACGGCTGTGATTTTTGGCCATCTTACTCAGTCCCCCTCCGCTTACTAAGGTGCATAGGATTCTTCCCATCAATGAAAAATAAAAGTGTTATTAGTGTTTAAAAATTGTTGAGAATCTCTCACCTGTCAATCACGCCATGAAGGCCTCGCCCTTTCCGGTGGGACGGGGAGGGATTATACAACCCGGAAGTGTGGGTGTGGCTCAGTCTCTGCAAGATGGGGGCGGGAGAGGTCATGACTCTGTCTGTGCTGTTAATCAACTGAACACACTGAATGTCTACTGAACTGTGAGTGTGGTGTTTATGTGGTGTTTATGTGGTGTTATGTGGTGTTTTGCGTGGTTTTATGGTGGTTTCACCCTTCTTGAAATGGTATGAAACTGCATTTGAATGTGGTGACCTTGCACCCTGTATGAAGTGGCATGAAACTGCACTTGAATTTTGTGGCCTTGCACCCTGCTTGAAGTGGTCGGAAACGGCACTTAAATTTGGTGACCTCGTACCCGACTTAAAATGGTATGAAACTACACTTGAATTTGGTGGCCTTTCACCTTGCTTGAAGATGCATGAAATTTGAGTTTGGTGGCCCTGCACCTTGCTTGAAGTGGCATGAAACTGCACTTAAATGTGGTGGCTAGGCTATTTCAAATTACTAAACAGGAAAACTTTGAATTTGGCGACAAACCACATAAACTTCTAGCATGTCAGTTGAGAAAAGTGGAAAAGGATCATACTATTAAAAAAATCAGATCAGATAATGTGAACTGTTTACACTTCCAAAAGATATTAACGAAAGATTTGCCCAATTCTATCAACATTTATATACATCCAAAACATCAACAGAAACAAGAAAAATTGCATACTTCCTTGATAACTGTAAGCTTCCGACACTTAACATGGCAGAATGCGATGAATTAGGAGCACAGATTACAATTAAAGAAATCGAAGAGACTATCAAATCATTGAACAATGGCAAAACACCAGGCCCAGACAGGTTTAGTAATGAATTTTATAAAAAGTTCTACGAGGTAATCTCTCCGCATTTACATAATCTTTATATACTGCTGGAATACTGACTAATCATGTACTCTCACCTAAATTTCAACTATCCAGGGGCAATAGACAGGCAATAGAACAGAAGTGAGATTATGTCAATAAACCCTCAAGAGCTGACACACCTCCTAAAATTCCCTTTTAGAGTTGCTAGAGAGGAAAAATTTTAATATCTTGGAGTTCACGTAATTAGAAAATACACTTCTCTATTTCAAGCAAACTTTCCTCCCTTAATTACCAAACTAAATGCCCTTACTCAATGTCTCTCATAGGCAGAATAAATGCCATAAAGATGATCTTCCTTCCACAAATCTTGTACTTATTTCAATCAATACCCATTTATCTTCCTAACATTTTTTTTTTTAACTTGACTCTCTGATTACAAACTATATTTGGGATTATAAAACACATAAAATCCATAAACGACATCTATGCAAACCCAAGAAATTGGCGGACTGGCTCTCCCAAATTCTTTATACTATAATTGGGCTACAAATATTAAAAAAGTAATCTATTGGATGGACAACACATGCCAACAGGTAGAATGGTTAATAATGAAGAGAGAGGATTGTTTGCCTTTTAATACAGGCACGATTCTTCTCTCCAATAAATTTGAAGAAAACATTATATGAGAAAAATCCGATTATCCACAGTACCCTACAAAACTGGAAACAAGTGAAATCAACCCTTAAACTGAGAAATGTATCTCTCCTCTCACCAATTGCCAACAACCCTTTGTTCAAGCCGTGTATTTTAGACAAAATGTTCACACATGGGGAAAGATTAGGAGTTAAAAAACTCGGAGATCTTTATGAGATGGGAACTTTTCTCTCATTTCAAGAATTACTGTCGAAATATCATCTGAAAGGCAGTCAATATTTTAGATACCTTCAAATATGAGACATATTTCAAGAAAATATGATAATCTTGATATATCCAAGACTATCAATCTATGCTCCCAGACAAACTAGACGAATGTATGAATAGAAACTCGGATTTAAACAAGTTAATATCATATCTGTATAACACCCTTTTAAATATAAAAACCCCATTATCAGAAGTAATTAGAAAAGCTTGGGAAGATGAGCTTGGCCTAAACATTTTAAAAGACAGATGGGAGGAAAACCTATATATACACAACTGTTTGCTTGAAGTTAGACACTCATTAATTCAATTTAAAATAGACTCTATTAAGTCTAAACTGAATAAGATCTTTCCAAATGTATCCCCTATTTGTGATAAATGTCTTCTTCAGGAAGCAACTTTAACCCATTCCTTTGCCTCTTGTATAAAGTTACATAGTCTCTGGAGAGGAATTTTTGACATTTTTTCAAAAACACTAAAAATAAAATTGGATCCCGATACGGAACTGATCACTCTAGGTACTTCAGAAGCCTGTTCTGAGCTATCACGATTTCAAAGATGCTTCCTTAATTATTCCTGATAACGGCGAAAAAACAAATACTTAAATTTTGGAAACACATCAGTCCCTACTCTTAAGATGTGGATTATAAACATGTCCGAGACACTACATCTTGAAAATATTAGACTTGTCTTGGCAGAAAAACCAGATCATTTTTCCAAGACATGGACACCATTCATTGATTCATTATAAGGATAATATGGTGCAACACAACTTTGGATTTAAATCTAATTATGGGTTTGGGTGAGGTGGGTGGGGAGGGATGAGAGGCAGGTATACCATCACTTTTATCTCTCTTTTTCTTTTTGTCCATATTTTTTTTTTCTATTCCTCTCTTCCTTTTTTCTTTTATTCACTCTTTGGCTACACTATTTTGGTAGTCTAGGGGATCTATTTTTGCACATCTCACTGTTTCTCTTTCTTGCTTTTTCACCTTTCTTTTCCTCTAACTCAAAGCTAAAAAGTTAAAATTGAAGCTGTACAATAACTGTGTAATTTTATATGCCGTTGGTTCTATTTCTGTACATCTGATTCCAATAAGTAAAAAAAAATATTTTTTAAGAATTCGGTGACCTTGCACCCTGCTTGAAGTGGTATGAAACTGCACCTGCATTTGGTGGCCTTGCACCCTGCTTGAAATGGTATGAAACTGCACTTGAATTTGGTGGCCATGCACTCTGCTTGAAGTGGTAAGAAACTGCACTTGAATTTGGTGGCATTGCAACCTGCTTGAAATGGTAGGAAAATGCATTTGAATTTGGTGGCCTTGCACCCTGCTTGAAATGGAATTTCAAGGAATAGCTGTGAGTTAACTGCCAGCCCACCAGCTGTGAGTGAACTGCCAGCACATCAGGCTTGAGTGACAGAGCTGCCACCGCAAGAATCCATTTGGCCCACAAAGTCCATAATAGCCCTCTGAAAACCAGTCCCTTCAGACCACAACACCCATACTCGCGCTCCAGAAAGCCCCCCCCCCCCCCCACTGGCCACCAATATTGGAATTGGTGGAGAGGTGGAATATTGTGCCGGGGACCAGCCCTCCCGTGTGAACATGGGACCCAACGGGTCCCACTTAATCTAGTATATATTGGAAATAGCTGTGGTCCCAGCATTGAGCCCTGCAGTATCCCACTAGTCACTGCCTGCCATTCTGAAAGGGACCCGTTAATTCCTACTCTTTTTTTCCTGCCTGAAAACCAATTTTTTATCCATGTCAGTACTCTACCCCCAATACCATGTACCCTAATTTTGCCTACTAATCTCCTATGTGGGACCTAATCGAATGCTTTCTGAAAGTCCAGGTACACAACATCCACTGGCTCTCCCTTGTCCATTTTCCTAGTTATATCCTCAAAAACTTCCTGAAGATTATTCAAGCATAATTTCCTCTTTGTAATCCATGCTGACTTGGACCGATCCTGTTACTGCTATCCAAATGTGCTGCTATTTCATCTTTTATGATTGACTCCAGCATCTTCCTCACCACCGATATCAGGCTAACTGGTGTATAATTCCCTGTTTTCTCTCTCCCGCCTTTCATTAAAAAATGGAATAACATTAGCTACCCTCCAAACCACAGGAACCGATCCTGAATCTATAGAACTCTCGATGATCTGGGCGAACTCCAATGCATTCTTAGGGTTGGTGAAGATGTCTTCCTTCTGCTTGTAGGTAACTCTTAATGTAGGCGGGTACATAAAGCCCAGGCACGTGCCGTGAGTAATTACTCAGGGTAGGCACTCAGTCGGATAAAAATAAAAAAACGCGCATGCGCAGATTGTTCTCTCCGTAAAAATAAAAATAAAAAATAAAAACAGTAACAAGTCAACTTGCCCAAGGCTTCCTAGTCTCCTTTATTCTGAATTACTGAATGGGGGAGGGGAGGGGGGGGGGGTGAAGGGTGATGGCCGGTGGAGAGATGGTGGGAAAAACGGGAGCACACAGGGAAAAGTTGAATCAGTTGTCATCTTATTGAATGACAACACTTGTTCAAGGGACCAATTGGGGGGACAGTTCCTTTCGCAGTGTATGGGGAGTCTGTGCCAGGGGTAAAGTTTCGGGAAGAGCAGGACGGTTGAGAATGAGGGGGTCGGGGATAATGCCAGTAACTCACTCACTTACCGCTGCTGCGGCGCTCCAGGCGTGGAGCCACCACATTGTAGCCGGGGATAGAAGCAGCTCGGGCAGCTGCAAGCGGTCGCCGGGACCCGACAGTCAAACTGTCCACCACTTCAGCGCCTTCTGCCGGCCCGCTCACCTTTGGCAGTGCTCTCAGCCTGAACAACTCTCACCTGCCGCTCGCTCATGTCAGCGGCTTCCTGCAAATCCTTAAATTCCCACAGCCGAGTAACCTCAATTGCGCTGTCGGAATTTAAGGAATTGCGGGACATGAGTGAAGCCTGCGAGCGGCAGGAGAGAGGTTTTGCATGCCTCCGTGCAAGGAGCGTTGCAAGTGGCATGCTCCCAACCCCTCCTGCACCACATTCGTGCCCTCCCCGCAACTTTACCCCGGGCCAGACTCCCCAAATGCTATGAAAGGAGCTCTCCCCCCACCCCCACACCCCGGGAAGTACGGTATTTAAAAACATAAACACAAAATGTACTTACCACATTATCGGTACACAAGCTCCATTCTTCTCTCCCAGTTTCCTAAGATACACTTAAAATAATGCCGATCCATATTTGAAATCCCCGCCAAGAAACTAGCACTGCGCAAGCTGCTGCAAAGGCAGAATTTCTGCTGCCTTCAGCTCCGCTTGAAATCGACGACCTCAGGCAATGCTGACGGCACGTGGGCTGCACAGCCCTTCAAGGGTTACAAGTGCTGCGGATGAAAAGCACGGAGAATTATGCCTACCTAAGAGATCGATCTCTTAGATAGGCATAATTCTCCCATGCCTTTACTATTTATATTTAGTAATTACTATGTTATCATTTTAGTCAAGGTAGGCAGTGCCAACCTTGCCTACTTGTGTGTAATCTAATCTCACTATAAATACAGCTGTTCTGTGAAGGCCTCAAAGGTTTGTTAGAGAACATTAGTGAACAAACAATGTTTCTTGGGCATCATGAAGCCCAAGGAACACACAAGACAGGTCAGGGAGAAATTGTGGAGAAGTTTAAAGCAGGGTAAGATTATAAAAAATTATCCCAAGCTTTGAACATCTCACGGAGCACTGTTCAATCCATCATCCGAAAATGGAAAGAGTTTGGCACAACTGCAAACCTACCAAGACATGGCCGTTCACCTAAACTGACAGGCCAGGCAAGGAGAACATTGATCAGAGAAGCAGCCAAGAGGCCCATGGTAACTCTGGAGGAGCTGCAGACATCCACAGCTCAGGTGGGAGAATCTGTCCACAGGACAACTATTAGTCATGCACTCCACAAATCGGGCCTTTATGGAAGAGTGGCAAGAAGAAAGCCATTGTTGAAACAAAGCCATAAGAAGTCCCGTTTGCAGTTTGCCACAAGCCATGTGGGGAACACAGCAAACATGTGGAGGAAGGTGCTCTGGTCTGATGAGACCAAAATTGAAGTTTTTGGCCTAAATGCAAAACGCTATGTGTGGTGGAAAACTAACACTGTACATCACCCTAAACACACCATCCCCATTGTGAAACATGGTGGTGGCAGCATTATGCTGTGGGGATGCTTTTCTTCAGGAGGGACAGTGAAGCTGGTCAGAGTTGATGGGAAGATGGATGGAGCCAAATACAGGGCAATCTTGGAAGAAAACCTGTTAGAGTCTGCAAAAGACTCGAGACTGGGGCGGAGGTTCACCTTCCAGCAGGACAACGACCCTAAACGTACAGCCAGAGCTACAATGGAATGGTTTAGATCAAAGCATATTCATGTGTTGGAATGGCCCAGTCAAAGTCCAGACCTAAATCCAATTGAGAATCTCTGGCAAGACTTGAAAATTGCTATTCACAGACGTTCTCCAATCAATCTGACTGAGCGTGAGCTATTTTGCAAAGAAGAACGGGCAAAAATTTCAGTCTCTAGATGTGCAAAGCTGGTAGAGACATACCCCAAAAGACTTGCAGCTGTAATTGCAGCGAAAGGTCGTTCAACAAAGTATTGACTCAGTGGGGCTGAATACTTTTGCATGCCGCACTTTTCAGTTTTTTATTTGTAATAAAATTTGGAAACCATGTATCATTTTCCTTCCACTTCATAATTATGCACCACTTTGTGTTGGTCTATCACATAAGATCCCAATAAAATACATTAATGTTTGTGGTTGTAACATGACAAAATGTGGAAAAGTTCAAGGGATATGAATACTTTTGCAAGCCACTGTAAGTATTCTTCTTGTCTCTTTAAACAGCACTCTCTTCCTGGAGACCTCCACAGGATAATCCCGGTAGATACTGATCTTATCTCCATCGTACATGAGATTCCTGGTACGAACAATTTTTTTAATCAACGCCTCCAGTACATGGTCGTATTGCACCTTTACTATCATTTGTCTTGGTGGGGCATCTGCCCGTGAACAGCGTCTCATCACTCTATGTGCTCGACCTAGCAGAGGCTTTTGATCCAGAATTAAGACTTTTTGCAATAACTCTGCAGCGAATTCGTGGGGGTCTCGATTCCCTTCTCTTCCTTCTTGAATGCCGATGATTCATAAATTCTGATGCCTCTGATGTCCTTCCAGTTCAGTGTATTTTTCAGTTATTTTACTCAGTAATTCTGATAGGTTCGCTCTGATAAGTAGTTTTGTCGTAGCGGCATTTGTTGAAGCAATCTCCTCTAAATGGGTTATTGCTATATTCTGTTGGTTCAGTGCTTTATCAATGGGATCCAACTTGTCATTAAAGCTGGACTCCATCGAATTGATTTTGACATCCATCTCCGCAATCTGTTGTTCCAGCTTTTCTTCCGTTTCATTCTTCCATGTTTCCAATAGTTCAAGGACGGTGGAGTTGGTTTCTCTTTCATTTCCTCCTTAAATTCTTCCTTAAAAGTTCAAAGTTCTTCTTTGAACTTTTCATTGAAATTCTTCAGTTGCTCCTTTATATTTTTAATTTCCTGAGATAGAAAATTCCGAAGATCTTCTATCTCAGATTTTTTAGGCTTTGGTCTCTTCTAAACATCTTCCTGGGACGACATTGTACCTGAGCCCGAGGCTTCAGTTGGGACTACATCTTCTGATGCCAGTTTTGGCTTAGCTGTCCGTTTCGGTTGCCTGGGGGTGGGGGTGGGGGGGGGGTGGTATGTTGCAAAGACATACCGGAGTTGCGCGCCTGATGACGTCACTCACGCGTTGCAGGCAGCCAGTGCGGTAACAGCAGGTAGGTCTCGTTTTTTCCCCCGTTTTTTAGCGGATTTTGCTTGGAGCTAGCTGGCGCTGGTCTCTAGCCCTGCATAGCGCCACTGGAAGTCCAGTTCTTTCCTAAACATATGAAATACTATTGTTTAAAAAGAATAATAAAATGGACCAAAATTGAGGTGGTCTAAAGGGTTATTAACATCTTCTTTGGATTGCACACATTAGAATTGGTAACCTATCCCTACTGGCCTCCCTCAGTTGATGAAGCAATTTATTTCCATGCTTGAGAGTGCATGGAATGAGCAGGGAGGGTAGTAAAGGAACAGAAAATACTCTGCCTGAGGGGACCTCAAGGGGCTGAACCACATGGGGGTGGTCTCTTTACAATCCAATTACCGATATTGATTAACTCCAGACATAACAGACATTTCCCTAATAATAATCCAATAATACAGCAGCTAATACATTGTATTCAAACAGGACTTCTCAAGGAAGCAAACATAGAAACTTTTACCCTAATCTGCAAGAAACCCAGACAAGGCTCAATACCTCATCCAATCAACACTCGAGAAAGTAGAACTCTGCAACATTATTTACAATTATTTACCATTATTTACAAGGTGTATGTCTGGTTTGCAGTCATCCAATCCATTCTATGCATTTTGCACCTAATTGACAGGGTCTGCAGCTGTTGTTATTGTTTTCCTGCAGCTTGTATCTAGGCTCTAGACAAACAGGCACCACTCCGTAGCTTGTCCCAGTTCTGCAGAGAACAATTCCAAATTGACCAAATCTCCCAGCAGCCCTGAAGCGTTTACCCCATTTTAAAGTCCTAGCCTCTCCAATCTGGCCAGGATTAACACAGTTCCTTCCTACATATTTGGTTTGCAGTTCTTTGTTTCTGTAGTAGACTGTTTACTATCTTATAAGTTTTATGTTTAAGTTCAACCTACCAGCGACCACATCTTTAGGATGTGGGAAAAAACAGCACACCTGGAGGTAAATTTATGCACCCACAGGGAGAATGTGCAAACTCCATGCAGACAGCACCGGAGGTCGCGATCAAATTGTTTGATGGAGTTTTGAGGCAACCAGGCTTCTCATCAATGATAGATAATAATAGACCACCCTGAGACTCATAAGCATGATGCGTTTTGAAATGGAATTGTGGAATTCACCCCAGTTCCTTTCAGATGAAAGGAGGAAGTATCGTACATCACTCTGAACTGAGTTAATGGGAAATTGCCCAATTTTCAGAAAAAATTGTCATGCACTTCAATAAAGTTTTAGCTTATTTTTGCTAATGCTGCATTAAACTGTTTAAAATGCCTGCTGGTGATGTACACACAACAGGAAGACATGGGTGATGGAGCAATTTGGATCACTCATGCTTCTAGCCATTGCTCCACTCTTTCACCTTTGGTCCTTGTGTCCGTCCTTGAAGGGTGACACAGGACGCAGCGGTAGAGTTTCTGCCTGACAGTGCTAGAGACCCCAGGTTCGATCCTGGCTATGGCTGCTGTCTGCACAGAGTTTGTATGTTCTCCCTTTGGTGCTTCGGTTTCCTCCCACATTCCAAAGATGTACAGGCTTATAGGTTAATTAATTTTGGTAAAAATTATAATTGTCCCTTTAATGTAGGAAAGTGCTGGCGTATGGGTGATTGCTGGTCAGTGTGTGTTGGTGGGAGGAAGGGCATGTTTCCGCGCTTTTTCTCTGAAGTCCAAAGTCTAAAGACAGAATTAGTTTTAACTATCTCTCCCTCCAGCTCTGGGGAGAAATGTTGCATGCAATGCATTCAAATCTAAAGATTCATCTTTTTGGCATTTAACTGCTGCCTTCCCGGCTGCTTATATACTTATCATTGCAATTCCTCAATGAGACTCCTGCATAAGACCAAGAGTGAGCATTCAAAAACCACTATCAGATGCTGTTTCAGAAAATTGAAGGTGAGAGCAGGTTGCTGCCAAATGTGATTGTTAACAACTAATCAGTAGAAAATTATTTCTTGGCCTGGAGTGCCAGGAATGTTCCACCTAAAGGCTCCAGTCTCTCCCTAGCCCATCCCACCTTAATCCTCTTCGGCCCTTCTTTCCACTGGTGACGAAGAAACACTCCCTCAGTTTCTGGCTGCAGACTTTTACTGCTGAACAGGTGGATTATCAGGTTGGCTGTCACGATTATAAATGCTTGCCAGGCTAGTCTTCTATAGGCTTCACTGCACCTTTCCTGTCTCGCAGTAACATTCAGAGCTTGACAGTTCTGATCCACATTGATAGCCTTATTTATGCAAAACCTCACCAGCCATATTCTCCCAATGCCTGCTTCTCCCACTTCCCCGCATCCCCAACAGACTCCTCTGTAACATTTTAAACCAATATAAGGTATAACATTTGGTGACCCAACTTGAACATTTGGAGGCCCGGAAATTAATGTGTATTTTAAAGGGGTTGCTTTTCACTGAGTGATTTTCTCTCACATTTTCTGGAAAGTTCTGTTTGGTGTTAGGGTGGAAAGCTTCTTATGTGAGCTCATGGCAGAGAACTTCTCCGTGAATTGTCACCTTGTCGTGGTGGAGAAGCTTGTGTAGACCTTAGATCCTGAGAGCGATGCCGCCTAGAGCTATGCTCCTGGTAGGGCCACCCATAGTGGTAAGGTCGAGGGGGAGGTCTCTGACAAAGAGCAATCCAACCAAGACCTCAACGGTAGAACAGGCGAGGGATGATGGCTGACCTTAGTGGAGCGTCACAATGGCCGGGAAGGCGGATGAAAGCTGCAGCAGAAAAGGTACTCCGGTTGTCTTGGACTCCATGCCACTGGATCCTGATCCAGATCTGTCAAGGAACATGGGGAGGCTGTCTGTGCACCAGTCTCCCCACATTACACAAAGTCTCGCACAGGCGTCCCCCATATAGGGAATAGTACCCTGGAGCCACCCATGGTCAGCCATGACTGAAGGGGGCCTACGACTAGGCAGAGAAGGGTTATGAGGGACGCAGACATGGTGGGCTGAAGGGCCTGTTTCAGCGCGGCATCTCTAAACCAAACTAAAAGAGGACGGATGGGACAAAACATGGCAGGGAGGGGTGTTTAATAGGCAGATGGAATCTGAGAACACAAAAACATCAGTTCTGCTATGTGCAGTGAGGCACAATGTGTTGGAGCACAGTACCAAGTTCCCCCATGGTGCGGTGGCCATGGAATGTGAACCATAGTAAGGGGTGAGTCATGTTATATTTAGTTTTTTAATGAATTGTCATATTCTCTTAACCCTGTACTTTTCATTGTAAGTGATAAACAAGAATTATAAAGTGGTCAATGACTAGGCTGCAGTCAGCCAGTTATTGGGTAAACCGCTGGAGGTCACCTGAATTGGAACTAGTGGAATCCAGGAATATGGCTTGGTGAGGCACCATGTGTTTCAGCACAGCGTGCAGTGTATCTACCAAGTGCAACCTTTGATGAGTAAGGAAGTTCAATGAGTTAAGGATACTTGATTTTTTGTGTAGTGCTGCAACAATATCTTGGTTCAGTGAGTTAAGAACATGAACCTCATGATGTCTCGTAGGAGATTGACAGATTTTAGTATGGGTTTCAGGGGTTATGTGGAGCAGGCGGGAGAATGGGGTCGAGAGGAAAAGATAGATCAGCCATGATTGAATGGCGGGGTAGACTTGATGGGCCAAATGGCCTTATTCTTCTCCAAAATCTTATGAACTTATGAACCTGGTTCAGTGAGTTAAGAATATGAAGAGATGCTGCCTGACTTGCTGAGTTACTCCAGTATTTTGTGTCTATCTAAGAGTTGCAATTGCAATAGCAAGTTGCTATTGAAAACTAAAATATTTTCCCTCTTTTCCATGTCTGCTGAAGGATATTGTACCTGAAACATTAACTGTTTCTCTTTCCACAGATACTGCCTGACAAGCTGAATGATTCCAGTATTTTCTTTTTTTAATTTCATATATCCCATATTTTTTGATTTTCATAGAGAATAACTGAGTTATTTTCAAATTTGGAAGATGTAACAAGTGGAATGCCACAGGGACTAGTTCTGGGGCTGTTCACAATTTGTGTCAATGATTTTGTATCATTCATTGTCAATGATCAATGATCAATGATCATGGCAGGTTCTAAGCACCAAGTATAATATATCCAAGTTTACTGATGATACGAAAATGAATCTCATTGAGCGCTATGAGGCAAATGTGGAGGCACTTCAAGGAGGAAAAAATAGTCTGTGAATGGGCTTACCACAAAACAGCTGGAAAATAACGTGTAAACGTATGATGTCATCCACTTTAGAAGACTAAAACAGAGTAGAGGATTTTTAAATGGTGAGAGACTGAAAATTGTTGGTATTCAGAGGGACATATATTTTCTTGCATGTGAATCACTTAAGGATAATGTTGAGGGGTTCAACAAATATGAAGATGAAAGGTAGTTTGGCATTTATTTTTTTGTAATAATATTTTTATTAAAAGGAATCCATCATAACAACGGTATAACAACTTTTCAAATACACAACCAACTTATTTATATGTATACAAATGTTACGAATAGTTCTTATAAACCTTTTTTTTTAAAGTAGAAAAAGAAAAGAATAGATTTTAATCAATAAGAATGGTGATTAAATAATAATTTTGATTATAAAGAAAGAGAAAGAGAAAAGAGAGAAGAAAAAAAAATATATATGTATATATTCTTGTTATATGTATTTAATTAAAATAAAGTATTATATAGAAAAAAAGAGAGATTATAGTATACATCTTAATAGTGAATAACACAGTTTCAAATAGCAATATCAATGGAGACATGTATACAAATCAAAAAGAAAAACAAAGAGTTATTTTCATCTAATCCTGCCGGGTACCCATTGAGTTGTGATGCCAAGAACAGCTACCCCTTCAAATATTCTGTATATGGAGACCATATCTGTTCAAAGAGGTCGTATTTGTCCATTAGGACAAATCTGATTCTTTCCAAATGCAACGTCTCCAACATTTCCACTGTCCACATTTTAATTGTGGGGGATAATGTTCCCTTCCAAAATTTCAATATTAATTTTTTCCCTATTATCGAACAGTAATCCAATAAATTTCTTTGGTTTACTGCTAATATTAGATTTGAATCCGGAACTCCTAATATTATTAATTTTGGATCTGGGTCTAGTTTAATTTTAAGAACTTCAGAGATAACTCTAAAGATTTCTGTCCAATAATAATTAAGTTTTATACATGTTACAAAACTATGCATTAAATTAGCTTCCAAGTTCTGACATTTATCACAAATAGAATAAATGTTAGAATAAATTCTATATAATTTTGTTTTTGAATAATGTAATCTGTGTAATACCTTAAATTGTATCAATATATGTCTAGCATTTAATGAGCAACAAAGTATACATTGTAGGCTTTCTTCCCAAGTTTCCTTCATTATATATAAACCCATTTCATTTTCCCATGTTTGTCGATATATTTCCGAAGTTGGGATTTCCTTATCCAAAATAGTATTATATATATACGCTATTAATTTTTCTGTATTTGGGTGTTTATTAAACAATTCATCTAATAATCCTGGTTTTCTATTTTTGTAGTCTTGCATATTTGACAATATAATTTCTAATTTGTAAATACCTAAATATGTTATTTGACTGCAATCCATAGATATCCTGTAACTCTTGAAATGAAAGAAATTTTCCTTCCTTGTAAAGGTGTTCTATCCTTTTAATTCCTAAATCATTCCAGTGTTTAAACCCCTTGTCCAATACAGAGGGCTTAAACAAAGGATTATTCATAATTGGCAAACAAAGTGACAAATTATCCATATGTAGGGTCTTAAATATTTGTTTCCAAATACGTCTATTGCTATGAATTATAGCGTTATTACCATACATTTTTTTTTTGTACTTGGTGCAAAAACAATCGAACCTACATCAAAAGGCAAACAGTCTTCCTTTTCCATCTTTAGCCAGCTTGGTTCATGATCTAAATTTACCAACCAAAAATTCATATTCTTAATCTGAACTGCCCAGAAATAATATAGGAAATTTGGTAGTGCTAGTCCACCATTTATTTTAGATTTACATAGATGTTTTTTACTTATTCGATGGCTTTTATAGTCCCAAATAAAACTATTAACCAAAGTATCTATATTTTTAAAAAACATTTTAGGGAGATATAAAGGGATTGCTTGAAATAAATATAACAATTGTGGTAAAAAAATCATTTTTATAGCATTTATTCTACCGATCATTGATATAGGTAGTGTTTTCCAATATAAAATATATATTTTTAGTTTATTTAATAATTGAGGGTAATTATATTTAAATAGACAGTTAAATAGATAGTTTGGCATTTATTGCTGAAGGAACAGAACAATGACTTCTTGCACCAATTATGTAAGGCATCGGATAATACAGACTTGGAAATCTCTGAAACAGACTCAATGACCCTGCAAATGAGGGAAATCTAAAATGAAAACAGAAGGCAGAGGAAAGGCTCACCTGGCCAGGCCATGTAGGAGGAGAAACAGAGTTATTGTGTTAAGTCGAGGAATACTATGCACATAACTGATCTCCTTTGCAAAGGAAAGGCAGACATGCGTGCAAGATTGTTCGACAGTGTTCATCAGATTGAATGGTGGAACTAAGGTATTATCCTATAAGGAGGTACAAGACTGTCTGAGTTCACACTGCCTTTAGCTTATAAGTGACAATCTCTCTGTTACAAACAAACAGACTGGGAAGTACGGGATCAATGATCCATTGACAGGGAAGTCAACTGGCAAAGTTAAGGGCCTGTCCCACCAGCGTGCGATTGCATGCGTCTAGCGCAACCAAACGAGGTCGCTTGAGGCGTACGGCTTCGCGGGGCCTGTCCCACCTCGATCGGCGGAGGCGTATGGAGTTGTGCGGGGCTGGTCCCGACATCGTGCGGGGCTCCAAAAATCTTGCACCGTCCGAAAATCCCGCGCGCCAACGGCCTGACGGCCCGCAGGCACATTGAGGCCGTACGCCGCGTCTCGATGGGCGTACGCAGTGTCTTGACTTCTGTGTACGCCTAGCGCGTAGCATTGCGTGATGACATCACCACCCGGCGTGCCATTGTGTGGTGACGTCACCGCCCGACGCCATGCGACATCCAAATTAATTCGGCCTGCGTCCTGCCCAGCTGATTGGTGAGTATGATGTTGGGAACAGCCCCGCACAACTCCATATGCCTCCGTGGTTCGAAGTGGAACCGGCCCCACGCGGCCATACGCCCCAAGCGACCATGTTTGGTTACGCTAAACGCTAGATGGGACAGTCCCTTTACTGTCTCAAATAAGGAGTCACCCAAACAGGACTGGAATGAGAAGAGATTTCAGAAGATAGTGACTCTTTGGGATCCAAGAAGGCTGTGACGACTCAGTCAGTTCATATAATCAACACACAAACTCATCATGTTTAAGCTTTGAGGAAAGCAAGGAATGCTGAACGTGGTGCTGAGATACCAACTCAGCCATGACCATATTGAATAGCAGAGCGGGCACTGGGCACGAGGGTCCAAATAACCAAAACCTGCTTCTGCTTACATCCCTATTCTCTTATGTTTATGGTCAGAAGTGATAGGAGCAGAATTAGGCCATTTGGCCCTTTCAGGTCCACTCTGCCATTCAATCATGGCTGATCTATCTTTCCCTCTTAACCCCATTCTTCAGCCTTATCCCCTTAACCCCTGGCACCCATACTAATCAAGAATCTATCTATCTCTGTCTTAAAATTATCCATTAACTTGACCTCCACAGCCTTCTGTGGCAATGAATTCCATAGATTCACCACCCTCGTTTAATTCTGAGGCTATGACCTCTGGTCCTAGATTCTCCCACTAGTGGAAACATCCTCTCAACATCCACTCTCTCCAGGCCTTTCATTATTCAGTAAGTTTCAAAGAGGTCCCCCCTCATCCTTCTAAAGGAAATTGAGTACAAACCCGGTGTTATCAAACGCACATCATATGTTAACCCACTCATTCCTGGGATCATTCTTATAAACCTCCTCTGCACCCTCTCCAGCGCCAGCACATCCTTCCTCAAATATGGGGCCCAAATACATCTCTTTACCCTCACCAACCCAATCAGTGAGAGCCAGCTCTCCCTTGCTGCTAAGCACCTCTTCATTCACTCCTCTTGTTTCTCAGCTGCATTGCCTGAGATCCTAGGCTGAACTTGGCCTACGTTTCACTCCAGCAACAAAGCACTTGTTTCATAGAAAATGGGTGTGTAAAATATCACTTTCTGGAGGGTTCAAGAGCTTCATCAGTATTGACATTACAAACAAATGTATTACATCTTTGTTTAATATATAACTACATATTGATCTTTACTTGGCTATTATTATAAACTTGTCAAGCTGAGCGAATTACAGATTGGAACAACTGGCGATTGAAAAGGCAGTAGGAATGTTAAATATCTTCAGGATGAGGTGGAATGCAGAGAAATAAAAAAATGCTTCTACCCCTTCAACAGCATAGAGCAGAACAAGGGCAAACTGATTCAAACAGGGGAGTCAGAGTAACATTTAATACTCAACCAGATTCACGTCATGTTAAGCAGCAAACACTTATCTAGTGATAATTGACTAATATGTTTGGCTTATCTTATTGAGGGATTAATCAAAATGAACCTGTCAGAAATGGCCATGGCATGAACAGAACCAATGGTAAAACTGAATTAATTGCTTTCATAATAAATAATATTTGTAACTCACAGATGACACTCTGCTTCTTCGAAATGAAGATACACCAAACTGCTATGAACCTTTCTTAACTTTGTCTCAGTTTTATTCAGGTGCTGAACCTGTTACATTATTTTTATTTTTGACAGGTCATATCTGTGGTATGAACTAAATAAACTTAAAATTAAGATTTAATATGATATATATCAAAGGTAAACCTGATGTGACAACTGGGCGTTTGATTGTTATTCATTGCGTGCATACAGTGAAAATATATATTTAATGTGCGGGATAGTTTCTAAACTTTGATAGTGTAAAATAACAAACTGTGAAGCCCTTTTACTTACTACATTGTTTTTATCCCCACTGTTTGCAAAGAAAGGCAAATCACCCAACAGGCCCTTAATTCTGTAACACCCACATTACGATATGTTAAAAATAAAAGTAAATAGAAACATAGAAACATTAGAAACATAGAAACATAGAAAATAGGTGCAGGAGTAGGCCATTCAGCTCATCGAGCCAGCACCGCCATTCAATATGATCATGGCTGATCATTCAAAATCAGTACCCCATTCCTGCTTTTTCACCATATCCCTCGATTCCGTTAGCCCTAAGAGCTATATTTAACTCTCTTGAAAACATCTGGTAAATTAGCCTCCACTGCCTACCGTGGCAGAGAATTCCACAGATTAACATCGCTCTGAGTGAAAAGGTTTTTTCTCATATCAGTCCTAATTGGCCTAGCCCTTATTCTTATACTGTGACCCTATTCATTATAATCCTACAGTGAAGGGACAACATTTTTACATCAAAAAAATGTTGAGTGATGTTATTAACTGTTCACAATAGAAACCCTGCTGTAAGAAAATCACTTAGGGTACTGACATCATGATACCATAACACATGCTGCAATGACACTTTTATTGTATGTACATTGATTCCATGCTGCAGTTTCCTTCTCCTTTAACATTTAAAATAAACAATGAAAGAGTTATTGGTAATAGTAAGATTAAACGTGAATTTACCAGTTTAAAGTTTGATCTTTATTTTATGAGGAGTTACAATGAGGGATTTCGTGAAGAAGTCCCGCCAGAGCGCATGCACATCAATCTTCAAAGCGGCGGCGTGAAATCACAGATAACGGTAATTGAAGTAATATAGTAAGACTAGAAATCTAGAAACTACCAGATGACCTTTGTGATATGAGGGTTGGGAGCAGTGGGCACGTAATCGCTCATCGTAACTCCATCAAATTTCAAACTGGTAAGTTCTCGTTTAATCTTACTATTTTACTTCGGAGTCACGTGAGTGATTCTGTGAAGACTTCAAAGCTCTGTGATTTCATGCCATGGATACGAGTCCATACGACACACTGCCTCGGTTGACACAGGATGAGTAATAACAAATAATGCATTCAAACATGATACAGAATTAAACACATTGATGCTTTATTTAACAAAAGAAAAACCAATAGCGACACTCTCTCCCAGGGGAAGCTACAAAACAGAACTCAAAAAGAATGGCCATGCAGCCCTGGTGTAGCAAGAGGTTTGTGGTAAAACCGTTCAAAAGTCATTTCTTTGGACCATCCTGCGGCCATGAGGATTTGGTCTAGAGGGACGTCCAGTGCCCTCGCTGCTGACGTTGATGTCGCCCTGGTGGAGTGAGATTTAAAAATATCAGTGTCAACTCCGGCGGAAGCCAGAACCTGTTTCAGCCACCTTGAGATGGTCTGTGCCAACACCTTTTTATGAGGCTTTTTGTGACTAATAAATAAAGCCAATTCGGGGCCTCTAAGGCACTTGGTGACCTCAATATACTGCCGTAAGTGCTTAACTACACATAGGCGAAGATCTATGGGGTATGCCCTAAAATCAAGTTCAAGCCCTGACGTCCCTGCCTGCTCTGTTTAAGTAAATCATAAACAAAAAAGGTTATGTTATTGACAGATGAGACCATCCTGTCCAGTCTAAGTTTCTGCAATGTCTGGACACGTTGCGCTGAAATCAGCACCATGAGCATATCCACTTTAAGAGTGAGTCTGGGCAATGACAGAGATCTTACTGGGGCCCATTGACGAAGCAATACGAGAACCACACTCACATCCTAGATTTTCGTGTACCTGGGCCTGGGGGGATTACAGTTAAAAGTACCCTTCATGAATCCAGATATTAAAGGGTGAGACCCAACAGATTATCGTCCCCTTCCTTGCCATAGGTAGGATGATAAGGCACTTCTAGCACTATTGATGGCACTATAGCTAAGCCACTCATAAAAATATAGCGTGGAAAGAAATTCCAACACATCAGGTACGCTTGCCGTATGATATAAAATGTTCGACAGCAAGCAGAACACCTCCCATTTCTTGATATGTGAAATATATTGTATTTTAGTGCTATCCCTCCAGGCCGCAGTAATCACATCCATCGTACACCCTGATAGTTTGGGCCCCAGGAATGGTCTCCTCAGAATCTGTAAATCAATAGATTACTACGATCATGTAGTGGATGATTCTCCCCAGTTACAGGGTGAACCAGCAGATTACTACTTTTGGGGATTGCCATAAAAGGCTGTGTTATTAGTCTCAGAACAAGTGGAAACCATTGCTGCGTAGGTCAGTCAGGAAATAGCAGAATGCCTGAGGCCGAGTCCTGCTCGATCTTAGTCAAGCACTGGCTGATGAGGCAAAATGGGGGAAATGCATATAAAAACATTCCACCCCAGTGTAGCGAGAATGCATCTACCGCCACTGCCCCAGAGTCTGGTTCCCATGAGACATACTTTGGTAACTGGTGATTCAATCTGGATGCAAACAAGTTAATCTCTGGTACGCCATACCGAGTGAAAATATCATTGAATATTTCACGATTCAACATCCATTCTGTATTGTCATTAATTTTTCGTGATCTGGTGTCTGCTACCACGTTAAATCTACCTGGTAAATAGGTAGCTGAAATACAGATGTTTCTTGTAATACACCAATGCCATATAAGGTTAGTCAAGTTATCACATGATGCCGACTTGATTCCACCCATGTGATTAACATATGCTACTTCTGTAGTGTTGTCAATCTGAAGCTGCACATGCAAGTCATGCATAGTAGTACAATACACTTTTAACCCATAGAGTGCTCCCAACAATTCTAAATAGTTAATGTCACGGGATTGAAGGATTAATGCCTCCTGCATATTCCACCTGTCGCCACAGCTGGAGATAGTATCAGTAGCTCCCCATCCTAGAGCACTAACATCAGTTCGTAAAATTACTGAAGGTGCATCAATCCGAATTTTGTTGGAGCAGTGAGAAATGTTCGTTATCCACCATTATAACTCAGCAACAGCTTCAGCTGGTAATTGCCTAGGCCTATCAAAATGACCTGCATGCTTTATGGGTGCCTGCTCCTTTGCACGTTGCAAATTTTGATAATGTAAAGGTCCAAACTGTGTGGCTGGAAATGATGCTACTAATTTGCCAATTATACTAGCCACATGCCAAATAGAAGATTGTTGCTCATCAACGAGATTGTTACAAGCTTCTATTAATTCTGACCTCTTGCCTGGAGGCAGAGTCTCAGACATGTGAATTGAATAAATGGTGAACCCCAAATAATCAATGACTCTGGATAGTATCAATTTGGACTTAACTGGATGGATAGGAAATCCCAATCTTTAAAACATGAGTTTGGTAGCTGAAACAGATAATTCAGCTGACTGTTTAGTTCTACATATGATTAGGACATCATCCAAATAGGCCATGACAATATGATTCTGAGCCCAGAATAGACCCAACACTGGTTTTAACAACTTTGTAAATAGCCTGGGAGCCGAACTTAATCCATTAGGCAATGTCTTAAATTGCCATAATTGCTTCATCCAGTTAAATTTCAAATATCTTCGGTGATTATGATGAATGGGTACTGAATAGTATGCATCTTTGAGATCTCTGCATGCCATATAGCATATTTTGGAAACCAGTTGTTTGGCAGTAACAAAAGTTTCCATTTTGAAATGTTTATACTGCACATAGGAGTTAAGTCGATTCAGATTCAGAATGATGCAACACCCACCATCTTTTTTTTTGTGTAGGGAATATATTAGACACAAATTGGTGTGATTGATGAAAAGATTTCTCAATTACCCCTTTTTTTGCTAGCGTTTCAATTTCAGCTTGACCGTCTAAAGACTGTTGTTGTGAAAAACAGTATGTCTGTTTAGGTGTATGCTGTGTGGGTGGACATAATTTGAAAATAAATTCAATTCGGAAACCTAGTATATTGTGCAGTATAAACAAGTCTGAGGTTATACAATTCCACTCATTGAAAAACAAATGTAACCTCCCACCAACTTGTGACTGGCCCATACATTTCTGAAAAGAACCAGATGCACCTACCTCCATAGTTGGTGTATACTTCTGCCCCCGTGTTTTAGAGGGGAAAGTTGGCGTACGCCAATTGCATAAAGTTGGCTGGGTCCGGCTTGGTCCTTGGCCTGAAGCCATTGCAGCGAACCGCTGGTAGGGGCGCTGCCACCGGGGGGGATTTTGTTGGCCGGTTGAGCTTTTATGTGGCCAACCGTTTTTGCCTATGCGCTTTGCACATTGCTTGTCTTGCATAGTGCAGCAAATTTGGGGTTTAACAAGAGGCGGACTGCACTTTTTCTTAAGCAGATTATCTCAACGTGTGCATTACACATGAGAGCAAATGCCTCCTGTTGTTCCTCAGATAGAGCCCCATCATCCACGGACCTGGCGAATGCCGTGATTCCTGGGGTAAGCAGCTTCAGAACTTTTTGGAGCCACAATTCTTGGGCTCTGATCCCCGCACCCATGTGACCGCAGATTGGGTGGTTCACCGTCGGAACTCGAAGGGAGGCACAATTCGTAAGCGTTTGGTACTTCTTGGAGGTGTCCTCCATGGTGAGGTCTTGCAACTGATGGGAGACCATGTAATTAATGGTCTCCCTTCCCCTTGCCTCTTTGTTTGGTAGGTCGAACAATCCTTGTTCTCGGCGTACCAGGGCCCCATCCCCGACCTCTACCTCCGTTACATCGACGACTGCTTTGGTGTCACCTCCTGCACCCACATACAACTGACTGAATTCATTCATTTCACCACCAACTTCCATCCGGCACTCAAATACACTTGGACCATTTCCGACATTTCCCTACCATTCCTTGACCTCACCATCTCTATTGCAGGTGATACACTCCTGACCGACATCCACTACAAACCAACTGACTCCCACAGCTACCTGGACTACTCTTCCTCCCACCCTGCTTCCTGTAAGGACTCCATCCCCTATTCCCAATTCCTCCGTCTACGCCGCATCTGCTCCCAGGATGAGGTGTTCCACACCAGGTCATCACAAATGGCCTCATTCTTCAGAAAACGGGGATTCCCCTCCCCCACTATTGATGAGGCTCGCACCAGGGTCTCCTCCATACCCCGCAACACTGCCCTCTGTCCCCATTCCCCCACTCGCAAACAGGGCAGAGTCCCCCTGGTCCTCACCTTTCACCCCACCAGCCGGCAAATACAACACATAGTCCTCCGACAGTTTCGCCACCTCCAACGTGACCCCTCCACTCGCCACATCTTCCCATCTCCCCCCCTGTCTGCCTTCCGCAAAGACCGCTCCCTCCGCAACTCCCTTGTCAATTCTTCCCTTCACTCCCGCTCCACCCCTTCCCCGGGCACTTTCCCTTGCAACCGCAAGAAATGCTACACTTGTTCCTTCACCTCCCGCTCCACTCCTTTCAGGGACCCAAGCAGTCCTTCCAGGTCCGACAGAGGTTCACCTGCACCTATCCAACCTCATCTACTGCATTCGCTACTCCAGATGCCAGATGATCTATATCAGTGAGACCAAGCGGAGGCTTGGCGATCGTTTCACCGAACACCTCCGCTCGGTCTGCAATAACCAACCCGACCTCCCGGTGGCTCAGCACTTCAACTCCCACTCCCATTCCGTATCCGACCTCTCGGTCCTGGGCCTCCTCCACGGCCAGAGTGAGTAACACCGCAAGTTGGAGGAACAGCACCTCATATTCCGCTTGGGGAGTCTGCATCCTCTGGGCTTGAACATTGAATTTTCTCAATTTTGTTAACCCTTGCTGTCTCCTCCCCTTCCCACCTCTCCCTCAGCCCTCGGGCCCTGGCATTCCCTCTATCTCTATCTCCCTCCCCCACCCTAGTCGCACTAGCTTCTCATTTTCACACCACAGACAGCTTACAATGGCTTGTTCCCTTTATCATCGATACTTTTTTGCATATCTTTCATTCGTTGTTCTTTATCTCTCCACATCACCGTCTATATCTCTCGTTTCCCTGATCCCTGACCAGTCTGAAGAAGGGTCTCGACCCGAAATGTCGCCTATCTCCTTCGCTCCTTAGATGCTGCTGCACCCGCTGAGTTTCTCTAGCCTTTTGTGTACCCATGTAATTAATGGTCCTGGCCAAATCCTCGTTCAGCTGACCGCGTGTTCCAGCTGGAATAGCGAATCTGAATGCCAGGCTTGGCACCCCAGATTCCTGGAGTCCTTGTCTGGGGGCATGCTCACTGGCTACACTCCCGAACAAAACTGACTCCGAGCACACTCTTCCTCCATGAGGGGTGCATTAAGCAGCCCTTCTACAGGGACTGCTGCCACGGGCCCGAGAGGAGTCGCGCGGATATAAGGCTCGTCTTCCCCAAGCATATTGGCATGGAGCATCCTCTCCATGAGGAGACAGCCGCCCCAAAATGGCATCCATTATAGGAGGGCCTTCCTCCTGGCCCGACTCATCTGAGTCTATGGGCCGCACCGACTTTTTTGTGGTTTTCCGGCCCACCGGAGTAGCCATGGTGCCTCCTACCGGCACCAAGTCGGAAGCCACTGGCCAAGCCGCCAGCGACTCTGCAGGGGAAACGGATGGCCGCCCGCTACCCGCACTGCCTCGGTCTTCCATAGTCGATTTTGTAGTGGACCGTCTCTACTTTCCCTTGAGCATTTTTGCACGGTCGACTTGTTCCTGTGGACAAGATTTTACAGACACAAAAGAACCGAAGTTAAGTTTAAAGCACTAACCTCGGGTTTTAAACTTACCGCTGGTGGGGCTATGTGCCTGCCAGCCCGTCAGTGCGCCATGCGTCAGACGTAATGACGCGCATGCGCTCTGGCGGTACTTCTTCATGGAATCACTCACGTGACTCCGAAGTAAAAAAATACATAGGCAAACCTAAATTCAATTTCCATTCCTTTCCTTCTGGATGTGGTTGCGTGACTCATGATGTCTGGCTCCAGACAGCAGCCAAGGAATGAGTTGTAAAAGCATTGAAGGAAAATTTGTGATGACTTTGCCTGTTAAGCAGAGATTTAAGCCTGGTCATTTCCAAACATGCCATTTTCCGAAACCACAAAATCATTCCATACCTGCCCGTAGCCAAACAATTATAAATATTCCAGGTAAAATCAAATGCAGGCAGAATCAAATGCACTTTAACAATGTTGATCAGGATTCTCATTATTTTGCATGTATTGCTTGATTTACTTATTTATTACGTAGAACATAGAATGGACCTTTCAACCATTCACATCTGGGTGCCGTTGAATAAGATAATGGCTGATTTTTTATGTCAGTGTCTCTTTCCTGCATTAATCCTATACGCCTTGATCTCCTTTTTGTCTTGATAATGATTAAGAAACTCATTCAGTGATTTCGAGGCAAAATTACGAAAGAGGCAGGCAAAGTTGCTGAAAAGAAAAGCAGACACAGAAAAAGGCTGAGACTGAAGGTCTTCCTGGAGCGCAGGAGAATGAGAGGTGATCTTATAGTGGTGTATAAAATCTTGAGCAGAATAGATTGGGTAGATGCACTAGTCTAATCTCTTGCCCAGAGTAGGAAAATTTAGAACCAAAAGCCATAGGTTTAAGGTGAATGCGGAAAGATTTTATAGGAATCTGAGGGGTAACTTTTTCACACAAAAGGTGGTGGCTTCTAGAACAAGCAGCCAGAGGGGGTAGTTGAGGCAGGGACTATCACAACATTTAAGAAGCAATTAGCCAGGTATATGGATAGGGCAGGTTTAGAGGGCCAAAGGCAGGCAAAACATAGAAACATAGAAATATGGAAAAATAGGTGCAGGAGTAGGGCATACGGCCCTTCGAACCAGCAACGCCATTCAATATGATCATGGCTGATCATCTAAAATCAGTACCCCATTCCAGCTTATTCCCTATATCCCTTAATTCCTTTAGCCCTAAGAGCTAAATCTAAAGGGCCTGTCCCACTTGGCCGTCATTTGCGCGTAATTTATGCGACATCATTTACACGTCACGACGGACGACGTGCAAGTGATGCGCGCATGGTGTGCATTGCGAGCGCATGGTGCGCGGTGACATAGGCACTGACGCGCAGTTGCGCGCGGCATCCCAGGATTTTGTGATGTACAAAATCTTTGCGCGCCATCTGCGTGACACGCCCTTAACTCTCTCTTGAAAACATCTAGTGAACTGCCTTCTGTGGCAGAGAATTCCACAGATTCATAACTCTCTGGGTGAAGAAGTTTTTTCCACATCTCAGTCCTAAAGTGGGACTATTATAGATGGGTCATGTTGGTTGTGTGGGTAGGTTGGGTCGAAGGGCCTGTTTTCACACTGTATGACTCTATGCCTCTAGGACAGAAGCAATTGAATATTATAAATTGAACAAAACACTTATAGGAATATCAAGCAATCTGCTGGATATTACTGGCTTGCATTCCTTAGTTCTAAACCAGCAATTAGGAGCATAAATTGTACGATAACATGGTAATATTTCATCAACAGTAGACATGATGAAGCAATAAATAACATCACATCAACAGTAATATATATTCTATTATATGGCAACAATAACCTGTTGTGTCATTTAAGCAAGAATGTGCAGTGGATCGACCTGCAGAGGGACAATTTGGTAATTGTTAAGGAAGTACCATGAGTGTTCTCTGGAAAACTATCAATTATAAAGAATCCACTCTGTTAAAGAAAGGAAAGCAAACAAGTCTGTACTGGCCATGTAGATGTTTTGAAGGCCAGCCCTTCTTCAGCTAGTTAGTTTGTTTATGCTGCTGGCAAGTTTGCAGATGGATTTTGCAGCAGCTGTCATCACAACAGCTGTTGACAAGGTCACCATGGAGGGTGGGGTAAGCTTTGTAGACCGTTTTGGGGGATAGGTGAAGTTTCTGAGGTGACAGCTCTGACTTCTTGGTTTTCCATTTTGTTCATATGCCACAAAGTGAAATTTACGGAGCATGGCGCCCATCATATGAACAAAATAAGAACGGAATTTCTGAAGGTGGAAGTGCTGGACCTATACGCGGCACACTCAGGGGGCAGATCATATCTGTAGTTATGAAACTTAATTGTGAAACTTCATCTACTTCTGGCACCATAACCAGATCTGCTTGTTCTCGATTAAGAATAAACACTTGTTTTCAAATCACTTTTCGCCACGCAACATATAAAGATAAGAACATTTTGCCCTGAGGTTGGAATAGAAAATGTTAGAAATGCCCAAGAGGTCAGGTAGCATTGGTGAGGAGAGAAACAAAAGTTGTGGTCAATAATCTTTCTTCAGAACAGATTAATCTGCATGTTGGCTTTAGTAATCGGGCCCAGTGAATGTAACCTTATCCTTGTAACAAAAACAAGTGAAGGCTTAGGAAGTTTGGCATGTCCCCAACAACTCTCACCATCTTCTACAGATGCGGCGAGGAAAGCATTTTATTGGGATGCATCACAGCATGCTTTGGGAACAGCTCCATCCAAGACTGCAAAAAATAGCATAGAATTATGGACGCAGCCCAGGTCATCAAGCTAACCAACTTTCCTTCCATTGACGCCATCAACACTTCACGCTGCCTTGACCAATGCCAGCAGCATATTTATGGATGAGTCTCACACCCCTCTTCTCCCCTCTCCCATCAGACAAGAGGTACAGAAGTGTGAAAATGCATACCTCCATATTCAGGGCGAGTTTCTTCATGACCGTTTTCAGGCAACTGAACCATGCTATCGCCAACAACAGAATGGTTGTGACCTAACATCAACCTCATTGGAGACCCTCGGACTATCTTTAATTGGACTTTATCCTGCATTAAACATTATTCCCTTTACTCTGTGTCAGTACACAGTGAACAGCTTGATTGTAATCATGTATAATATTTCTGCCGAATGGTTAGCGTGCAACAAAAAAGCTTTTCACACAACAAGTAACTGAACCAAAGTGATCTAAATTGGAATGGCAAAGCAGCTTTTAAGAAAATGGTATTCTTTGGAATAATATTAAGAAAGTGAAAAGAACCCGCAGATTCCTATAAACATATTTCTTCTCAACCTTTAATAATTTACCTTATTCTTTCCACTAACTTATACCCGATGAATGTGGACTGATGTCTTCCTTCCCCCTTTCTCTCGAATTGGTGAGGTAATTACTGAATCTGTGTACATTGGTAGAATCATTGAACTTTATCTCCAAAATGTGTAAAGAAGGAAATGAGTGCACAACTGCAATAATGTAGTCAGTTCTCTCCTCTGTGGAAATATTGATGAATAAATATACACCCTGCTAGCCTAAGTATAGATTGGTTGAGTGATGTATTCACTTTAGAATGCTTGGTGCAGTTGCCAAGATCTTCCAAGATGTTTTCAAGAGAGAGTTAGATATAGCTCGTAGGGCTAAAGGATTCAGGGAATATGAGAAGAAGGCAGGAATGGGGTACTGATTTTAAATGATCAGACTCCTGCACCTATTTTCTATGTTTCTATGTTTCCCATTGTGTGGGTATGTGAAAGACACAGGGCATCACTTGAAGGGCCTCTCCAACTTGGGCGCCATTTACGCTTCATTTACGCGACAGGCCGGTAGTGATCTAGCAGTACGACAGTCGCACGCCAAGTGCCCCTGAGGGCCCTGCCCACTTTGGGAGCCATTTACAATGTCGTTTGTACCTAGTCCGATCTCCGTGGCAAGGATTTTCCCAGTGAAAATCAAAGATACTATGGTGAAACATTTTCAAAACTACGCTCACTTTATACCCGGGTGGTCACATGGTGCAGTGCTCAAATGACGCGCAAATGGTGCGCCGACGGCGTACAGGCGGCGCATGGTTACGGACGTTGACGCACAGTGACGCATAATAAATTAGCATAGGCAACGTTCGTGTGTCACCGTGCGTAACCATGCGTAACCACGCACTACACGTACGCCGTCAGTACATCAGTGTACACCATCAGTACGTCAGCGTATGTAAGGGATACATTATGCTGGTGGCGTGCGAGGATTTTTGTACATGCATATGTCTGTCTGTGCAAGTTTGGACAATTGAAGTGTTTTGGAGTAGATCGAACTGGTTATGAAATTCAATTTACGTGCAAGAGTGCTTGAATGTTTGCCTGATCAATGCCATGTGTGGGAACACGTCTTTAAAAATGTGGTTTCTGTGTCATCTGGAGTCATGCTGAGTGCTGTTAACCCTTTGTCATTTTGTCTGCTGTATTTATTTCTGTCTGTTTGGCTCTGTGTCTCTCCTTGTGTGCTTGTGTGACTGTGCGTGTGCGTGTCTGTGAGTGCAACCCTGTGTGTGTGTGTGTGTGTGTGTGTGTGTGTGTGTGTGTGTGTGTGTGTGTGTGTGTGTGCCCCTCTCTCCATGTGTGTGTTTGTATCCCTCTCTCTCTCTCCATGTGTGTGCACCTGTGTGTGTGTGCAAGAGAGATCGTGTGTGCACATGGGTGTGCCTCTCCATTTCTGGGGCGTGTTTCATTGTGTATACGTGTGCGCATGTCCATTGCTTCATGTGTGTTTCTGTGTGTGTGTGTGTGTGTGTGAGCATGTGTGACTGTGTGTGTATGCGTGTGTCTGACTCTCTGGGTCTGTCTGTCTGTGCATGTTTGGAGATGCTGTCATTTGAGCGCCGTACCACGTGGCCATCCGGGTATAAAGCGCGTGTAGTTTTAAAAATGTTTCACCATAGTATCTTTGATTTTCACTGGGAAAATCCTTGCCACAGAGATTGAACTAGGTACGAACGACATCGCAAATGCCTCCCAAAGGGGGCCGGGCCCTCAGGAGCATTTGGCGCGCGACTGTCGTACTGCTAGATGATTTTCGCACGACAGACTTGCAACTGTCGCGCGTCAGTCACAACTGGCCTGTCCCATAAATGATGCGCAAATGGAGCCCAAGTGGGACAGGCTCTTCACAAAATCCTGGGGCGTCACGCGTTACCGCGCATCACTGCATACATCACCACGCCTCACCATGCGCCTTGCGCGTATCACGACGCACCAACCAATTTTTAGCATGTCGTGTAAATGACGCGCAAATGATGCCCGAGTGGGACAGGCCCTTGAGTGAAAATAGTTTTAAATATCACCCATAAATTTATTGTGAACTGGCCAGCCATTACCTACCTAATCTGAGATGCAGGGAGAGGTCTATAAGGTGAAACAAATTTGCATTTACCAGGTTTACAAGAGAAGCTATGAAAGAGTGTCATGGATACAGATACCAGAGCTCCCAAGAATCTGAGGGGCAGTATTACAAATGTTCAGAACAAAAGAACAAGGCTAATAAACTAGAGACAGTGACCAGAGCAAGTGTTGGGACAAACAACATTAAAGTAACAGAGAGCTTCAAGTGTTACATTAAAGTAACAATACTTGACAAGGCACTAGCTTCGTAGTGCCTAATACCTGTGTTGCATTATTTGGAATGCCAATAAGTAAGTGTGTGTGACTTTGCGTATGTTTCTGTCTGTGCATGGATGTCTGTTTGTACATGCGTGTCTGTTTTTACATGCATGTGCCTGTGCATGCATGTGTCTGTGCGTATGTTTGTCTGTCTGTCTGGGTCTGTCTGTGAAGTTTTGACATTTGGAGTGTTTGGAGTAGATTGAACAGGTTATGAAATTTAATTTACGTGCAACAGTGCTTGAATGTTTGCCAGGTCAATGCCATGTGTGGGAGCACGTCTTTAAAATGTGATTTCAGTGTCATCCGGAGTCATACTGAGAGCTAGAAGCTGTTAACCCTTTGTTATTTTGTCTGCTGTATTTATTTCTGTCTGTTTGGCTCTGTGTGTCTCTCCTTGTGTGCTTGTGTGACTGTGCGTGTGCGTGTGTCTGTGTGTGTGTCCATCTCTCTCCATGTGTGTGTTTGTATCCCTCTCTCTCCATGTGTGTGCACATTTGTGTAAATGTGTGTGTGTGTGCAAGAGAGACCGTGTGTGCACAAGGGTGTGTCTCTCCATTGGCATGTTTCCCTGTGTATATGTGTGTGCATGTCCATTGCTTCGTGTGTTTCTGTGTGTGTGTGTGTGTGTGTGTGTGTGTGTGTGTGTGTGTGTGTGTGTGTGTGTGTGTGTGTGTGTGTGTGTCTGACTGTCTGGGTCTGTATGTCTGTGCATGTTTGGAGATTGAAGTCGTTGGTGGCTAATTGAATGGTTTGTGAAATTCAGTTGACGTACAAGAGTGCTTGAATGTGATGGATCAAATCTGTAAAATGACATGAGCCACATTCTTTAGATTTAGTTTGAATATTTTAATAGTTTAATTCAGTTACTACAATTTTGAAAGTGGGGTGGGACTTCCGGTGGTGCTAATGGTGGAGTAGGGTGAGCGCCAGCCAGTTCCACGCGAGAAAACCGAAATAAACGGGAGTAAAATAAAGAACTGACCTGCAGAAATCGCTCAGGCAGCCTGCGTGACGTCAGACCGCGACTCTGGAGACCTAATGTCGGTAACTCGCTCCCCCACAAAGGAACCGACTAAAAAAACTACAAGAGAAAAACAACCGAAGGAGGAAGTAGGCCCGACTGAAGCCTCGGGCTCAGTTTTAACGTCGTCCCAGGAGGACATCTCAAAGGCCCAGAAGACAAAGATAAAGAAAAGTGAAATGGAGGAACTTTGCAACTTCATCACAAGGGAAATTGCAAGTATAAAAGAAGAATTGATAAGCTTTAAAAAATAATTGAATATTTAAGAAATACTGAAAAGTCTTAAAAAAGAGATTAAAGAAGACTTCTTAGATTTTGAAAATAAAATGACTAATCTTGTCCGTATGGAACTGGCTAACATGAAGGAGAAAATGTCAGCAAATTTCGACTTGGAAATCAATGAAGTAAACGAGAAACCAACTTTAATGATAAGCTGGAGTCGACCTTCACTACAATGGATCAACAACTGGGGCAGCAAGCTGACGCCATAACTCATTTGGAAGAAACTACAGAGACACTCCTTGCCGAGAACAAGCGTCTATCAGATTTACTGTATAACTGAAAAATGTATTGACTTGGAGGGACGTCAGAGACGACAGAATTTAAGAATTTTGGGCATCCGTGAGGGTAAAGAAGGAAAAGAAGAAAGATCTCCGTGACTTTGCCGCAGACTTATTAAAAAAAGTTTTGAATTTAGATCAACAGCCCTTATTAGGTCGGGCACACAGAGTTCTTGGACGTCGCTTGGACCCAAACACCACCCCAAGGCAGCTGATAGTGAAGGTGCAATACGATCATGTTTTGGATGACATCATGAAAAAAATTGCTGGCACAAGAAATCTTATGCTTGATGGAGACAAAATAAGCATATTTCGAGATTACCCTGCAGAGGTGGTCAGAAGGAGAGCGTTATTCAATGCAACAAGAGGGTCTAAAAGAAGATAGACAACTTGAGATATGGATTGCTGTACTCTGCAAGATTGAGAGTCACTTATCTGCAGAAGGAACATTTTTCACTGATCACAAGAAAGCATTGGCATATGATCGGAAGATTGTGGGCTCGAGTGAGGACTGAATAACATTCATACAATATCGTCATCTTGCTGAGAATAAATGGAACTTTAATTCGCTTTACTCAAGGACTAATGAAAGCTGATAACGACAACTGAGCAGTCCCTCTTGTTATGGACATATTATTCTAATATTTTAGTACTGATTTTTACTAACAATTACTAATCATTAAGAACACTTGTTATTATTATTGGAATAATTAGTTAAAAATATGAAATGTAAAAAAGGTATAATTTAGATATCTTATTAATTGGAATTTGTTATGTTCTTCCTTTATTTACATTAGATTTACACTTGACTAATAATTAGCTAAGAGAGTAATAGTCTCTCACTACATGATTACTAACACTCTGGACCAAAACAGTTCTAATTTAATCCCGTCAATTACTTTCATTGAAATTTATTTTTTAAAGTGTGGAGCTAGGAATAATTTTTTTTTAAGTCTACGGAAGTCCTTAGATGGTCAGTCACGTAAGTGTGGCTAGCAGTAACTACACTCATTTTAGATGTAGTTTCTTTTTTCTTCTTACACTTTATTAATTTTTTATATTTTTACTTTTTGTATTTGTTACTTAATTACTATTTTAAACTTGAATTAATTTACAAATATTATTTGTGGAGATATGTCCGTGAGGAAGATTTATTTGAATTAGATTTACAACTCATCTGTCCTGTGTTCGGGTGGAATGTCGGGTTTACGGTGCTGAGCTATCTGCTCTTTTATAGACCACCCTAACCACAAGATGCAAGACGTTAATAGAAAAAACGGGGGTCAAGAAATTACTTTTTGTAGTTGGAATGTTAAGGGAATTAATTAATCAATCAAGAGAGATAAGGTATTAGCACATGATCACTCAAAGCAGATATAATTCAAGAAACCCACCTTAAAAACGATGCACAACATAGATTGAAAGCAAAATGGATCACTGAAACATATCAATCTTCATTCTCTCATAAGGCCAAAGGTGTCGCAATTTTAATTCGCAAAGGTATATCTTTTAAATACATATCAACTATTGCGGACACTAATGGTAGATATATTGTACTAGTGGGTGAATTATATCTAAAAAAAAAAGATTTTTCTTAATGTATATGGTCCAAATTTTGATAATCCTATGTTTTTTAAGAATTTACTTAATACTATCCCGGAGCTCACACAACATAATTTGATAATCGGTGGAGATTTAAATTGTACACTGGATTCCTATCTCGATAGATCATCAAGACAAAGAAATGCAAAATCCAAGACAAGCGAATTATTAAACTCATACATCAATACTACCAATATCAAGGATGTTTGGAGAATTGAAAACACATCTGGAAGGGAATAATACTAAAACCATTCAAGGATAGACTACTTTTTAGTAGATTCTAAACTTATCCCATTTACTTATAACTCGAAATATCATAATATTATAATTTCGGACCATGCTCCTTTAACATTTATGATCAAACTAAGTGGAATGACTGATAAGCAGACACAATGGAGACTTAATCCTCAAATTTTAAATGGTAAAGCATGTTACGAATATCTTATCAAACAGATAAACATGTTTTCTGAGACAAATGACTGCCCTGAAATATCTGCCTCCCTTCTTTGGGAAACATTTAAAGCATTTATACGAGGAGCGTTAATCTCCGCACAAGCCTTTCGTAATAAAGAGAGCCACGCCAAACAACTGGTATTGGAAATGGAAATAAGGCAATTATATATGGAAAATGCAATTGTGCCTTCTATGATAATACATAATAAAATTGCTGCACTCAAATATAAGTTAAACCAAATATATTAAATCATAAAACTTTATCAAAAGACTAAACAGCTAAACAGCTACACTTTGAATTCGGTGAAAAACCACAAAAATTACTGGCACGTAAACTCCGGAAACAGAAAGGGGAAAAAACAATATATAAAATTAAATCAGATACGGGAGAAATATTAACACTACCCAAGAATATTAATGATAGATTCTCTCACTACTATCAAACACTTTACTCAACCAAAACGACAGTGGGTTCTGCAGGAATGGAATTATTTTTACAGAATTGCAATCTTACTGGTTTAGACCTGAAAGAGAGGGAATTATTAGGGGCCGAAATATCAGTAAAAGATATTGAAGAATCGATAAGTTCTTTAAAAAATGGAAAGGCCGCTGGCCCAGATGGTTTAAATAGTGAATTTTATAAGAAAAATCATGATCTGATCTCGCCACGCCTACAGATATTATATACTCAAGCATTCATGCAACAGAAACTTCCAGAAACTTTAAATGAATCAACAATAACACTCATACCAAAAATGGATATTACCTTGAAGACCCAGGTTCATATAGAGCAATTGCTCTCTTAAACACCGATCAGAAAATATTAACCAAAATTTTAGCACCACATAGATTAAGTTTAGTGATTCATAAATTAATACACCCCGATCAAACAGACTTGATTCCAAAACGTTATTCATATTATAATCTGAGACGATTATTTAACATTATACACTCAAATAGAATAGTTAATGTAGATTTAGCAGTCATCTCGCTAGATGCTGAGAAAGCATTCGATCAAGTGGGATGGCCCTACTTATTGTCGGTGATGGAAAATTTTCAACTAGGTGAGAAGTTTTGTACTTGGGTTAAGCTTTTGTATACCAACCCAACAGCCAGAATAATGACAAATCAAATGTTATCAAAAAAAATTGATTTATCTAAAGGTTGTAGACAAGGATGCCCGCTATCCCCGTTACTATTCGCCCTTGCTATTGAACCACCAGCAGAAAGAGTTAGAGCACATCCAGAAATATATGGGTATAATACTAAAAATACAGTTAATAAAATTTCTCTATATGCAGATGATGTATTATTATATATTACAAATTCAGAAATCAGCATCTCTAACTTGTTAAATCTTATAACTCAATTTGGTTTATTCTCGGGATACAGAATCAATTGGAATAAGAGTGAGATTATGCCAATAACAGAACCTAATTTATATATATTGCAACAATCACCTTTTAAAATAGTGAATGAAAAATTTAAATACTTAGGAATTTATGTGACCAAGAAATATACTTCTTTATTTAAATCAAATTTCATACCTTTACTTAATAAATTGCATAAGAATATTCAATATTAGAAAACACTTCTCATTTCAATGCTCTGTAGAATGAATGCTATTAAAATGATTTTCCTTACTCAACTTCTATACCTCTTTCAATCAATTCCGATATATCTCCCTAAAAATTTCCCTTGCAACCGCAAGAAATGCTACACTTGTCCCTTTATCTCCCCCCTCCACTCCTTTCAGGGACCCAAGCAGTCCTTCCAGGTCCGACAGAGGTTCACCTGCACCTCCTACAACATCATCTACTGCATCCGCTGCTCCAGATGCAAGCTGATCTATATCGGCGAGACCAAACGGAGGCTTGGCGATCGTTTCGCCGAACACCTCCGCTCAGTCCGCAATAACCAACCCGACCTCCCGGTGGCTCAGCACTTCAACTCCCCCTCCCATTCCGTATCCGACCTCTCTGTCCTGGGCCTCCTCCATGACCAGAGTGAGCAACACCACAAGTTGGAGGAACAGTACCTCATATTCCGCTTGGGGAGTCTGCATCCTCTGGGCTTGAACATTGAATTTTCTCAATTCTATTAACCCTTGCTGTCTCCTCCCCTTCCCACCTCTCCCTCAGCCCTTGGGCTCCTCCTCCTTCTTTTTCCTTTCTTCTCCCCGCCCCCCCCCCCCCCCCCCCCCCCCCCACCTCCCATCAGTCTGAAGAAGGGTTTCGGCCCGAACCGTTGCCTATCTCCTCCGCTCCTTAGATGCTGCTGCACCCGCTGAGTTTCTCCAGCCTTTTGTGTACCCTTCATTTAAACCTTCAGTATTGGATAAAGGTTTTGCACAATGGAAAAATTATGGAATTAAAAAGATGGGACATCTTTATAGAAAAGGTGTGTTCTTTTCAGTAGGTACAACAGAATTATGGATTATATTCAAATATTTTTTTTTAGATATTTACAACTTAAAGATTATGTTAAATCACATACACAAGAATACAGAACTAGAGAACCAGAGATTCTAGATGAATGTTTGAATAAACACCCCAACACAGTCAAATTAATATCTTACATTTATAATACTCTTTTAGATAGTGAGATTCCATCGGCGGAATTATATAGACAAGCATGGGAAAACGAATTAGTTCAACCCATAATGAAAGATATTTGGGATGAAAGTCTACAACATATACATGAATGTTCGTTAAAAGCCAGACATTCTTTAATGCAATTTAAAGCACTACATAGATTGCATTATTCTAAAACAAAATTAAATAGAACTTTTCCTAATATCGCTCCTATCTGTGATAAATGTCAATACTCTGAGGCTAATTTAACCCATACCTTTGTAAGTTGCATAAAAATTAAAACATTTTGGGTGGATATTTTTTAAATCATTTCCGTAGTAGTTAATTCTAAACTGGAGCCCGATCCTAAATTAATAATATTAGGCATATCTGAACAATACCTAAAACTTACAATAAACCAAAGAAATTTCCTTGATTACAGTATAATAACTGGGAAAAAACTAATATTAAAATTTTGGAACAACCCCGCAACCCCCACAATCAAAATGTGGATTATGGAGATGTCGGAGACCTTAAATCTGGAAAAAATTAGATTTGTCTTAATTGACAAACCAGAATTATTTACTAGAATATGGTCCCGGTTCATAGATTATTTGAAGGGGTAGAATGGGCTGGCGCTGAGACCTGACGGAAGCTTGAACCCAGGACTAGATGAATAGTTATGCTCTCTGACCTACGGACCTATCTCCTAAGTTGTATTATGGATAGTTTATTTTATGATCTCCTTCGACCTCCTTTGTAGATGATCTCCTTCGACCTCCTTTGACTATGTTGAAGACCAGCTTCGACTAGCTTCTGGAAAATTGGACAGCGAGTGAAGATGACCTCCTTCGATCTCCTTCGACCTCCCTTCGACTATGTTGAAGACTATCCACGACTACCTTCGACTATCTTCAACCACCCTCGATTACAGACGACTAACATGCCGACCTACTATGATCTACTATGACTAAACCTACGAGTATGACCTTATGACCTTGTGACCAAATAGGCTGGTATAAAATAGGAAGAGGAACCTTCTGTGATATTGCTGGAAAGGCCAATTTAGAAACTAAACTCAAGACTGCTCAGTTACAGTGAAGTCAACAAACAAAGTGCTGGAGTAAATCAGCATGTCAGGCAGCATTCCTGGGGAACATGGAGTGGTGATGTTTCTGGTCAGGACCCTTCTTCAGTGATTGTGGTGGAGGGGAGGATTGAAGTGGAAAGAAAGCTGGATGCGAGGAGAAGCAGGACAAAGCAGACTCTGGATGTGACTGCTCCAAACTTCACCTCTGCTAAAAAGGCAATAATCACTGTCAAATTCTTTGGGTTCCTGTGGATTGGAGGATAGCTAATGTTATCCCACTTTTCAAGAAAGGAGCGAGAGAGAAAACGGGGAATTACAGACCAGTTAGCGTAATGGTGGGAAAGATGCTGGAGTCAATCATTAAATAGGTAATAATGGGGTATTTGGGTAGCAGTAAAATGATTAGTCCAAATCAGCATGGTTTTATGAAAGGAAAATCATGCTTGACTAATCATCTGGAATTTTTTGAGGATGTGACAAGTAAAATGGATAAAGGGGAGCCAGTGGATGTAGTGTATCTAGACTTTCAGAAAGCCTTTGATAAGGTCCAGCACGGGAGACTGGTGACTAAAAAGAGAGCACATGGTATTGGGGGTATGTTGTTGATGTGGATAGAAAATTGGTTGGCAGACAGGAAGCAAAGTGTAGTAGTGAACGGGTCCTTTTCAGAATGGCAAGCAGTGGCCAGTGGAGTGCCGCAAGGCACGGTGTTGGGGTCGCAACTGTTTACCATAATGATTTATTAATGATTTGGAAGAGGGAATTAGGAGCAACACTAGCAAGTTTGCAGATGACACAAAGCTGGGTGGCAGTGTGAACTTTGAAGAGGATGTTAGGAAGTTGCAGGGTGACCTGGACAGGTTGAGTGTGTGGGCAGATGCGTGGCAGATGCAGTATAATATAGATAAATGTGAGGTTATCCACTTTAGTGGCAAAAACAAGGGGGCAAATTATTATCTCAATGGGGTTAGGTTAGGTAAGGGAGAGTGCAGCGAGACCTGGGTGTCCTTGTACACTGGTCACTGAAAGTAGGCGTGCAGGTACAGCAGGCAGTGAAAGAAAGCCAATGGAATGTTGGCCTTCATAACAAGAGGATTTCAGTATAGGAGTAAAGAGGTTCTTCTGCAGTTGTATAGGGCTCTGGTGAGACCACTTCTGGAGTATTGTGTCCAGTTTTGGTCTCCTAATTTGAGGAAGGACATCCTTGTGATTGAGGGAGTGCAGCGTAGATTCACGAGATTGATCCCTGGGATGGCGGGACTGTCATATGAGGAAAGATTGAAAAGACTAGGCTTGTATTCATTGTAGTTTAGAAAGATGAGGGGGATCTTATAGAAACATATTAAATTTTTAAAGGACTGGACAAGCAGGATGCAGGAAAAATGTTCCCAATGTTGGGTGAGTCCAGGACCAAGGGCCACAGTCTCAGAATAAAGGGGATGCCATTTAAGACTGAGGTGAGAAAAAACCTTTCACCCAGAGAGTTGTGAATTTGTGGAATTCTCTGCCACCGAGGGCAGTGGAGGCCAAATCACTGGATGGATTTAAGAGAGAGTTAGATAGAGCTCTAGCGGCTGGTGGATATGGGGAGAAGGCAGGCACGGGTTATTGATTGGGGACGACCAGCCATGATCACAATGAATGGCGGTGCTGGATCGAAGGGCTGAATGCCCTACTCCTGCACCTATTTTCTATGTTTCTATGGATCTCTGGTACTTTGTGAATCCTTCAATATCCTGCGTGGCATAGTGGTAGAGTTGCTGCCTTACAGCGCTTGCAGCGCTTGAGGTCTGTGTTCGATCCTGACTCGGTGGCTGCCTATACGTGGTTTGTACATTTTCCTGTGCGTGGGTTTTCTCTGAGATCTGCGGTTTCCTCCCACACTCCAAAGGCATACAGGTATGTAGGTATATTGGCTTGGTAAATGTAAAAATTGTCCCTAGTGTGTGTCGGATAGTGTTAATATGCAGGGATCGTTGGTCAGCGTGGACTCGGTGGGCCGAAGGGCTTGTTTCCACACTGTTTCTCTAAACTAAACTAAACTAACCTCAATATCACTATCTGATTCAATGGCGAATGTCTCAGAGGCAATGCTGAGAATATGGGAAGTTAGTGCAGCTGGTGATGAATCAAATAGGGTTTTGAACAGAGGAAGAAGATTTTGAACTAATGTGACTCACCACCAACAGCCCTATTGTGTGATACATCAGCAAGAAAACATCTTCACCACACCCAAACCATGTGCTGAGGTGGATTTGCTGGAAAACCATACCAAAGCTAATAGATAGACCCAAAAAGCTGGAGTAACTCGGAGCGACAGGCAGCATCTCTGGAGAGAAAGAATGGGTGACGTTTCGGATCGAGTCCTTCTTCACAAGCTAAGAATATTGGGTGAACATTACACTTCAAGGATTAAAGTTTATGCTTCATGACCGCAGTGTAGAAGCACAGTTACTAACGTGGAAAATGCAACATTCTGCTGACATCACCATCATAAGTATATTTAGGAACTTTTATTAAAAGTCTGAAACATGGTCCATTGCGTTGCTTTTATACTCAGTGAGATCAACAGTTGGGTATTAACTATAAGGGTGGTTGTGAAGACTTAAATTGGTTTCAGTGGATTAACTGATAGAAGTCAATAACATTATGAGAGGCGTAGGTAGGGTAGAGTGTCAGAGCATTTTTCCAAGGGTTGAAATATGACAGACTAGAGGGCATAGTTTTAAAGTGAAAGGGTCAGCACGCACACACACGCACACACACACACACGCACACACACACACACACACGCAAGCAGATGAGATTAGTTTATCTTGGCAACTCATTCAGTACGAACATTGTGGGCAAAGGTCCTGTACCAAAGCAGTGTTTTTCTATGTTCGAGGTTTTAACTGTTGCTGTCAAGTTGTAGATATAGGAGATAAAGTGGACCAGCTCTTGAAAGGTGTGAAGTTTGCGATCGCTTTCGGAGTTAACCTGTCTTGTGGTAAACAAGGGAGGTTTGTTTTTAGCAATTAAAGACAAATAAATCAACTTCACCCGATAAGTAGCTGAGCAGTAGGTCGTTGTCAGGAGTATTTGTTGAACCATTGATCTTTTTGTTCATAATTAACACTGTAAATGTCCAAGCCACCTGATAAGGAAACACTATTCATTTTAGGTGTGGTCATAGAATCATGGTATGAATGATCTAAATGATTTAGACTCAAATTGCAAGGTTTCTACTGACCATGGCAGGCATGTTGACAAAAATATGATATGTTTATTAAATGTTGGATGATTCGAATAGTGATTCTCAACTGTTGTCACCAACCAAACTTTTAAATGTATACACATGGATAGGTGACATTTTGGGTCAGGACCCTTCTTCAGGCTCTGAATCTGAACAAATTCTGAGTTTGACGACGGGTACCAACCTGAAACATCACCTATCCATATTCTCCAGAATCCCTGCCTGACCGGCTGTTTTACTCTAACACTTTATGTCTTTTTTTGTAAACAAGTATCTGCAGTCCCTCGTGTCTCCTGTGAACCAATCTCCTTCATATCCACTTACCAGCACTTTGTCCCTACAACCTTATTTCTACACGTTACGGAGAAATTGAAAGTGAAGGAATTTCGCATTCAAATTCATGAGGGAAAGGGGTGCCTCCAAGGTAATAGTAAAGCTGCCGACAGTTGAGATATTTTATATGTTAAAAGTTAATGGTACAGAGAACAATTCTGAAAGTTGGTTGAATTTTAAGAGAGCTAGTCACTAGGACCAGATGGTTGTACTTGAGAGAACAATGGGAAGATATTGTAGGGACACTAAATATAATTATCCAATGTTCTTTGAATTTGCAACTGGTGCAGAGGACTAGAGAGTGGCAAATGTTTATAAAGAGAATAAATTATAAATCCCAGACAGTTAGATTAACCTTAGTTGTGAGAAAGCTTTTGGGAACATTGACAAGGAACAGAATTAATAGTCACCTGGAGGCAAAAAAACCCTAATCATTTAGGGCCAACAAGAGCCTAAAAGGAAAGATTTAAAATATTTTTTGATGAAGTAATAAAGATGATGAAGGTAATTCCGTCAATATGGTGTGATGAACTTGCTTTTGATAAGGTGCGGCATAATAAAGCTATCAGCAAAGCTAAAGTGCAAGGGAGAGGACAGATATTGATAATACTGATACGTGGATGGTGGAATAACAGACAACACAGCGCTGTGGTGAATAATTGTTCTCAAACTGAAAGAAGGTGAATAGTGGTCCCTAAATTAGTATTGGGGCCTTTGTTTTTTTTTTAACCACAGGATTGAATATACATTAGATAAAATAGTAAGATTAAACGAGAGCTTACCAGTTTGAAGTTTGATCTTGATTTTATGAGGAGTTATGATGAGCGATTACGTGAAGAAGGCCGTTAGCTCGAATGCGCGTCAATCTTTAAAGCAGCGGTGTGAAATCACAAATAATAATGGTTGAACTGAACATAGTAAGATTAGAGAAGAGTAGAACTGCCAGATGACCTTAATAATATGAGGATTGGGAGCGGTGAGCACGTAATCGCTCATCGTAACTCCTCATAAAACTATTTTACTTCGGAGTCACGTGAGTGACTACGTGAAGATTTCAAAGCTCTGTGATTTAATGTCGGAAACGAGTCCATGCATTACACACTGCATGAAGTGAACATGGATGAGTGAAAAAGATTAATGCATTCAGACATGACTTAATTTGCTAAAATGCTGATGCTTTAATCATCAAAAGAAAATAATAGTGACCCCTTTCATTCAGGGGGAAACTATAAAGCAGTATCTAAAATGGAGTTGGCAAATACCCCCGGTTTGGCAATGGGTTATATAAAATGTTGGTAAAGTATGTTTGTTTGACCATCCTGCAGCCGCAAGGATGTGGTCCAGTGGAACGTACATACCCTTGGGCTGATGTAATAGCAGCCCCGGTGGAGTGAGTGTTGTAAATATTAGTAGCGACTCATGCACTAGCCAAAACCTCGTTTGATCCACCTGGAGATGGTAGAACTAATTATTTTTATGAAGTTTTGTGTAACTAACAAACATTGCTAGTTTGGAGCCTTTGAGGCTCTAGGTGACTGAGGCGTATAGTTGTAAATGTGTGACCACACATTACTGAAGGTCCATCGGGTATGCCATGAAACTAGTTTGTGACCTAACGCCCCTGGTTAGCTCTGTTTAATTAAATCAAAACATAAAATATGATGTTATTAGCAGATGTTACCATCCCGTCTAGTCGCAATGAGTGTGGTGACTGGACCCATTGCACTGTGGCCAATGCCATGAGGATAAGTACCTTATGAGAGCCGGCTAAAGATAAGGATGTAGCTGTAGCCCCTGGGTGAAGTAATGTTAACATTACGTCTATGTCCCATACTTCCGTGTGACCGGGCCGGGGAGAACTTGTGTTAAAGATACCCTATATAATTCTGGATATCAGAGGGTGAGACCCGACAGTGTGGGTCCCACTGCTGCAGCAAATATGATGAGAAGGCAGCAAAAAGCTATGATGAGGCCGAGCACGTTGGCACAGTTGATGGCACTTTAACTTAATTATTGTCATAGACCCATTTGAAAATGAACTGTAAGACGTCAGTTATCCGTGCTGTATAGTATGTAACACGTATATTTTAACAAAACACTTCCCATCTGCTGAAGTGGAAATGTGCTGCCTTTTGGTGCTTTCGCTGCTCTCTGCAGAGCACTTCATGGGCCGGTCGGACAACCCGAGCCTCAGGCATAGTCGTCTCAGAGTCTGCAAGTCAATGAATTGATTTTCTTGCAGAGGCTGGTTTCCCGTGTCACAGGCAGAACCAGCAAGTTTTATGTTTTGAATAACCATATTAGGTTCTATGTAATTCCCGTCATTAGCGGGAACCATGGCTGCGTATTTCAGTCAGGCAGTTCGAAATGCCTGAAGCGGTGTCTTGCTGGATTTATTGCAAGACCCGACTGATGTGGCAGTATGGAGGAAAGACATGCAAGAACATTCCTCCCCAGTGCGGCGATAGTGTATCTCTCGCCACTGTATGCCACATATTTACAACTGGTAAATGAGGCTGGATGTAAACATATCGATATTCGATGTTCTATCGAGCCATGATGACATTAAATACTTTGTGATCCAACATCCATTCTGTGTTGTCATTGATTTCACTTGATGATACAATAGCCTCAAACGAGGTTAGGTAAATATCATGGGATACTTTAACTTTATTGCACCCATGTGACTAACAAATGCCACCACCATAGTGTATCAACTTGGAGTTGAGCATGCAGATATGCATATTCTCACAATAACCTTTAACCTATAGGATGCACCTAATGTTTATAGGTAGTTGATACCAATAACTGAAAAATTGGTGACTGATGCAAACCACATCGGCCTCCGTAACTGGAGATGGCAGACGTAATTTCTCATCTTTGAGGACTAGCATCAGTTAGTAATTACTGAGGATTACGGATCAAAATTACTGGAGCAATGCTGAATACTGCCACCATTGTGACTTTGGTAGCTTGAGCTGGGAAAGGCATAGGTCTATTAACAATGACCTACATGGTACTTGAGGGGTTAATTCTTTGCCTGTTGTAAGTTCTGATAATGCAAAGGCCCAATTTGCACTGCTGAAACACAGCTGCTATATGGCCAATTACACTTAGTGAATAGAAGGCTGCTTAATAACAACGAGGTTGTTACAGGCTTCTGTTAATTCCACCTCTTGCCCCAGGGCGGAGTCCCTGTTAAGTTGATCGTTAAATGTAAATCCCAATAGTCAATTGTTCTGATTGGTATCAACTTAAATTTAACTGGATGGATTAAAGGACCCCAATTCCTCAAATAGGTTGGGCTGCAACAGTTAGTAAAATACAGCGTTTAAAACATCATCCAGATAGGTGATAACAAATGTTCTGGAGCTCTGAGCAGCCCAAGTACCAGTTTAAGTAATTTGGTAAATAAACCTGGGAGCTGAAGTTATCTCATTGTGCAACACTTTAACTGTTAGCATTGACCCATCCAGATAAATTTCAAATCTCTCCGGTGATCCCTGTGAATGGGAACTGAATAGCATGCATCTTTGAGATCGATGCTTGCCATATAGCTCCTATATAATCAATAATTAGACAGTAATGAAGTTTCCCATTTTGAAAGTCTATACTGCACAGACAAGTTATATCTGGATGAAGTGACATCCTCCATCTTTCACCCTGTCCTGAAAGGCAATCCTGCCCATAATACTGGGCCCGTCTCGAAAGACAACTCCGGCCCCAATTCCAAGCCTGCTTGGAACCTATGTATGTTGTGCAGTATAAAGTAATCACATGTTATCATCAGTTTATTAAACCCAGATCTGAATCTCATGTTATCATTGTCACTTATACAAAAAAACACGAGTGTAAATATTACCAACATGTAAATGGTCCGCAACCCCATGTTTTGGAAGAACCAACCCATCTACCTCCATGGCTGCCGGTGGTCTTATGGTAAGCCCAAAGGCTGCTGATGCAGGTTCTTTTTCCCCTCCTTGATTGGAGAGCAGGACTGGTAGGGTGCGTAGATTCCATATTTCCCCTGAGACCGGCTTGAGCCTTGGTCTGAAAACCTCATGTAAGACAACGTAAGACAACGCAGGCCATATTTCCGTGCCCAGCTTTCAAGCTGCCACTGGCTTCAGTGAACAGCTTACCCCCGATGGTGGCGTGGGATGTGTCGTCGCCTACCGATGAAGCTTTGCCCGTCATCGGTACCTTGATTAGTCCAACAGCTTTTTGCTTCCTCATCCTGATCTTACCTGTGGGAAAAGTCTTACCTGAAGAGAGGATTCGGCGGCTGGTTTCATTTCCTGGATTTCATGCTCTCCAATGTCACCCCAGATAGCGCTGTTTTACTGCCGGCATTTGTAGCATTTGTGAGTACTCTTGAAGCCATACGCATGTGCTCCAGTATATGCCACGGACATACTTTGAATTTGAAGTCAGTTACACACTGACCACTCGCACTCCCCTCTACAGAGAGGGAGATTCGTAGGCAGCCCTGAAAACAGGTGCTGCCGCAGGCCCCTGAGGCTACCTGCGCTGACATGGCCCCTCCAGCGGACCTATATCAAGTTTCTTGATCTGGGTCAGACTGAAACTGACCCTGAATGCTCCCCTCCTCAGAGAGGGAGACATTGTGCAGCCCTGAAAACAGGTGCTGCTGCCTGCGGGTTCTCCATAATACCCGGGCTGATAACTCCCCCCTTTGGAGTATATCATTGTGGAGCACCTCTCCATCAGGTGCTTCATTTGGGTTTGAACGTTTTAAGACGTTACCCATGTTGGAGGGGATCCTCTCCATCAGGAAACCTCCTGGCCTGACTCCCCTAGTCCACAGGCCTGACCATCTTGCTTTTGGTTTTACCCCCTTTCTGGGGACCCACAGTGGTCTGGAAGCAGCTGACCGCTATATGTTGGTGGGGTCCCTCCTGGCCTGACTTCCACAGGCCTACCCCATTGCTATTGGTTTGCCCCCTACCTGGGGAACCACATCGGTCTGGAAATAGCTGGCCCCTGTATGTGGGGGGGGGGGGGGGAATGCTCCTGGCCTGACTTCGTTTTACCCCCTTCCTGGGAAGCACAGCCTGTCTGGAAGCAGACGTCCCCAGTATGTCGGGTGGGGGAACCCTCCTGGCCTGGCTTACAGACCTTGCTGGCTTGTGATTAGTTTTACCCCCTTCCGGGGAACCACAGCCAGTCTGGAAGCCACTGACTGTGTTGTCAGACACTTAAGGTGGAGAATCCAACGGCTGCTAGCTGCCTGCACTTCCGTGGTCTCTGTAGCCGGTTTCCCCCCGGTCCCGGTATCCGTGGCCAAGACCGCGATTCCCCAAGGTCCATGACCAGTTTCGCGGCCCATCCAGACCGCTCCAATTAGACAAGCAGGTACATCTCTGAACAGAGATTCCTACAAAAAAGAAAACTCAAGAACCTGGAAATAAAGTAACACTTACCGTCAGGTTGAACTTACCGCTGGACAGAGCAACGCTGTCGCCAATCGGCTCGTTTGCGCAGAGCGGGTCAATGTAATGACCCGCATGCGAGCTAACGGCCTTCTTCACATATTCACTCATGTGACTCAGAAGTAAAATCACCTTTCTCAGCAGGGGCTCACCACTTTATATGGCAGTGGAATGAAAAAGAGGAAGATGGTAAACAAGGTGTCTTTGTGATAAGTTTGGCATGCAATAAGCAATAAGTTGTCGGAAAGAGCAAGTGTTTTGAAACAACGGAAATAGATAAAATGTCAATCTATTAAATTTTTCATTAAACTAGGCATCTGATCAACAGAGGTCACCTCTCAAGATTTGAACAGAGTGACTCTAGAGTCCATTACATGTCACAAAGGCCCGACCTCTCCCCTTTTCCAGCTTTCTTCTCCCCTTACAATCAGTCTGAAGAAGGAGCTCAACACAAAACGTCACCTATCCATGTTCTCCAGCAATGTTGTCTGACCTGCTGAGTTACTCCAGCACTTTGTGTCCTTTTGGCTCTAAAATATTAACAAAAGTTTTCCATCAACATATTGATAATCTTATCTATCCAGCGTTGGGGCAAGAAACAAACTTCTGGAGGAACTCAGTGGGTCGGGCAGCATCTGTGGAGAGAAATGGACAGATGATCTTTTGGGTCATTATCCTTCATCAGGCCAATGTCATGTCCTTGGCTTTGCATCTGACATTAAATAATTCTTACAACTAAAAGATTTATAACAAATGAATGGCTTAAATTAAACTTTACTGTATATTATCATTGCACATTTATCAGCACAAAATATTTTGTTGCTATGGTGCTATTTGGCATGATTGCAAAATACTGCAATACAGTGATAAAAGTTACAAACTGAGACTTTGCTCAGATTTTTTGCCTCGGAGGCTGAAAATATTTCAGCCAATTACTCAAGCTGGACAAAGCATTTTCTTGGGAGCCTTTGGCTTTGCACTTTGGTTGCTTTGTCATTTTACTTTAATGGTGCTGTTCATGAAAACCATTCTTTTGCGATGTTCTGTTGTGAGCTACGCTCGGGGTACGTCCAATGCAGATATGACATTGTTTCTGAAACATTGGAGTATGATTATGTGGTGGAGAAACTATATTGCCTCAATTAGACATGCTGGTTGACCATCAGTTGCAGTGATTGCCCACTTCCATCTCTGATCTTTCATCTTCAGATAATTCCAATTAGCCCCACTATGATAGGTTCTGGAGTTCATGACATTTGAGCGCACAACTGTTAATCAGTTATAGTTTATTGTTCTGCGTACCGAAGTACAGTGAAATGTTTTTTTGTTTATGCCCAGTTAGTGCAGGGGTCAGCAACCTACAGCCCACGGGCCGAATCCGGCCCGTAAACCAAAATTATCCGGCTCGCAGGCGTAGTTTTTTTCAATTTGTTTTCACGATTCTGGAACTGTAGCCAGTACCGGGCACGGGAGCTGATCTGGGAACTGCAGCCAGTTCCAGGGATGCAAGCTGATCTGGGAACTGCAGCTAGACCCGGGGCATGCAGGCGACCTGGGCGCTACAGCCAGTCCCGGGGACGCGAGCTGATCTGGGCGCTAGAGCCAATCCCGGGGCACGCGAGCTGATCTGGGAACTGCAAGCTCATCCCGGGGCATGGGAACTGGTCACAACAGCCAGTCCTGGGGCGGGTGAGCAGACTTGGGAACTGCAGAAAACGAATTGAAAAACACGTGAAAACTAATGTGAGAAAAAAACCACTGTGTCACACAATGGCGATAGATGTTGAAAGAATGTTTCAGTTTCCTAATACCAGCTGGGAAGAAACTGTCCCTGAATCTGGAGGTATGCGTTTTCACACTTCTGTACCCCGTGCCTGAAGGGAGAGGGGAGAAGAGGGAGAGAAACATAGAAATGTACAAAATAGGTGCAGGAGTAGGGCATTTGGCCCTTCGAGCCAGCACTACCTTTCACTATGATCATGGCAGATCATCCAAAATCAGTACCCCGTTCCTGTTTTCTCCCCTTATCCCTTGATTCCATTAGTCCTAAGAGCTATATCTAACTCTCTCTTGCTCGACCCGAGCAATGAGGTTCAGGGTGAGACTAGTCCTTGGTTATGCTGGTGGCCTTGGCAAGGCAGCCTGAAGCGTAGATGGAGTCAATGGAAGAGAGATTGGTTTGCATGATGGTCTGGGCTGCGTCCACAATTCTCTGCAATTTCTTGGGTCCTTGGATAGATCTGTTCCCAAGCCATGCTACAATGCATCCCGATAAAATGCTTTCTATGGCTTCACATTACACATGCGAGGAAGTCATATCCCCATCCCTGTAACCCTAGAAGGAATAGGTGAGGGTCCCACACTCGTTATGGACTCAAATTTGGTCAAAAAACGGGATGACCTATCTCTGCTGACTATAAATCTCTTTGGCTGATTGATTTAGATTCTTTTATTCAGTTCCACTACTCAAACTGGAAGTAAATAAACATCTTAGAACCAAATATCATGGGAACTTTGACCAGAAGGGTTGTGCTTTGAAGCTTAGATAAGCTGGTTCATTCAAGGTCAGTTCATGCAGTACCTCACCTGGACTTACTGTGTACTTAACTACCAACAGGAATGTTCCCCAGACCGAGTTGGATCAACAACACTATCGTATTTTTCTCTAATAGGTTATCGTTACAGGTCGAAAGATTAACTGAGAAGTGACCTTGGCTTGCTTAGCATGGGCGATGTATTCCCAGAACAGGAACTGATGCTAGAAGGAATCATTATAACTTTACGTGCAGACAGATGCATTACCTACAGCACTGCTGTGCTTGGAATTTGGTATTAACTCCCGAACCCAGCTGATGGCTTGCAGCGATAAATAGTAAGATTAAATGAGAACTTACCAGTTTGAAGTTTGATTTTTATTTTATGAGGAGTTACAATGAGGGATTACGTGACGAAGCCCGCCAGCCCGCATGCGCGTCAACGTTCAAAGCAGCGGTGTGAAATCACAGATAATAGTTGTTGAACTGAATATAGGAAGATTCGAGAAACTAGAACTACCAGTTGACCTTTAGGAGAGAGGGATGGGAGCGGAGGGCATGCAATCCCTCATCGCAACTCCTCATAAAATAAAGATCAAACTTCAAACTGGTAAGTTCTCATTTAATCTTACTATTTTACTTCGGAGTCACGTGAGTAACTACATGAAGATTTCAAAGCTCTGTGATTTCATGCCGTGAACATGAGTCCACACAATCACAACTGCATCAGTTGACCACAGATGAGTGAACATTAATAATGTATTCAGACATGACATAGATTTAAACATGCTGATGCATTTAAATGAACACATAATAATACATATTAATAGTAACCTCTTTGATCTGGGAGGATACTATAAAACAGAACCTAAAATGGAGCTGGCAAATACCCCTGGTTTGGCAATGGGTTTGTTATAAAATGTTTGGAAAGGTTTGTTCGTTTGACCATCCTGCAGCAGCTAGGATGTGGTCCAGCGGAACGTCCATAACCCTTGCTGCTGATGTTGTTGCAGCTCTGGTGGAGTGAGATTTGAGACTGTCAGTGTTCACTCCTGCAGAAGCCAGAACCCGATTTAACCACATGGAAATGTTTATGAGGTTTCATGTAACTAACAAACATAGCTAGTTCAGAGCCTTTAAAGCACTAGGTGACCTAAACATACTGTTGTAGATTTGTGACCACACTCAACCGAAGGTCCATGGGGTATGCCAAAATCTAGTTTGAGATCTGATGCCCTTGGTCTGATCTGCTTGACTAAGTCATAAACATAAAATGTTATTTTGCCTGCAGATGTAACCATCCTGTCCAATTGCAGCTTGTGCAACGACTGGATCTATAACGCTGAAACCAGCGCCATGAACCTAACCAATTGTAAGTGAGTTCGTCCAAGGACAGGGATGTAGCTGGAGCCCACCGGCGAAGCAGCGTCAGCACAATGTGAACACCCCGTATCTCTGACCCTGGGAGGTTTTGAGCCGAAGATACCCTTTATAAATCTGGCTATCAGTGGGTGAGATCCGACAAGTGATGTCCTGATCCCAGCACCAAGTATGACGATCAGGTACTTCTGGCACAAATTATGGCACTATAATTCTATACCTCGTCAAACATTAGTTAGAGAGGATTCCACTCATCTGTATACGTGCCGTGTCATACGTATGTTGGACTGTAGACAGAACACTTCCCACTTATTGATATAAGAGATGTACTACTTCTTGATACTATCTCTGCAGGCTGCAGTGATCATGACCAACGTACGACCAGACAGTCCAAGCCCTAGGTAAGGTCTTCTCAGACTCTGCAATCAACGATTTGATTCGATCATGCATGGATGGTCCTCTCCAGTCACGGGGAACCAGCTGATTTCTGCATTTGGGTACAGCCCTAAAAGGCTCTGTTATCATTCCCAATATGTGGGAATCATGGCTGTGTAGGCCAGTCAGGCACTACTAAATGCCTGAGGCGGAGTCTTGCTGGATCTTTAGCAAGCACCGCCTGATGAGGCAAATGGAGAGAATGTATAAAAGAACATTCCTCCCTAGTGTAGTGAGAATGTATCTCACTACTGCCCCTGGATCTGATTCTCATGCAACATACTTTAGTAACTGGCGATTAAGTCGAGATGCGAACAAATCGATATCCGGTGTTCCATACCTTTACGGAATTGATGGAGGTGAATAATGAGAACCTACTTACCAGCGTCTCTAACTCCAGATTGCTTACCTTTGCTGGAGCTTCAGCAAAGTTTCATTCGCAGACTGTGTCCATCATGTTTGTCATTTCTATAGACAGCTGATGCTGCTGGCCAACTTCTCGTGTAGTGGCTAGTCCAATTCCGACGGAGCAGCAATTTTAGAGGCAAAGCACACCGCTTTCCCTCATGCGATTGTCGTACATTATGCATCAAAGCATGGGATCCTGACACATAGTCATATTCAGGTTCCTGTTTGGAGTTAATCCATACTAACCTTTGACTCTCTTTTAGAGTGGGAGTAAATTGCACCTGAGCCAGGTGTTACCCTCCGTATTCCTCGAATAGCTGTGCATGCTTCTGTACCGGGCATGTTTTGTGACACCATCTCCCAAAATCTTTTGGGGGAGGCAATGCGAACCTTGAACCAAGGCAGCTGCAGGCATATGACTTGAACTGCCTGTGTATGCTTCCATGATACGGGGCATAATATATATGGCTCCATCTTCATCCTTCATACATCCGAATGGGAGGACTTATGCAACCTGCACCAGGAGCTGCCTCAGGCATGTGTGCATATATGTTAGCACCATCTCCATCACTACGTTCAACCGAGTGGGAGGAATTGCAACCCTGAACCAGGCATTGCTTCAAGCATATGTGCATACTTCTTTAGCATCATCTTCACCACTCCGCTTATTTGAGTGGGAAGGAATTTGCAACCCTGAACCAGGAGCTGCTGCCTGACATGCCTCAAGATGGAGCATTCTTTGTGTTTGTAACTGAGACAAGTCCCAATACTTGGCACTTTACCCTGAGTTGTGGTCGTCCAGTTGCTCCCTTCAGCAGCCGCCAGGACTAGCTGTGCAAATCCATGCTCTGTTGGTATCCACATTTACCAAACAGGCTGCATGTGCTAGTGACTCTGAGTCCTGCTCCTTTCCGATGCCAATGCAGTATACAGGGAAGGGCTGGAGCGCCTCTGGCCCCCGTACGCCAGAGTGGGAAAGCTGGAAACCCCCTGCCAGGTATTAGTCATGGGCAATGACGTTTACATGAATGAAAACCCCCGTCACAATTAAATCAGAGATTTGATCACTTTATTGACATGTATAAAGATGACGTCTGGGAAGAATCTTCCACAGTCCCCTCTACTGAGCGGAATACCATGACGCCACCATGTGTAGCTCCCACAGGTGACTGATAGGCACAGCGCAAATAAGGTTTCCCAAGCCAGGGGCTCTAGACTGCCATGGCTGGTCCAATTCCACTACACCTTTTATTGGTGTAAGTGATAATAATTATTCCTTGTAATTTCTCTCTATAAAAAAAATAAACTAAATTGGCATGATAATGCAGCTGGTAGAGCTGATGCCAGGGACCTGGGCTAAATCTTGACCATAGATATATCCGGTGGAGTTTGCAGCTCATAAGATGTATTGGTTATGATAGTCACAAACGTGACCCTGTGGCAACTATAATAAATGCCCACTCCATTATAGCCATACATTAAAATAATACCCTATAACTGGTCCACACAACCCATGTTTCGAAAGAACCAGACCCACGTACCTGCATGGTTACCGGTGGTCTTATGATAGGCCCAAAGGCCCCTGATGTGGGTTATATTCCCGTCCTTGATTTGGAGTGTAGGACTGCTGGGGTTCGTGGATGCACCTTTTCCCTGAAGGCCGGCTTGGGCCCAGGCCTGAAGACCTCTGCCCAGAGAATCAGCTTCTAGCTGCCACCAGCTTCAGTGAACCGCTTTGTTATTGCCGAAACGGTAAAGCTTTGCTGGTCGTTGGTACCTTGAATAGTCCAACAGCTTATGCTTCCTCTTACTAGTCCTTTACCTCGAAGGGCTGAATGGCCTACTCCTGAACCTATTTTCTACCTGTTGGATAAGTCTTCCCCAAAGAGAAGATTCAGCGGCTGGACTCCATAGTCTTAATTTACAGGTGTATTGCATTTTCCGTCACCTGTTTCTGAAATATTGTGACGTGACTCCGAAGTAAAATTGTTTATAGTGGAGAGGCTGCCTGTGAAGGCATGAAGATAGACACAAAATGCTGGAGTAGCTCAGTTTGGTGCAATCATTCAGCAATGAGGTGTGGGTGTCAGGCTAGAATGGTGGTTGTGGGCATTGTGCATCCTGCATGTACCTGCTGGGTGTCAACAGAACCCCTGGATCCTACAGCCTCTCTCAGCTGCACATGTTGGGTGTGATGGAAGCAGACATCTGCCTTTGGCTGGGAAGAGCTTTGCAGCCAAACAAGGAGTGGGGGAGAGAGAGACTATTTCATCACATTCAACAACGAGGGGATGGATGAGGCTCCAGGATCCAGTGGAGGGGGGTAGGCGGATTGAAGGAAGGGATCCATCAACATGTGGAATGAATGATCACTGCCAATACCTGCAGTCTACATTCACAATGCCAGCCCAAGCACCAGGTCTCAGTGCTGAGCGGATGCACTGCTGTCCTCGCCCACCCATGACATACCAGACTGGGGAAACACCTTCAGAGGAGAGGGATTCATGTTAAGTTCACAGCATTGCAGCGCTTGGCAATGGAGGGGGCAGCAGGACACACTAGCATTCTAGAACAGAAGCAAACAGCCCAAGCAAGCAAGTAAATCCACAAGTTTAAGTGGATTTATTTAAATATAAAGGGGGATTAACGTATGTTCATAAGTAATAGGAGCAGAATTAGGCCATTTGGCCCATCAAGTCTACTCCACCATTCAATCATGGCTGATTTATCTTTCCCTCTCAACCCCATTCTCCTGCCTTCTCCACTAACCTTTACTGCCCATCCCAAAACCTTTGATTACTTTGTAGTTCTAAACGTCTAAAACATTTTTTCCTGATTAATGAAAAGATTCTTGTCAAATGCATTTAATTCTGTCTGCATAGTGCCAGTAAATCAATTTTGCCTCCAGTAACACAATGCCAACAAATCTGGCTTAACCCCATTCTCCTGCCTTCTCCTCATATCCTCTGACACCGGATCCGTGAGCTTTCAGTGCTGAAATGAATGGCCCTCTGTAGGTAGCCATGCAATGTACTGATGGTTCAAGTTCGGCTGCAGGAGGCGCACCCCCCCCCCCCTCCGGGACACAGAGGCGGTCGGGCGAGGAGAGGCATATTGGCTCATGGGTAGACACAAAATGCTGGAGTAACTCAGCGGGACAGGCAGCATCTCTGCAGAAGGAATGGGTGACGTTTTGGGTCGAGACCCTTCTTCGTGGGCCTGCAGCAGCCTGCACTTACATGGATCAGGGGTGTCCTGTACTTCCAACATGTGGATTTTGGCAACCTCAGCAGATCAGGCAGAGTGAGTGAAACTTGGGAGTTTGCCCTTTTTCTTTGCAAATGGTACCAAAATACAGTGACTGAGCATTATGGATTGTGCAAAAGAATGTTGCCGTGCTGTGGATACGTGCCAGCAAAGAACTATTGCTTCATTTAATTGATTCATTGGAAGCTTGTGATTTTTAAGGCATTTGATTACTTTGCTACTTTACTGCAGCTGCTAATTAACCTTTCTTATATGATCCAACCCATCTCTTAAACTGTTGAACAATAACATAGAAAATACTGAGGACATAGGTTTAAGGTGAAGGGGAAAAGATTTAATAGGAATCTGAAGGGTAACTTTTTCCCAAAAAGGGTGGTGGCGGTATGGAACAAGCTTGCAGAGGAGGTGGTTGAGGCAGGGACTATAGCAATGTTGACAAAACAGTTGGACCGGTACAGGGACAGGGCAGGTTTGGAGGGATATGGGCCAAACACTTGTCAGGTGGGACTAATGTAGCTGGGGCATGTTGGCCGGTGTGGGCAGCTAGGTCGATTAGCCTGTTTCCACAATGTATCACTCTCTGACTATATGACAGGAAGTCCTCAGCAGATCAGAAGGAGTGAGTGAAACTAGTTTAGAATTTAGATTACAGGGTCTTCTGGTGCTTTCTCTTTTGGGTGTGCCTGATACATGCTGGTTTGTCTGTTTCTACTCAAATGTCTGGCCTCTGCTGTGTTTCATTTGGGGTGTGGTGTTAAGAGTTCTTCCACCATATCCAGCAATAATCTATTTTGTAATCTTTGACATTGTCTCTGAATTATTAATTCCTCACGGTTATCAAAGCACTGCTTACACATGGCAAGGGCTTTAAAGATTCATTGAGGTGATTCATATAATTTCCCTTTTACTCGTAAAATTAAAAAAAAATCACAACAAAATAAATGCAATTCCTCAGCGATGACAAACACTTATATCACTAAAAGTGACTTGTCATTTTAACTAACAGCTCATAGATTGTATCTGTCGCTCCCTTCCAAATAATAAGAATACAATGTAATTATGCCTAATCATTGGGTGGGGTCACAAATGTAATCTTTGTGTTTCGTAGGTTAGGCTTAACAATCTGTGCAGAGTTGCAAAAATCATTGAACCTCACACATGTGTCAAATGGACCTTGTAAAGTTCTTCTCAAGTTCAGTCAACCACGTAACCCACGTTCAATGCACTGAACACTCCTTTGATATTTAGGTCTGAACAAAGTCAGGGCTTCTTGAGGTGGGGTAGGGTGCGTGGTGGTTAACTATTCCCTGCTCATGCAGATACATTTGGAGAGGTGCATTGGAGCTAATCAGTGTGTGCCAATATTGAACTCCAAGAAAGTTGTTATTAAGAGTTAAGAAATTTACATTGACCAGACCGACAAATAAAGATATGAAGAAGATATAATAATATTTTGCGATTTCATCAAATAAGAGCAACTACTGTTAACTCACATTATTAGAGTGGCAAGAACAGCTTAATAAGCAGGGACTTTACAACCTTGAAGACACAATGATGGAGAAATTAAAAGATTTAGCAACATTACAAGGTGAGCTGGCAATTGGATTCCAAATTGGCTTGGAACGAGTCAAAGGGTTGTTGTGGAGTGTTGATTTTCTGATTGGAGACTTGTGACCAGTTGAGAAAAATTGTTTATTTAATGTTGAACGAGGAGTAATATGAGATGGAAGGGCCATGATGCGAGTTACCCAAGAGCTCTCCCGAGTTTAAAAAAAAATCAAACTCGTGGTAAGTACGTAGAATGTACATTGCGGATACGTCGGAGCTCGTGGACGTCTCGCAGCGGCTCGTAACGCTAACGGCAGGTACTCGGGAAACGCGGTAAGCTCGTGAAGTTTTTTCAACAGTGTGAAAAATTTCCAAAAGTAAAAAAAATACTTGTGATGAAGTACCACAATTTTGATTTTTTTTTAAAACTCGGGAGAGCTCTTGGGTAAACTCGCATCGTGGGACAGGCCCTTAAGTCTACTAAATCTGGATTTGGAGTGTTCACGGTTGATAACTCGTTAGAATTATCAGAACAAATTCCAGGTTTTCAAATACATGATCTTGGAAAATCTTTGATGGCAGCACCAAAAAAAATTATGAGACAGTTATGATATACTCTCACAGTAAACTCCAAACAAATATTAGCAGGAAAATGCACCGCTCTCACTTAAAAAAGTGAACTAAAGGTTTACATTTACGCCTGGGTTGGGAGCCATTCACGTAACTGATACCAAACTCTAGAAATCGACCTCCATCTCAGTCAGCCTTAGGAACAGATTACCTCAATGGACCAAGGAAAAGAGTCAAAGATGTGCTCATAGCCTTTTTGATAAATTGTAATATCTCCATGGATTTCTGGGAATCCCTGCCACATGATCATCCAAAGTGAAGAAGGAGTATCTAGGACTTTTTGAGAACCTTGCAAACAGACACCAGGAGCACCCAGAACCCTGATGTAAACAGCAAAAGCAGCATATCATCTCGAAAACAACCCACTCATGCACCCTATTAGGCATTTGCTGCCCCATTTGCACATGAGTCTGCTTGTTCTCACATCAAACGTACCATTCAGATCAAACATATAAAACTGAACTGAAATGAAGCCATCCAAAATCCCGGGGATCCGCCAAAAATTATTATTTATTGTGTTGTAATATTTAATAGGAGTTCAATTAATTTGGCTCTGCTAAATTTCCCGGCAACAGTCGATAGTGAACTCAGAACTCGCTAACTTCAGATTCGGAAACATCATCTCTATCCCCACTTCTACTGATACAGATATTCTTGCATGCACAATAGAGCCTAATTTCAAAGCATTTCACATAGGAGTAATTAATTTCACCATCAATCTCTTCCATGCAAAACATTTGTGTAAGGAGGCTTTTCAATCTGATTTTAAGTTAACATCCATAAACCTTTACAGTACCTGCGTTGTTGTATACAGATTTTTCTTAAATTATTCAAACAGTTTTGTCTATAGCTCACTGCTCAGTTATGTGTTCCAAGAAAGTCTTGACTTGATATCAGCTATAAATTGATCACTAAGAAATATGAGTTTGCTATTTAGTATGATGTAAGACTTAACCTTCACTATACCACATTTCGTAGTCCTCTTACATGCCTTAATTTCAGAACATAGGGCTAAATCGCAAAGGACTGCCATGCAGCATTAAGTTTCTGCATGTTACACAATAACATTGTATCTACTGCCTGACTGTTAAGTGCAGTTTGTGTGGGCACGTCTGTCATTTGGTGGGCCTGAGGAATGTTTACCAAAATATTGATATACACCAAACAGAACATTGAGTATTCAACACAATACATTAATTTTGACAGATATACTCTAATTTTTCAGACCGAAAACTCAAAACCTTCTTATCTCAAAACTGTGACCCATGACATCATTAAAAAAAATCAGCTGTACTTAAAAGTGCAACCATTCATGACTTTGACATTATAATATATCTCACAGAACGATCAATATCTTCAATAAATCATTTTCCTTCACTCATTATTTCACAATAGCCTTATTCCCAGTTAGCATATTTTTAACTAATTTGTTACTCACAGCTTACCAACCATATCATACCAATCTGGATCTTAGAGCTGTTTTCTTGAAATTGGTATAGGTCATGTCATAAGGTCATAAGTGATAGGAGCAGAATTAGGCCATTCGGACCATCAAGTCTGCCATTCAATAATAGCTGATCTATTTCTCCCTCATAACCCCATTCTCCTGCCTTCTCCCCATAACTCCTGACACCCGTACTAATCAAGAATATCTAACTCTGCCTTAAAAATAACCATTGACAGCCTCTACAGCATTCTGTGACAAAGAATGCCACAGATTCACTACCCTCTGCCTAAAGAATTCCTCCTCATCCACTTCCTAAGGAACATCCTTTAATTCTGAGGCTATAACCTCTAGTCCTAGACTCTCCCACAAGTGGAAACATCCACTCCACATCCACTCCATCCACGTCTTTCACTATTCGGTACATTTCAATGAGGTCCCCCTCATTCTTCTAAACTCCAGTGAGTACAGGCCCAGTGCCGTCAAACGCTCATTATATGTTAACCCAGTTATTCCTGGGATCATTCTTGTAAACCACATCTGGACCCTCTCCGCATATATGGTGCCCAAAATTGCTCACAATATTGCAAAGGCGGCCTGACCAGCGCCTTATAGAGCCTCAGCATTACATCTCTGTTTTTGTATACAAGATGTAAATGATCTTGAAATAAATGCTAGCATTGCGTTTGCTATCTTTACTAACGACTCAGCTTTCCAGATGAACTTTTTGGGAATCCTGCACCAGCATTCCCAAGTTCCTTTGCACCTCCAACTTCTGGATTCTCTCCCCGTTTAGAATATAGTGTACGCCTTTATTCCTACTACAAAAATGCATGACTCCACACTTTCCCACTCTGCCCACTCTCCCAACCTGCCCGTCATTCTGCAGCATCCCTGCTTTCTCTACACTACCTGTACCTCCACCTATTTTCATAATCTTCCCACAAACCGGGCCACAAATCCTTCAATCTCCTTGTCCAAATCATTAATATGCAACGTGAAGAATAACTGGCCCAGCACCGACCCCTGCAGAACTCCTCTCGTCACTGGCAGCCGACTAGTATAGCTTGATCTATTTTTCACTCCTTTAGAAAGATTGCCCTATATATCACAACTCTAAATGCTTCAGGAGATATTGGAAGGTCTGGATGGAAGAGGAGGTGCATCATGAGGATACAAGAACAGCTTCACATTATCTCATAAGTGGAACACTTGAGAGATATTATTGAGGTAATTGTCTACCCTTGAACTCACAATTGTCCAGTTCAACAGCACAGAAGTACCTTAGGGTGCAAGTTCAATTTTTTTTAATGCACAAAAGTCTGAATGCCAAATTTTAAATTAAAACAAAATCATACTTTAATAACATCTCATCAAGTGCAACAAAGTGCACTTATCAGCCCATCCATTTCCCAAAAGCAGTCCAGCTGCATGTTTGTACAAGACTTTACCAACACAGCACACAAAATGTCGATCTGAAATGTCGTCTATTCCTTCTCTCCATAGATGCTGCCTCGCCCGCTGGGTTTCTCCAGCATTTTGGTCTACCTTCGATTATTCCAGCATCTGCAGTTCTTTCTTAAACACAAAGTGTCGCTTTGTTTCCAACACCATCTTATGCCCTTTGTGTGTTAAAGTTCTTAAAAGTACCTTAGTTTAGTATATTATTGTCACATGTACTGAGGTACAATGCAGTGCTTTTGGTTGTGTTCCATCCAGTCAAAGAAAAGACTATCCATGATTACAGTCAAGCCATCCATAGTGTACAGATAAAAGGTAGAGGGAACAACATTCAGTGCAAGAAAAGTTCAATAAGTCCGATTAATGATATTTCAAAGGGCTCCAATGTGATAGATGGGAGGTTAGGGTCGCACTAATACACTAATAATAAATTGTGCTTTACTCCATGTGTATGTGCATTACCAATGCAGGGCCTTATATTATATTTTCTCCCTTCAGAGGCAAGTACCAAAGTTTAGAGCTAAACATGTAGTACTGGAGATGCCCCTGTTTGAAGTACCCGCATAAAGAGTAGTGTTGGCTCGTATGAGTCCTCATTTCGGCAGCAATATATACTAAAATTGGAACAATTCAGGGAGGATTAGCATGGACCCTGTGCAAGCAAGACATGCACATTTATGATATGTTCCATATTTTTTACTGGAGAATTAGTCAAAGGGCGCCGAATATTTTCAACATGTTGAGACCAATCACGACTATACAGGCCTTGTGACACCCCGCGACACGTCGCCAGGAGTCGCCTGTATGGTCGTGAGAGGTCTCCTAGTCAGCTAAAGAGTCGTAACGTCTTTCTGGTCGCCGCTGAATTTTCAACGTTGAAAATTTTTGGCGACCTATGCAGTCACCCAGAAGTCACCGAAAAGGTTGTGTAAGTGGGACAGGCCTTTAAGTGTGAGGTGTTACACTTCAGGAGGCCGAATGCAAGGCGAAAATATACAGTTAATGGCAAGACCCTTTACGGCATTGATATCCAGATTAATATTGGGGACCATGAAGCAGCTGCAGATCATTCTAAAGGGGCAGGGCGAGCAGCCAGAAGTCATCGTACATGTTTCACAAAACAACATAGGCAGGAAAAGGGCTATGGTCCTGCAGAGTGAATACAGGGAGTGACAAAGCAGAACTGCAAAGGTTGGAATCTTTGGATTACTCCTGGAGCCAAGTGCTAGTGAAGGTAGGAACTGGAAGACAGACACAAAAAGCTGGAGTAACTCAGCGGGACAGGCAGCATCTCTGAGAAAAAGAATTGGTGACATTTCGGGTCAAACCCTTCTGAAAGATTGGACCGGTGAATTTGGGGGCTGAGGATTTGGTGAAGACGAAAGGCATTCAGATTTTTGGATTATTGGGATCTCTTCTGGGGCCGAGGGGACTTTTACAAGAGGGATGGGTTGCACCTGAACTGGAGGAGAACCATTGTCCTGGTGGGTAGATTTGTCAGTGCTACAACTGGTGGACCTAACCTAGATTGGCAGGGAGATGGGATCCGATGCAGGAGTATGACGGGGGGGGGAGTCAGTGCGCAAGGCGATGAAAGCAAGTTCAGTGGACAGGCAGAGTCTGGCAGGGAGTGAGGCAGGACTGTTGGTTTAAGTTGTGTTTATTTAAATGCGAGAGGCCTGACAGGTAAGAGGGATGAAATCAGGGCATGGATAGGTACACGTGGCATGGGCATAATAGCCATTACTGAAATCTGGCTAAGGGAGGGGCAGGATTGGCACCTTAATGTTCCAGGGTATGGATTCTAAAGGTGAGACAGAGATATGGGTAAAAGAGAAGCGGGAGTTACTTTTATGAATAAGGAGAATGTTACAGCAATAGTCCAAGATGACATTACTGTGAGGCTATATGGTGGAGCTGAGAAATAAAAAGGGGATGATCACTTTGCTGGGACTGTGCTATATGCCCCCAAATAGTCAATGGGAATTAGAAGAATAAATGTACCAGGAGATTGCAGGCGATGCAAGACTAACATGGTTGTCATAGTAGGTACACACAAAATGCTGGAGTACCTCAGCAGTACGAGCAGCATCTTTGAATAGAAGGAATGGGTGATGTTTTGGGTCGAGATCCTTCTTTAGACTTGTCATAGTAAGGGATTTTAATATGGAATGGGCATTCGGATTCCTGAACCATTTCACCATTTATGGTAGGTCATGGCTGCTTCATTCTTCAAAGCTTTGACAGTCTATACTTCCACACTTTTAACTTTACCAGTCAAAAATGTTGCAATTATATTCCTTTTTTTTTTTTTTTTTTTTTTTTTTTTTTTTTTTTTTTTTTCTCAAATCATAGATATTCTTCTAATTACCAAATAGAAATCCCCGCTAATTTAACTACGTAGTACCCAATCTTAAACAACATTTTTTTAATATTCATAATTTTATCAAAATATTAATGATGTTTGTATTATTGTTAATTTTATATTTCATAGTTATTGTATAATTGAAAGTACATAGTTTTTATATAATTACAAGTTTTAAGACATCTATAATCTTTTTCATACAAACAGAAATAAGTGTGTACATATTAAAAATTTATATAGTATGTTTCTATAATTTTTTTCCTTAATTAAAGATAGAGAGATAGAAAAAAGGAATAGAAAATAGAAAAGAAAGTGTGAAAAGTTTTGATGGAGATTGAAGTATTACTAAGTAATCCAAATCTTGGAGATACATTCATGATTTGTTATGTGTATTTCTTCATCCACTCAGATATTCAGGCCTCAGTCCAAGTCCCTGCGCCGAACGTTGTGACCCTGTAGATATTTAATATAGGGAGACCATATCTCCTTGAAGAGAATCTAACCTGTCCATAAGGACAAGTCTCAATCTCTCCAAGTGAAGTGTCTCGTCATTTTTGATTCCACATTTTTAATTGTTGGGGATACAGGGCCTTTCCAAAATTTTAATATTAATTTTTTCCCAATTATTAAAGAATAGCGATAAAAGTTCTATGATTCCTTGTAATTATTTGTTCCATTTCCGGTACTCCAAGTATGATTAACTTTGGGTCATAAATCATAGTATATTAATAACTTTCGAGATTATTTTGAATATTTCATTCCAATATGTAAAATCTTCGTACAATTAGTAAATGAGTGTGACAGAGTTGCTTCCATGATTTGACATTTATCACATATAGGTGATAGTTTTGGAAATATATTATGTAGTTTAGATTTAGAATAATGTAATCTATGTAAGATTTTAAAACTGTATAAGTGCATGTTTAGCGTTTAAAGAGCAATAATGTATATGTTGTAGGCTTTCTTCCCATATTTCTGGACCTTATTATTTGACTTAGTTCATTTTCCCAGCGCTGTCTGTCTATGTATTTCCGATGATGGGATATCACTTTCCAACAAAATATTATAAATGTATGATATCATTTTTTCTGTATTTGGGTGTTTATTCAAGCATTCATCTAAAATTTCACTCTTTCTATTTCTAAGTTCTTGTGTATTTGCAGAAATATAGTTTCTGATTTGTAAATATCTGAAATATTCATTATTATGAAGCCGTAAGTTTGTTGTAATTCTTGAAATGAAAGAAATGATTATCCTTATAAAGATCCCCTATATTTAGAATTCCTTTATTTTTCCATTGTATAAAAGCTTTATCCATCATTGACGGTTTAAACGTAAAATTATTGGCAATTGTAAGAGCTAGCGGTATAAATTTTAGTTTTAGGTTTTCTTTTATTTGTTTCCAAATACGTATTCCCACTTTCTATTATCAAATTTTCACTATAAGTTTTCTTAGGTACATTAATATTAGCAAATATTATAGAGCTAATTTTCAAATGGAAAACAGTCTTCTCTTTCCATTTTTAACCAATTTGGTTTATTATCTATTTCTCCTAACCAAAAATTCATATTTCTAATATTAACTGCCCAATAATAGAACATAAAATTTGGTAAAGCTAAGCCCCCCTTTATTTTAGCTTTACATAAATGTTTTTTATTTATTCTATGATTTTTGTAGTCCCAAATAAAGTTAGTTGACTATTGAGTCTACTTTTTTAAAGAAATTTTAGAAAGATATATCGGGATTGATTGAAATAAATATAATAATTGTGGGAGGAAAATCATTTTTATTGCGTTTATTTTACCTAACATTGAGATAGGTAAGCTTTTCCAATATAAGATATTTTTATTTAATTTATTCAATAATAACGGGAAATTAGATTTAAATAAAGAGTCAAATCTTTTTGTAACAAAAATACCAAGATATTTAATATTTTCATTTGTTATCTTGAAAGGAAATTGTTGTAATATCTGTAAATTATTCATGGTTATTGGCATAAGTTCACTTTTATTCCAATTGATGCTATATCCTGAAATTAAACCAAATTCCGTTATTAGTTTTAAACAAATTACAGATACTTATTTCCGGTTTTGTAATATAAAGTAATATATCGTCCGCATATAACGAGATTTTTATTCTTAGTATCTTTAGTATCGTATCATATATTTCTGGATGTAGTCTTACCCTTTGAGCAAGGGGTTCGATTGCTAACGCAAACAGTAATGGTGATAAAGGACAGCCTTGTCTACAACCTCGAGATAAACTAAACTTAGTTGATAACATATAATTTGTTATTATTCTAGCTGTTGGATTGCGTATAATAATTTAATCCAAGTAGTAAACTTATCACCAAGCTTAAAGGCTTCCATCACCGAAAATAGATAAGGCCATTCCACCTGGTCAAAAGCTTTTTCTGCATCCAACGAGATGACTACTAAGTCTTTTTTATCACTTCTTTTCGAATATTTAATATTAAATAACCGTCTTAATTATATGAAGAATATCTTTTGGGTATAAATCCTGTTTGATCAGGATGAATTAATTCGTTAACAATTTTGCTTAGTCTTTGTGCAAGAATTTTTGTTAAAATTTTTTGATCGGTATTTAATAAAGCAATTGCTCTATACGATCCTGGATCATCCAAATCTTTATTTATTTTGGGTATAAGTGTTATAATAGATTCGTTCAATGTGTCTGGTAGTTTCTCTTGTATATATATCTGTTCATATAATGATTTTAAATATGGGACCATTTGGGCATGAAAAAATTTTATAAAATTCCGAGCCTATACCATCTGGTCCTGGAGTTTTACCATTTTTTTAAAGATTTAATAGATTCTTGGATTTCTTTTTATTGAAATATCGGCATTTAAAAATTCTCTATTTTGTAAATCTAATTCTTTTAAGTTACATACATTTAAAAAGGCATCTATTTCTGTTTTATTTACTGTTGTGTTACCAGTATACAAATTTTTTTTATAATATTGCATAAATCTTTCATTAATATCCTTGGGTTGTATTAATAATTCACCGTTTTGTGATTTAATCCTATGTATAATTTTTTCCGCTTCAATTTTCCTTAATTGTCGAGCCAATAGTTTTTGTGGTTTGTCTCCAAATTCAAACAACAAATTGTTTAGTATGTTGGTAGTATTTTAAAACTTGATCAGTATATATTTTATTTAATTTATACTTCAATGTTACAATTTTATTATGTATTATTATATCTGATTTTGTTGCATTCTGTATATCTAATTGTTTGATCTCCCTTTCTAAGTCATGTTGTTCCTTCCGAATCTTCTTATTATGGAATGCTTGTGAAGAAATCATAATTCCTCGAAGATATGCTTTAAATGTTTCCCATAATAAAGAGCGAGATATTTCTGGTTGATCATTTATTTCAAAAAACATCTTAATCTGAGTTATGATGTATTCCTGAGTTGTTTTATTTTTTAAAATTTGTGGATTAAGTTTCCATTGTCCTAGATTTCCTGTTTTACCATTTATTTTAATTTTAAATGTTAATGGTGCGTGATCTGAAATTATAATATTATGATATTTGGATTCGTAAGTAAGTGAGATAAGCTTTGCATCTACTAGGAAGTAATCTATTCTTGAATAGGTTTTATGTACTGGCGAGTAGAAGGAATATTCTCGACCAGTAGGATTTTCTGTTCTCCAAACATCTTTAATGTTAGACGTTTGAATGTATGCGTTTAATAAATCACTAGAATGCGATTTAGTTTTCCTTTGTTTTGAAGATCTATCTAAATAAGGGTCTAATGTACAATTAAAATCTCCTCCAATTATCAAATTGTAGTGTGTTAATTCTGGAATATTATTAAGTACTTTCTTTAAAAAATAAAGGACTATCAAAATTTGGACCATAGATGTTAACAAAAATCATATTTTCCCTATTTATTTCTCCTATTACAATAATGTATCTGCCATCTTTATCAGATATAGTAGATATATGCTTAAATAAAGTACCTTTACGAAATAATATTGCTACGCCTCTTGATTTATGTGTAAAGGAAGAGTGGTATATTTTATCTATCCATTTAGCTTTCAGCCTATTTTCAGCGTCTTTCTTTAGGTGAGTTTCTTGAATGTAAATTACATCAGCTTTCATTGCCTTTAAGTGTGTCAATTATTTTTCCTCTTTTTATTGGTTCATTGATACCTTTAACATTCCAACTGCAAAAGGTTAATCCCTCGTTCCCCATATTTCTTTTTAAATCCTGCATTTTAGATTTGTGGGAATCTAGAATAGGGTCCAAGGGTCCGCGCAGTAGACTTAACCTTACACCCGAACACCGAGTAGATGAATTTTAGATCTCTCTTATGTGCTTCACGAGTGTATCTCCATTGTTCCAGTATATAGCTCCATTCAAACTGAAAGATATAGTAAACATAAAAAAATAATGAGAAGTGAATAAAAAGCTTAGAAAGGTGTATAAAGAATAGAAGAACTACAAATAAAATATTTGTAGTTTTGTGAAAGCCAAGTTGTGTTGGCTATTAATCTAAAGGCTTCCGGCATTGATGTTATTAATTTAGCCAGCTCCTAATTTTAAGGAATTATTATTCCATAGTAATATTTTAACGGGAATATAGTATTAAAGAAATGAAAAGAGTGATATTAAACATCATAAAAGTATATATATCTAAGGTTAGTTTAAAAAAAATCCAATTATAGAGCCACAGTTAAAGAATTTTTTTTAAAATACAAAAAATAGGAGTCATTATTAAAAGAGGGAGAAATATATTGAGGGAGGGATATCCCCAAATGTAACAGGACATAAGATATTAATTATTAGTAGTATTAATTAGCAATAGTGCAGAGTCTTGGTTAATAACAGTCATAGTAATAATAAAACCGCGTTATAATTTTAGTAGGTGTGTTATTTGTTTGTGTTAGTTGTATATTATGAATAATTGTCAATGTTCGGTGAGCTTCTTCCAATCCGGGAAAAACATTTCGTTCCATACGACATTGTCCATTCCTTCTGATTTCTTCTAATTCCATGTTGTCGTATAAAGTTTCATAAAATGTTAAGAGACCGTACTAGGTCTTTAAAAATAGAAAAAGGCAGTATATTTGCTTGTAGATGGTTTTCAAGTGTCAAACTGCTTTGCAAATTCCATTGCTTCTGTTGGAGTCTTGAAAAAGTGTTCCACGTTGTTATAAGTAACTCTTAAGATGGCGGGGTAATTCAGACCGTATCTCAAGTTTTCTACACCCCTCATAAGGTTTTTGGCTTCGTTAAACGCTTTTCGTTTTCTGGCAACCTCTGGGGGATAGTCTCGATAGATACTGATTCTTTGTCCTTGAAACATCAGATTCTTTGTTCTCGAGGCTCTTCGCATAATGTCCTCGAGGGTGAAATCATATTGTAACTTGACAATGATTTGTCTTGGGGGGGCGTTTGTACTGGTCTGTCTTCTGCCGACTCGGTGTGCACGAGCTAAAACAGGCATATCATCCAAAGATAAAACAGCTTGCAGTAATTTAGCAGTGAATTCTCGAGTGTCTTCGTGTTTCTCTAAACCTTCAGGAATCCCTGCAATCCTCAAGTTCTGCCTTCTTTGATAGCCTTCCAGCTGCGTGCATTTATCTGTTACTTTGGATAACAACTCCAGTAGACGTTCTTGTTCTGTTATCAGCTTTGCTGTAGACACAGTACTAGCCTCCGCTATCTTTTTCAAGGTTTTTAATGCCATCAACTTGTTGTTCGACCACTTTTGCAATAGGGTCAATCTTATGTTTAAAGTCTTTTTTAACATTTTCAAGTTTACCCTCCATCTTGCGTTCCAGGTTATTAATCATATCAATGATTTCATTCTTCAATATTTCTGATTCTTTCTTGAACTTATTATCAATTTGCGTCTTTGTATCTTTTTGAAATTCACACCATTGATTTTTCATCAAGTCCATCTGATTATTAATTTGAGATATTTCTTCCTTTATATCTCCCTGTATTACTTTCATTTCTTTCTTTATATCTTTCATTTCTGCCTTGAACTCACGTTTTAAATCAGCCATCTGATGAGAAATAAAAATTCTCAAGTCCTCACCTCCTGTGTCTGCTTTCCTGGAAACGTCTTCCAAGGAGCTGGCCCTACTGGAGTCCGAGGCTTCTCCCAGGCCTTCTCCCGGTCTCGCCCGGGTTTTTTCGACCCTTCGTTTTCTCGGTAGGGCTCCGTGCCGTCATAATTCGTCGCAGGGCTGATGACGTCAGCCGGTACCGTCGGTGTTAAGGCGGCAGACAGTGAAAGCAGTCGATCGGTAAGTACTTTTAAATCTGTTTAAATCCCCGTTTTTTGAAAAATTTTTGCGGAGCTGGCTGGTGCTGTGGCTTACTGCTCCATAGCGCCACCGGAAAAAATGTTGCAATATATTCCTGAGATGATTTCTAATTAAATTTTTACTATTACCAAGTCTATTCCCCCCACATATTTAAAAAAATATATAACTTGCTTAAAATGTAGCATTTCATGCCCTGCCCTACAAATATTTTTCAATGCCTTTGATCAAAAGAGACTTATAGTGATTCCCAAATGTGAAGTCTGACCTGAGAGTATTTGATCACAAAATATAAAATATAAGTCTTCAACTTAAGATCAAGATGACAATGTTTCCTAACTTTGTATTTTTTTATGTACAGCAAGTTTGCATGCTGTATTATCTACTATCAGGGTCGCAGAGTTGAATGTAACACCGTCCTATCGATCCAAGGTTTTCCACCTGCAATATATTACGAAATATTAGTCATATTCAGCTAAACATTTAGGGAATAGGATACATGTGTTGTTACAGGTAGTACGTTGCTCTTTGTATCAGAATCTGAGAAGTTCATGACTGCCATAAAAGATTTGTGCTCAAAATCAACATAAAAGTCACCGTTTCATAAAGTTGCAACACAGTTAAAGGTGCACTCTTTCTCAAAGAGATTATGAACCAAACCTCGGTAAACATGAAAGATGTGATGCCCTTACTTGATGAAGTAGGGATTTCTCTTGCACTGTAGCATAACAACATTGAAACAAGTTGAGTGGCACATTGGCACAGTGGTAGAGTTGCCGCCTTACAGCGTCAGAGATCCGGGTTCGATCCTGACTACGGGAGCTATCTGCATGGTGTTTGTACGTTCTCCCTGTGACTACGTGGGTTTACTCCGGGTGCTCCGGTTTCCTCCCACACTCCAAAGCCGTACAAGTTTGTAGGTCAATCGGCTTCTGTAAAATCGTAATTTGTCCCTAGTGTGCTAGTGTAGGGGTGACCGCTGATTGGTGCGGAGTCGGTAGGTCATATGGCCTGTTTCCGCACTGTAACGCTATAGTCTCAAGTCTAAAGTAAAGTAATCTGTCCATTGATGGTGATCTTAGTAAGAATTTGCAATGTGGAAGATATCTGGTACATTGGTGTCATTACATAATGACAGAATAACATTTTCAGGTCGAAGAGATCCATAATGCATCTGTCGTTAATATCCATTTAATACATTTTCTACAGCTGGGTTTTACATAACAATAAGGAGAAGCATGACAGTTTCAGATGTGATGTGTTCATGGAATATGCAATAAGGAATATTGCTGAGGCTCTCGCCAATCCACTGGAGGCAGCTTGCTGAGTTGGCACATATTTGCAAATAAATGTGGTAGTTTCAACCAAATCTAATAAACGCTGCAGAAGTCAGTCATCTCACAACAAATACGATTACTTACCAAATATTTCCGCTAAATTATTCCCCCTGCAGAGAGTGTTGGAGCCAGCTTGGTCCATCTAGTGAAGATTCCTCAGTACCATTGAAAGCCTCTTACAGAGTCTCTTGCCCAAAGCAGGGGAATCGATAACCAGAGAACGTAGGCTTATGGTGAGGGGGAAAAGATATAATAGGGACAGATTTTTCACACAATGAATGGTGGGTGTATGGAATGAGCTGCCGGAGGAGGTAGTCAAGGAAGGTACTATCACAAAGGTTAAGAAACATTTAGGCAGGTACATGGATAGGACAAGTTTGGAGGGATATGGGCCAAACACAGGCAGGTGGGACAAGTGTAGATGGGGCATATTGGCCGGTGTGCACAAGTTTGGCCGAAAGGGTTGTTTCCATGTTGTAAGACTCAATGACTCTGTGACTCTATATCACAGCTACCTATCCCCACCATCTGGGCCATGACCCCAACTTGCTGCTACTGTCAGGCAGAAAGTACAGACGTCTGAAGTCCCACAACACCAGTTTCAGCAGCAGCTGCTTTTCTACAGTTTTGAGGCTCTTCAACCGATTTGCACAATCCAAACCCTACTTCTGCATCAGAAAACAATGTATACCGGCATCTGCTGTTCTTTGTAACTACCGATCCCTCCTTACCCTGCCATGGATGTATTTTCTATTTGTGTTAGAAATTAGAACATAGAACAGTATAACACAGGAACAAGCACTTTGGTCCACAATGTCTTTAGACTTTAGTGATACAGCCTGGAAACAGGCCCTTCAGCCCAGCAGGTCCATGCCAAACAGTGATCACCCCACACACTAATCTATACACACCAGGGACAATTTTACAACTTAGCAAAGCCAATCAACCTACACACCTGTACATCTTTGGAGTGTGGGAGGAAACCAGAGCACCCGGAGAAAACCCACGTGGTCACAGGGAGAACGTACAAACTCTGTACAGACAGAACCTGGGTCTCTGACACTGTGGGGAAGCGGCTCTACGGCTGTGCCATTGTGCACAGTCTTTTTCTTTTCTCTTGTCCTGCACAACTTATGTATGATTTCTGTATAATTTCATATTTTTGTGTGTTGTCTGAGTCTTTCTGCCTGTGACGCTGCTATAAGCAAGATGTTAATTGTATCTGTAACTCACTGTACTTCTGCATTTGACAACAAACTCAACATGTCTTAAACAACACTAAAATTATATACTTACAGTAGGTGCATAGGTTGCAGATGTGAATTTATTTTTGCACATTTGTTCTAGGGTGTAGGCATTTTTGGAAAGGTTAACATTAATTCACTATCCTGTAGTTGGACTGTGAACCGCTCCTTAAACCGCTCATAATAGGATACACATACTGTAAGTACCATACTGGAGTCATTAAACGCTGACGATATTATCGTTTATTGGTGGTCAGATATATGCCAAACCAGCAATTTTCAGGACAGGGTTAAGAGTGGCTTTGAGTTGTTGCTCAATTAGAATAACATGCGGAAAGAGATTACTTATGGCCAAACTCTGTTGTGCAAAATCCAATTAGCACTTGCTTGATGTTTCTTGAAAGTTGTGTAATCGATTTAAGTCCAGTGCAATCAGAACAAGGTGGAAATAAAACTGCTGACACAAAAATCCCAATATAAGTACATGGTTATGTCGTAAATTCAATCCTATTAAAACTGAAGTAATCAGTTCATATTCTCAGAAACATATGTGCAAAAAGCTTGTTTGTTGTAATGACCCAAGTGATTTTTGAAAATATTAAATGGAAGTATCTTCTGCTCATCTGCCCAAGTGATCCCAAAGTGCCTTTTGAACCTTAATCAACGCCATTAAGACAGATGCCCTGTTCATTGTCTGCTTGAGTGGCCTTTAAGTTTGCAAGTTTGCATTCCTAAATCATAACAGAGACCAAACTTCAATGGTAATTCTGCAACTGATAATTCCGTGATAAAATTAAAGAAGATTTTTAAATCTGAATTTCCTTTTTTGTCATGTTTGATTCATGAGGAAAACTGCCTACCACGCTTTGTTAAATGTGACCAGGAGAGTATGGTTGGGAGTACCCACTTACTTGAGAAACATTAAGAGGTAATATTAGGACAGCACGGTGGCGCATCAGTTGCCATGCTGCCTTACAGCGCCAGAGACCCGGGTTCGATTCTGACTACCGGTGCTGTCGGTACGGAGTTTGTACATTCCCCCTGTGACCACGTGGTTTTCTTCCAGGTCTCTGGTTTCCTCCCACACTCCAAAGATGTGCATGTTTGTCTCACGTGTGTGGGACTGTGCTAGTGTATAGGGTGATCACTGGTCAGCGTCGACTCGCTGAGTCAAAGGGCCTGATACCACACTCTAGCTCTGAAGTCTAATGTAATGTCTAAAGATAAGGTGACCTACTTGATCACCATTAGAACAAGTATTGAACTTCAAATATCTTGGTGTTTGGCTCGACCCAACGCTTTCATTTACGCAGCATAGTGAGACGATTACTAAAAAACTTAGCTGTAATCTAGCTATTCTTTACCGCAATATAAATTGTTTCACCTTTCAGATGAGAAAAATAATTGTCTCTCAAATACTATTACCAACACTGGATTATGCTGATATTGTCTATCAGAATACATTTGATACACATCTTCAACCCCTCAATGTCATTTATAATAGTCTCTGCAGATTTATTTTAAGGTGACCATATCTAACTCACCACTGTTCTATGTACGAAACTCTAAACTGGTTATCCCCCCACGCTCGAAGATGCTACCACTGGTTCCAGTTCATCTTTAAATGCATACATTTCAATTACCCTTCTTATTTAAAACAAGACCTATTACCATACACACCCTCATATTCACTAAGACATATTCAGCAACCCTTCTTTTTCATTCCAAGAACTAACAAAGAAATTGGGAGACGTGCATCTAAATTCAAAGCTCCTTCTGACTGGAACACTCTGCCTAGTACCATAAGAACTATTAGCTCATTTCGTCTATTTAAAAATACACTTTTACCCTTCCTTATAAAACCATGTACCTGTTTCTAGTATTAGAGTCTTCGAGCTCCTTTATCTAGCTTGCTCTGTGTGTGATTATTTGGCATAGCTATTGTATATGCATTGCCATTACACTTATGTATTATTGTATTGCATAGTGTAACAAGGTCATATTGTATTATGTCACAATACTATGAAATAATATATAATGTAATAATGTTGGACCCCCTCGAAAATGAGGGGGTCCAACGTACCACCTAACGTACGATGTATGATAGGTGGTATATGGTATTATGCATCAACATTATGCTGTAACACATAACTTATTATTATTGGATATGTAAAGTCAATTAACAATTGTCATAAACTATAACAAGTGGGGATGGAGGGGTTTTGGGATTGGTGTGTGGGTAGGTGGGTCAATGAGAGCCTCTATGTATGTTATGTCTTGTGCTGTATGTTCTATGTTGGACCCCCTCGAAAACGAGATGACTGTTCATCTCAAGGGGTTATCCATGAATAAACTTGTTTCAACTTGTTTCAAAAGCTACTTGAAAAACTACTTGAAAAACTATTCAATGAATGTTTTGTAACTTTGTGTTCTTATAAACATTTGATGCAAACAAAATTGACACTGAGAGACCCTCTTAACTCAGGTCCCATACCACATCAGCTTGATTGTGTCACCGTAACTGTATTGTTATTTGACTCAACTAATTATAAGTTTATTGCGAGTGCAAGAAGTAAAATCTCTGCCTCTGTCAGTTCACACATTCCACATTAGCTCACCATTTGCCCAAATTTGCACCACATTTTGAATGGTTTGTTTCTGCTTGGCTGTATGTTTTGAGGTTTTTTAAATGTTTTACTTGTGTTGCTGGCTCAGAATAGAATTGTCCTTTGCTTCTATTTGCACCGTTCGTAATTTGAGTTACACTGTACCTTAACTGGCACATGTGACAATAAACTGATCATTGAACCTTTGGCATTTCACATTGTATATAAACAGGGCTGACCTGATCTGTATTCATGTGTTATGATAGGCAATCAGGATTTGGATTGTGATATATGCACGATAAAATGTTCCAATTTTATTTTGGAGAAGATGTAAAATGAGCTGTGCACAATTTTGCAACTAAAAGGCAGCTTACTACCATAATCTCGTGGACAAGGTGCCATTGTTTCCAACATCCTATAAAATAGTTCAAACAAACAGCTATACTAGCTTTGGGTGTGGGATTGCATTTAAGCATAATGAAGGAAAAGCAAATTAGGGAAGAATATACTAATCTCATTGAAATCCAATTGGACTGGATCAACCAGTTATAGTATACAGTGGGATAATTTATTTGCAGCATTACTTCCCTTGTTACCAAGTCCTGAGGACTATAAATGACAGGAAACCCATCCAATAAATCATTCAATTCATTTGGCAAAAGGGTGAAACGAGGGTTAAATTTGTGGAACAATGAGTGCAAACATTTCAATGGAAGAATCAATTTAAGCAGTGAAGGGTGGAGTGAGACGAGGGTGTGGAGCAATAGTTTCCAAACAATTTGTTTTGCTTGAGCAACATTTGTGCATACGTGCACAACCAGAGTGCTGTCACCCCTCAGAATTATTCAAGGGGCTCTTGCACCAATACTGATCGTCAGAATATCAGTACACAAAAGTGAAGTGATATCAAAACAGAATTGTATATTTCATTCATTTTCTTCAAACATGATTATTAATCAAAAATATTTTGATGGAACTTGAAAAGCTACTGAGGGATAAAGAACCATGAGTAGATCAATGAAGAGTTAAGGGTCTGTCCCACTGACGCAACGTCCCACTTCGACCTTCAAGCTCGCATGAAAAACCTCGAGCTGGATCGACCGTCAGCCATGAAACCGCGAGCTGGATCGACCGACTGCGCGCACGGACACACACACACACGCGCACATGCACACACGCACACGCACACGCACACACACACACACACACACACACACACACACACACACACACACACACACACACACACACACACACACACACACACACACACACACACACACACACACACACACACACACACACACACACACACACACACACACACACACACACACAACACATTGCAAAGGTGGGGGTGGGGGTCAGGGAAAGCCTGGGAGCGCCGTCTGATATTCACACCCGCGATGAACATGAAGGTAAAGGATGGCTGCACTCCGTACAGTAAGTCCTTTAGAGAACGGTGGAGGGAGAGAAGGGGAGAGAAGTGGGGGAGAAGGTGGAGTGGAGACAGTTTGAAGAAGCCAGACAACTTATAATAAAGTTTAGCGGGCATTTTACATTACTGGTTGGTTTTTCTTGGTCCTGAAAACTCCAATGAGCCAATTAAAATGCCCGGTCAGTGAAGGTGATTGCTCACGGCTGCCCTCGACTGCCTATAACTACATAGCGACCCCACCCTACTGCACTATGAGTTCAAAAGAACCATGCCAACCAATTTTTACTCATGGAAAATGTTTCAAAATGCTGAAATATTTTCTCAACCAAACTGAGGCCGCGAGTATGTGGGAACTTCCCTCGACCATGAAGGAGAGTTCCAGTGACCTTATAGGACCTATTAGGACCGCGTGTCGACATGCTGCGAGTTTGAGTTGAGGGCAAACTCCCCTAAACTCGCAGATTAGGTCGCCGCAGTGGGACAGCCCCTTTAGCTTCTCAATGCAAGTCTGCTTTGCTTTACTGGATTTAGTGGAAAGTGGAGATATGGTTAAAAATGGGGCAGGGAGGGAGTGGAGTTTCAGTTTAGCTTATTGTCACGTGTACCGAGGTACAGTGCAAAGCTTTTCTTGCATGCTATCGTAAGGTTAGTGTAAGGTAAAGCAATGTTTCTCAGCCGAGATCGCCAAGGAAGGGATCTAAGAGTTTGGAAACTATACCTCCAACTTGCAGTCAAAATAGACTCTTATTTGCACCATTCAACTTGAAATTGTTCTGCCCCGAAGGTTGCTGGAAGTATAACCAAGGAAAGGGGGTGTCTTTTAAAAAAATGCTATTTAATGATTGTTCGATAACTTGATAGCGAAAAGGACAAATTTGCATGGATCTTCACAAATGAACGACAAGTAAAATAAAGAGTAAGGAAGATAGAGGTGGACTTTGCACCAAAAAGCGACAACGTTTGACCAGAATTCTTGGAAGAACTCCTTATCGGTTTTCTCAGAATAACTCCCCTTATCTTCATTGGTTTTCAGGTCTATTTTCTTAAAAGCCTGTAGTTGTAATTATATTTTATTAAAGTTATTGCCAAACTACATCTTCAATGGATATGAATGGGAATTAGTGGACAGAAGCAGATTACTGCTGATCTTGAACAAAAACAGAACATTTCAGTACAAGTACAGCAGGTCAGGCAGCAGCTGTGGAAAGAGAAAGAAAATAGTCTGATGAAGGGTTCCAACCCAAAACGTCACCAATTCCTTTTCTCCAGAGATGCTGCCTGACACCTATGAGTGACTCCAGCATTTTGTGTCTATCTTCATTGTAAACCAGCATCTGCAGTTCCTTCCTGCACCAAAACAAATTAACTGTTTAATTAGCCAAACAGCAGTTCATTTATCATATTAGAAATCAACTGATGTAATATCCTGCAGTTTTCAAGCACCTCACTGCAGCTCCATAGTAAAGTTGAAATGGCTACCCTGGTCTTAACCTATCAGAGTTATTCCCTTTGTCCAAGCAATCCTTTCCTAACCATCTCTGCAACATGGAACCTGGAATATAGAACAGTAGAGCACAGGAATGGGCCATTCAGTCCACAATGCCTGTATTGAACATGATGTCAAGAGAAACTCTATCACCCATATCCTTCCCTTCCCTGCATATCCATGTGCTGTCCAAAAGCATCTAAAGCATCATATCCTCCTCCACCACCCTGGCAGTGTGTTCCAGGCACTACATCCTCTGTGTAAAATCCTTACCCTGCACATCTCCTTGAAGTTTTTCCCCTCTCACCTTGTTCTTTGTTCTTTATGTTCTTTAATATTTGACACCATCCTGGAAAAAAGGTCTGACTATCCACCCTATCAATCATCAGCATTCCAGAGAAAATAATCTATGTATGCCCAACCTCTCCTTGTAGCTAATACCATCTAATCCAGGGATCACTCTGGTAAATCTCACCTGCACTCTCTCAAAATCCACCATGTCCTTCCTGTTTTGGGGCAACCAGAACTGCAAGCAATAATCCAAATGCGGCCTTTGAAACTTAAAATTCATTTTTTGTAACTTTCCCTTTTCTGACAAACTGTTGTCCACATTTTGTTCCATAGATGTTGCCTAATCTGCTAAATTTCTAAAAGTTTTTGTTCAGAATGATCTTTTTGTTTTGGATTTTCAGCAACTAGGTCTTTATCTCTCTTTCAGTTTATAACCTGCACTTTTAAAATCTTAATATTGAGAAGAAAAGTGACACAAAGCGCTAGAGTAACTCAGTGGGTCAGGCAGCATATGTGGAGAACATGGATTGGTGACATTTCGGGTCGTGATCCTTCTTCAGGCTGATTGTAGTGGGAAGGAGTGGGGGGGGGGGGGGGGGGGGTGGGGGGGAAGAAAGCTGGAAGGGAGAGAGTGTTGCAGGATAAAATGTGGCAGGTGATAGGTAAATGTAGGCAAGTGAGGTTTGCCTACAACAGAAGGTGTGACAAAACAGGATTGAAGTTGTGAATTTCAAAACCAGAGGAAGGAATGTGACTGGAGGGGAGAAATAGATGCAACCCAAAAGAATGACCATTGAATTCGCCAATTGTGGGTAAACCCTAACAACCCCACCTCCCTCTCTCATCTTCTCCCCCACAATCCCTTTCTTCCCGCCCTCCCTTCCTCCATGCTCCACCTTGACTCGCACCCAATTCTCCGCTCCCTCTCCCCCTTCCCCTCCACCTTTCTCTTCCTTCATCTGGCTTCACAGTTCACAACTCCTCAATCCTTTTGTTTCACATCATCTGTTTTTTTTCTCTCTGGGCTTTGTCCAATCATCTGCTAATCAACCCCCTCTCCTGTGTTCACCTATGACCTGTCATGTTTTGTCCTGCCAACCCTCTCTTCCAGCTTCCCCCCCCCTCCTAAATTCATTCTGAAGAAGAGCCCCAACCTGAAATATCACCCATCATGTTGCTGCCTGACCCACTGAGTTAATCCATAACATTGTGTCTCTTGTATTTGTAAATTACCATCCACAGTTCCTTGTTTCTACTTAACATTGAAAAGGCTAAAACCATTGTTTTTTGTTCCCATTGCAATCTCTGATCTTCAGACTTCAACTACATCCAGAAGATCCTTCTGATTGTCATCTGAAACTGAACAAGTGTTCACAACCCTCCTGTCCTATTGGAACCTGAGTTGAGATTTGGATGCCGAACCAATGCTATTACTAACACTGGGGGTTACACAAAAAGCTGGAGAAACTCAGCGGGTGCAGCAGCATCCCTTAGATGCCGCTGCACCCGCTGAGTTTCTCCAGCTTTTTGTGTAACCCTCGATTCTCCAGCATCTGCAGTTCCTTCTTTAACACTATTACTAACACTACCTATTTCCACTCTGTAACCTTGGGGGACTAACTCAACTGATGTGCTGTTAAAACCCTTAGCTGCCTTCATATTCTTACACTTGACAATTCCAATGCACGTTTAGAAATGTCCTCAATAGTTTTACTCCGTGCAAACTTGAAGTTATCCACACCCTACAGTCTATTGTTAATCATACCACGTTGCACTGACTCATCTTCCTATGATTTCTCATAGAGTCATAGTGACATAAAGCACGTAAATAGGCCCCTTGGCCCAGCTTGTCAATGCTGATCAAGATGCTCCATTTACACTAGTCCCATTGCCCGCGTTTGCTCATATCTCTTTAAGCATTTGCTATTCGTGTGCCTATCCAAATGTATTTTAAACGCTGTTATAGTACCTACCTTAACCATATTTTCTGGCAGCTTTCTTCATATACCCACTACCCTCTGTGTGAAAATGTTGCCCCAGGTTCCTATTAAATTATTCCCCTCTCACCATAACCCTATGTCCTCTGGTTCTTGATTCCCCTACTCGAGATTTTAAAAAACCTATGCATTCATCCTATCTATTCCCCTTTATACGATTTATACGTCCATAAGATAACCCGTTAGCCTTTCAAACATCGCACTTATCTCCGTGATCTCCGTTAACCATTTCTCAGCCCACCTGCCCAACTGATCAAGTTCCTGCAGCAATTTCTGATAACCATCTTCCCTATCTACGATGCCACCCACATTCATGTAATTTTCAAACTTGCAATTTTGGACACAAAGTGCTGGAGTAACTCAGCGGGTCATTCAGCATCTCTGGATAAAAAGAATGGGTGATCTTTTAGGTCCTTCATCAATCCTGACCTGAAACGTCACCTATTCTTGTTCTCCAGTGATGCTGCCTGACCCACTGAGTTACTCCAGCATTTTGTGTCTATTTTCGGTATAAACCAGCACCCGCCGGTCTCTGTAATCAACCAGCATCTCTTCCTACACAGAGCACAGATATGCTGATAGATTGATTATTGACATGTACACCAGCGTACAACAAAATTCCTTGTTCATTTGAAGCTCACAGAGTAAATATTACGCATAAACGCAGACTTGATATGTCGAATGGTTTAATTCTGCTCCTATATCTATGGTCTTATACAGGAATGATGAATACAACGACAAAGGCAAAACAGTGCAAGATTGCAATGCTAAATCTGAGAAGTGCAAAAGAATATTAAAATATGATCCCAGGAATGAGTGGGTTAACCTATGATGAGCATTTGTCGGCACTGGGCCTGTACTCACAATCACAATCACAATACTACTTTATTAGTCAAGTATGTTTTGCAACATACAAGGAATTTAATTTGCCAAGTCAGTCATACAAATAAAAAGCAACAAAATACATTTTAACATAAACATCCATCACTGTGACTCCTCCTCATTCCTCACTGTGATGGAAGGCGAAAAAAAAAAATTCAAATCTCTTCCCTTCTTTGCTGTCCCATGGTCCACTCTCCCTCCCACACATAAAACAAACCAGAGAACATTTACACAGCCTTTTAAAACACACTAAAAGTTTAAAAAAAAGACAAATTAAACAGACAGACTGTTGCCAGGGCTGCCAATCGTGCTGGAGTTTAGAAGAATGAGGGGGGGCCTTAATGGAAACATATAGAATAACGAAAGGCTTTGATATAGTGGATGCGGAGAGGACGTTTTCACTAGTGGGAGACTAGTTGGACTAGAGTTCATAGCCTCAGAATTAAAGGACATTCTTTTAGGAAGGAGATGAGGAGAAATTTCTTTAATCAAACAGTGGTGAATCTGTGGAATTCTTTGCCACAGAAGCCTGCAGAGGCCAAGTCAGTGGCTATTTTTAAGGTAGAGATAGATACTGCAGATTCATGATTAGTATGGGTGTCAGAGTTTATGGGGAAAAGGTAGGAGAATGGGTTTAGGAGGGAGAGATAGATCAGCCATGATTGAATGGTGGATTGGACTTGATGGGCCAAATGGCCTAATTCTACTCCCATTTCTTATGACCTTATCAGATAATAATGGACTGACCGAATGAAGTAGAGTTAAGTTCAAGAACACCTGGCAGCATTTCCGAGAATGGGGTATAAAAGATGCGATTGGGTCAGGTGTAGGTTTGCAGTGGAGAAGAAGTTGTTCTTATGTCTGGACATCTGAGGTTACAAGCTCCTGTGTCATCTCCAGGAAGGTAGAAGAGAGAAAAGGGGATGGCGAGAGTGACAGTCATCCTTGACGATACTTCCAGCCTTCCTGGTACAACGGACCGTGAAGATGAACTAGATGGAAGGAAGTATTGAGCTTTTAATGAATTGGCCTGTGTTGACCGCACTCCGCAGGTTCAGGCAACGTAGAGCAGAGCTGTTGTTATTCCAGTCTGGGATGCATCCTGACAGAATAGCTTCTGTCGCGCATCTGTTGAAGTATGAGAAAATCTTGTGGACGTTCCAAATCTTCTCAGATGTTTAAGAAAGTAAACATGCTTTCATTACTATACCAATGTGAAGAGACCTGGCAAGGTTGCTGGTGATATGGATGCCTGGAGACTTGAAGCTGTTAACCATCTCTGCAGAAGCTCCATTAATGAAGATAGGGTTGTGTTAACCCCCTAGTTTCTTTAGGTCAACAAATAACTTTTTTGTTTTGCTGATTTTAACCGCAGTTCTTTTAGTACCAACCCCCAGCAGTTAGAAAACTGAAGGATCAAGTTGGTGTTGTATTTAGTCACAGACATATGTGTACAGGGAATAGAACAAGGGGTTATTTACACAACTATGAACAGCACTGGCGGTGAGGGTTAAGGTGAAGGAAATCTTATGACCAATTATAATCAACAGAGGTTGTCTGTGAAGAAGCCCATAAGAAAGTTGTAGATGAAGGCCTCAAGGCCTAGGTCCAGAGGTTTAGAAATCAGCTTATTCAGAATTATGGTGTTAAAGACTGGGCTGTTTTTCAATGATTAGCATCTTGACTTGGGTGTTTTTATTTTTTATTTTACTTTGATTAGTTTAGAGATACAGCGTGGAAACAGGCCCTTCGGCCCTCCAAATCCACACTGACCATCGATTACCAGTTCACACTATTTCTGTGTTATCCGACTTTCTCATTCACCCCAACACGCTAGGGGCAATTTACAGAGGCCAATTAACTTACAAACCAGCATTTCTTTGGGATGTTATGAGGAAACCAGAGGATGCGGAGGAAACCCACGCAGTCACAGGGAGAACGTGCAAACTCCACGGCCGAGGTCAGGATCGAACCTGGGTTTCTGATGCTGTGAGGCAGCAACTGTACCGGTTCCACCACTGTTCTTCGCATCTTGCCCCACAGCATTGCACAAACCAGGTATATTTAGCATGGGCCCATTTATTTGAATGGAATTACTGAACTCTATTATGAGGGTAAGTGCAGGTGATTGTATGTTTTTTTTCCTTTATTTTAGTAATTTTTAATGTTCTTAGTTAATGTCTATACTCAAACATAAGAAACAGGAGCAGGCCTTGTTGTCGCTTGAGAAATGTTCAACTTCAAGTCACGGCTGTGGTATTGAGCTGGGGGATATTTAAACTCCTGGGACAACAAAACCTAATGGCCCTGTCTCACGGTGCGAGCCCACCCACGAGTGACCCCAAATGAAAGAAAAAAAAACAGACTCGTGGTTATGTACGAGATTACAAGTTTATGTTCAAGTGTTTAACCGAGTTCCCACGGGTATGTCATTTCTGCGATGTTGCAAGTTCCTCTCCCGAGTTACCAAGTTCCTCTCCCGTTACTCTTGAGCCAACCGTGAATGAAGGCTTTTTGTTCAATGGGCTGATTATTCCCCGCGGACATAAATTGGCCCTGTTTTAAAGCCGGTCAGAAAATAGACGAGAGAAAGCAACAAGTGAAATGACAACTAACCGCTGACTGACATTTGCAGAGAATCGGCGATTGGCGCGACTGTTGCAACATGAAAGATTAAACATCTATCTGAAATGAGATTTATAGTATTATGACAGATGTTCGTTTTGACAACAGAAACTCCTACTTTTTTTGTGGCTCGGCCAATAAGTTGCAATGCGCTGAAGCATGTTTCCCCTTTACCGCTGATAGCCAGCCTCGCGAAACTATTCCGGACAATTCATCTAAATTGCTGCTGAGAAGGAATGCGGCCTTTAAGTTAACTCGACTTACAAGATATGCATCAGCTTTTTTTATGTTAATAAAAGTACGAATTATTGACAATGCAAGTGTTTTAAATATACAAAGCTCCGGGAAAGTTCACGGTAGTGATATTAAAATAAACACGATACGGCCAACATGAAACATAACAGAAACCTAAATGAACAGAGACTTGTGGTGCAATGGTAAAGTGACTAAATCAGCCTCATTCTGGTATCTATAGCGTGCAATGTTCGGAAGGCAGGCTAGACTTGAATTGCCTGCGGCACCTCGCATTGAACTTCGTGAGAATGTGTTTTACGTGGGATTGCAATAAGCGTGCAACGATAAGATCTGCATATGTTCAGTGGGATCTACGTGGAAAAGCTTTGTGATCCAGCAGCCGCCGACCATACTCTAGTGACACTCAACACATTGGTGTTCCCGTGCAGCTTTACACCAGAATAAAACAACTGGAGTAACTCAGTGGGACAGACAGCATCTCTGGAGAGAAGGAATGGGTGACATTTCGAGTCGAGACCCTTCTTCAGTGTTTTGTCCTGGTGTAGAGCTGCACGGGAACACCAAAGTGTTGAGTGTCACTAGAATATGGACGACGGCAGCCTGTCCCGCTGAGTGACTCCAGCATTTTGCGTCTATCTTCGGTTTAAAGCAGCATCTGCAGCTGCTTCCTACAGCCTGACACCAGGTTGGCCCGAGGATGGTGTCCTATCGATTGTGTATCAGATTAGAAACCCGACGTTCATACTATATTGTGCGGGAAGAGAACTGCAGATGTTGGTTTACACCGAAGACAGACACAAAAAGCTGGAGTAACACAGCGGCTCAGGCAGCATCTCTAGAGAAAAGAAATAGGTGAGGTTTCGGGTCGGTTCTTCAGACACTATACCGTCTTATCCCTTTCATGTGTGTAGTTCATGTAGTTCAGACACTATACCGTCTTATCCCTTTCATGTGTGACTCGGGTCTCTGGCGCTGTGCGGCAGCAACTCTACTGCTGCGCCGCCAATGTGACACTCCAATTTTTTGAATGAAGTTAGCCGCTTCACCGAGGAGCGGGTGCAGTAGAACGAAAATGAACGGATTTGCCAGCGGTGACATTGCAGCCGAGGTCTGGGGAAGACAGAGAGGGGAACAATGAGGACACGGAAGTTTAGTGGGGAATCTCATTGGTTATTATGTGGGAAGGAAGTCCAGATGCTGGTTTAAAGATAGACGAAATGCTAGAGTAACTCAGCGGGACAGGCAGCATCTCTGGGTAGTGGTCTAAGGAAGGGTCTCGACCCGATACATCATCATTCCTTCTCTCCGGAGATGCTGCCAGTCCCGCTGAGTTACTCCAGAATTGTGTGTGTGAGAGTTACTCCAGCATTGTTCGTGTGTGTGTGAGAGTTACTCCAGCATTGTTCGTGTGTGTGTGTGTGAGTTACCTTAGCATTGTATGTGTGTGTGTGTGTGAGTTACTCCAACATTGTGTGTGTGAGTGTGTGTGTGAGTTACTCCAGCATTGTTCGTGTGTGTGTGTGAGAGTTACTCCAGCATTGTGTGTGTGTGTGTGTGTGAGTTACCCCAGTATTGTGTGTGTGTGTGAGTTACCCCAGCATTGTGTGTGTGTGAGTTACCCCAGCATTTTGTGTGTGCGTGTGCGAGTTACCCCAGCATTGTGTGTGTCACCCCAGCATTGTGTGTGTGTGCGAGTTACTCCAGCATTGTGTGTGTGCGAGTTACTCCAGCATTGTGTGTGTGCGTGTGTGAGTTACCCCAGCATTGTGTGTTTGTGTGAGAGTCACTCCAGCATTTTGTGTGTGTGTGTGTGTGTGTGTGAGTTACCCCAGCATTGTGTGTATGTGTGAGTTAACCCAGCATTGTGTGTGTGTGTGAGAGTCACTCCAGCATTGTGTGTGTGTGTGTGCGTGCGTGTGTGTGTGTGTCTGTGTGAGTTACCCCAGCATTGTGTGTGTGTGTAGAGTTACCCCAGCATTGTGTGTGTGTGTGAGAGTCACTCCAGCATTGTGTGTGTGTGTGTATGTTTGTGTGTGTGTGTGTGTGTGTGTGTGTGTGTGTGTGGTTGTGTGTGAGTTACCTCCAGCATAGTGTGTGTGTGTGTGTGTGTGTGTGTGTGTGTGTGTGTGTGTGTGTGTGTGTGTGTGTGTGTGTGTGTGTGTGTGTGTGTGTGAGTTACCCCAGCAATGTGTGTGTGTGAATCATGAATTGCCAAGACAGAAGGCACTGTAGATACAAATAATGTCATACACAAGAAAGGGCAGATGCTAGTTGAAAAAAGTGAACACATGGGGCTGGAGAAATTTGGAAATGTCATCCCGTCACCCATTTCTTCTCTCCAGAGATGCTGCCTGCCCGCTGAGTTAAAATAGTTCCCACGGTAGACTCACGAAACACTTAAGGTAAACGCACGGGCCACCATGTTATAAACGAGTTTAAAATGTTTCAATTTTTAACTTGAACTGTAAATTTGACTCGTGGAAAAAATTAAACATGCCGTTAGCGCCACGAGTCGCTAAGTTGCTCGCAAGAGTTCCGACGTTCCCGCTACGTTTAGTGTACGTGATTACCGCGAGTGACAACTCGGGGTCACTCGTGGGTCAACTCGCACCGTGAGACAAGGGTTTAAAGGTGACCCTTGGAGTGGGTTGACAACATGTCTGAAGAGTGATGAAGTCCAGTCTCAAGGATGCTTTGTTGCTCCGCGGTGATTTATAATCCAAAAGGACTGATCATTTTATTCACACCTTTAAAACCAGCAAGTTTAATACAATTTTAACCACAATCAATTTGCATATCTTAAATCTTTATTATGACATATTGCAATACAACACTTTTAAAATTAGATCATTCACTGATGCAGGAAACAAAGAACATGCATTGCTTAAAGTATTGTTGACTCAAATTAATTTCCTGATTTAAGTAGAAACAAGAAAAAAACTCTTTAAATATTCCTTTGCAAAATATGTATACTTTATTGAACACAAATGACTCTAGCAATCTTTTACAATCATTACAACAACTGTACACTTTTTGAAAAAAGTATTTTGCTAGTTGTTTTCCCAAGTGGCTGTGCTCCTTTAATGTACAAGAAATTAACATTGTTAGTAAAGCTTATCCGATTCTCCAAAGAATGTAACCACATATGTATTACTCATTTACATAGCTATGGCTTTATTTAAGATATGTTCATTCATTTGACCCATGAATGGGTCTCAATAAAATGTCAATATCTCAAGGCTGTGACATTGTTATGCCAATTCATACAAATTCATACAAACTCTTCTTAAGACATGAAAATGCATACTGGTATATAAGATCCTAACATGAAGCCAACATATAATCTCTTTAGTAAAGCGAATAGCAATGTTATAATGTTAAAATATCTATTTCTGTGAATGCACATATAATGCATATCAAATATCCATATTCCACATTACGTTATGTTGAATCGTTATTGCTGTAAATAATGCATAATTGAAAACCAAAAATATTCAAAGGATGACATTAAATTCAGACTTTAGGCTATCTCCATGGGGCAGACATTAGACTATGAATTATCCAGCTATAGGTAACATGTATAAAACTGCATTGACTCCAGCTCATTGCAATGAATCCATGACAACATTTGAATTAACAATATCAACATAAAAATACAAATACCTTCAAGTACTTAACAAATACAAGAAATAAATCATGTTAAATTCATGAAGGCATTTAACAAACATGACCATGCACAAATATTTCTTGTGGTATTCCTCCACCATTTCCATATCTTGCAACCTCCTTTCATCATGCCGCCTGCTCAATCTAATCTTAAATTTCAAATGTAGATATTATGGAATAATATAGTTATGATGCCACCAAGGGAGACCATTTAACCCATTGAGTCCAAGCTGGCTCCTTTGTGGAGCTACACAATTGGTATCATAGTTCTGTAAATTATTCTCTTTTCAAATGTTGACCCCAGGTTGTAACTACTCTCTGTGCAAAATAAAAACTCCCACGTCCTCCTTTATGCCCACTATTTAATTTCCTTATCCACAGCTATTGTGAGACAACATCTCTCAATTTACTCACCCTGAACCAGTATTGACCTAATACATCCCCATCACTTGTGCTCCCTATCTTCTTTACTCCAAGGGGAATGACCCGAGATAAAGTTTCTGACACATCCATGTACTCATTCATGATGTGAATTCCAGAGCTTCCAAAACTCTGCGTGAAGGACCTTCCCAGCTCAGTGAAGGTAATCTTTAATCGTGTTTCTAAGATTAGATATTCTTGAACCCAAATGTGCTGCCGATAGTCTGCTTCTACCATTGACATTTCTAAATGTTCCTATGATATTGCCATCCTCAATATTGTTCTATTGGGTTATGTACTTTGTAATATTGCATTGAGTTAAGTTTAACTTCCCTTGTTAATATAGAGAAACTACTGGAGAAATTCAGCGGGTCAGGCAGCATTTGTGGGGCAGAGGGATGGTCGACATTTTGGGTTGAGAACCTGTACCAGGACTACCGTCACTTGTTGGTGGTATGTTAACTGATCAGTTGAAAATGGTGGCTGGGATTTAGTCTCCATGATCATGCTCAAGAATCTTATAAAGTGGTGGATTATTGTGAGGGACTGTATGACATTATTGTCAAAAACAGGGTGGCACAGTGACACAGACTTACAGTTGCTGCCTTACAGTACCAGAGACCCGGGTTAGATCCTGACCACGGGTGCTGTCTGTCTGGAGTTTGTGCGCTTTCCCTGAAATAGAAATTGCCACAATTTTCTACAGTAAGTATAAAGTAGTGGCCTAAATATCAATGACCTCTGCAGCCAGGGTGAGTCCAGATAAAAATACGAGATGTTTAGTGGAAAGAATGAGCAAGTTAATGAGTTAATGAGCGAGTTGCTTTGCCTTGCTTTATTTTGACTCTTGCTATGCTACACACATACAGGCTACTAGAGAGTATTCCATAATACTTGCAGTAGATGAAAAGAAGTTGTGCAATCAAGAGGAGAACCTCTTATTACAGCATAACCAGCCAATGGCCTGCTCCAGTAGTCAGGGGATACATGTAGTTGACAAAGGTGAGCTTCTTGTCAATGGTAACTCACAGGATACTGATGTTGAGGGACTCAGCATCAATGGGAATATCTTTTGTTTAACATGGTCATTGCTTGGCATTTATATATTGGATCAGTTGTGCTGTTCATTTAAATGGCCTTTGGTGATAAGTTACTCCCCAAAACGTATTTCCCTTTAGTATAGCTTCATTTTCCATCCCACTCTGTCTAGTTTCTATGTTGCTTTTATTTACATACTCTGATATTGGGAGCCTGGAAGCTCTTAGCATGAGCCTATTGAGTGTGACCCATTAAATTTAATCAGATATAAGATAAGCATTTGCTAATATAAAAGTACAAAGTGAAGTATTGTTTTAGTTTGATCGAGATAAAGAGTGGAGTTGAGATGTATGGATCCACCAAAATTAACTCAACTTTATAGCAAAACTTGACAACCTTCACCGAGTTTGAGAGTTTGGGAGTTTGATAGTTTGAGAGGCCATGGTTTGTTAAGTTCCATTAAGTACCAGGTGAAGAAAATACAAAGTTCAACACTAATGTTTAATCAGTTCTGCATATTTCACTGAAAAGTATTTTTGGACCAGATTTCTAGTGGATCTTTCATGAATTCATGTGAAAAACAAGGCTTGGATTTTAGTTTAAAGAGTAAGGCTTACTCTCTGAGCCGAAGGCTCCATCAGATGACTTGTCAAGTAAGACAGTTGAAGTTTTTGTGGAGTGATTTGCGTGCTGTCGCCTTCCTGACATACAGCAGTCAGATATGATTCTTTTACTCACGAGGTACAGAAACTCAGCAATGTTTAAAAGAACACAGAGGCCTGCGGTCACAACCATGAATATAGTGAAGATCCTCTTTTCAGTGGGCCGGGCAATGTAGCAATCAACGACATTGGGGCAAGGCGGCAACTCACATTTAACAAGGCGAGGCAAGTCAAAGTTTTTGTAGATGTGATGAAGGATATACAGGAACCCTACATCAATTACTGCTTTACACACAAGACTGATTATGTAAGTCCACCAGAGTCCACCTTTCTTCTTCCCTGTGTCTTGGTAGAGACTATGACACTGTTCGCCGTGTTTCCTCTTGTTTTTCCTCTCCCTTTCTTCTCGGTAAGCTACATGCATGACCACCAGCAGGGATGGAGTGGAGACAAAGATGAGCTGGAGAGCCCACAGGCGGATGTGGGAGATTGGGAAGTAGTTGTCAAAGCAGACATTTTCACAGCCAGGCTGCTTGGTGTTGCAGTCAAAATCTTTTTGGTCGTCACCCCAGACCTTCTCGGCTGCCACCACATAAACCATCACTCGGAAGAGGAAGACGACGGATAGCCATATCCGACCGAATCCTGTTGAGTATTTATTCACCCCACTGAGGATGCCTTGAAGAGAACCCCAATTCATTGTTGCTGAAGGTCTTCAATAACACATAAAAGGGAACAAAACATAATGAAACATCAATGGACATAAACAGATTTTAAAACCATATAGAAAAATAAGTTTTAAAACAATTTATTTACATTTTGCTTAGTTTAGAGATACAATGTGGAAGCAGGCTCTTTGGCCCATTGAGTCTACGCCAACCAGCAGTCCCCGCAAACTAACACTTTCCCACCTGCTAGGGGCAATTTACAATTTTCACCAAGACAATTAGCCTACAAACTTGTACGTCTTTGGAGTGTGAGAGGAAACCGGAACTCCTGGAGAAACCCACACAGGTCACGGGGAGAATGTACTAACTCTATACAGATAGCACCCATGGTCAGGATTGATACCGGATCTTTGGCACTATAAGGCAGCACCTCTACCGCCTGATCCGCTGACCATGGTGAAACATTATTTTTTTGCAGACGGATTTCAGTTACAGCGGACAGATACAGATTTCATTTATAGTGGACAGATCTCCTGAACTTCACCGTGAGGCCGCAGTGCCGGTTGCCACCCCTGGCTGCTTCCTCGGCCAGCTCTGTGTGCAGATGCTGGCCCCTGACCCACACACTTGCCACCCCTTGACCGCGCCTGCCACTACCGCCTGTATCGCTGCATTGAGACCTTGGAGCTTTGGAGCTTAGGGCTGGTAAGGCTTTGCTTTGATATTTTAGTTAAAAAAAAGACACCTCTGTCAGTGCAGTTCTTGCTCATCCTAAATTGTAGTTGGTCCTCTAAGCATGTAATGCCACATATTACACTTGGTTATAGTGGACAATCAGCAATAATGGATATTGCTATAACTGCTATGGACCGTTATAGACAAAGAAACATAAAAAATAGGTGCAGAAGTAGGCCATTCGGCCCTTCGAGCCAGCACAATCATTCAAAAAGATCATGGCTGATTATCCAAAATCAGTAGCCCCGTTCTGGCCTTTTCCCCATATCCCTTGATTCCTTTTGCCCTAAGAGCTAAATCTAACTCTCTCTTGAAAACATCCAGTGAATTGGCCTCCATTGTCTTCTGTGGCAGAGAATTCCACAGATTCACTACTCTCTGGGTGAAACCGTTTTTCCTCATCTCAGTCCTAAATGGCCTACTCCTTATTCTTTAACTGTGACCCCTGGTTCTAGACTCCCCAACATCGGGAACATTTTTCCTGCATCTACCCTGTCCAATCCTTTAAGAATTTGATATGCTTCTATAAGATACCCTCTCATCCTTCTAAATTCCAGTGAATACAAGCCCAGTCGACCCATTCTTTCATTATAAGTCAGCCCTGCCATCCGGGAATTAACCTGGTGAACCTATTATAGCAATAATGTCCTTCCTCAAATTAGGTGACCAAAATTGCACAAAATACTCCAGGTGCTGTCTCACCAGGGCCCTGTACAACTGCAGCAGGACCTCCTTGCTCCTAAATTCAAATCCTCCCGCAATGAAGGCCAACATGCCACTAGCATTCTTCACTGCCTGCTGTACCTAGAAACATAGAAAATAGGAGCAGGAGGAGGCCATTCGGCCCTTCGAGCCAGCACCGCCATTCATTGTGATCATGGCTGATCGCCCCAATCAATAACCCATGCCTGCCTTCTCACCATATCCCTTGATTCCACTAGCCCCTAGAGCTCTATCTAACTCTCTCTTAAATCCATCCAGTGACTTGGCCTCCACTGTCCTCTATGGCAAGGAATTCCACAAATTCGCAACTCTCTGGGTGAAAAAGTTTTTTCACAACTCAGTCTTAAATGGCCTCCCCTTTATTCTAAGACTGTGGCCCCTGGTCTGGACTCACCCAACATTGGGAACATTTTTCCTGCATCTAGCTTGTCCAGTCCTTTTATAATTTTATATGTTTCTAAAAGATCCCCCCGCATCCTTCTAAACTCCAGTGAATACAAACCTAGTCTATTCAATCTTTCCTCATATGACAGTCCCGCCATCCCAAGGATCAATCTCCTGAACCTACACTGCACTGCCTCAATCACAAGGATGTCCTTCTTCAAAACTGGACACAATACTCCAGATGTGGTCTCACCAGAGCCCTATACAACTGCAGAAGAACCTCTTTACTCCTATACTGAAATCCTCTTGTTATGAAGGCCAACATTCCATTAACTTTCTTCACTGCCTGCTGTACCTGCACGCCAACTTTCAGTGACCGGTGTACAAGGACAGCCAGGTCTCGCTGTACATCCCCCTTGCCTAACCTAACCCCATTGAGATAATAATCTGTCCCCTTGTTTTTGCCGCCAAAGTGGACAACCTCACATTTATCTATATTATACTGCATCTGCCACACATCTGCCCACTCACTCAACCTGTCCAGGTCACCCTGCAACCTCCTAACATCCTCTTCACAGTTCACACTGCCACCCAGCTTTGTGTCATTTGCAAACTTGCTAGTGTTGCTCCTAATTCCTTCTTCCAAATCATTAATATATATGGTAAACAGTTGCGGCCCCAACACCGAGCCTTGTGGCATTACACTTGCCACTGCCTGCCATTCTGAAAAGGACCCGTTGTACTGTTTGCTTCCGGTCTGCCAACCAATTTTCTATCCACGTCAATACCCTACCCCCAATACCATGTGCTCAAATTTTAGTCACCAGTCTCCCGTGTGGGACTTTATCAAAGGCTTTCTGAAAGTCTAGATACACTACATCCACTGGCTCCCCTTCATCCATTTTACTTGTCACATCCACAAAAAATTGCAGAAGATTAGTCAAGCATGATTTTCCTTTCATAAATCCATGACTTGGACTAATCCATTTACTGTTATCCAAATGCCCCATTATTACCTCTTTAATAATTGATTCCAGCATCTTTCTACCAACAAAGTCAGGCTAACTGGTCTGTAATTCCCCGTTTTCTCTCTCGCCTTTCTTGAAAAGTGGGATAACATTAGCTATCCTCCAAACCACAGGAACTGATCCTGAATCTATTGAACATTGGAAAATGATCACCAATGCGTCCACTATTTCTTGAGCCACCTCACTGAAGACCCTGGGATGCAGACCATCAGGCCCAGAGGATTTATCATCCTTCAGTCCCATTAGCCTACCCAGAATCTTTACATCTTTTCCATTTACGTCTGAGACTTCCTCCAATTCTACAACAAAGATTAAAACACAGAAAACTTCCCAAGAGCTCAGGAAATGTTGAAGCAATTCATTGCTCAAGCCTCTCTGACCATGCAAATTAGATCAGAGTTGATTTATTTTATCAGCCGTTTCCTGCATTGATTTCTTCGCTCACGATCCACCTAACTAAAAAAAAGGTGTTATCTGTTTGCTCATCCAGTAAATTACACAAGATTTCTGTTATTACCATATAATTTGGATTAACGTCAAGTATGTACTGGTTGGCAATATAATGATGAAATAACACTTTTGACAAAGTTCAGCAGAACATGGAAATAGGAATGACATGTTTTATTGTTACTGGGATGTGAATCACTAAAACATGCCATTACCATAAATATTTCTCTTCCTTGAAAAAGATTGCATGTTGTAGGGATGTTATCACGATGGGCCCATCCCTTCTCACTTCCCTTTTCCTCCCCATTTTCTAAACATTTAAATCACCCCAATAGATGTTAAACATATTAATGTAATTGATGTAAGGGAAACCAACTTGAAAAGTTTTACCAAAGGGCGGCACAGTGGTGAAGGGCAGCACGGGGGGGCAGCAGTAGAGTTGCTGCCTTACAGAGCTAGGCAATCGGGTTTGACCCTGACAGCGGGTGCTTGTCTGTGCAGAGTTTGTATGTTTTCCACGTGACTTGCGTTGGTTTTCCCCATGTGCTTTGGTTTCCTCCCACACTCCGAAGATGTATAGGTTTGCAGGTTATTTGGCTTGGTAAAATTGTAAATTGTCCCTAGTGTGTGTAGGGTAGTGTTAGTGTGTGGGGATCGCTGGTTGGCGAGGACCTGGTGGGCCGAAGGGTCTGTTTCCACGTTGCATATCTAAAGTCTGTATCTAGTCTTTCTGAAAGTCTAGATACACCACATCCACTGGCATCCCTTCATCCTCAAAAAATTCCAGAAGATTAGTCAAGTATGATTTCCCTTTCAAAAATCCATGTTGACTTGGACGGATCCTTTTACTGCTATCCAAATGCCAAATTATTACCTCATTAATAATTGACTCCAGCATCTTTAACACCACCGAAGTCAGGCTAACTGGTCTGTAATTCCCCGTTTTCTCTCTCGCTCCTTTCTTGAAAAGTGGGATAACATTAGCTATCCTCTAATCCACAGGAACTGATCCTGAATCTATTGAACATTGGAAAATGATCACCAATGCGTCCACTATTTCTAGAGCCACCTCCCTGAGGACCCTGGGATGCAGACCATCAGGCCCAGTGGATTTATCATCCTTCAGTCCCATTAGCCTACCCAATACTATTTCTCGCCTAATGAAAATTTCTTTCAGTTCCTCTACCCTCTTAGATCCTCTGTCCTCCAGTACATCTGGGAGATTATTTGTGTCTCCTTAGTGAAGACAGATCCGAAGTACCTGTTCAACTCTTCTGCCATTTCCTTGTTCCCCATAATAATTTCACCCATGTCTGCCTTCAAGGAACCCACATTTGACTTTGCTACTCTTTTCCCCTTAACATATCTTGCATGCATCACCTGCACTGATGTACAAGCACACCCAGGTCTCATTGCATCTTCCCTTCTCCTAATCTGACAGCATTCAAAGAATAATCTGCCTTCCTGTTCTTGCCACCAAAGTGGATAACCTCACCTTTATCCACATTATACTGCCTCTGCCATGCTTCTGCCCACTCACCCAACCTATCCAAGTCACCCTGCAGCCTAAAAGCATCCTCCTCACAGCTCACACTGTCACCCAGCTTCGTGTCATCCGCAAATTTAGAGATGTTACATTTAATTCCCTCGTCTAAATAATGAATATACGTTGTAAAAAACTGGGGTCCCAGCACCGAGCCTTGTGGCATCCCACTGGTCATTGTCTGCCATTCTGGTAATTCCTAATCTTTGCTTCCTGTCTACCAACCAGTTCTCCATTCAGGTCTCTACCCTACACCCAATACCATGTGCTCTAATTTTGCACACTAATCTCTTGCGTGGGGCCTTGTCAAAGTTTTTTTGAACGTTCAGATACACCACATCCGTCTCCTTTATCCGTTCTACTTGTTATATCCTCAAAAAATCACAAAAGATTAGTCAAACATGATTTCCCCTTCATAAATCCATTCTGACTTTGACTGATCCCGTCACTGCTTTCCAAATGCGCTGCTATAATATCTTTAATTATCGACTCCAGCATCCTCCCCACTACCGATGTAAGACTACCTGGACCGTTATAATGTTGGTTTACTTTGCATCAACATATTTCTATATTTATTGAGTAATCAGATTTTGGCTTTGTTTCCCAAGGAATACATTAATAAGTGGGTGGTTGAGTATTTTGTTGGGAAACATTGGAAAAACTAAGTTGCATTTTGAAATACTTTTCTTCTCCAAGACCTTTACTCTATTTGAAAGGGACCATGCGAAGAGTTCCCTTTTTCCTGGTTTCAGTAACCGTTCTTAGAAGTCTAGTCATACCCAGAAATAGTGATTAGCAATCAGGCAGTTGATCAGTAGTAGGAAGGAACAGCAGATGTTGGTTTACATCGAAGATAGACACAAAATGCTGATGTAACAGGCGGCATCGATTTCGATATTAGGCACAGCTCTGAGTCAGTTACCAACTTGCTTTCACTACCTCTTTGGGTGTCGGGAACTTGGAGAAATATGTGCATTATGAGAAATCACCAGTGCAGAACTGCTGGAGAATTATGAAAGATACAAGAGTTCAATCAAACAGAAAAACAAAAATAGCACGCAGAATTATTGGAAAGCAAACTGTTGGAAACCCCCGATCTGTATATAAAAAATCAAAAATATACCAAAAGATACCCTACCAGAGTCTGGAGATGGGAAACACCTTTTAACACCTTTTACATATTTTCCTCTCCTTTTACAAAGCTGTCAGGGCTCGAGGGTTTGAGCTATAGGGAAAGGTTGAGGAGGCTGGGACTCTATTCCTTGGAGTGCAGGAGGATGAGGGATTATCAGATCATTATCAGAGGTGTATAAAATCATGAGGGGAATAGATCGGGTAAACACACAGTTTCTTGCCCAGAGTAGGGGAATCGAGAACCAGAACACATAGGTTTAAGGTGAAGGGGGAAAGATTTAATTGGAATGTGAAGGGTAACATTTTCACACAAAGGGTGGTGGGTGTATGGAACGAGCTGCCAGAGGAGGTAGTTGAGGCAGGAACTATTGCAATGTTTAAGAAACGATTAGACAGGTACATGGATGGGACAGGTTTAGAGGGATGTGGGCCAAATGCAGGCAGATAGACTAATGTAGATGGGACATGTTGGTTGGCGTGGCAATTTGGACCGAAGAGCCTATTTCCATGCTGTATGGCTCTATGACTCTATGACTATACAATATCCTTAGATAATCAGTTGCCATCCATGCTCACCCTGCAGCCATGTTTCTGTAATGTCAATTATACTGTATACATTTACATCTATTTGTGCTGTCAATTCACTTACGTTTTTACGAATGCTATGCAATTTCAGATACAGCGCCTCGAGATTTGTGTTGTTAACATTTTTTTGACATCGTCATGTCGATTTATTATGGGCCTGCTCGTCTTGTTACCTTTTGTTCTTCAAAATTGTTAGTGCACTTTTTAATTTGAACTGTCTTTACCTTACACAATTTAGTTGTTACAACCCCGACCATTTTGCTGCACTGCTTCCATGTTTGTACCCTTTAGCATTTATGACTGTTCCATCAGTACTTCCTCTCCTCCCTGCCGACCTACCCCCCATCTATTTTAAAGCCTATTCATTCAATTAGCTAGTTCCAAAATAGTTTGTGCACAGCCACCACAATGGAGCATCGCTCACCTTCCCAGGTTTGCTGGGAAGAACTTTTGTAATTTAAGAGATTAAACCTCTTATAATAAATATCTTGATTAAAAGCCTAGTTTAATCTTAGGCATAATTAACAAAGAACAAAGGAAGCCAGAGTTTTACGGAATTCCGTTCAGTAGAATAAGGAACAAAGCCTTTAGAAAAATACATTAATGATTATATGAAAAGTCAATTTGATCATCAGAATGAGTGGCATTTTAATTCTGGTCTTTTTCGCTTTAGAACATAATATTGACTGATTAACTTGGGTGAATTCAATAACTAATCAAATTGTAAGGTGTAAGAGTAGTTAGGTTGGTCGCATAGGTTTGGTCCTTATGTTTGCAAAGTAAAAATTTATATTACTATGGTATAATGCAATTATTTTAAGTAAATAGAATGGTACGTCCTGTACTAATAGTCGTGATATATAAATGTACCGTGTTTGCAAATTTTATGAATAAAGTTTGTGTCAGGGAAAAGAAGAAATGTATTGCCAAAAATAGCTCCACAATAAATTGAAAGCTACTTAATATAATCTTCCTCTAAAAAATGAGAAGACAGATAGTTGATTTTCAGATCACCTTTGAGTTTACAAGAAGCTTTCATACTCATGGGGACATTCTCACATATGCGGATGTGTGAGACTAGGAGGCCTAACTATGATGGTCATCAATAAATCAAATAAAGGAAGCAGGGGAATGTTCATCATCTAATGACTGGAACCCATGAGTGAATGGAAAAATTGAGATGAATTGCATTGATAAATATTTTTTCATTTATGTGTTCATAAGATGTGATTGTCACTGGGAATGACAATATTTATTGACCATCTCTGGCCTGATGAGGAAGTTTGGAGTAGCAATATTGGTGACTCCAGAGTCACACACATACCAAGGCAGGCAAGTGGAGGAATGTGTAGGAAAGCGCTGCATGAAACCTGTGTGTGCTTCTAAGTTAGAAGCAAATTCTCATGGTGGTCCCAGCACACACAATTCCAAGAGGCCACGAGGACAACATGCCAAGGTCACATGTTGATGATCTCCAAAAGATATTAATGAACCAAATGGGTGATTAGCTGATGATTCAAGATTATTTGCCATGTTTTGATGTATAAATTTGGTTTGGTATATTTAGTTTGTGTTGACTTTTATATTTATTTATAGAGAAGTGAACAGCTGTGATGGGCATCTACAGAGGGAAGGCAGGTGACCATGCAGGTGACCTGTGGCTGTTGAATGTGTAATCAGCAGTGAGATGTGAAGGAAGCACGATAGTTAGAGTGCAGAGCCCAGAATGTCAGCGTTAACTCGCAATCATTATTGTATAGTCTAAATAATATGAAATTCTACTTGGGCAATACATGTCTGTGTGTTTACTGGATGCCAGAGTGGAACCAATTTGGCCTCAATGGCATCTGTGAGATGTCTGCTAGCTTATACAAATTGACTTGCAAGTTACTGTACTATAACTGGATTCAAGCCATGAATGAACCAGGAGGCTAACAAATTCCATCCTTCCCCATCTCAACAGGCAGTAACCCATATACAGTAGTGTTACGCTGCTGCAAGTAAGAATTCCATTGTTTTGTTGGGTGACACGGCGGCCCAGTGGTAGAGCTGCTGCCTTATAGTGCCAGAGATCCGGGTTCAATCCTGACTATGGCTGCCGTCTACACAGAGTTTTGTACGTTCTCCCCGTGGCTGCAAGGGTTTCTCCAGGTGCTCCAGTTTCCTCCTACACTCCAAAGACGTACAGGTTTGTAGGTTAATTGACCGGTAAAAATTGTAAATTGTTCCCTGTGTGTAGGATAGTGTTAGTTGACAGGGCGATCGCTAATCAGCACGGACTCAATGGGCCGAAGGGCCTGTTTTCGCACTGTATTGCTAGACTAATTAAACACCTTTGACTTTTGACACTCGACTTCTGAAATTCTGGTGCATGGATAAGACCATCAGTTAGTAATGTAATCATTTTGGTATCAGTCTTTAACTTTCAGAATCTGAATGTAAATATCTTCAGTTTAAAAGTAAGCTAAATATTTCTATTGTCCCAACACGCTGTTTCTTGACTGGAATAAACAGCTTATCCACAGGAATTTTGTCAGTATCTGAGGAGCATGTCAAGTCCTGTTATGCATTGGTAAGTCTTATTCTGGTTCCTGACTGTCTCACTGAACTATCCCAAAACTCGCTATCTTTCTGCTTTCCAAAATTCCTGGTTGACTCATTAGTTTTCAGCCAGACACCATGTTTTTCTATGCCTACAGTTATATAAGATGCAGCTGGCCCTCCATGCTCAGGCATACTTGGAAGCAAATGTAACTGGAATTTCTACCAAAGACAGACACAAAGTGGTGGAGTAACCCCTGCATTCTCTCTCTCTCCATCCTTCCACCATCCAAGTCACACCAGCTTCTCATTCTCACCTAGCAAACAGCTAACAATGGCTTGTTTCCTTTATCACCACTACTTTTTTTGTATATCTTTCATTCATTTGTTCTATTTCTCTCTACATCACCATCTATACCTCTCGTTTCTCTTTCCCTTGAAGGTTACTTGAAGTTATTCAGCGGGTTATGCAGCATCTGCAGAGAAAAAGGATAGGTCACGTTTCATGTCGGGTCTATCCTTTTTCTCCAGAAATGCTGCCTGACTCCACCACCACTGAGTTACACCACCACTTTGTGTCTATCTTTGGTATAAACCAGCATCAACAGTTCTTTGTTTCTACTGGGATATCTACTTGGTACTCAGTGGATCTGCAGAGAATTCTGTCCATTTGAAGACCATTTTAATGCAACACGTAGGGGGGAAAGAAGAAAAAAATAATAAACAGAGAATAAGAGGTGGTGGGTTTCTTAAATGTGTGAGCAGGGAGACAGAGGGGTGTAAAATGAAGGTAGAAGCAATAGGTAGCAAGGTGAAAAGTAAAAGTGACAGGCAGACAAATCCAGGGCAAAAATCAAAAAGGGCCACTTTTCAACATAATTCGATAAGGGGTAAGAGCTTGTAAAAACAAGCCTGAAGGCTTTGTGTCTCAATGCAAGGAGCATTCGTAATAAGGTGGATGAGTTGAATGTGCAGATAGCTATTAATGATTATGATATAGTTGGGATCACGGAGGCATGGCTCCAGGGTGACCATGGCTGGGAGCTGAACATCCAGGGATATTCAATATTCAGGATGGATAGACAGAAAGGAAAAGGAGGTGGGGTAGCGTTGCTGGTTAGAGAGGAGATTCATGCAATAGAAAGGAAGGACATTAGCTTGGAGGATGTGGAATCGATATGGGTAGAGCTGCGAAACACTAAGGGGCAGAAAACGTTAGTGGGTGTTGTGTACAGGCCACCTAACAGTAGTAGTGGAGTTGGGGATGGCATCAAACAGGAAATCAGAAATGCGTGCAACAAGGGTAAAACAGTTATAATGGGTGACTTCAATCTAAATATAGATTGGGTGAATCAAATTGGTAGGGGTGCTGAGGAAGAGGATTTCTTGGAATGTATGTGGGATAGTTTTCTAAACCAACATGTAGAGGAACCAACGAGAGATCAGGCTATTCTAGACTGGGTATTGAGTAATGAGGAAGGGTTAGTTAGCAGCCTTGTTGTGCGTGGCCCCTTGGGCAAGAGTGACCATAATATGGTTGAGTTTTTCATTAGGATGGAGAGTGACATTGTTAATTCAGAAACACGGGTCCTGAACTTAAAGAAAGGTAACTTTGAGGGTATGAGACGTGAATTGGCCAAGTTGACTGGCAATTGAGTCTTAAAGGGTTGATGGTGGATATGCAATGGAAGGCATTTAAAGACTGCATGGATGAACTACAACAATTGTTCATCCCAGTAAAAAGAATGAATCAGGGAAGGTAGTGCATCCGTGGATAACAAGGGAAATCAGGGATAGTATCAAATCTAAAGATGAAGCGTACAAATTAGCCAGGTAAAGCAGCCTACCAGAGGACTGGGATAAATTCAGAGTCCAACAGAGGAGGACAAAGGGCTTAATTAGGAAAGGGAAACTAGATGATGAAAGAAAACTGGCAGGGAACATAAAACTGACTGCAAAAGTTTTTATCGATATGTGAAGAGAAAAAGATTAGTTAAAACAAATGTAGGTCCCTTGCAGTCAGAAACAGGTGAATTGATCATGGGGAACAAGGACATGGCAGACCAATTGAATAACTACTTTGGTTCTGTCTTCACTAAGGAAGACATAAATAATCTGCCGGAAATAGCAGGGGATCGCGGGTCAAATGAGATGGAGGAACTGAGTGAAATCCAGGTTAGCCGGGAAGTGGTGTTGGGTAAATTGAATGGATTAAAGGCTGATAAATCCCCAGGGCCAGATAGGCTGCATCCCAGAGTACATAAGGAAGTAGCCCCAGAAATAGTGGATGCCTTAGTGATAATTTTTCAAATCTCTTTAGATTCTGGAGTAGTTTCCTGAGGATTGGAGGGTAGCTAATGTAACCCCACTTTTTAAAAAGGGAGGGAAAGAGAAAACGGGGAATTACAGACCAGTTAGTCTAACATCGGTAGTGGGAAAACTGCTAGAGTCAGTTATTAAAGATGGGATAGCAGCACATTTGGAAAGTGGTGAAATCATTGGACAAAGTCAGCATGGATTTACGAAAGGTAAATCATGTCTGACGAATCTTATTGAATTTTTTGAGGATGTAACTAGTAGAGTGGATAAGGGAGAACCAGTGGATGTGTTATATCTGGACTTTCAGAAGGCTTTCGACAAGGTCCCACACAAGAGGTTAGTATACAAACTTAAAGCACATGGTATTGGCTGTTCAGTATTGGTGGATAGAGAACTGGCTGGCAGACAGGAAGCAAAGAGTTGGAGTGAACGGGTCCTTTTCAGGATGGCAGGCAGTGACTAGTGGCGTGCTGCAAGGTTCAGTGCTGGGACCCCAGCTATTTACAATATATGTTAATGATTTGGACAAGGGAATTGAATGCACCATTTCCAAGTTTGCGGATGAGACGAAGCTGGGGGGCAGTGTTAGCTGTGAGGAGGATGCTAGGAGGCTGCAAGGCGATTTGGATAGGCTGGGTGAGTGGGCAAATGCGTGACAGATGCAGTATAATGTGGATAAATGTGAAGTTATCCACTTTGGTGGCAAAAACAGGAAAGTAGACTATTATTTGAATGGTGGCCGATTAGGAAAAGGGGAGATGCAACGAGACCTGGGTGTCATGGTACACCAGTCATTGAAAGTAGGCATGCAGGTGCAGCAGGCAGTGAAGAAAGCAAATGGTATGTTAGCATTCATTGCAAAGGGATTTGAGTATAGGAGCAGGGAGGTTCTACTAAAGTTGCACAGGGTCTTGGTGAGACCACACCTGGAGTATTGCGTACAGTTTTGGTCTCCAAATCTGAGAAAAGACATTCTTGCCATAGAGGGGGTACAGAGAAGGTTCACCAGACTGATTCCTGGGATGTCAGGACTTTCATATGAAGAAAGATTGGATAGACTCGGCTTGTACTCGCTAGAATTTAGAAGATTGAGGGGGGATCTTATAGAAACTTACAAAATTCTTAAGGGGTTGGATAGGCTAGATGCAGGAAGATTGTTCCCGATGTTGGGGAAGTCCAGGACAAGGTGTCACAGTTTAAGGATAAGGGGGAAATCTTCTAGGACCTAGATGAGAGAAACATTTTTCACACAGAGAGTGGTGAAACTCTGGAATTCTCTGCCACAGAAGGTAGTTGAGGCCAGTTCATTGGCTATATTTAAGAGGAAGTTATATGTGGCCCTTGTGGCTAAAGGGGTCAGGGGGTATGGAGAGAAGGCAGGTAAGGGATACTGAGTTGGATCATCAGCCATGATCATATTAAATGGCGGTGCAGGCTCGAAGGGCCGAATGGCCTACTCCTGCACCTATTTCCTATGTTTCTATGTTTCTAAAACCTGTGCAGGTCACGGGAAGAACATACAAACTCCGTACAGACAGCACCCATAATCGGGATTGAACCCGGGTCTCCGGCGCTGCATTCGCTGTAAGGCAGCAACTCTAACGCTCTGCGACCATGACTGTGACTTGGAAGAAGCAGTGGGGAAGAACGAAATGGCAGATGAACTGAATACGTTTTTTGCATCAGTCTTCACTGTGGAAGACACCAGCAATGTGCCAGAAATTCAAGAGAGTCAGGGGCAGAAGTGAATGCAGTCATTATTATTGAGGAGAAGGTCTGAAGGTGTATAATGGGCCTGTCCCACTTAGTTGATTTTTTTTGGCAACTGCCGGCGACTGTCATAGTTGTAACAGGTTGCCGAAAAACCGGAGACTGGGGCCCCCCTATGACAATGTCTACAACAACCTACCACCTAGCCGACTTCAAGCTACGGCAAGCTACCGACAACCAGCGACTCATTAGGACGTCCACCTACGACAAACTCCGTCCACCCATGACAAACTATGACAAGGTAAGACAATTCAGTCGCCGGTACCTGTCGCCGGTTGATGTAGGTTGACGTAGGTAGTCGCCAATGGAATTCACCAAAGTCACCCCGCAACCATGTGGTGACAGCCTAGTCACCTGTAGTCACCAAAAATGTTGCCTAAGTGGGACAGGGGCATAAGTCACCTGGACCAGATGAACTATAGGCCATGGTTTGAAAAAGGTAGCTGTTGAGATTGTGGAGGCATTGTAGCGATCTTTCAAGAAGACTGGAAAATCGTGAATGCAACTCCCCTGTTTAAGAAGGGAGTGAGGAAAAATAATGGAAATTACAACCCAGTTAGTGTGTCTTCAATGATTGGTAGCATTTTAGAGTCCATTATCACGGATGAGGTTTCGGGGTACTGGGCAAATATGGAGCACTAAAGAATGAGATTAACAGCCACTAATAGTGAAACAAATATATCTCTGTGGGGTTCCTTTAATTGGTTTTGCTTTCCTGGTTTACTGGGGTCTGCTCTTTGTTTTATTGTAAGTGAAAACCACAGCCTGTTGTTAACACGTCTGACAACCATTTTCTGTTGGTGCAATTCAAAGTGGCCTCCCTGCACCTAATGTCATTAAATGTTCTCCAAGTGTGCAAGTGGCATCTAGGCTCTGGTGAATTGCACCCAAAGGTTTAGTTTTGTTTAGTGATACAGCATGGAAACAGGCCCTTTGGTCCACCAAGTTCGTGCTGACCAGCGATCCCTGCACTGTAACATAATTCTACACATTAGGGACAATTTACAATTTTTATCAAAAGCTAACTAACCTACAAACCTGTACGTCTTTGGTATGTGGGGGGAAATTGGAGCACCCGGTGCTTATAGAGCACAAAGAGCCAAATGATTGTCATTGAATCATTGATAGATACCACATGGAAAAAGGCCCTATGGTCCACGTTAATCATTGATCTCCTGTTCACTCGATTTCAATATTATCCACACTTTTTAACCACACACTCACACACTAGGAACAATTTACAGAGGTCGATTAACCTGAAAACCAGTATGTCTTTCTGGTGTGGGATGTCAAACAACCTCAGAATTCAAGGATGTTCCTTTAGGAAGAAGATGAGAAGGAATTTCTTTAATCAGAGGGTGGTGAATCTGTGGAATTCTTTGCCACAGAAGGTTGTGGAAGCCAAGTCAATGGGTATTTTTAAGGCAGCGATAGATATATTAACGAATCCGGTCAGCATAAGAAAACTGGGAAAAGTGGGATTAGAGATGGGAAAATAAACTGAATATCTGAAGATTTACATCTTCCTGCGGAAAGAACATCCATTTTGAGTTTTCAAGATCCTCCTTACTCAGTCTCTGATGATGCCTCAGGCCTGGTGTGTTATTTTAATTATAGAGGAAGAATGAATGACTTTCAGAGCAGGCCAAAGTGCAAATGTTGCCCAAAAGACAGTTTTTTTAAATTTTGTCTTACTACTTCCTGGAAAAAATGGAATTGCAAGGCTCCCATGGCTAATTTACCCTGACCTGCCTCAGATTACGAATGACCTTTTCTCCTTACCAGTCATCTAACTATCCAGTAGAAATATCTGCTTCCATCCCAAGCGGTTATTTCTGTTAGGTTTGGATGGGAATCGTGGATCAAACATGAGGAGAGTTGAGAAGTTAACATCTCTCAGACCTTGACATGTGAGCATATTGCATTCCCAAGCCCCTCTTACAGAAAACAATGCAACACATGCAAAATCGGGTCATATAATCTATGCCCTTGCGACTTTTCTCAACAAATTCTTCTAAATTGAGGTCTTTGGTTGAAATTTTTCATGGCATCATCTTTTTTGGAGCTCATTACATGAAAAATGGAAAAGTAAAGATCATGTGAGATTCCTGTACTTTAAGGGGGATGTTTTATTCTGGTCAAGTCAAGTTGAGTTTATTGTCATATGCACAATTATGGTGAGCGAGAGGCCCAGTGAAAACCTTGACTGCAGCAACATCACAGCAACATAATCTTAGACAACACACGCAAACATAAATTGTACATAATATACACATGAATCTGCAAAAAGAAAACACTGTGCAAAAGATTAAGATATTAGTGCAACACACAACTAGAAAACTAGTTCATGGTAGTGCAAGAGATGATCTGTAGTGATGCAGAAATATTCTATTTGACAAAAGGCAGTTCATTCCAACAATGTCATAATACTTAGTTAGGCTCTGCTACCCATCTTCAGACTATAAGACAAAAAAAAACTGTAAAATGTCTGACAGAAACCATATTCAAGCAGGCACACATCAAAAATAGATGCAGGGATGACTCTCTTCCAGACAGAGTGTACACCTCCAACGATGCAGTATTGATTGTGTAAAACCATCAATCTTTCAGCATTAAGCCTTACTTAACAGATTGTGGTATTGTCCTTTTATTCGGGAATTAAAGTTCTCTGTTAAATGAACCTACACACTGAATTACCTTGTAGGCCAACAATATGGAATTTTTATGGACACCTACACACACGTGTTCATATTTTTTTATAATCTGGCATGATCTGAAAATGGAATGGAGATGCATTCAAGGGCAGACATTCCCCAAAGACAAGGTTTAATTTAAATGCAGTCAGCAATGTGTCTTGTTCACTTTCAAACTGACATGGTCACAAAAGGAGGCTATCATCACTCAAATTACCAAGAGCAGCTGGCAAACTAGATAAAACTATCTAAAAATGCAATAAATTGGGAAGGAAATCAGCTTCTTTGTTCTGTCCCTATATTAAAAAAATACTAAATCACGATTGCTCCTTTCATGAATGCTTTACCTTTGAAAAATCTGCTTTTTTACTATCCGTGAATAATTTTAAGGGCAGACAAGACAATGTATTATCCATGATACTGGATAGCAGAACAAGCTCCAAGGGCTTGTTTCTGCAGTTTGTTCTATTCTTTGTTCTTCTGTTTGTGGTGCATTTGCATCTTCTCCTTATTGTAGTAGTCGACAAAGTAAAAACAAATATATCCCTTGACTACTTTTATGATAAGCTGCGTCACTTAAACTGAATCCAAGTGCTCTTTTTCCAGCCTGATCAGGAGAATGCATAGTTTGACCAGGGGCTGGAGAAGAAATGGATCATAAATTATGTACAGGTTTGGGCATACGGATGACATGATTGGTCGCTCTGCAGAGAAATCTTTCAAGGGTGAAGCAAGTTACTTCATATATTGGGAAAGTATTTTTTTTGTGGAAGAACAAGACAGCCGTGTAATTTAATCGGTAATTCGAATTACATGATTCTAAATTCAGTCAAAGGACTGCTTCATTGACAGCAGTTCATTCCAACAACGTTATAATAATTAGCTAGGCTCCGCTACCCATCTTCACAAAAGTAGTTAATATTTACCATCTGAAGGAATTAAATATTTAAAATGTCTGGCTTTTACAAATTCATCACTTTCCATAAACTTCATTTAGACATCAAATATGCATCAGCATTTCTTATTCTTAGTTGATCTATTAGATGCAGACATACATATATAGGAAAGGATTAGTTTGCATGTATTAAAGAAGGAACTGCAGATGCTGGAGAATCGAGGGTTACACAAAAAGCTGGAGAAACTCAGCGGGTGCAGCAACATCTAAGGAGCATCTTAGGAGAAGAAGGGTCTCGACCCGAAACGTCGCCTATCTCCTTCGCTCCTTATAAGCTGCTGCACCCGCTGAGTTTCTCCAGCTTTTTGTGTAACCCCCAGTTTGAATGTATTAATGAGTCTCTGCTCCCATGAAATCCAGTTTTCCACAATGTCTTACAAAATAAACGATTCTAAGTCATAAACATATGCGCTGAATTCTGTGTTCTAATTCATTCCTGGGCATTTAATAATCAAAGTTCAAGCATTTTATACCTATCTGACCAAAAAAAAAAATCACAGCAAAGTTTATTTTACCTTTCATCAACATCTCAAACCCCTTTCTCGATCTGAAAGCTCTTAGTGCGACATTCACTATGATGTCCTTTGCGTTCTGCTCTAGTTTAACACATAATGCAGCTTTTCACATACCTGAAAAGATAAAAATCAGCATATGTTTTCCAGCAATTTGCTTGATAGTCTGTCACAATCTAAATTCGTCTGTCTGTGTGTTTCTATCTGAGAAGGAACCTGCCTTACATTAATCCTGGCATGATATCCTGGGTGGGGCGAGTTTTAGAAATGGGAGCATTCCTTTATGAATAGGGGTAATGGGAAAATGTTCAACTCACACTGCCTCCACTCAGATGTCAAAAAAGTCAATCCAATATTACTCACTAAGCTGCAATACACAGATGATACTTACCTTTATTTAAATTCTGACTTTCACATCACTGTTAACTCAATCTATAACATCGTGAAGCCACGGTCTCCGGTAAGCAAGTGGCCGATTTGGGGACTCCAAGCCGCGGAGTGCGTGATCCGATCCGTCCCGACGTCGGAGTTTCGATCATCCGGACGAGAGGGCTTGTATATCGGGCCGTCTGTAGTGGCGACTACGGAGGGTTCATGGCCCCGACCACGGTGGATAAAGGAGGAAGATTGACTGAACGTTGTTGCCTTCATTCGCAGTGAAGAATGTTGATTCCACGGTGGTGGATGTTTATGTTGGATTCTATTGTGTGTTGTATTCTTTTTGATTGTATGGGTGCATGGTAACTCAAATTTCACTGTACCTTAATTGGTACATGTGACAAATAAATGCCAACTTGAACATGAACTTTAAATGGCCAGCAACAAAGGAGATTACAAAAAATGGTGGACACTGCCCAAACATTCACAGGTACTTTCCTCCACACCATCAAAGGTAACTATAAGATGTGCTGCCGCAAAACGCAGCCAGCATCACAAAGGACCCACATCATCCTGGCTGCACTCTTATTTCACCATAATTTCACCAGGTTTAACATCCACCACCCTTTGTGTGAAAAAGTTACCCCTCAGATTTGTATTAAATCTTTTCCCCTTCAATAGACAATAGACAATAGGTGCAGGGGTAGGCCATTTGGCCCTTCGAGCCAGCACCTTGAACCTATGTCCTCTGGTCCTTGATTCCCCAACTCTGGACAAGAGATTCTGCGCATCTACCCAATCTATTCCTCTCATGATTTTATACACAAATCCATAGTATCCATAGGTGCTTTATACAATCAACCTGGGCTTGCATATATAACATGCACAAAACCTTTGTTCTGTTTGCTCCAAATAGACACAAGTATGTTAAATGAGTCAGAGGTGAGGAGATCACCAATGAGGCCTGCCGGGGATGGGTGGGTGAGGTGGATCAGGTAATGGAAGAGGTTGCTGGAGGATGGAGTGGATTGGAAAAGCAGCAGTGGGGCAATTGGGGATGTTATTGAGTTTGTGATATTGCTTTTGGGGGCAGAGGGAGACCTACAGCAAGTGGGAAGTCTTTAATCTAACGGGAACTTACATGAATGGATTCCCTGACTCCAGAAATGGACCTTCCACAGGCAAAACCCCTTGAAGGAACAATGAGGCAGGTGTTATATTTGTGGTGGAGGCCTGCTACATAATGAATAGCCCCCAGGCCACACAAGGCGTGGAGTTCTTAAATGTAGCACAAATCGGGAGTTGTTTGCTATTGATCACCACTGCACTTATCTGGGCATAGACATGCAGTGTGGAAACAGGCCCTATGGCCCAACTTGCCCATACTGACCGAGGTGCGCTATTTACACTAGTCCCATCTGCATGCCTTTGAACCATATTCCTTTGAACCTTTCCTATCCATGTACTTGTCCAAATGATTTTTAAACGTTGAGATAGTGCCTGCCTCAAATACCTCCTCTAGCAGCTCGTTCCATATCGCCTTCACCCTTGGTGTAGGAATGTGCCCCTCAGGTTCCTATTACATTTTCTCACCCCTCAACTTAAACCTATGTCCTATGGTTCTTGATTCCCCTACTCTGGGTAAAACATTCTGTGCATTTACCCAAACTATTCCTCTCATTCTATCTCCCTGTTTAAACATGTTGAACACAGTTAATCCCTGAAAGCAGTATTGTAAACTATGGAATAGTCAGTGCCTGTTCAAATGTAATGTCCTGGCCATGTTCCACTGCACAGTACAAACAAAGATCAAACTTTGTTACATAATTCCTTGGCTTATATTAAAACTGCTAAGGAACACTCCATTAATGCTAGTTTAATTTTGAAACGTGTACTTTTGGAGGCATGATACTGTAGATAGATGGAGTAGGCAACATGACAATCTTAATGTGCAAATCTGCTGATGAAAAAAAGTTAAAGTTTTGTTCAAGATCACAGTAAAAAAAGGGAATTAAAAGAGCAGTTACTTGGATCGCGACCAGTGATGGTGAAAATTGTGAGGTAATGTATCTTGAAGGAAAAAATAACTAAGAATGTGCAGTCAGATTTAAGGTGAAGTGCAGAAGGCAGTTTCATGCGGCATATTGAAGAATGCAATAACTAGGTGTGTTTAGTTACTTTAAAATTAGCCGTTTTGTCTGACAAAGGAAGTGAATGTGGATGAGAGACTGTGGTTGAGAAACAAAGACTGGGACAACGTAATTTAAAACGTAAAGACCGGAAAGTCAAGGCAAAGAATGCTGCCATCCATTTTCAAGTCTGCACATGTCCCTGCTGCAGCTGTACAAATATACAGTTCATGAACAAAGCTTTAATAAATATGAGGCGGGGAGTCAAGGCAAAAGTCTTATTTGCTTCATATTAAATATAGAGCATGCAAAGAAACGTGAAGCATTTTTTCGGAAGCTCATGGGATTTCATTCAAATTTGATTTTGTATTGAATAGTGTGCATAAGAAAATACAACTCATCATTCTTCTTTACACTTTCATATATGTTGTTTTAAATACCTACTTCTTTGGCACAGTAAACTGGTTACCACAGAGTTACTGTATTTACTGAATACGAGTAATGAAATTGTGTTTTCCCCGACTGCAGTATTGTTCTTTTCACTGGCAGTGAAGGTAATTAATTATTCATTTGTTCAGGCATCTGTCTATTCTTTGATATTTTCTGTCAATTATTTGATATTTATAGGATTCAGATTGTGCTGTCCAATCTGCTTAATCATGCTGACTGGTTCAGTCAAAGACAGACATAAAAGGGTGGAGTAACTCAGCAGGTCAGGGGGCATCTCTGGTGGAAAAAAAATAGGTGACATTTCAGGTCGAGACTGGAAACTGAAGAAGGATCTTGACCCACCCGAAACGTCACCAATTCCTTTTCTCCAGAGATGCTGCCTGACCCGCTGAGTTACTCCAGCCTTGTGTGTCGGTCTTCAGTTTAAATCAGAATCTACAGTTCCTCCCTACACAGATCACTGATTGTTTCAGTAGTGATTTCAGATTACAATTCTCTTTCTTCTTATTAGATAGTCTCTCAGAGTCAAGGATAACACCCTTCCACCCTATTTTTCAGTTCTGTAGTACCTGATGAGTCTTTTCTGAGAGCTGCAGACTCTGTTATGGGGGGGGGGGGCTGGTGATACTTGACTGGGTGGGATGTGGTGTTCTCCTTCAGTTGAGCTCCCCTACTCCAGAGACCGAAATGTTCACTGCTTTCTCAGGTTGTCCTTCTCCATTTGGAGCAGCCAATGGTTCGAGATTCCCATTAATTGGTGATGTTTAAAAATGTTCATGGAGACTTTGAGAATGCCTTGGACGTGTTTTTTTTCCATCCTCCTGGAGGGCAAGTAGGATTCATGGTCATACAGTATGGTAACAGACCCTTCAGTTCAATTTACCCACACCAGCCAACATGTCCCTTCCACAGTGGTCCCACCTGCCTGCATTTGGCCCACATCCCTCTAAACCTGTCCTATCCATGCACCTGTTTAATTGTTTCTTGCTATAGTACTCAACTCTTCAACTACTTCTTCTGGCAGCTTGTTCCATACACCCACCAGTCATTGTGTGAAAATGTTACCCCTCAGGTTCCTGTTAAATCTCCCCCCCCCTCCCCCCCCCCCCCCCCCCCCCCCACATAAACCTAAGTCCTCTGGTTCTTGATTCCCCTACTCTGGGCAAGGGACTGTCACCTATTCCTCTCATGATTCTGTACACTGCTCTAAGAACACCTCTTATCCTACTGCGCTTTAAGGAATGGAGCCCTAGCCTGCTCAACATCTCCCTCTAGCTCAGGCCCTCAAGTCCTGGCAACATCCTCGTAAACCCTCATAGAGTTACACAATGCTTTAGGAGAAAGGGGAGAGGAGCAGAGAAGATAAAGGGGAAGGCTCGTGAACAGGTGGAGGGCTGGGAGAGGTCCTGTGACATGAATGGTGTGGTACCAGTTAAGAGATTAAGTAAAGGTATGTCTGGGGGAGTTTTAAATAGGAGTTGAAAAATGAAATCTGTAAATACCTGAACAAGAGAGAAAAACTGTGAATGCTGGAAATGCAAATGGAATGATTGCTGAAAGTTCCTCATACTTGCAATCAACTTCCATAGAACTACATCAGAGGCCTAAGAACACAGGGGTGTGAGTGGGATGGAGAATTCATTTGACTGCTAATTAGAGGTCATGTTAGCACTCCGCAAGTGGATGAGTTGCTAATTTATTTGAGAGAAGTATTCCAGGGCCTGGACGAGATAAATAGCCACAGGCTGCATCCTGCAGGAGGCATCATGAGAAGGAAAGTGTGCACAGGAGCAGATGAAAACGTGCACCATGTTATCCCTGAGAAAATGATCGCTATGGAAAGCAGAAGGGGAAAGGAAGAGTAAAGTGCATAACCATCACAGAGGAGGTGTCGGAAATTAGTGATGATTATTTTTTAAAGTTGATGCATTTGAGGTGGAGTTGAAAACTGGGAAACCCCATTCTTATTTTGAGTGGGAAGAGAAAGGAGGAGGACAAAAGCACAGAAAATGAAACAGTTGAGGTTGAGAGTTTGTTTGAAAACCCAAGGCCTCAAATTGGCACCAGGTTTATAATCAAAAATATAATGCTGTACACTCCTGTACACTTGGGAAATGTACACATCTAAAATACACACCTCAAAGTACTACAGGAATATCTGCAAAATCCTGTCAACTCATTGGCAGGAAAAGCAAGCCAAAGTCAATACCTTTTCATGGCAATACATGGTTGCGTAATGGTAGAGTTGCGGCCTGATAGCGTCAGAGACCCAGGTTCGATCCTGATTATGGGTGTAGACTAAACTGAACTAACACTGAAGCTGCATGGCACTTCCCGAGCCTGTGCTATCAAGGTAGATCTCACTCTTATTCAGAAGTTTCTGATTATCATTGAAATTGAGCTTTAAAAATGTTTTAATTTCTTTAAAAAGTTAATTGAAAACAGTACATCTATTCTGATAGATAATAATGTGATTAATTAGTGAAAAAAAACAAAATTAAACAAAAGCAGCTTAATTTTAATGACAATCTGAACCCCATTCAAGTGAGTGGGCTGGGCTGGAGGCACAGCTGTGGCTGGAGTAGTGTAGAAGGGGCCAGAAGTTATTCTACTCCTTAAGCTCAGGACACGGTAGAACCAACCTTGGACTCAACAGGGAGTATGCTGTGAGAAGAGAGGCCAGATCCAGTGAGAGGCCAGAGCCATGAGTGAAATCCAGGTTAGCCGGAAAGTGGTGTTGGGTAAATTGAATGGATTAAAGGCTGATAAATCCCCAGGGCCAGATAGGCTGCATCCCAGGGTACTTAAGGAAATAGCCCCAGAAATAGCAGATGCCTTAGTGATAATTTTTCAAAACTCTTTAGATTCTGGAGTAGTTCCTGAGGATTGGAGGGTAGCGAATGTAACCCCACTTTTTAAAAAGGGAGGGAGAGAGAAAACGGAGAATTACAGACCAGTGAGTCTAACATCGGTAGTGGGGAAACTGCTAGAGTCAATTATTAAAGATGGGATAGCAGAGCATTTGGAAAGTGGTGAAATCATTGGACAAAGTCAGCATGGATTTACGAAGGGTAAATCATGTCTGACGAATCTTATTGAATTTTTTGAGGATGTAACTAGTAGAGTGGATAAGGGAAAAGCAGTGGATGTGTTGTATCTGGACTTTCAGGAGGCTTTCGACAAGGTCCCACACAAGAGATCGGTATACAAACTTAAAGCACACGGTATTGATGTGGATAGAGAACTGGCTGGCAGACAGGAAGCAAAGAGTAGGAGTGAACGGGTCCTTTTCAGGATGGCAGACAGTGACTAGTGGGGTGCCGCAAGGCTCAGTGCTGGGACCCCAGCTATATACAATATACATTAATGATTTGGACGAGGGAATTAAATGCAACATCTCGAAGTTTGCGGATGACACGAAGCTGGGGGGCAGTGTTAGATGTGAGGAGGATTTCTAGGAGGCTGCAGGATGACTTGGATAGACTAGGTGAGTGGGAAAATGCATGGCAGATGCAGTATAATGTGGATAAATGTGAGGTTATCCACTTTGGTGGCAAAAACAGGAAGGTAGACTATTATTTGAATGGTGACCAATTAGGAAAAGGGGAGATGCAGCGAGACCTGGGTGTCATGGTACACCAGTCATTGAAAGTAGGCATGCAGGTGCAGCAGGCTGTGAAGAAAGCGAATGGTATGTTGGCATTCATAGCAAAAGGATTTGAGTACAAGAGCAGGGAGGTTCTACTGCAGTTGTACAGGGTCTTGGTGAGGCCACACCTGGAATATTGCGTACAGTTTTGGTCTCCTAATCTGAGGAAAGACATTCTTGCCATAGAGGGAGTGCAGAGAAGGTTCACCAGACTGATTCCTGGGATGGCACGACTTCCATATGAAGAAAGACTGGATAGATTTGGCTTGTACTCGCTGGAATTTAGAAGATTGAGGGGTGTTCTCATAGAGACTTACAAGATGCAGGATGATTGTTCCCGATGTTGGGGAAGTCCAGGACAAGGAGTCACAGTTTATGGATAAGGGGGAAGTCTTTTAGGACCGAGATGAGAAAATCGTTTTTCACACAGAGAGTGGTGAATCTGTGGAATTCTCTGCCACAGAAGGTAGTTGAGGCCAGTTCGTTGGCCATATTTAAGAGGGAGTTGGATGTGGCCCTTGTGGCTGAAGGGATCATGGGGTATGGAGAGAAGGCAGGTACAGGATACTGAATTGGATGATCAGCCATGATCATATTGAATGGCGGTGCAGGCTCGAAGGGGCGAATGGCCTGCTCCTGCACCTAATTTCTATGTTTCTATGTTTCTATCCACAGCCTTGGCCTCTATAGCCACAGAAGGTTGTGGAGGCCAATTCAATAGATATTTTTAAGGCACAGATAGATAGATTCTTGATTAGTACGGGTGTCAGAGGTTATGAGGAGAAGGCAGGGGAATGTGGTTAGGAGAGATAGATCAGCCATGATTGAATGGCGGAGTAGGCATGATGGGCCGAAGGCCTAATTCTACACTTATTCCTTATGACCTTTTGATCCAACTGCATTTAACCTTCTTTTCATTCTGTGCTTCCATGTTGCAGTTGAGTTACCATCTTGCTATTAGTAAGATCTGTCCAAATGTAATAAGACCACCAAATGTGAACAGCCACCACTTGTGAAAGATACTAAGAACTTTGCAAATGAACATGCAAACAAATTAATATTCTGTCATTTAAAATTATTTATTTATTTCAATATCCATCGAGTCGACTTTGTTAAGAATGACTAAGAACTGAATTGCAGTAGCTAATTCTGAATCACAGACAAATGCTAAAAAATAGGCCATTAACTGGTTCATTTGTGTCTTGGCATCTTAGTGATGATGTTGCAGCAGCTAGTCAAGTGCCTGGATAAAAGACAAATATGGATGACTACTGTAATAACCAACTGCTTGATTCATCATAAGTAGTCAGAGTAATTTTCTGCTTTATTAGAAGTACAGCGTGGAAACAGGCCCTTTGGCCCATCGAGTCCATGCTGACCATCGACCGTACACACTATTGCTCCTGCACACTAACGACAATTTACAGAACCTGCATTTGTTTGGAGTGTGGGAGGAAACTGGAGCACCTGGAGAAAGCTGATGCGGTCAATGCGAGAACATACAAACTCTACGCAGACAGCACTCTAAGTCAGGATCAAACGTGCTCTCCGGCACTGCGAAGCAGCAGCTCTACTGCAGCACCACGGTGCCGTCCCATAAATGATGGAATGGAATACTTTATTGTCACATGTGACTAGGCACGGTGAAATTCTTTGCTTGCATACACAATGTATACAAATCATCGGGTTAAGTATTATACTTCCTTTTGTGAGTCCAGAGTCCATTAAATAAAAATATGAGCTCACTGACCAAACATTTTATGATATACATATTTGGGGTAAGATTGTGGAGGAAGATTTTGCTTGGGGCAGAAAAAAGACTGATTTCAGTTTAAAACTTTGCAGCACATAAATTGAGAATATTTTGGGAGCCACTGTGATCGTGTCCCTTACACGCTAATTTACAGATTAAAAATATGAGAGTAATGCCCCTGTCCCACTTAGGAAACCTGAAAGGAAACCTCTGGAGACTTTGCGCCCTCCCCAAGGTTTCTGTGCGGTTCCCGGAGGTTAACGGAGGTTCCCAGAGGTTTTTGTCAGTCTCCCTAATGGTCGAAAGTGGTTTCCGTTTTAAAAATCAGTAATTTTTTCTTGAAACCGGTTGTGATACTAGTTGAAGGTGGTTGCTGGAGGACAAAAACCTCCGGAAACCTTGGGTGGGGCATAAAGTCTCCAGAGGTTTCCGTTCAGGTTTCCTAAATGGGTCAGGGGCATAAATCATACATATGTGATTGCAAAGGAGATTGACCAGGATGTCGCCTGGATTAGAAGACTTTCGTTTTGGGGAGGGATTGGATAAGCTTGGATAATTATCCAATTTCCTGAGAGTGAGCATTTGACCTGATAGAGGTTTATAAGATTATGAGAGATATATTATTTTATTCATTATTAAACTTTATTTCTCAAGGTCCAGGCAAGGGACAACATTACATAAAATACATTGCATATAAAAACACAATTAAATACATATAAAAGCTTAGTAAATTACTTATAAGAGCATCATAAATTATATACAAAAACACAATATATGATTAAAATCCAGAATAAAAAGAAAGATCATTTTTCCTACAACGGGACAAAGATACCAATGTCTTCACAACTGGGATTCATAGCGTGTAATGCTAAACCTTATGTTTGACAAGACCACGATAATTACATTTTCAGTCATTATTCCTGTAAATGAATTTATACATATGATTTCTTAGGATAGCTTCTAAAGTACTGACTCCTGCAGCCACAAACATTTCACTAGCACTATACCATCTAGGTTTCCTTAGCAGCGTTCTCATGGCATTATTATAAGCCACCTTTCGTCTCTGTAAACTTGTCTTCCCGTAGTTTGACCACAGGTGTGCAGTATAGAGTGGTGTGCAATATGCTCCAAACAGAAACATCTTCACCACATCTGTACATGCACCAAACTTACGTGAGACAACATTCGCCTGTGCATACAGCATACGTTGTTGCCTATAAATATCCTTTGTCATTTGTTCTGTAATAAACAATGTGATATATATATATATATATATATATATATATATATATATAGATGGCTATAGATAGAATAGACCGTCAAAATTATTTTACCATCGTAGGGGTAGCAAAAATAAGAGGACATAGTTTTAATGTTAGAGGAGGGAGTTTTAATGGAAATCTGAGATTTAAGATTTTTCTGTATAGAGTTTTCACGCAAAGGGTTGTAGGTGTATGGAATGAGCTGCTAGAGGTGGTAGTTGGGGCAGGTACTAACGCAATGTTTAAAAATATTTAGACAGGTACATAGCTCGGACGGTTTAGAGGGATATGGGCCAAATGCAGGCAGGTGGGGACTAGTATAGATGGGACATGTTGGCTAGTGTGGGCAAGTTGGGCTGTAGGGCCTGTTTCCACACTGTGACTCTATGACTCTAATCGTTGATATCTGGAATGCTTTGCCAGTGAAGGTGCGATTCAGACTGATGGGGGGTGGGGGGAGGCGGGGGGAAGAAAGGAAAAAGGAGGAGGAGTAGCCCGAGGGCTGAAGGAGAGGTAGGAAGGGGAGGAGACAACAAGGGTTAACAGAATTGAGGGAATTCGATGTTCATGCCAAGAGGATGCAGCCTCCCCAAGCGGACCTCCGCCACGGCCAGAGTGAGCAACACCGCAAATTGGAGGAACAGCACCTCATATTCCGTTTGGGGATTCTGCATCCTCTTGGCATGAACATCGAATTCCCTCAATTCTGTTAACCCTTGTTGTCTCCTCCCCTTCCTACCTCTCCCTCAGCCCTCGGGCTCCTCCTCCTCCTTTTCCCTTTCTTCCCCCCTGCCTCCCCCCACCCCCCATTAGTCTGAAGAAAGGTTTTGGCCTGAAACGTTGCCTATCTCCTTCGCTCCATAGTTGCTGCTGCACCCGCTGTGTTTCTCTCATTTATATGTAAGGTGTCACATAGAAATATTTTAAAATAAGGAATAATGGACCTTGCATCAGTCAGAATACACATAGTACAACTGATGTTTAAGGTGATTTATGTGACTGAATTCATCCACTCTAGCTCTTTTTGCCATTCTATTGTTCCGTAATTTTTCAAATGCTCAGTTAAATGACAAACTGAAGTGAAATATAGCTTTATAACAAATTTGTTGCATTAAAAATCTAGGGTTATGTCAGTGTTACAAATAAATAAACAAAACATACTGGCGCTGTCATTAAGTACTCTGAATTTGATATTCTGTAACAGGTACCGAATTCACAGCCTTTTTGATTTAATCCACATAAACAGTCATCACTAATCTACATTCTTCAAAAAATCTATAACACTCCATTCCCTGCACATTCAGTTGCCTATCTAAAAGTCTCTTAAATGCCTCTATTGTCTTGACCACCACCCCTGGCAGCATGTTCTAAGGTTCCACCACTCATAGAATTATGCAGCATGGAAACAGGCTCATTTGCCACTGCGACCAAGGTGCCCCATCTAAACGCAGCCTGTTTTAAATTTAATTTAATTAAATTTTCCTCCTCTTCAGCTTAAACCTATCTTCTCTGGCTTTTGATTTCTCTACTCTGTGTAAAAGAACCCAGACTAGTTTGGATTTGTTTAGTTTATTATTTTCATTCACGCAAGTTGTCACAGGTACAGTGCACACTATTCAGTCAAAGAAAAGACTATACATGAATACCATGCACAGATGAAGGGTACAACATTTAGTGCAGGATATAACGCTGAACTCTGATAAAGTCAGATTAGAGATAGTTCAGGATCTCCAATGAGGTAGGTGGGAGGTCAGGATTGCACTCTAGGTGAGGAGAGGACTGTTCAGTTGCCTGGTAACAGCAGGGAAAAAACTGTTTCTGAATATGGAGGTATGCGTTCAAGAGGGAGTGGGTGAGATTGGTCCTTGGTTTTGTTGGTGGCCTTGCTGAGGCAGCGTAAATTGTAGATGGAGCCAATGTAAGGCAGGGTGGTTTGCATGATGGTCTGGGCGATGTCCACAACTCTCTGCAATTTCTTGTAATCTCTGATAGAGCTGTTCCCAGACCATGTTGTGAATCGTACAAATAAAATGCTTTCTACAGCGCATCTGTAGATGTTGGTGAGGGTTTTTGGGGATATGCCAAACCTTCTAAACCTTCTAAGGAAGTAGAGCCTTTGGTCTGCTTTCCAGGTGGCTGATCCAGGTCAAATTGCTGGCGATATTTACTTCTAGGAACTTGAAGCTTTTGACCATTTCTGCTTCTGCACTATCGACGTATACTGGGATATGTGTACTGCCTTGCTTCCTGGGGTCAATCACAATCTCCTTCATCTTGCTGACATTGAGGGAGAGGTGGCGTCTTGGCAGCAAGTTACCAAGTTTTCAATTTCCTTCCTGTAGTCTGTCTCATCATTATTCGATATCTGGCCACTATGGTGGTTTTTGTCTGCGAACTTGTAGATTGAGATGGATTGGCATTTGACTGCACAGACTATAATACATTCAGATTTTCAAAGGGTCACCAGGGGGCACCGCACGATGGCTACCTCGCCAATGGTCTGTCTTCGTCTTTTTTCTTTTCGAAAACCACGCAGGCTGGGGACTTTATCTTGGAGCGGGCGATCCCTTTGCCAAGGGTCGGCCTTTGGTGCTCCAACCTGCAGGAGCTGTAGTCTTGAACTTTGTGAAGCTCGCGTTCCCTGGTTAGGGGCTGACTTCAGGGCCTCCAAGCTGCAGGATATCGACCGCCCCGATGCGTGAGCTTAGACCGCCCTGAGGTGGGAGTTCAATTGTCAGTTGCGGATGGTGCGACACCCCCGACCGGAGGAGGAAAGGAGGGAAGAAGATAAGACTTTATTGCCTTCCATCACAGTTGGGAATGTGGAAGAGTCGTTGTGGTGGATGTTTATGTCAAATTTTTATGTAGTTGTGTGTCTTGTTGCTTTTTTGGTATGGGGACTGTATGGCAAATCAAATTCCTCGTAGGTTGCAAAACATACTTGGTTAATAAATTACGATTATGATTATGAATATGAATATGATAAGTCATGAGATGAGTTCAGAATATATGTTGACATGGGACAGGCAACAGAATTAAAGCAAGCTGATAAAAAGACATAAAACAAAGGACAAATTTTAAGGCTAACAAAGTTTGGTAAAAAGTACTCACTTTGCGTCAAGCACTGCTTCAAAACAAGGACCACTATTGCTCACAATTTACATTAAGATAAAATCCTTGGAAATGGAAGTGCAGAATAACGTCAGTTTGAGAAGCTGGTGTGACTTGGGTGGGTGAGGGATGCAGAGAGAGCAAATGCAGGGGTTACTTGAAGTTAGAGAAATCAATAGTCTGGGTTTTAAGCTGCCCAAGTGAAATATGAGATGCTGTTCCTCCAATTTGCGTCTATATCTCTTGTTCTCCTTTCCCGTGACTTTCAGTCTGAAGAAGGGTCTTGACCCGAAACGTCACCTATTCCTTCTCTCCAAAGTTGCTGCCTTACCCGTTGAGTTTCTCCAGCGTTTTTGTCTACCTTCCTACCACAGTGTCAGTTTTGTTTTGAACAATATTGGAGTGTACTTTAATGGGAAGAATGTAGCAAAATAAAAGACGGCATGAACTAGTGGGATCCGGTGTATTTTGGCAAAGTAATCTCAAAACCATTAACTGTGAGTTGGTGCACATTTATACAAAGGCTACAAGCTCAACGAGTAAAGGGCCTGTCCAGAGGCATTTAGAATTACAAGTATGTAAATCATTAAAGGAAGGAGCAAAATACAAAGTGGTGGAGGAAATCAGTGAGTCAGGTAGCATCTGTCAAGGGAATGGACAGATTATATTTTGGGTCAGAAGAACGATCCCGACCCATAATGTCTTATGTCCATTTTTCGCCATTTTACTTCGGAGTCACGTGAGTGACTACGTGAATAGAAGCCCGTACAGCCGTTGGTGCGTCATGACGTCAGACGCTGGTGCAGTCGGGAACGGTTGGAGCAGCAGCGCTCCTCCGAGCGGTAAGTTTAAACAGGTTACACGAAAAGCTGGAGAATTCAGCGGGTGCAGCAGCATCTAAGGAGCGAAGGAGATGGGCGACGTTTCGGGTCGAGACCCTTCTTCAGACTTCACCCTCCATTCTCCAGCATCTGCAGTTTCGTTAACAACTTTAAACGGAGGTAAGGTTTGTTGAAATACTTTACCACAGGTCATTTTCTGCGACGGTTGGGAGTAGATATGTTGCAGAAAGGGAAGAAGGTGTCGGCGAGGCGCTCCGGGGGCAGAAAGAAGAGTGACCAGGAGAGTGTTGAGGATGGAGGCCCGTCTGGTACACCTGGTCCGGTGCTGGGTACACAGCCAGTGGTTGCGGACCCACTGCCGGGGGGCAGTGGAGGCTTGCACAGTAGGGCGGAAGGCCACTGGCAAGTCTCTGTGGCCCGTAGATGAGTCGGGCCTGGAGGTTATACCCTCCATTGTGAGAGTCCGTTTGCTCACGGCTCTCCCACGTCGAGATTCTATTACAAAAGAATGCTCGACAGGGACCAGCTCAGTGAGGAGGAGTGGTGCCCAAGCCAGGCTGATGGAGAGCTTGTGCTAGCAGCACCTGTTTCAGGGCTGCAGAACTTTCCTGCCTGTGAGGAGGATGTTCCAGCTCCTTGAGGAGGAGTGGTGCCCAAGCCAGGCTGATGGAGAGCTTGTGCTAGCAGCACCTGTTTCAGGGCTGCAGAACTATCCTGCCTGTGAGGAGGATGTTCTATCAGGGCCGTTTGCTGACACTGTTTCTATGCTGGGGGAGAGCAGTAAAGGTGTTCGGTTGGAGGTAATTCCGAACATTGCTGGGAAGTTTGCTGAGTGTAGAGAGGCAGGAAAGGCGATTGATGTAGAATTGGCCGAAGCCATTCAGTATATGCTCTCCCACCAGTTACAGGAGCTAGCTATGGATGAAGTAGCAAAAAACTATAAAGCTCCTGTTAATTGTGATCTCCTGAAGGTACCGGTGGTTAATCACCAAATTTGCATAGATGGGTTTGCCTGCTAGGGCCCAGGAGATGAAGTTTTAAAAAAGTGCTTAAACTGTTGTAAGCAGGTATTACAGCTGTGGTGAAAGTTATTGATACACATGATATGGTTGAAGCACACCAGGATGAACTGGGACTCCTTTGTAATGCATTTTGAAATTAATAATATCGGGAGGGCCGCTATTAGGCCAGTGATAACCCGAATTTGGCGAGTTGTGCAAACCGACCAGTGTACCACCACGAAATCTGTTGTTTGGTGGTAACCTTGCAAAAAGGGTCAAAGACTGTTATGAGGTTGTTATAACCATGGCCCTCATTAAGCCAGCTGGAAGCAAGGCAAAAAAGGTTCTCTACAAGAAGTCGAGGACAACAAGGCCGCAAGGAAAGATGCTGGTAAGTAATATAACATTGACAGACGATGAATTAACTGATGTTCTTGTTCAAATTGGGGAAGGTTAAAATTGTTCTCAAACAATGGCAGCAGTTGACATCAGATTTGTTCATACTTAGTGTATTGAAGGGGTGAAAAATAGTAAGATTAAACGAGAACTTACCAGTTCGAAGTTTGATCGTTATTTTATGAGGAGTTACGATGAGGGATTACGTGCCCTCCACTCCCACCCTCATAAAATAAATGATCAATCTGGTAGTTCTAAGTCTTTTATGAGCCTTACTATGTTACTTCGGCTATTTGGTGTTCTGTGTTTTTCATGCCGCTGCTTTGAAGTATGCCGTTTGCCAGCGTGAGGCGGGTTCTTCACGTAATCCCTCATCGTAACTCCTCATAAAATAACGATCAAACTTCGAACTGGTAAGTTCTCGTTTAATCTTACTATTTTACTTCGGAGTCACGTGAGTGACTACGTGAAGATTTTAAAGCTTTCTGTGTTTTTTATGTCGTAGTATTTAATTAGTACGACAGTCCGGCTAAGTAAATACATACATGAGAAACCAGACTAATATTAGTTCTTTCCATAATTAACTTTTTAATGGTTTAAAGAACATATAATAACCCTCCTTATATCCGAGGGAATGATTACAAGTGATAAAAGATATAAGTGACTACATAATTGGTTATAGTAATCAATAGTATACAAAGCAGGTGATTATATTGATCCCAACACCGCGTGGCCAAAGCTTGTCATAGTGTGAACAGGTTTATTGTAGAACTTTGAAAACGTTTCTTCTTTACTCCACCCTGCGATTTTTAAAATATGCTCGAGTGGTACGTCCCGCCCCTTCGCCGCGGACGTAGCTGCAGCCCTGGTGGAGTGAGATTTGAACACATCAGTGTCTACTTCTGCTAAAAGCAACACCTGTTTCAACCATTTTGAGATAGTTTGAACTGAAGCTTTTGTGTGTGGCTTTTTATGCGTAATCATTAACATTTTTTCATTTCCTCGAAGAGTTTCAGTAACTTTAACATATTGATTCAAATGTTTAACCACACACAAAGTAGGATCAAATAGGATAAACATGAAAGGTTACCTTAGCTCCAGATCTCCCTGGTCTGCTTTGTTTGATCAGATCGTAAACATAGAACACAATGTTATCTGTAGTCACATGCATACAGTCTAAACGCAACATTTGTAAAGTTTGCACTCTTTGAGCTAAAACCAATGACATTAATATTATTAATTTGAATGTTAATCTTTCCAATGACAATCCTTCAATTGGAGTCCACTGTCTAAGTAAGGTAAGTACAATGCTCACATCCCAAATCTCTGTGTATCTAGGTTTGGGTGGATTAATATTAAAGATTCCTTTCATGAATCTAGATATTAGTGGATGTGATCCAATTGATTTCTGGTCAGACATAAGTCCTAAATAAGATGATAAGGCACTGTGTGCAGTGTTAGTGGCACTGTAACTTAAATGTTGCACAAAATGCAATTTAGCAAGGAGCTCCAATACATTTTCCATGCAATATCACAGTATCACAATATCAAACATGCAATATTCACCGTATCATAAGAAATATTTGACTGTGTGCAAAATTCTTCCCATTTCTTAATATGTGTCATATATTGTTTTTGTGTGTTATCTCGCCATGATGCGACTATAACCTCCATAGTTTTGTCCGACAATCCCAGCTCCTGTAGTGGTCTGGTCAAAACCTGCAGATTAATAAATTCATATATGCATATAATGCATAAATTTCTTTGGTTACTGGATTAATCAAGATATCACTACAGTTAGGAATTGACATATATGGTTCTTTAATCATATTCAGCATTAATGGGAACCAAGGTTGTGTTGGCCAATTTGGAACTACCAACAATCCTGTGGCAGAATCTTGTTCTATTTCCTTCAGACATTGCTGAACCAAAGCAAAAGGTGGAAAAGCATAAAAGAACATATTCCCCCAGTTCAATGAAAAAACATCTACTGCTACTGCATCTGGATCGTGTTCCCAAGACACATATTTAGGCAATTGATGATTAAGCCTTGATGCAAACAAATCAATTTCTGGTAAACCAAATTGAGTTACAATATTCTTAAATATTGCTGGATTAAGCATCCATTCTGTGTTATCTTTAAATATCCTTGATCTTTTATCTGCCACCACATTGTCTTTACCTGGAATGTAGTTTGCTGAAATCCATATTTGGCGATCAATACACCATTGCCATATTTCATTGACCAGACAATCACATGATACTGATCTGACTCCCCCATGTGATTAATATATGCAACAGCCGTTTTGTTGTCTAACTGTATTAATACATGTAGACCCTTTTTTGAACAGCAATATGCTTTTAGACTATAGAAAGCAACCAATAACTCTAAATAGTTAATACCATAAGTTTGAAGAAACGTTTCTTCTTGGACTTTCCATCTACCTCCACAACTGGAGGATGAATTCCCCCCCCCCCCCCCCCCCCCCCCCCCCCATCCCCATCCGAGAGCATTAGCATCTATTTATAAACAATTTCAGGCTGTTTAATCAGAATGTTTTTAGCAGCTTGTGGGATATTTTTAACCCACCATGGTAATTCCAACAAAACTTCTTTTGTTAATTGCATAGGCCTATCAAAGTGGCCTGCCCTCTCTTTGAGAGCGCTTATTTTGTCCCTTTGAAGATTTTGATAATGTAATGGACCAAATTCTACTGCAGGAAAAGCTGCTACTAGTTTACCAATAGTTTTCGCTATTTTTCGGATGGAAGGATAAGTTTGTGAATGAGATTATTACAAGTCACCAAAAATCATCAACTTTATCTTTGTTGGTAAAGTATTAACATAGTTTCTGAGTTAATTACAAAGTCCAAATAGTTAATTGATTGTGCTGGCTGCAGCTGGAATTTAATTGGATGAATCAAGAAACCCTAGCTTTAACAAAGCTTTTGTACTGAAACTAATTCTCAGCTGACTCTTGATTGCCACAAATGATTAGAATGTCATCAAGATAAGCCATAACGATGTGTTTTTGTACTCTTAATTGGGCTAAAACTGGTTTCAACAGTTTAGTAAAGAGCCTAGAAGCTGAACTCAATCCATTTGGCAAAGCTTTAAACTGCCATAATTGTCCCAGCCAATTAAATTTTAAGTACCTCCAGAAAATGATGTATTGGTACAGAATAATAGGCGTTTTTTTCAAATCAATCGTAGCCATATAACAACCTGCTGATATTAAATATCTTGCAGTATTAAATGTTTTCCATTTAAAAATTTGTATTCTACCACTTATTTAGATCTGTAAGGTCCAGAATAATTCTGCAATCACCATCTTTTTATGTCTTTTGAAATATCTTAGACACAATTGATGCTCGTATTCATAAGTTTTTTCAATAACCCCTTTTCAGATAATTTGTCAATTTCCACATTAATCTCTGCTTTTCCAATTGCAGTAAACACGAAAGCATAGGCAGGTTTATCTGTACTGGAGGATTAACCCCTTCTTTAAATGTAATAGTGGTTCCTGAAACTGCTTGTAAAAATAAACCGATCAGAAATAATAGTAAGCCAGTCTTTATAAAACTTTTGTAATCTCCCTCCAACTGGAGATTAATCCGCAGTTTCTTTAAAGATAGAACAAGTCTTTAATACCTCTCCATATGAGCGTGGTGGTCTCCTTTTCCCCGAATACGGGTAAGTATTGGGCTGTGCAGTACAATAATATTTCCTTGACATATTTCTGCCTTTATTTCCAAAATCAAATCCCCTTCTGGGCGAAAAATACCTTTTTTGTCCTAAGACGAAGGTTTCATGCAGTTAAAATTTTTAGCTTCTTCATCCAATTTTTAATAATTTAGGCAGATTTACTCCAAACAGATAACCAGGAGCTTGAACACCACTTGCTCGAACCACACAAGCTTGCAAACCTTGGGTGAAATATGGGCCGAATAGCCATTTTCCTCATACAATAATTTTATAGAAAGAATTTGCACAATAGGCCCTCTTTTTTAAACTTATCCATCTCCCCAAAAGCCATAATGGCAGCAGAATAATTTGTGAGGATTTTTGAACCTCACTTCTTGAGCTCTCATATTTGGGGTCATGGATGCCCAAATCAACGGATAAACCGTAGGCACTTTCAATGAGGCACAATTTCCTGTGCGTTTATAATTCTGATGTTTCAATCATCACAGAATCATGAAGTTGGTGAGATACCATATATTAATGTTGGCAGCTAGGTTTTCTTCCATAGCCTCACCACTTCCTTCATATATAGCAAATTATTTTGCTATCTCAGGCACATTTGGCCTTTCTTTTATTTTGTGGTGTGTTTTCAAATGTAAATCACCATCAGCAGGGTCTGCCTTCTGCAGCCCTAAATCAATTGGGATTTCATCCCATGAGACTTCCTTCGGCCCAAATCCTGGGTCCGGAGTCCCAACTCCCAATTAGGCCCACAGCCATATCAGAATAATTAAACCCCTCAGGGCTTTTTTGGGAACCTTCTGGGTACTGTGACCCTAGTCTCATAATTTTTTGGAGAACTTTCTCCATATGCTCCATTATTAGTTCCATATAGTTTAATTATCTGGAGGACTTTCAGTATCAGAGTCATCAGAACCACGGGCCTCTCAGATTTCTTTTACATTTTTAGGAGCATTTCTCTCCGTGGTTATAACTTCTGGAGAATCTAGAACTCACTAACGGGTATATCAGCGGCCACCGGTATCGGAACCGGATCCGCACTAACTTTTTCCCGTATTTTTATTTTCACCCCGGGAAGCTCTCTTTACCCGCGAATTTTCTTTGCCGATTTCTCCATTTCTTTCATTTAATCTGTGCTAAACAGCACTTTAACGTGACTGACTTTTTATTTTACTTTATTTTTACTGCTGGACCCACCCAGCGTACGTTAAAAAACATCCCGACTTTGCTGCACTTACCTGCGGGGCCGTTCCGACCGCTGCGAGGAGCTGCTCCTTACTGCAGCTCCTCCTTCCGCCGTCAGCGTCGACGTAATGACGTTTGCCAGCGTGAGGCGGGTTCTTCACGTAGTCACTCACGTGACTCCGAAGTAAAATTGGATTTTACTATGACAGTCTACCTAATCAACATTTTCCTAGTCGTAAACTTATTTTTCAGATTAGGAAAATGTGCTTATTCAAGCAGAGATTCAGTCGTTACATAAGAAGGGGTAATTGAGCCTTCTGTCTATCAAAGTCAACAATTTTTGTCAAGTATATTTCCCAGATCTAAAAAGACTGGGGGATGTAGAATTATTCTGGATTTATCGCATTTGAACAAATTTGTTTGTTATAGGCATTTCAAAATGGAGAACTTTACCACGGGCAAACATCTAGTGTCCAAAGGGTATTATATGGCAACCATTGATTTAAAGAATGCGTATTACGCAGTGTCTATTCATGGTGATGATAGAAGATATTTGAAATTTATTTGGATGACTGAGCTGTGGCAATTCAGGACATTGCCGAATGGATTAACTTCAGCTCCTAGATTATTTACTAAATTGGTAAAACCTGTGTTAGCATTACTTAGAGCTCAGGGGCATGTGGTAATGGCCTATTTAGATGATATTCTGATTGTTGGAAAGACTCATGCTGAAACTCAATCATCAGTTTCAGTTGTTAAAATCACTTTTGAACAAATGGGATTTGTTATTCACCCAGATAAATCTAAATTATCACCAGTCCAAATTATTGATTATCTGGGATTTACCATTAATTCCAATCACATGTTTACCATTAATTCCAATCACATGTACATGTTTCAAAAAATTTAAGGAAGGTTTTGGTGGAATCACCGTCACTGATATTACAGACTGATGTAAGTGCACTGGGTTGGGGTGCAACAGATATGTCTTCTAGTTGTGGAGGCAGATGGAATGTGGATGAGACATCGCTTCCTCAATTAAGAGGGATTAATTATTTAGAGTTGTTGGGCACCTGGTATGGGCTCAAAGCTTATTGTTCTACAAGGAGGGATCTGCATGTGCAGGTCAGATTGACAACACCACAGCAGTGGCATATGTAAACCACATGGGTGGAGTTAAGTCACAGTCTTGTGATAGACTGGCTAACCAGATTTGGAGCTGGTGTATTGACCAAAATATCTGGCTTTCAGCACTTTATTTGCCAGGAAGAGGTCACGTCAGTTTAATGACAACATTGAATGGATGTTAAATCAGGATGTATTTAACCAAATGATTGATCAGTATGCATTGCCAGATATTGACTTGTTTGCATCTCGATTAAATCATCAGTTACCTAGATATGTTTCATGGTAACCAGATCCTGGGGCAGTAGCAGTGGATGCATTTTCGCTGCATTGGGGGAGGAATGTTTGTGTATGTATTTCCTTCATTCTGTCTCATCAGCAGATGTTTGCAAAAGATCAAGGAGGACTCCGCTTCAGGGGTATTGGTAGTGCCAGATTGGCCTACACGAGCATGGTTTCCTGTTGTATTTCAAATGGCTAGGGAGCCTTACATGCTTATGCCCAAGAATAAAAATCTACTGGTAAATCCAGTCACTGGGGATCAACATCCTTTATAGGATCGTATTGATCTGTTAATTTGCAGATTTTAAGGAGGCCATACTTGGGGAGAGGACTGTCTCATCGGACGGTGGATGTTCTCACGTCGGCCTGCAGGGACAGTACACAGCAGCAATATATCACCTATATAAGGAAGTGGGAGCAATTCTGCCTACAGCAGGATAATGTATATCACACGGCAGAGATCACGGATGTATTGGAGTTTGTCAACTCTTTATTTTGACCAAAAAATTAAGTTACAGTGCAATTAATTCAGCCAGAAGTGCTCTGTCTTCTTATTTACCTATGAATGCAGAATTGCATACAGTAGGGACACATCCGTTAGTTCACGATTCATGAAGGGAGTTTTCAATTCTAATCCTCCTAAACCCAGGTATGCCGGTATTTGGAATGTGAGTGAGGTTCTTATGCTTCTTCGCCAGTGGGCTCCGGTTACAAGCCTATCTATAGCCAAATTAACTATGAAGGTGGTCATGCTGCTGGTGTTGGTTTCAGCCCAACGTGTACAAACATTGCAAAAGCTACGGCTAGATAGAATGCATGTGTCGGCTGATGCCATTATATTTTATGTCTATGATTTGCTTAAACATAATAAAAGAGGCATGACAGGATGTAAGATTGTGTTTTCAGCATACCCCGCAGATGATCGCTTCTGTATAGTCTCATATTTATCTCGTTACATTGAGATTACTAAACCTCTGAGAGGAACAGAGTTGGCTTTGTTTATTAGTCACAAAAAACCACACAGTAAGGTGTCGGTGCAAACGATTTCAAGGTCCTCGCGGCCGCAGGATGGTCCAGTGAGCTAACTTTTCAGAGGTTTTGTCACAAGCCGATTTCAAGGCTCGGGGTGTTTGCTGATTCTGGTGTCAGTACTGTTACATTTTTCCCCTGAGTTAGAGAGGTTTGTTATGATTTGTTTGTAAATAAACTGTTATTTCATTTAACAAATGTATTACTGATGCATGATTGATTGTTAACGACTTTTGAGTCAATCCAGGCAGTGTGAACGTCGGATTTGAGTCTGCGGCGTGAATTCACAGTGCTTTGAAGTCTTCACGTAGTCACTCACGTGACTCCGAAGTAAAATAGTAAGATTAAACGAGAACTTACCAGTTTGAAGTTTGATCTTTATTTTATGAGGAGTCGAGTTGAGGGACTACGTGCCCTCTGCTCCCACCCTCATAGATCTCATCTGGTAGTTCTAGTTTTATCATCTTACCGTTATACTTCGGTCATTGTTAGCTGTGAATCCATTCCGCTGCTTTGAAGATTGACGCACCAACGGCTGTACGGGCTTCTATTCACGTAGTCCCTCAACTCGACTCCTCATAAAATAAAGATCAAACTTCAAACTGGTAAGTTCTCGTTTAATCTTACTATTAATGCTGCCTGGTCCACTGAGTTCCTCTAGCACTTTGTTATTTGCTCAAGATTCCAGCAACTGCAGTTTCCCCGTGTCTCCATTAACATTTAGAGACACAGGTGAATAAGGCCAGCAGAGCTAATCAAATACCAGACCAGATATGAAAAGCACAGTGGTGAAATTAAGCTTTCATGGCACTTTGATTAAACCAGATCAAAGTACTATGCAAATTCAGAAAGGTTGTAGAGGCACTGGAAAAGATGAGAAACGATTTACAGGAATGATGCATAAGGACATAAGTGATAGGGACAGAATTAGGCCATTTGGCCCATCCAGTCTACTCTGCCATTCAATCATGGCTGATCTATCTCTCCCTCCTAACCCTATTCTCCTATCTTCTCCCCATAACCCTTGACACCCATACTAATCAATATTACAAATGAAAGGTGTTGGCAACATGATCGAGGTGTACTGATCATGAAAGGGCTTGATAGAGTAAAAATAAATAAATAATTTTCGTCCTTGGAAAGGTTCACAACAAGATTTTGAACTATTTACTCATTTTTCATGATGTGAGTGAGCATTGCTAGCAAGGTGGGCAACTATTTCTTTATTCCCATTCCTTTTGAGAAGGTGGTTATCAGCGGTTATCAATATGCAGTCCTTCTTGCAGAACATATTCCCACAATGCTGAATTTAGACCGATTGAAGATGACGAAATGATAATGTATTCCAAAGACAGGACAATGTACAACTTGGAGGGAAAACTGTGAGTCACGGTATTCCCATGCGTTTGATGCTCTTGTCCTCTTTGATTAGAGAGGCAGAGTGTTAATACAATTGGGAATTCAGAATAAACTTCAAACTAGATTCAGAGTGTGCAACACTGTGCCATGTGGAATAATTCAGGCAAATAACACAAACGCACTTACTGAAAATGCAAAGAAGAAGATGAGGAAGAAATGATTCAAAGGAAGGATTGATGCAATAAGATGAAGCAGTGTGTGGAGCATGATTATTGTTAGTTGGGGGTGCCATGCCTTGTTTGAGTATAACATTAAATCAGTGCCTACACTTTAAAAGTGGTCATAAGCTTTAAGGTTCCTGAGGATGTAGTACTATCTGCATGTAAGTGTAATCTTATCCCTGCAAACTACTGGAAAAATGAATTACTGAAAAACTTGTGGATGTTTAAAAAGCTACTGTGAAACCGAGATAAGAAAATGCTTTTTACCAACAAACCCCGAATGTTAGTTGGCCTTTGGCTTTTCCTTTCCCACCTGCACATTATGTTGACCTTTTAGTTTTTACTCATGTCACCCCGATCGAAACTCTAGTATTCAATCTCTGTCAACTCCCTGTCAGGTATAATAACACCAATTCAGTATGAATGGATAACTTCAAACCAAAAGCACTAAACTTAGTACTGCTTGAATGTGCTGTCAAAGACTTATTGTTGAATTAGCAAGAATAAATGGATTCTTGTAGACCACACAGTTCTTGGTCAGGTGAAAAGTCCAAAAAGGTAAGCATTAGTGCAAAAATGCAGGCTCATTTCATTTTAATAGTGAGATTAAATGAGAACTTACCTGTTCGAAGTTTGATCTTTATTTTATGAGGGATTACGTGAAGAAGACCCCGCCAGGCGCATGCGCGTCATACTTCAAAGCAGCAGCGTGAAAAACACAGAAACCAATAGCCGAAGTAAGATAGTAAGCCTTACAAAAGACTAGAACTACCAGATGATCGTTTAGATTATGAGGGTCGGGAGCGGAGGGCACGCAATCCCTCATCGTAACTCCTCATAAAATAAAGATCAAACTTCGAACAGGTAAGTTCTCGTTTAATCTCACTATTTTACTTCGGAGTCATGTGAGTGACTACGTGAAGATTTTGAAGCTCTGTGTTTTTCATGCCGTAGATTCATTCCATACGACACACTGCTTCAGTTGACACAGTAGTGAGTAAATATTATTGAACATTGCTTGAATTATTCAATAACTATTTTAATAATAATAACAATGAAAGTAATAAACCCCTCTATCCCAGGGGAAAATTACAACAATGATATGAAACAATGATATGAAACAAAGCAAACAATTTGAACAGAACACAACATAGCATGTGCAACCTTGGCACTGTGACAACAGGTTTATCACAAAATCTAGAAAGTTACTTCTTTAGACCATCCTGCGGCCTCTAGAATTTGGTCGAGCGGCATGTCCTGCGCCTTCGCCACGGACATTGATGCCGCCCTTGTGGAGTTGAGATTTAACACATGAGTGTGAACTCCAACTAAATATAGAACCTGTTTTAACCATCTAGAATAGTTTTTCTACTGTCACTTTTTAAAATTTTTTTATTTTTTTATTTTGTGGGTAATGCGCATTGGTGTCTCACAATCTCGGAGACTCTTAGTTACTTTAATATATTGTCAGATGCTTACCACACACAATGTTTGGTCGACATGGTATGCTTTAAAGATTACCTTTGTTCCAGCCTTCCCTGGCTCGCTTTGCTTGCTTAGATCATAGACATAAAATGTAATTTCATTTACAGACAACTGCATACAATCTAAGCGCAACATTTATAATGCTTGTACTCATTGTGCTGATGCTAATGACATGAGCATAACCACTTTAAATATTGTTCTGAAAAGACAGTAACGTAACCATATAACCATATAACCATATAACAATTACAGCACGGAAACAGGCCCTCTCGCCTTCCAGTCCGTGCCGACCATTTGTATTCCCCTAGTCCCATCTACCTGCACTCAGACCATACCCCTCCATTCCCTTCACGTCCATATACCTATCCACTTTACTTTTAAATGTTAAAATCGATCCTGCCTCCACCACTTCTGCTGGAAGCTCATTCCACACAGCCACCACCCTCTGAGTAAAGAAGTTCCCCCTCATGTTACCCCTAAACTTCTGTCCCTTAATTCTCATGTCATGCCCTCTTGTTTGAATCATCCCTACCCTCAATGGGAAAAACGTATCCACGTCAATTCTGTCTATTCCTTTCATCATTTTAAAGACCTCAATCAAGTCCCCTCTTAACCTTCTGCGCTCCAAAGAATAAAGACCTAACTTGTTCAACCTTTCTCTGTAACATAGTTGCTGGAACCCTGGCAACATTCTAGTAAATCTCCTCTGTACTCTCTCTATTTTGTTGACATCTTTCCTATAATTAGGCAACCAAAATTGTACACCATACTCCAGAATTGGTCTTACCAATGCCTTGTACAATTTTAACATTACTTCCCTTGGTGAATACCGAAGAAAATAAATTGTTCAATATCTCCACCATCTCTTTTGGCTCTGCAGATAGCTGTCCATTCTGGTTCTAATGGTCCAATTTTATCCCTCGTTATCCTTTTGCTATTAATATAGCTGTAGAAACCCTTTGGGTTTACTTTCACCTTTCTTGCCAAAGCAACCTCATATCTTCTTTTAGCCTTCCTCATTTCTTTCTTAAGATTCTTTTTACATTCTTTATACTCCTCTAGCACCTCATTTACTCCATGCCTCCTATAATTATTGTAGATATCTCTCTTTTTTCGAAGCAAGTGTCCAATTTCCCTTGAAAACCATGGCTCTTTCCAATTTTTACTATTTCCTTTCAACCTAACAGGGACATAAAGATTCTGTACTCTTACAATTTCCCTTTTAAATGTCCTCCATTTCTCTTCTACATCCTTCCCATGAAACAAAGTGTCCCAATTCACTCCTTTAAAATCCTTACGCATTCCCTCAAAGTTAGCCTTTCTCCAATCAAAAATCTCCACCCTAGGTCCAGTTCTGACTCTCTCCATAATTATATTGAAACTAATGGTATTGTGATCACTGGTCCTGAAGTGCTCACCAACACATACCTCCGTCACCTGACCCGCCCCATTTCCTAACAGGAGGTCCAGCACTGCCCCTTCTCTGGTCGATACCTCTATGTACTGCTGCAAAAAAACTATCCTGCACACATTTTACAAACTCCAAACCATCCAGCCCATTTACAGAATGTGTTTCCCAGTCTATTTTTGGAAAATTGAAATCTCCCACAATCACTACCTTGTGCTTACTACTAATATCTGCTATCTCCTTACATATTTGCTCTTCCAATTTTCGCTCCCCATTTGGCAGTCTATAATACACCCCTAAAAGTGTTGCTACACCGTTCCCACTTCTCAGTTCCACCCAAATAGCCTCCCTAGACGAGCCCTCAAATCTATCCTGCCAAAGCACTGCTGTAATATCTTCTCTGACAAGCAATGCAACACCTCCCCCTCTGGTCCCTCCAATTCTATCACACCTGAAGCAACAAAATCCTGGAATATTTAGTTTCCAATCACAGCCCTCCTGCAACCATGTTTCACTGATTGCCACAACATCATATTTCCAGGTGTCAATCCAGGCTCTAAGCTCATCCACCTTACTTACAATGCTCCTAGCATTAAAATATACACATTTTAGAAACCCACCGTCCCTTATTCTCTGTCTATTATCTTTTTCATCTTTCTCGCCTACATTTTGGGTCCGAGTGCTTCCCTTCTCTGCCTCTTGCCCCACACCCTGACCCCTAACCCCCTCTACCCGAGTCCCTCCCCCCAGCCTTTCTAGTTGAAAGTCTCCCCAGTAGCCTTTGCAAATCTTCCTGCCAGGATATTGGTCCCCCTCGGGTTCAAGTGCAACCCGTCCTTTGTGTACAGATGATGCCTTCCCCAAAAGATGTCCCAGTGATCAAGAAACTTGAATCCCTGCCCACTGCACCAGTCCCTCAGCCACGCATTTATCCTCCACCTCATTTCATTCCTACTCTCACTGTTACGCGGCACAGGCAGTAATCCTGAAATCGTTACCCTTTTGGTCCTTCTCCTTAACTTTCCCCCCCAACTCCATAAATTCCCCCTTCAGGACCTCGTCACCTTTTCTGCCTATGTCATTTCTGCCTATGTGTACCACAACATCAGGCTCCTCTCCCTCCCTTATCAGAATCCTTTTGACATGTTCTGACACACGCGAGAACCTGGCACCAGGGAGGCAAACTACCATCCGGGTCTCCCGACTGCGTCCACAGAATCGCCTATCCGACCCCCTAACTATAGAGTCCCCTATTACAATTGCCCTCCTCTTTTTGTAACCCTTCTGAGCATCAGGGCCGGTCTCTGTGCTGGAGGCACGGCCGCTGTTGCTGCCCCCAGCTAGGCTGTCCCCTCCAATCGTACTCAAACCCGAGTACCTATTTTCCAGGTGTACGGTCACAGGGGTACTCTCTAGCTCCTGCCTCTGCCCCTTGCCCTTCCTAACTGTGACCCACTTGTCTGCCTCCTGTGGTCTGGGAGTGACTACCTCCCTGTAGTTCTTCTCTATTACCTCCTCACTCTCCCTGACCAGACGGAGGTCATCGAGCTGCTGCTCCAGGTTCCTAACACAGTCCTTTAGGAGCCCCATCTCAACACACCTGGCGCAGATGTGGGTGTCTGGAGGGCTATCAGATTCCCTGACCTCCCACATCTGACATCCAGAACAGTACACTGCCCTTGCCTTCATACTGCCCCCCTTACACAGGATACAATATCAACACAATACAAAGTACACAACAAACTGCTGGAATCTGACTGCCAATCAGCTGCTTACCCTAGTCCACTTCCCACCAATCAGCGGCTTCCTCAAAACCAAACTCTAGCACTTTGTTATTTGCTCAAGATTCCAGCAACTGCAGTTTCCCCGTGTCTCCATTAACATTTAGAGACACAGGTGAATAAGGCCAGCAGAGCTAATCAAATACCAGACCAGATATGAAAAGCACAGTGGTGAAATTAAGCTTTCATGGCACTTTGATTAAACCAGATCAAAGTACTATGCAAATTCAGAAAGGTTGTAGAGGCACTGGAAAAGATGAGAAACGATTTACAGGAATGATGCATAAGGACATAAGTGATAGGGACAGAATTAGGCCATTTGGCCCATCCAGTCTACTCTGCCATTCAATCATGGCTGATCTATCTCTCCCTCCTAACCCTATTCTCCTATCTTCTCCCCATAACCCTTGACACCCATACTAATCAATATTACAAATGAAAGGTGTTGGCAACATGATCGAGGTGTACTGATCATGAAAGGGCTTGATAGAGTAAAAATAAATAAATAATTTTCGTCCTTGGAAAGGTTCACAACAAGATTTTGAACTATTTACTCATTTTTCATGATGTGAGTGAGCATTGCTAGCAAGGTGGGCAACTATTTCTTTATTCCCATTCCTTTTGAGAAGGTGGTTATCAGCGGTTATCAATATGCAGTCCTTCTTGCAGAACATATTCCCACAATGCTGAATTTAGACCGATTGAAGATGACGAAATGATAATGTATTCCAAAGACAGGACAATGTACAACTTGGAGGGAAAACTGTGAGTCACGGTATTCCCATGCGTTTGATGCTCTTGTCCTCTTTGATTAGAGAGGCAGAGTGTTAATACAATTGGGAATTCAGAATAAACTTCAAACTAGATTCAGAGTGTGCAACACTGTGCCATGTGGAATAATTCAGGCAAATAACACAAACGCACTTACTGAAAATGCAAAGAAGAAGATGAGGAAGAAATGATTCAAAGGAAGGATTGATGCAATAAGATGAAGCAGTGTGTGGAGCATGATTATTGTTAGTTGGGGGTGCCATGCCTTGTTTGAGTATAACATTAAATCAGTGCCTACACTTTAAAAGTGGTCATAAGCTTTAAGGTTCCTGAGGATGTAGTACTATCTGCATGTAAGTGTAATCTTATCCCTGCAAACTACTGGAAAAATGAATTACTGAAAAACTTGTGGATGTTTAAAAAGCTACTGTGAAACCGAGATAAGAAAATGCTTTTTACCAACAAACCCCGAATGTTAGTTGGCCTTTGGCTTTTCCTTTCCCACCTGCACATTATGTTGACCTTTTAGTTTTTACTCATGTCACCCCGATCGAAACTCTAGTATTCAATCTCTGTCAACTCCCTGTCAGGTATAATAACACCAATTCAGTATGAATGGATAACTTCAAACCAAAAGCACTAAACTTAGTACTGCTTGAATGTGCTGTCAAAGACTTATTGTTGAATTAGCAAGAATAAATGGATTCTTGTAGACCACACAGTTCTTGGTCAGGTGAAAAGTCCAAAAAGGTAAGCATTAGTGCAAAAATGCAGGCTCATTTCATTTTAATAGTGAGATTAAATGAGAACTTACCTGTTCGAAGTTTGATCTTTATTTTATGAGGGATTACGTGAAGAAGACCCCGCCAGGCGCATGCGCGTCATACTTCAAAGCAGCAGCGTGAAAAACACAGAAACCAATAGCCGAAGTAAGATAGTAAGCCTTACAAAAGACTAGAACTACCAGATGATCGTTTAGATTATGAGGGTCGGGAGCGGAGGGCACGCAATCCCTCATCGTAACTCCTCATAAAATAAAGATCAAACTTCGAACAGGTAAGTTCTCGTTTAATCTCACTATTTTACTTCGGAGTCATGTGAGTGACTACGTGAAGATTTTGAAGCTCTGTGTTTTTCATGCCGTAGATTCATTCCATACGACACACTGCTTCAGTTGACACAGTAGTGAGTAAATATTATTGAACATTGCTTGAATTATTCAATAACTATTTTAATAATAATAACAATGAAAGTAATAACCCCTCTATCCCAGGGGAAAATTACAACAATGATATGAAACAATGATATGAAACAAAGCAAACAATTTGAACAGAACACAACATAGCATGTGCAACCTTGGCACTGTGACAACAGGTTTATCACAAAATCTAGAAAGTTACTTCTTTAGACCATCCTGCGGCCTCTAGAATTTGGTCGAGCGGCATGTCCTGCGCCTTCGCCACGGACATTGATGCCGCCCTTGTGGAGTTGAGATTTAACACATGAGTGTGAACTCCAACTAAATATAGAACCTGTTTTAACCATCTAGAATAGTTTCTACTGTCACTTTTTAAAATTTTTTTATTTTTTTATTTTGTGGGTAATGCGCATTGGTGTCTCACAATCTCGGAGACTCTTAGTTACTTTAATATATTGTCAGATGCTTACCACACACAATGTTTGGTCGACATGGTATGCTTTAAAGATTACCTTTGTTCCAGCCTTCCCTGGCTCGCTTTGCTTGCTTAGATCATAGACATAAAATGTAATTTCATTTACAGACAACTGCATACAATCTAAGCGCAACATTTATAATGCTTGTACTCATTGTGCTGATGCTAATGACATGAGCATAACCACTTTAAATATTGTTCTGAAAAGACAGTAACGTAACCATATAACCATATAACCATATAACAATTACAGCACGGAAACAGGCCCTCTCGGCCTTCCAGTCCGTGCCGACCATTTGTATTCCCCTAGTCCCATCTACCTGCACTCAGACCATACCCCTCCATTCCCTTCACGTCCATATACCTATCCACTTTACTTTTAAATGTTAAAATCGATCCTGCCTCCACCACTTCTGCTGGAAGCTCATTCCACACAGCCACCACCCTCTGAGTAAAGAAGTTCCCCCTCATGTTACCCCTAAACTTCTGTCCCTTAATTCTCATGTCATGCCCTCTTGTTTGAATCATCCCTACCCTCAATGGGAAAAACGTATCCACGTCAATTCTGTCTATTCCTTTCATCATTTTAAAGACCTCAATCAAGTCCCCTCTTAACCTTCTGCGCTCCAAAGAATAAAGACCTAACTTGTTCAACCTTTCTCTGTAACATAGTTGCTGGAACCCTGGCAACATTCTAGTAAATCTCCTCTGTACTCTCTCTATTTTGTTGACATCTTTCCTATAATTAGGCAACCAAAATTGTACACCATACTCCAGAATTGGTCTTACCAATGCCTTGTACAATTTTAACATTACTTCCCTTGGTGAATACCGAAGAAAATAAATTGTTCAATATCTCCACCATCTCTTTTGGCTCTGCAGATAGCTGTCCATTCTGGTTCTAATGGTCCAATTTTATCCCTCGTTATCCTTTTGCTATTAATATAGCTGTAGAAACCCTTTGGGTTTACTTTCACCTTTCTTGCCAAAGCAACCTCATATCTTCTTTTAGCCTTCCTCATTTCTTTCTTAAGATTCTTTTTACATTCTTTATACTCCTCTAGCACCTCATTTACTCCATGCCTCCTATAATTATTGTAGATATCTCTCTTTTTTCGAAGCAAGTGTCCAATTTCCCTTGAAAACCATGGCTCTTTCCAATTTTTACTATTTCCTTTCAACCTAACAGGGACATAAAGATTCTGTACTCTTACAATTTCCCTTTTAAATGTCCTCCATTTCTCTTCTACATCCTTCCCATGAAACAAAGTGTCCCAATTCACTCCTTTAAAATCCTTACGCATTCCCTCAAAGTTAGCCTTTCTCCAATCAAAAATCTCCACCCTAGGTCCAGTTCTGACTCTCTCCATAATTATATTGAAACTAATGGTATTGTGATCACTGGTCCTGAAGTGCTCACCAACACATACCTCCGTCACCTGACCCGCCCCATTTCCTAACAGGAGGTCCAGCACTGCCCCTTCTCTGGTCGATACCTCTATGTACTGCTGCAAAAAAAACTATCCTGCACACATTTTACAAACTCCAAACCATCCAGCCCATTTACAGAATGTGTTTCCCAGTCTATTTTTGGAAAATTGAAATCTCCCACAATCACTACCTTGTGCTTACTACTAATATCTGCTATCTCCTTACATATTTGCTCTTCCAATTTTCGCTCCCCATTTGGCGGTCTATAATACACCCTAAAAGTGTTGCTACACCGTTCCCACTTCTCAGTTCCACCCAAATAGCCTCCCTAGACGAGCCCTCAAATCTATCCTGCCAAAGCACTGCTGTAATATCTTCTCTGACAAGCAATGCAACACCTCCCCCTCTGGTCCCTCCAATTCTATCACACCTGAAGCAACAAAATCCTGGAATATTTAGTTTCCAATCACAGCCCTCCTGCAACCATGTTTCACTGATTGCCACAACATCATATTTCCAGGTGTCAATCCAGGCTCTAAGCTCATCCACCTTACTTACAATGCTCCTAGCATTAAAATATACACATTTTTAGAAACCCACCGTCCCTTATTCTCTGTCTATTATCTTTTTCATCTTTCTCGCCTACATTTTGGGTCCGAGTGCTTCCCTTCTCTGCCTCTTGCCCCACACCCTGACCCTAACCCCCTCTACCCGAGTCCCTCCCCCCCAGCCTTTCTAGTTGAAAGTCTCCCCAGTAGCCTTTGCAAATCTTCCTGCCAGGATATTGGTCCCCCTCGGGTTCAAGTGCAACCCGTCCTTTGTGTACAGATGATGCCTTCCCCAAAAGATGTCCCAGTGATCAAGAAACTTGAATCCCTGCCCACTGCACCAGTCCCTCAGCCACGCATTTATCCTCCACCTCATTTCATTCCTACTCTCACTGTTACGCGGCACAGGCAGTAATCCTGAAATCGTTACCCTTTTGGTCCTTCTCCTTAACTTTCCCCCCCCCAACTCCATAAATTCCCCCTTCAGGACCTCGTCACCTTTTCTGCCTATGTCATTTCTGCCTATGTGTACCACAACATCAGGCTCCTCTCCCTCCCTTATCAGAATCCTTTTGACATGTTCTGACACACGCGAGAACCTGGCACCAGGGAGGCAAACTACCATCCGGGTCTCCCGACTGCGTCCACAGAATCGCCTATCCGACCCCCCTAACTATAGAGTCCCCTATTACAATTGCCCTCCTCTTTTTGTAACCCTTCTGAGCATCAGGGCCGGTCTCTGTGCTGGAGGCACGGCCGCTGTTGCTGCCCCCAGCTAGGCTGTCCCCTCCAATCGTACTCAAACCCGAGTACCTATTTTCCAGGTGTACGGTCACAGGGGTACTCTCTAGCTCCTGCCTCTGCCCCTTGCCCTTCCTAACTGTGACCCACTTGTCTGCCTCCTGTGGTCTGGGAGTGACTACCTCCCTGTAGTTCTTCTCTATTACCTCCTCACTCTCCCTGACCAGACGGAGGTCATCGAGCTGCTGCTCCAGGTTCCTAACACAGTCCTTTAGGAGCCCCATCTCAACACACCTGGCGCAGATGTGGGTGTCTGGAGGGCTATCAGATTCCCTGACCTCCCACATCTGACATCCAGAACAGTACACTGCCCTTGCCTTCATACTGCCCCCCTTACACAGGATACAATATCAACACAATACAAAGTACACAACAAACTGCTGGAATCTGACTGCCAATCAGCTGCTTACCCTAGTCCACTTCCCACCAATCAGCGGCTTCCTCAAAAAAAACCAAATGGAATGTTATGGATTTAGGTAAAAACAAGCCCCGCGCTTGATTTTAAACCTTACCGGTCAGGTGTCGCTCCTCTCCCTCCTCCTCTTCCAACGGCTCCTGTGAGCCTCTGAAAAAACAAGCCCCACGCTTGATTTTTAATCTTACCGGTCGGGTGTCACTCCTCCCCCTCCTCCTCTTCCAACGGCTCCTGTGGGCCTCTGAAAAAACAAGCCCCGCGCTTGATTTTAAACCTTACCGGTCGGGTGTCACTCCTCCCCCTCCTCCTCTTCCAACGGCTCCTGTGGGCCCCTCACCTGACGTAATTGGAGCCAGGTGCCGAGGCAATATGAGAATTATACTGACATCCCAGATTTCTGTATATCTGGGTTTGGTAGGATTTTATTAAAATTCCTCTCATAAATTGGGATATTAACGGATGAACCCGATCGATTGTCATTCTGAATTTGTCCTAAATAGGAGGACAAAGTACTCCGAGCACTATTAATGGCACTATATCTCAGATGCAACATAGTAAGGAACTCCAATACATCCGATATGTTTGCAGTATGATAAAATATATAAAAGATTTCCCATTTCCTTATATGAGACATATATTGTTTCTTAGTGCTATCTCTCCAAGCTGCAGTTATAACATCCATTGTTCTATCCGACAGTCCATCAGAATCGGCAGATTAACAATTAATACGATTATGTAATGGATGACTTCTCCTGTACTGGATGTACCAACAATTACTGCAGCTGGGGATTGTCATGAATGGCTGAGTCATCAGCCATTCATGACAATGATTGTACCCATACCGACTGACAATCTTTTTGAACTTCTGGATTTACCATCCATTCTGTATTGTTATTGAACTTCCGTGATCTGTAGTCTGCCACCATATTGTCTCTCCCACAGCTGTGGTATTGTCTACCTGTAATTGAACATGTAAGTCATTCATTGTAGAACAATAATCTATCAATGCATAAAACGCCCAATAACTCCAAATAATTTATAGCATGTGTTAGGAGAATTAATCATCTTGGATAGTCCATCACCACCTCAACTGGTGGCGCTGTCCTTACCTCCCCATCCGAGAGCACTCCCATCAGTTTGTAATACCAGTGAAGGTTGCTGACCAAAATATATTCTAGTAGCTTGTGCAACATTGAGAATCCACCATTGCAATTCAGCTAAAGCTTTAGTTGGTAACTGCATGGATCTATCAATGACCTGCATGCTTATTATTATTATTTATATACATAATATAATAATAAGCATGCAAAGTCTGGCTCTCAGCAGACTTTGATAATGCAGAGGTCCAAACTCAACAGCAGGAATGCTGCTACCATTTACCAATACCTGTAGCTACTTCTTGGATGAAGGGATAAGGTCTCTCAGTGAGACAAGTACAGACATTTGTAATATTCCCAACCTATCTGTTAACAAGTTACTGAAATATCATTACTGAATTAATGACAAACCCCATATAATCAATTGTTTGGGATGGCTGTAACTTAAATGTTGTTGGATGGGCAGAACCCTAGCCTTTCAATAGGCTTATTATTGCTGAACCAGTTCTTCAGCTGTCTCCTGAGTGGCATTTACAATTAACATATCCTCTAGATAAGCCATTACAATGTGTTACTGAGCCCTCAGTAACACCAGTGCTGGTTTCAATAATTATGTGAACAGCCTGAGTGCTGAAGTTAACCCATTAAGTAATTCTTTAAATTGCCCCAGAACCAACCTTTGTATTTACCTGCTTGTTCTCTCAGAGCAGGGGTAACAGTTTAGTATTGCACATATCATACAAATCAACTAAGGAACTGCATCTGGTAATACAGACACAGAGCAGACCTTGTATGCTTACCTATCGTTGTGGCCTCAGCCCAAACGACTTTAGAGCAGCTGAAGGGAATTACCTACGGAATAACGGCCACCGGTATCGGAACCGGCACCGCACTTATCTATTTTGACGATCGCTGCGATGAGACCGCAATACTGCGTGGTCTATGCTTGCTCCTCCCGCTGAACAGGCTCCTGCTGACTCACAAGCCAGCCTTACGGAGCTTAAATCTCGCTGGAAGTTTAAAAATCTTACCTGCGAGGTTTCTTACTTACCCACTGGTGGAGCTGCGCTCTCCAGCTCTGCTCAGTGCGACATGCGTCGACATAATGACGAGCATGTGTCTGGCGGGGTCTTCTTCACGTAGTCACTCACGTGACTCGGAAGTAAAATGGTGGATTTAGTGTTTGTGTAATGGTGAATGACTCCAGTATTGGGTTAAACATGACTTGTTAGTCTCTTGTAAACGAATCTCGGTGCACAAAGCTGCAGGTTTTCAATAGATAGAACAGGCTTTAAATGGTGTAAAATTACAGATGTTATGATGTACTGTTATAAAAGTATAAAAGTCAGCAGGAGCCATTTCACATCCTACAAACAGGTGTGAATTTGGCATTGTGTTTTAAACCTCACCATTAAATTAAATGTATTTAAATATATTTCATTATTTCATACCTGCACTAATCATCAACCTTCCATCTCACTGATTCCTGATAATATGGTTTTCCAGTATTGAATAAATAAATGCCTCCCTTTGTCCTTTGTTTGATGCTGACACTTTGTGAGGTCTGAGTCACCAGCACAAACATCTCCGCTACTTTACTGTTGTAGTCATTAGGTTTCATCTGCAGCATATATTAACAGGTCAGCTAAATGTTATTTATAAATTTCATGGCATTGGAGCAGAATTAGGCTATTCACCCCGCCGAGTCTACCCAGTTATTCAAACATGGCTGATCTATCTTTCCCTCTCAACCCCATTCTCCTGTCTTCTTCCTGTAACTTGTAGCCCATACTAATCAAGAATCTGCCAATCTCTGCCTTAAAAAAAACCCAAATAACTAGGCCTCCCCAGCCATCTGTGCCAATGATTTCCACAGATTCACCACCCTCAACCTAAAGAAATTCCTCCTCATCTTTCCAAAGGTACGTCCTTTTATTCTGCTTTTATGGTGCATTTATTTCTCTGCACCAGTATTCTTGCAATCAACTCAGATAGTATTAGACTATTAATAATTGTGTGCAAAATTTGAGAATAGTTACTCCTCTACCAACAACGTTGTTGGTTCCTACGAGTGGGATCATGCTGGGATTCACACACATAATGAACCCATGCTTATTTGAACTCTAGTTTCCTTTGGGGGATGGTTCCACTTGACCAATATGCCCGGCCATCTTGCCAAGTACCTGTTTGTTTACTGTAAGCATCATTATTAAATGACTTGTGGCTAAAGCCAACTCCAATAGATTTTGAGCATGGGGTGAAGTTTAATATGGTCAGTGATTGCAATCAGAAGGTACTGCTGTACCTTTCCCATCCTGACATGTGAATTCAACGGTAGTGACTCAATCTACTGGGGACTGAGCCGAGACGGTTTTGAACTCTAGTGTGCGGCATGCTATCTTCATTTACCTGATGAGCCTTTACCAATCAAAATTCTTTCACCCAGGCTGATATGCTATGGGGCCCGATGTAATGGTAGCTGGCAGAGCCCATTCTTCCAAACCTAACCAGATGATGCTTGAACACTACCCTTCTAATGGTAATCTAACACCCTCTTTCCTGACTCTTCTCACAACTCCATGGCCCACTCCATTGTACCCAATCCTCCAGGCCCTTTTTCCAGCCTTAGGCTTTGCCCATTACACAATATCCCTGTTGTGATTCCACAACTAAATTACTTTATGAAAATTTATTGTGCAATTTGTTTGGTTGCTATATTCCAATGTGAAAACCATGGCCATTAGTTTAGTTTAGCATAGAGATGCAGCATGGAATCTGGCCCACGAGTCCATGCTTGCCATCAATCACCCATTCACACTAATTCCACATTATGAGGGAATGCCAACCATGGAACCTTGGAATGATTAAGGTTACAACGAACAAAAACATGAAGCAACTGAACTCTTTATAGTTAAGTATAGCTAAGTATATATTGAGAAGCATTTTTCTCCCTGCACCAATGTGTGTTGAGTGAATTCAACAGGAAAATAGGAATTGGTAGGAAGGAACTGCAGATGCTGGTTTATATCAAAGATAGACATAAAATGGTTGAGTGACTCAATGGGTCAGGCAGCATCTCTGAAGAAAGAGAATTGGTTTTGTTTCAGTCTGGAACCCTTCTTCACACTGAAAGTAGAGGTGGGAGTGGGGTGGAGTGGAAATAAACTGGAGGCGAGAAAAGGCCAGAACAAATCAGGGCCGGCAGTAGATGACCTCAGGAAGGGTGGAGCCCATAATGGCCCATTGTTGGCTGGGGAAGGTGAGATAACAAGGAGTGATACAAGGATGTGAACAGTGGAACTGGTAGGACAACAAGGGGATGGGAGGGAATGGAGTAGTTACTTGGAATTAGAGAAATCAACGTTCATACCACTGGGTTGTGAGCTGCCCCAGTAAAATATGCGGTGCTGTTCCTCCAATTTGCATGTGGCCTCACTTGGACAGTGGATGAGGCAACGGGAAATGCTATCACAGGACATCTGTTCCAAAGTGGTTATTTCTTTTAGTTTTCTGATGCAATACCATGCCATATATTCTCTTTAACAACTTTCCTCGCCTAAGGGCACAATTACTCGCTTGAAATGAGCACACCCTATGTCAAGGTTGTAGTGCAGGAGCAGTGTTGGAAGTGTAACCCTGGATGATAAAACTCAGAAACACCCCTTTCTGCAGCTGCTCCCATCGACTCGTGGTAAATCTTGACTCATTGCTGCAACATCCAGCCTCTTGATCACAATAGTGTTGCGTGGGTAGCGTGAAGCTATGTATTACTCACGCAGTAAGAGTGACATTATCTTTAGCTGATTAGGGATAAAGATAAATACTGGAAGAGTAAAAAATAATATTTTGCTGCTACCTGGAGCTGTTTTCCTGTAGCTATGCAAACTTGTACATGCCTAGAAATTAAATGGCCCACCCTTGAATGTGTAAATCAATGGCATGCAGCAAACAAATGAACAATTTAACTGATGGACTGCCACTGGAAAATTAAAAAACTCAGGGCACAAGGTTGGTTTCAAGGGCTGGCGGGTGGGAAGAAGTAAAGAGGTGCATGGAAGGGTTGGTGGGGAGTGTGGGGGGAGTGGAGAATTATGACTAAGAAAAAGGTGGTTCAGGTGTGAGACCAGTTGAGGGGTGGTGGCGAGGATAGATAAATGGGTCAAGTAGGAGATTGTTGGAGGGGTTGTGGTGAGGAATTGTTAGAGTGGTTGGGGAGAGGGATTGCTGGAACGGTAAGGGTGGGAGATCAATCAGGGGTTGTGGAAGGTGGTAGGTCATTGGTCAAGGTCGAGGATTAGGGTGAGAGGTTAGCAAAAGATCAACGTTGAGGTTTTATTAGCTGAGTAGGCGCTGTAGTTTTTTACATTCTTCAGGATGGAAGATTGGTGGGGGGATAGAACATGATCCCATAGGAGGGTGTGGGTGGGGAGGTTGTTCATGATATCAAGTAGGAGGTCTGACTATTGTCATCGTTGTTATCATTGGGTGTGTTTATTTATTTATTCAAGGGATGTGAATTTTTTTAGTCTGAGCCAACAGCCAGGAACCCTAATTACTCTAGAGATGGTGGTGGTGAGCTGACTTCTTGAACCACGGCAGTCCTTGACGTGTGGGCACATCCACTCTGTGGGAGGACGTTCCAGGATTTTGACTTGGCGAAGGTGATATGTTTCCAAGTGAGAATGATGCATGGTTTGGAGGGCAACTTTCAGGTGTTGCTGGTTCCTTTCTTTTGTTGCCCTTGTCTTTCAAACTGATAGAGGTTGTGGGTTTGTAAGGTGAAGTCTTGGTAAGTTGCTGCAGTGCGTCCTGTGGATGCTACCAATGCTGCTTCTGTGAGTCAATAGTGGAATGAGTGAGTGGTTTGCGGATGGGCTGCCTTTCAAACGGCTGCTATGTCCTGTATGATGTTGAGCTTCTTCAATGTTATTGATGCTACATTCATCCACCCTGACTCGAGCTTTAGGGTAGACGATGCACAAGCTTTGGGGAATTTAGGATGTGAGTCACTTGCCGAGGATTCCTAATATCTCACCTGCTCATGAAAGTTGCATGGGCGATCAAATGAATAAATTGGAGGCAGTGAGATGGAGAGAGGGACTCTAAGTTGGGGAGGGCGGAGGGTGGCTCACTACCAGCGTAGGGAGGTGGTTTGCTCAAGGATGATGGTGGTAATTGAGAAAGTTATGTTGGATATTGTTTTGCAGGTTTGCAGGTATATTTATAGGTGCTATCGCAATATTTAAGGCGCATTTAGCTAGGTATATGGAGGGGACAGGTTTAGAGGGATATGGGCCAGGGCAGGGATATGGGCCAGGGCAGGTAGGTGGGACCTCTGTAGATGGGATATGTTGGTCGGTATGGGGATGTTGTGGCGAAGGGCCTGTTTCCATGCTGTAAGATTCTATGACTCTCTGACTATGACTCTATTTATTTTTAAACATTTTTTTTGTGGCTGTGAAAAGCAAAATGGATAAGAAGGGATATTTTGGGGATTTCTGAAAGCCTTTGATTGCACAGAAAGCTCTTATCCTAAATTAAAACTCATGGAATAGGAGAGAATTAAGGATTGGTTAATAGACTGTAAAGCAAAAGGGACTAAATGGGCTACTTTCATGTTGTATTGCTGAGAGTTATTAAGTACCACAAAGATCAGTCCTGAGGCCCCAGCCGTTTACGATGAGATAATGCAGCAGTTACAGCAGATGCCTCACTGTTCCCCAGGTTCTATTGTAATTGTGCATGATGTCTATGTGATGTCTATTTTCTCCACAGCTGTGATTTTTTTCCCCAGGTTTTCTCCCGCTCCCAGAATATTTGCTGTTAGATTAAAGTAACTTGTCCCTTGCGGCAGATGAATCAAAAGAAGAAGCTGGTGGGTATGTGAGGGAGAATACGTTTTTGGACTGCTTGAAAATAAGGGAGAGATTTGGACTGATGTGGTAGCTCTGCTTGCAGCTGGCATGGGCTTGATGGGCTGAATGGCCTCTTCTGTGTCATAATATAATGAAGATTTGGATAAGAAGACTTTGTGTAACGTCTGAGTTTGCCAGCAATGCAATGCAGGGTGCCAGTGTGGATTGTGAGGGGGTGGCAGAGAAAATCGAGGGACATAGAAAGTTTTTTTGTGGGTACACAAAAGGCTGGAGAAACTCAGCGGGTGCAGCAGCATCTAAGGAGCGAAGGAGATAGGCGACGTTTCGGGTCGAGACCCTTCTTCAGACTGGTCAGGGATCAGGGAAACGAGAGATAGAGAGGGAATGCCAGGGCCCGAGGGCTGAGGGAGAGGTGGGAAGGGGAGGAGACAGCAAGGGTTAACAAAATTGAGAAAATTAGCAGTTAGAGAGGAGGTTGTGAAACTGTCTCCGTAGGGAGGAGGAGAACTTCTTCAAAGTAGGCATACCCTGAGGAGATATCGCAGTGGAGGGGTTGTGTCGAAACGTAGTGTTAAGGTGGATGATCAGCCATGCTTTCCCTCAATAGAAGGGTGAACAAAAAGGGGGACCGGTGATCTAATCATGTTTCTACTTCTTTATGTTTGTTGTTTACATTTTATGTGGCAGGTTCCCAGCCCTTGACTCCACACCCAATTTTCTTTCATGCACATTTTCACCTGAATTGAAATGTGAAATTGAACATGAAAGGACATGATTCATTTTGTGACAATGGAATTGTATAAGATTTCTCATGGAGACATTGGGGTGGGAGCTTTTCTCCACTGTTAAAAATGAGCATTACAAAACATTCACCAGTGTGAAGGGAGGGGTTGTGGTGAGGAATTTCTTCACACTATCCCTCCTAAACTGCATTCTTAAAGGCACTTCATTTTAATGAGCTGTTTAAAAAAAAATAGGCCCTGGCAATGTAGTTGATGGTGTGAAGGCTAATCACAGTGGTTATTCCAGACATTCTTGTTCAATGCCTCACCACCCCTATAAACTATAACTCATTAGGTCTGTCACTGAAGGTGGAGAATACAACCTGTCTCAACATGTGAGAAGGTACTGATAGTTGTTTTTGAAGTTGAAGTTGGAGACTCATTTCTGTTTTCATTCTGTCAGGGTAGTCACCCTGAAACAACATCGAACAAGATTTTTACAATCCTTTCTCAAAATTACATCTGATAATTGGCAGATTCTTAAAGGCGAGGTGGCAGAGGCTTAGTCAGCATGCCCCTGCAAAGGCAAAAAGCAAGAAGTAAAAATTGGGAATCTTGGTTTAAAAAAAAAACATTTGACGATTTGATCAAAAATAAGAAGAAAATCTATGTCAGGTATAGGCATTTGGTATCAAGTGGTCGTTTAAAGTTTATTAGGGAACATGAAGAGAAAATGTAAGCAATAAATTACGAGGGCAAAGTAATGAGCTTGGCAAGTAGGATTAAGGAGGATCCTAAAATGTCAGTGATCGCAACCTCTACTGAAGTGTGGATGGCCGTTAGCTCGCTAGGAGCTAATCCGCTCTTTGACAGGTCTTGTTTTTGGTCATGCTGGGGGTCCATAGCCCCCTCCTCACCTGACAACCCAGGTGGGGGAGACGGTTTAGTCGCCGACTATCCGACCATGGAGCAGGTAGCACGGGATTACATGGTACCCGTGGCGGGGGGAACTCCCCCCGACCTGAGTATAAAAGGAAGGAAGAGTGCAGCTAACAAAAGGGAGAGATAAACTCAGAGACCAGATAATCAACGTGTGGAATGACCTGGGGATAGGAGTGAGATCCTAAATTAATATATTTCTACTTAATATTCACCAGGGAGAAGGCCACGGAAGCCAGAGAGCTAATGGAGGGGTCAATGAAATTCTGAAACATTGGGAGGCACAGTGGTGCAGCAGTAGAGTAGCTGCCTTACAGAGACTGGGTTCGATCCTGACTATGGGTGTTTTCTGAATGGAGTTTGCATATTCCCCCTGTGATTGCGTGGGTTCTTCCAAACACCAAAGACGTACAGGTTTGTATGTTAATTGGCTTTTGTAAATTGAAAATTGTTCCTAGCGTGTGTAGGATAGTGCCAGTGATTGCTGGTCAGTGCGAACTCAGTGGGCCTGTTTCCACACTGATTCTCTAAAGTATAAAGTAATGTCTGTGTCAAGAAGGCGGAGGTTTTAGACGTACTGGTACTCTTTAAAGTGGATAAACCCCAGGCCTACACATGATCTATCTGTGCAAGGGAGAAGATTGCTGACAGAGATTTTTGAATCCTTATTAGCCTTGGGTGAGGTACCAGAAGATTGTAGGGTAGATACTGTTGTTTCCTTTTTCAAAAGGACTGTTGGGAAACGACAGGTAATAATAGGCCACTGAGTTCTACGACTTCTACTTCCTTGTAGGACAAAGACAACAAAACCATGGGAATACCACCATTTAGAAGGTGCCCTCCAAGCCATCCACCATTCTGACTTGGAAAGATATTGCTGTTCCTTCAAAACTGGTTCAAAATCCTGGAACTCTCCCCATAACTGAGTTTGTGGGTATGCGGACACCTGCAGACTGCAATTATTTAAGGAGGCAGCATCTTCTCGGGGGCTACTATGACTAGGCAATTAAACGCTGGGTCTGCCTGCAAAACCCATATCATTGGAATTAATATATTTAAAAAAAAAAAATGTTTTTGAAAACATTTCCAAGGGACAGGATTAAAGTTCATTTGGAAAGCAGGAACTGATTAGGAGGAGTCAAAATGGTTTTGTGAAGGGAAAACCGTGTCTTTCCCATTTGATTATATTTTCTTGAGGAAGTAACAATGGAAATTGCTGATGGCAGAACAGTAAACTCGGTTTATTTGCACTTTATCAAGACCTTTGAAAGCTGGTCCAGAAGTTTAGGGCACTTGGGATTCAAAGTGTGTGAGCAAACTAAAATTGGGGGCTCAGTGATAGGAAACAGAAGGTGGTAGTTGAGGGGTGTTTTTCTGACTGGTAGTCTGTATACAATAATGTATGTCACAGAGATCAGTACTGTTGCCATTGTTGTCTGCCTTTATATATAAATGACTAGGAAGGGAATGTGGATGAAATGATTAGTAAAGGGCCTGTCCCACTTTCACGACCTAATTCACGCCCACTGCCTAGTTTGCCCTTGACTTATACTCGCAGCATGGTCGTCATGTGGTCGTAGGAGGTCGTAGGTAGGTCGTAGCAGGCCGTGATGCTAGTCGTAGGTACTCGTGGCATCAAGAGGTCGGGGCGTTTTTTTAGCATGATGAAAAGTGTCTATGAGTAAAAAAGATCGTGAATTAGCTCGTGAAAGTGGGACAGGCCCTTAAGTTTCCTGACAAAACTAACATTGGTGGAATAATATAAGAAAGAACTGCAGATGCTGGAAAAATCGAAGATAGACAAAAATGCTGGAGAAACTCAGCGGGTGAGGAAGGGTCTCGACCCGAAACGTCGCCTATTCCTTCTCTCCATAGATGCCGCCTCACCCGCTGAGTTTCTCCAGCATTTTTGTCTACCTTTGGTGGAATGGTAGATAACGAAGAAGGTTGGGAATGGATGCAGTTAGAAAGTTCAGCAGAGTGGTGACAGAACATACAACATAGAACAATATAGCACCGGAATGGGCCCTTCAGGCCACAATGTTGTGCCGAACATTATGCGAAGCCAACTGATCTTATCTGCCGTTGGTTACACAAAAAGCTGGAAAAACTCAGCGGGTGCAGCAGCATCTAAGGAGCGAAGGAGATAGGCGACGTTTCGGGTCGAGACCCTTCTTCAGATCTTATCTGCCTGTATATGATCCATATCCCTCTATTCTTTGCACTTCATTGCCTATCTAAAAGCCTGTTAAACCCCACTATCATATCTGACTCCACCACCACCCCTGGCAATGCATGCCAGGCCCCCACCACTCTGTGTAAAAAAAACTTGCCATGCACATCTCCATTAAACACCCCCCCCCCCCTTCACCAAATAGCTATGCCCTCTAGTATCGGACATTTCCACCCTTGAATAAAGGTTCTGATTGTCTACCCTATCTCTGTTTCTCATAATTTTATATACTTCTATCTGCCGTGACTGACTGCATCAGCAAGTGTGTAGCCAAGTACATGCCGAAGAAGATAATCCTAGTGTTCCCCAAATGGAAAGCATGGATTATTTGTTAGATCCATTCCCAGATGAAGGCCAGGACCGTTGCACACATCAAATGATCACGATTGGTACAAGAAAACTTGGTACGATCTTCAAAATGTCATCAGGAATGCCAAGAGACAACATCGGGACAAACTTGAGCCCAGTATAATCACTAGGACACCAGCAGACTGTGGCAAGGCCTGAATACTATGACATGCTGCTAAGCAAAAAGTCAAACAGCATCACTGATGACAGTGCGGCTGTTCCTGAAGAACTTAATGCAACTTAATTAACTTAAGAACAGGAGATCACATAGGCCAAGACAGACTGTGTGTAAGTGTTCAGCAAAACAATCGCCTGTGCTTGGTCTCACCGATATATAGGAGTCCACATCTGGAACAGAGGATACAGTAGATGAGGTTGGAGGAGGTGCAAATCTTTGCTCGTTGAACACCTTCGCTCAGTCTGCCTTGGCCTATGCGAAGTCCGGGTCGCTAAACACTTTACCTCCCCTTCCCATCCATATTGACCTTTCTGTCCCGGGCCTCTTCCACTGTCAGAGTGAGGCCAAATGCAAATTGGAGGAACAGCACCTCATATTTCGACTGCACAGCTTACAACCCTGCAGAATGAGTATTGATTTCTCTAATTTCAAGAAATCCTTGCATTCCCTCTCTCTCTCCATCCCTCCCCCACCCTAGTCATCTTACTTAGTTTCACTATGCGTATAGCCTCTTTATCACCTTTTCCAAGCCAACAATGGACCATTGTGTGTTCCACCTTTCCATGATCATCGTTGCTGGCTTTGATTTGTTCTTTTCATACCTATCATTCATTTATTCTCATACCTCTAGTTTCCTTGACTCCTGACTCTCAGTCTGATGGGTCGCAGTCTAAAAGGATAAACATCATTTATTCCTTTTCTTCAGTACAGTGTCTTCCCAATGGTTATCAGGCAACTGGACTGTCCTCTCAGCAGCTAGTGCAATGCGGACATCCCATCTAACTCATGGAAAATCTTTGAACAATTGTTAACCAGACTTTATCAGACATTATTTTGCACTAAATGTTATACCCTTAATCCTTTATCTGGGCACTGTGGATGGCTTGATGGTAAGCATGTATAGTTTTTTTGTTGATTGGATAGCACACAACAAAAGGCTTTTCACTGTATCTTGGTATGTGTGACAATAATAAACTAAACTAAACTAAAGTCTCACCTCAACCTCCGATGCTCCAGTGAAAACTATCTAAGTTTATCCAGCCTCTCTTTGTAGCTGTAACCCTCTGATCCAGGCACCGTTGTGGTAAACCTTCACTGCACTCTCTTCAAAGCCTCTACATCCTTTCTGCAATGGTGCATCGAGACCTGCGCACAATATTGTAACTGCAGCCTAATCAAAGTCTTATAGAAATGCATTATGACTTCCTTTCTCTTTTATTCAATGTCCCTAGCAATGAAGGCAAGCATACCATATGTGTTCTTTACCCCCCCCACCCCCCCCCCATTCTGCTTATGCGGTCAACTTCAGTGATCTATAAACTTGTATTCCAAGATCGCTCTGTCTTGTCATTAACTGTATTCACTCCCCTTACATTCAATCTTGCAAAGTGCAATACATCACATTTGATCGGATTAAACAACATCTGCCATTTCTCTGCCCATTTCTGCAGCTGATCAATATCCCTTCTTCACTTTGGTGGTTATTTGGAATGAGCTGCTACAGCAAGTGTTAGATGCAGACACACAGCGCTTAAAAGGCATTTGGGTAGCTAATGATATCGGAGAGTAATAGTGGGAAATGGGTAATGTGGGCACATAGAAATATAGAAACATAGAAAATAGGTGCAGGAGGAGGCCATTTGGCCCTTCGAGCCATTCATTGTGATCATGGCTGATCGTCCCCTATCAATGACCCGTGCCTGCCTTCTCCCCATATCCCTTGACTCCATTAGCCCCCAGAGCTCTATCTAACTCTCTCTTAAAACCATCCAGTGACTTGGCCTCCACTGCCCTCTGTGGCAGGAAATTTCATAAATTCACAACTCTCTGGGTGAAAAAGTTTTTTCTCATGTCAGTCATAAATCTCACCTCAGTTTAGGACCGAGATGAGAAAAACATTTTTCACACAGAGAGTGGTGAATCTCTGGAATTCTCTGCCACATAAGGTAGTTGAGGCCAGTTCCTTTGCTATATTTAAGAGTGAGTTAGATGTGGCCCTTGTGGCGAAAGGGATCAGGGGGTATTGAGAAAAGGCAGGTACGGGATACTGGGTTGGATGGTCAGCCATGATCATATTGAATGGCGGTGCAGGCTCGAAGGGCCGAATGGCCTACTCCTGCACCTATTTTCTATGTTTCTATGTTTCTATGTAAATGACCTCCCCTTTATTCTTAGACTGTGGCCCCTGGTTCTGGACTCACCCAACATTGGGAACATTTTTCCTGCATCTAGCTTGTCCAGTCCATTTATAATTTTATATGTTTCTATAAGATTCCCCCTCATCCTTCTAAACTCCAGTGAATACAAGCCTAGTCTTTACAATCTTTCCTCATAGGCCACATAGGATCAATGTAGATAACATGGATGAGTTGAGCCGAAAGGCCTATTTTTGTGCTGTATGACTCATAATTACACAAACCTTCTTTTCATTTGGTTAATCATACCGTAATGTGTAATTACAGGATTTCAATTTAAACTTTTCATTAAAACCGTTGTTCTGTGTTTGGAGGAATACAAGTCTTGGGTTGCTTTCAAACTGTGGTCAAAAGAGATTTTGATCAAAACAATAATGAAGTGTTGTGTAGGTCAGGAAGCTGAGCTTAGGTACACGCACATACAAGAAGCTATAAACAAAGGCACAGCCTAAAAGGACGAGTGAGACAAAACACATCCTGGTGCTAAACAAAAGTGGATCGCAGTCAAGGGATGAAAAAGATAGGGTGATAGAACCAGATTTATTTTATTTTGTTGAAGTTTCACAACTAATTTTGGAGTTAATTCTGAGGATTTGAAATGTATTCATAGAAACATAGAAACATAGAAACATAGGAAATAGGTGCAGGAGTAGGCCATTCGGCCCTTCGAGTCTGCACGGCCATTCAATATGATCATGGCTGATCATCCAACTCAGTATCCCGTACCTGCCTTCTCTCCATACCCCCTGATCCCTTTAACCATAAGGGCCACATCTAACTCCCTTAAATATAGCCAATGAACTAGCCTCAACTACCTTCTGTGGCAGATAATTCCAGAGACTCACCACTCTCTGTGTGAAAAATGTTTTCCTCATCTCGGCCTAAAGGAATTCCCCCTTATCCTTGGACTGTGACCCCTTGTTCTGGACCTCCCCAACATCGGGAACAATCTTCCTGCATCTAGCCTATCCAACCCCTTAAGAATTTTGTAAGTTTCTATAAGATCCCCCCTCAGTCTTCTAAATTCTAGCGAGTACAAGCCAAGTCTATCCAGTCTTTCCTCATATGAAAGTCCTGACATCCCAGGAATCAGTCTGGTGAACCTTCTCTGTACCCCCTCTATGGCAAGACTGTCTTTTCTCAGATTTGGAGGCCAAAACTGTACGCAATACTCCAGGTGTGGTCTCACGATTCATAACGATTCATAATAGTGAAGGAGACAAAGCAAGAAACACAAGGCGGCAAGGTGGCGCAGCAGGAGAGTTGCTGCCTTAGGGCACCGGAGATCCGGGTTCGATCCGTTCTACAGATGCTATCCGTACAGACTTGCACGTTCTTCATGTGACCGTGTAGGTTTTGTCCAGGTGCTCCAGTTTTCTCCCACATTCCAAAGGCGTGCAGATTCGTAGTTTAATTGTCCTCTGTAAATTGTCCCTAGAGCGTAGGATAGAACTAGTGTACTAGTGTACGGGGTGTTTGTTGATCGGCACAGACTCCGTGGGCCGAAATGTCTTGTTTCCATACCGTATCTCGAAACTAAACTAAACTAAAATTTGTGTTTTACCTTTCACAACCTAATGGGTGAAGGAATTTCAACACACCTAAGAGGTATTTTTTGTAAGCCTACCACTTTGTAGGGGCCCATTAAAAAGAATAATATGACTCCAACCAGATTATATATGTTTTTTGCTGATATTTGTTTAAGGATAAATATTGATTAAGCTATTATAAATTGGTTAGAGGAGTTGCAAGAAGTCAGACTTTTTCTTCGCCCAAAGCATTGAATATCTGAAAATGGAGATCCGACTCGATTTGCACAAAATACAAGTTAGGCTCTAAGTAGAGGGACAGAACTGGTTCCCAAACCACAAGATATGATAGCACAAGGCGGGATGCAGAGGAGATTTATGAGGATGCTGCCATGATCAGAGAATATTAGTCACAAAGAGTGTGTGGGGTTGTTTACTTTGGAACAAAGGACGTTGTAGGGAAATTTAATTAAAGTGCATAAAAGACTGAAAAGTCGAGGATAGTGAACATGAGGGGATTATAACTCCCAGCAGAGAATAAACCAGGGATAGAGATTTAAATTATTTATTGATGACCTTTCTTCACCCAAAGATTAATCCGGAACAAATCGCTTGAAAGGAAGTTGCAGCAGAAATATTCGTCACCGACGAGTCAGCAAGGCCATCAGAGTAATCGAGAACAAGTCTGACCCTGGTCAGTCAGGTTCAAGTTCAAGATTATTCATGGATAACCCTTTGAGATGAACAGTCATCTCGTTTTCGAGGGGGTCCAACATAGAACATACAGCATAAGACATAACATACATAGAGGCTCTCATTGACACACCTACCCACACACCAATCCCAAAACCCCTCCATCCCCACATGTTATAGTTTATGACAATTGTTAATTGACTTTACATATCCAATAATAATAAGTTATGTGTTACAGCATAATGTTGATGCATAATACCACATACCACCTATCATACATCGTACGTTATTATTACATGATATATTTCATAGTATTATTGTATTGCATAGTGTAACAATATTATGTCACAATACTATATATGCATATACAATAGCTTGCCAAATGATCACACACAGAGCAAGCATTAGCTAAAGGAACTCGAAGACCTTAATGCTAGAAAAACAGGTACATGGTTTATAAGGAAGGGTAAAAGTGTTTTTTAAATAGTCAAAATGAGCTAATAGTTCTTATGGTACTAGGCAGAGTGTTCCAGTCAGAAGGAGCTTGAATTTAAATGCACGTCTCCCATTTCTTTGTTAGTTCTTGGAATGAAAAAGAAGGGTTGCTGAATATGTCTTAGTGAATATGCGGGTGTGTATGGTAATAGGTCTTGTTTTAATAAGAAGGGTAATTGAAATGGATGCATTTAAAGATGAACTGGAACCCAGTGGTAGCATCTTCGAGCATGGGGGATAAACCAGTTTAGAGTTTCGTACATAGAACAGTGGTGAGTTAGATATGGACACCTTAAAATAAATCTGCAGAGACTATTATAAACTACATTGAGGGTTGAAGATGTGTATCAAATGTATTCTGATAGACAATATCAGCATAATCCAGTATTTGGTAGTAGTAGTTGAGAGACAATTCTTTTTCTCATCTGAAAGGCGAAACAATTTATTGCGGTAAAGAATAGCTAGATACAGCTAAGTTTTTTTAGTAATCGTGCTCACTATGCTGCGTAAATGAAAGCGTTGGATCGAGCAAACACCAAGATATTTGATGTTCAATACTTGTTCTAATGGTGATCCTTCATTAAATGATATAGTCAGATCTACAGAATTACCAAGGCCTGTCTGGTACCAAATAACATACTGCATGATTTATTTTTATTTCAAATTAATTTGTTAAATAATAGCCATTTCTGAACAGAAGTAAGATCTGATTGAAGGGATCTTTCAATTTCAGACTTGTTAGTACTAGATGTATATAGCACTGCATCATCAGCATATAGTTGTGTTTGACAGCCAGAACAAATATTAGGGAGATTGTTTATGAAAATAGAGAAAAGGAGTGGTCTCAAAGACGAACCTTGCGGGACCCCTTTCTCAACAATTAAGGAATTGAATTGTCTTCCATTAAAGGTAACACATTGGCGTCTGTTATGAAGGTATGAGTTAAACCACAGTAGATTGTTTTGAGAAAGACCAATTGAGTAAAGTTTATCAAGCAGTAGGTAGTGATCAACAACATCAAAGGCCTTGGTTAAATCAAGAAAGATGGCACCGGTGAGTTTACCATCCTCAGAAGCAGTGAACACATCGCTGTGAGTTTTAACAGAGCTGTAGTTGTGGACACATCGCTGGTGAGTTAGGTCTGAACCCAGACTGGCATGGAGATAGAATGTTGAAAGTTGAGACATAATGTGATAGCTGGTTGAACACTAGTTTCTCAAGGATTTTAGCACCGACGAGTTGATAATTGAGATGGGGCGGTAATTTATTAATATCGTGTCGGTCGCCTCCCTTATGCAGTGGAGTAACATTGGCACACTTACATGCGGAAGGGAGGGTACAAGTTGAGAAGGACAAATTAAACAGGTCGCAAAGTGGGTACATTAGAATATTAACTCCTAACTTAATGAATTTAGTCTCAATAACAGCTGGTCCAGATCCACAATCATCCTTTAATTCATTAATAGCATGTTGAACGTCAACAGGTTTTATTTTTTGAAAAGAAAAAGAGCTTCTACTGGAAAGTCACATATAATAGATGAGTCAAATACAGTAGAGCTACATACAGTGGAGAAATGATGGTTGAAAGCATTGGATATAACAGCAGGGTCCTGAACGATGTCTTTGTTGACCCGAATCTGAGTGCTGATATTTTGATTTGATTTGTTAAGAACATTATTTAGTCTTTTCCAGAAAATTTTTGGATTATGCATGTCTTCAGAAAGATGTTTTTTAAAAGGACTTGATTTAGCATTTTCGTGTTCTTGTCCTACACTGATTCCTTAAGGACCTATATTTTTCCCAAATCAGCAGGGTCCTTTGTTTCCCTGAAAGTCTTCCAGACTTTATCCCGCTCATTAAAAAGGTTGATCAAATCAGCACTAATCCATGGTAAATGTTTTCCCTTGACTTTTATTTCTCTCCAGGGGGCATGCTTATCGCTAACTCTTGTGACTTCAGTGTATAAATAGTTCCAGGCATCCTCAACAGTTTGGGTATAAGTTGAAACCTGTCCCAGCTTATTGCAATCAGGTCATGCATATAATTATCATAATTAAATTTTCTACATTGTCTGACACGAATAGGTTTAGGAGGGAGATGGGAGGGTTTAATCTTCCACACACAGAAAATAGCAGAATGATCGCTAAAGCAATCTGACAAAACACCAGATGTTAAAATTCGATCAGGGTGGGTAACAATAATCCAATCTAGTAGTGATGTAGAATTGTCATGAACTCTGGTAGGTTCGTTGATTAACAGGGTCAGGTTTACACTTTTAAGCAGGTTTTTGTCGTTAGAAGAGGAGTGATCGAGCCAGTTTTTATTGAAGTCACCAAGAAGCACTAATTCACATGGGTGTTCAATAGAGGTGAGAATGGAAATTAGGGACTTTGTTGAGTCAGGGTGAACAGGGGGGGGGGGGGGGTCGATAGATAGTGCTGATAATTAGATGTTTATTCTCATGAAATTTTAGCCTTATGAAAAGGCTTTCAAAGAGAGTCCCTCTTCTCATCTCTCCCATCAGGCAAGAGGTACAGAAGTTTGAAAACGCACACTTCCAGATTCAGGGACAGTTTCTTCCCTGCTGCTATCAGGCAACCGAATCATCCTATCAGCAGCAAGAGAGCGGTCCTGAACTATTATCTATCTCACTGGAGGCCCTCGGACTATCTTTAATTGGACTTTACTGGACTTTATCTTGCACTAAATGTTATTCCCTCTATCATGTATCTTACTTTGATGATGGCTCGATCGTAATCATGTCGAGTCTTTCCGCTGACTGAACCTTTTCACTGTACCTCGGAACACAGGACAATAAACTACACTAAGCAAAACATAGGCTACATTGAGAAGCACTTGCAGACCTTAATCTAGAAGCAGAAGATGATAAAATAAGGACCACAGGAACCAGGAGTTCTATTTTTTGACTGGTGTAGATGCAGTGGGTTGATAAATGGATACATATCTGCTGTGGACTCTTGGATTTAATTGGAAGATTAACATGCACTCTGTGAATGAGAAGCTGACTGGGCCATCTGCTGGTGACAGTAAGTTACTCTGATCACTGAGTTGCATGTGAGAATTTGGCAAATGACTTTCCTTATTTTTATTCCTCTTTTCCTACAAGTGGCTGTTCATGTGACGTGGATTGAGAAAAGGGAATGCTGCTGGCAAATATCACAACCAAGGGCCCACAGTTTTTAATCTAAATGAAATAATTGTTTCTCTAAATTGTGACATTTCTGATTCTTCAAAGGAAGAGTACGGTGGCCAGAACGGTGGCGCAGTGTTAGAAATGCTGTCATACAGAGACCCTGGTTCAATCCTGACTTTAGGTGCTGTCTCTATGGAGTTTGTATGTTTTCCCCGTGACCTGCATGAGTTTTCTCTGGGAGCTCCGATTTCCTCCCGCACTCCAAAGACTTGCAGGTTTGTAGGTTAATTTGAGTTTGGTAAAATTTGTAAATTGTCCCTAGTGTGTAGGATAGAACTAGTGGTCTATCGTGGCATCGATGAGCTAAAGGGCCTGTTTCTGCGCTGTTTCTCTAAAGTAAACTGAAGTACATTATTCCTCCTTCCCTTATAATCGTGATAATCCCTTTTCTAATCTCCTTCTTACTTGTCCACCAATGAGTCATTAGAATAAAATTGTGACTACCGAGTTGACACAGGCCACAGGAGCAGAGTGATCTGGATGTCCTCCTTCTCTGCTGTATAATAGTAAGATTAAATGAGAACTTATCAGTTTGAAGTTTGATCATTATTTTATGAGGAGTTATGATAAACGATTACGTGAAGGCCGTCCCCACGCATGCACGTCAATTTTCAAAGTAGCGGTGTGAAATCACAGCAAAGAGTTGTTGAACTAAAATAGTAAGATTAGAGTTGACTAGAACATACAGAAAGATCGTTATGTTACGAGGGTAGGGAGCGGAGGGCACGTAATCGCTCATCGTAACCTCATAAAATAACGATCAAACTTCAAACTGGTAAGTTCTCATTTAATCTTATTATTTTACTTCGGAGTCACGTGAGTGACTACTTGAAGATTTTGAAGATCTGTGATTTCATGCCGAGGATCGAGTCCACGCATCACAACTGCATCAATTGACGAGTGAGAAAATATTAATGCATTCAAACATGACATGGTTAAACAATACTGATGCTTTAATAACAAAATAAATTAACAGTGACCCCTCTCACCCATGGGGAAACTGAAACAGAACTTAAAACAGAATCAGCAAAAAATCCCCGGTCTGGCGATAGGCTTATTATAAAACCTTTGGTACGTACGCTCATTCGATCATCCCGCAGCCACTAGAATGTGGTCAAGAGGGACGTCCATATCCTTTGCTGCTGATGTCGATGCAGCCCTGGTGGAATGAGGTTTAAAAGTGTCAGTGTCTACTCCTGCACACGCCAGAACCTGTTTGATCCACCTAGAGATGGTCTGCACCGTAACCTTTTTATGAGGTTTGGTATAACTAACAAAGTAGGAGAGTTCTGAGCCTCTCAGGCTCTTTGTGACCTTTATGTATTGAATTATGTGTGACACTACACACACTCGTGGATCTGAGGGGTATGCCATGAAACTCAATTTGAGCCCCTGTATCCCTGGCCTGCTCTGCTTAACGAGGTCATGAACGAAAAAGGTGATGTTATTACAAGATGTATCCATACTGTCCAGTCTGAGTTTTTGTAATGTCTGGACCCGTTGTGCTGAAGCCAGTGCCATGAGCATGACTACTTTGTGTGTAAGATGGTGCAGAGACAGAGATGAAGCTGGTGCCCACTAATGGAGCAGCGTGAGAACCACGCTCACATCCCAGATATGTGTGTACCTGGGCCTAGGGGGAGTGGAGTTAAAAATGCCCTTCATAAACTTGGTTATTAAAGAGTGAGACCCTACCGTGTGGTTCGCTGACCCCAGCCATAAATAGTTTGACAAAGCATTCCGGGCACTGTTAATGGCACTGTAACTGAGCTTGTATCATGAAAAAGTGACGAAGGAAATGCCAAAATGTCCGTAATAGAAGCTGTGTCATATGAAATATTAGAGCGGGAACAATACATCTCCCATTTCCTTATGTGAGTGATGTACTGTTTCTGTGTGCTCTTCCTCCAGGCCGCAGTAATGACATCTATGGTACGCGCTCTGAAAGCCCGAGCCCCAGGAACGGTCTCCTCAGAATCTGCAAACCAATAAATTTATAAGGTCATGAAGAGGGTGGCATCCTGTCACCGGGTGTACCAGCAGATTTCTGCTCTTGGGCACTGCCATAAAAGGCTGTGTGATTAAAGCTTGAACCAGAGGGAACCAAGAGTAGGCCAATCTGGTACTACCAATATGCCAGAGGCGGAGTCTTGCTCAATTGCGGCCAATATCGACTAATGAGGCAGAATGGGGGAAAAACATATACAAATTTCCCACCCCAGTGTAGTGAGAATGCATCTACTGCTACTGCCCCTGGGTCTGGCTCCCATGACACAATAATTGGTAACTGATGATTGAGCCTGGAAGCAAACAAATCAATGTCATTGAACTCTCGTGACCTGGTGTCTGCCACCATGTTATATCTACCTGGTAAATAGATAGCTGAAACCCAGATGTTTCTCACAATGCACCAGTGCCAGATGAGATTAGACAATTTATCACAGGATACAGACTTACTTCCACCCATGTGATTAATGTACGCTACTGCTGTAGTGTTGTCAATCTGAAGTTGGACATGCACATGATGCATGTTGGTACAAAAAGCCTTTAACCCATAAAGTGCTCCCAACAACTCTAAGTCGTTAATACCGTGTGACTGAAGCATCGATGATTCCTGCAGATCCCATCTGCCACCGCAGCTCGAGACGGAATCGGTAGCACCCCATCCTAGTGCACTGGCATCAGTCTGCTGGATAACTGATGGTGTATCGACTAAAATAGTACTAGAATAATACTGAATATTGGCAACCCACCATTGTAACTCAGCCAGGGCTTCAGTTGGCAATTGCATGGGTCTATCAAAACGACCTTTATGAAACTTGAGTGCCTGTTCCTTTGCACACTGTAAGTTTTGGTAGTGCAAAGGCCCGAACTGAGCAGCTGGGAAAGCCGCCACTAATTTTCCAATTATACTATCCACATGTCTAAGAGAAGGTTGATTATTATCCTGCAGGTTTCAATTAAGTCTAATTGCCTGCCCTGAGGCAGTCACTGACATGTGTACTGAGTGAATGGTGAATCCCAAATAGTCAATTATCATAGATGGCACCAATTTAGACTTAACTGGATGGATTAAGAAACCCAGTTTCTTAGAAACGAATTTTGTAGCTGACACAAATAATTTAGCTAATTTCAAAGTCCTCTCAATGACTAAAATGTCATCCAAATATGCCATGACTATATGATTCTGTGCCCTGAGTAGCCCCAGGACTGGATTTAGCAATTTAGTGAATAGTATGGGGGCTGAGGTTAATCCATTAGGCAATGCTTTAAACCACCACAACTGCTCCATCTAGTTAAACTTCAAAAATCTCCTGTGATCTTCATGAATGGCAACTGAATAGCAAGCATCTTTGAGGTCAATGCTCGCCATGTAGTGTCCCTCAGAAAGCAGTTGTTTGGCAGTGACAAAAGTTTCCATTTTGATGTGTTTATACTGCACAAAGGTGTTAAGCTCTGTCAAATCAAGGATAATTCGACATCCTCCATCCTTCTTTTGCCTAGTAAATATGTTGGACACAAACTGGTGAGGCTCACGACTCAACCTCTCAATTACCCGTTTCTTGAATAAAGACTCAAGTTCTCCTTGTGCACTCATACATTCCTGTTGTGAAAACACAAAAGTGCGGCTAAGGGTGTGCTGAGTGGGTGGAGGTGAGTCAGAAATGAACTCAATTTGGAAACCTTATATACTGTGCAGTATAAACGGGCCAGGTGTTATCCAATGCCATTCATGTAAGAAAAATTCCAATCTCCCCCCAACTTGTAATTGATCCATCACAGGCTCACTTACCTTAGTGGTTGCTGGCGGTATGGTCTCTGCTTCTGCCCCGAGGTCAGGGGATAGGGCTGTTGGAGGATGCCATCCCCGCATCTTGAACATCCCCGCTTGGGCTCTGCCCTAAAAAAGGCTTCTGTGCCTGTTGCTCGGAACCATGTCCGCCATGTCCGGTGAACTGTCTGGTATGGAGAGGAGGGTAGGGGTACAGTCGCCAAAAAGACGATACCTTAGGAGGTGCCTTCATAAGGCCAACGGTTTTTGCCTCCTCATCCAGCTCTTTTCCCTGTTTAGACAGGTCTTCTCCGAACAGGAGGTTTGGGGGTTGCACATTCCCCGGCTTGCACAGCCCAGCAAATTTAGGGTTTAGAGCAGAACGGATGGCATTCTTCCTGAGGCAATTGATTTCAAAATGTGCATTGCACATTAATACCATCGCGTCCTGCTGAGTATCATTGAGGGGCGCCCCATCCACTGACCTGGCAAAGGCCGTGATGCCTGAAGCAAGTAGTCTGAGGATTTTTTGAATTTTTACCTCTTGGGCTCTGACGTCCCTTCCAATGTGTCCCCGGATAGATTGGTTTACAACCGGGACACGAAGTGAGGCACAGATTACTGCAGTATGATATTTAGCAGTTGTATCATCCATCGTTTGGTCTAGGAATTAATGGGAGGCCAGATAATTTATGCTCATGGTGAGCTCTTCTTCCAATGGTTCACCTGTTAGGGCAGGGATAGCAAATCTGGATGTCATAGGGGGTACATCCGATGTTTGCCCCTCATGTCATGAAGCATGCTGCCCAACTGTGCCTCCGTACTCTGGGTCAGTATAACACTGACCTTGTATGCTCCCCTCATCAGAGAGGGAGATATTCTGCAGCCCTGACACAGGTGCTGCTGCCTCGGGTTCTCTGTAATCCCCGGGCTCTGATAGCTTCATCCTTTGGAGCATATCATTCTGGAGTAACCTCTCCACTAGGTTCTCCATGTGGGCTAGCCTGCCAATAACACTGACCAAAGAAGGAGGGGACATTTCCACCTCCTGGCCCGACTCATCTGAGTCCAGGGCCCTCAAAGGCTTGTTGGTGGCTTTCCTCCCCCGTGGAGTAGCCAAGGCGCTTTCTGGCAGCACCAAGTCTGTTGCCGCTGGCTGCGCTGCCAGCGGCCCTGAAGGCGAATTCGGCGGCCACCCGCTGCCCGCAGTCCCGCGGTCTTCCACAGCCGGTTTCGTCGCGGCCCGCCTCTTTACTTTGGACATGTTCTCCCAAAGTCCGATGCTGAAAAGGTAAGCAAAAAACCCCGAACTGGGAGCAACGACCTCAGCTAAGTTATGAACACTTATCTGAGCATTTAAACTTACCGCAGGAAGGAGCTAAGCGCCCGCCAGTCGGTCATTGTGCAATGCGTCAGACATAATGACGCGCATGCGTGGGGACAGCCCACCAGTCAGTCAGTGTGCAATGCGTCTGACGTAATGACGCGCATGCGTGGGGCCAGTAATCACTGCTTCACACTATCCTACACACTAGGGACAATTTACAATGTTACTGAAGCCAATTAACCTACAAATCTGTACATCACAGGGAGGACATGCAAACTCCATACAGGCATCACCCGTAATCAAGGTAGAACCTGGGTCTCTGGCACTGTCCCACAGGCGATTTTTCAGCGGACTGCCGGCAACTTAACAGTCGCCGGCAGTCGCCTGAAAAACCGGGGACTGGAGCGGCAACTGTCAGAGTGGAACACACAAACACATCGCAAAGGTGGGGGCCAGGGCAAGCGGGGTAGCGCTGTCTGAAATTCACACGGTAAAAGCCAAGGTGATACAGACACACACTGCGATGAACAGGAAGGTTGGCGCTGTAATTAAGACGGCTAGCACATTGTACGGTAAGTCCTTTAAAAAAGGGGAGAAGGGGAGAGAAGGGGGGAGAGGGGGAGATGGGGGAGATGGGGGGGGGGGACATGGAGTAGAGACAACTTTTAAGAAGCCAGACAACTTTCTGAAGCTAGAGATACACAGCTGTGAAGTTCGGCGGACATTTAGCATTACCGGTTGGTTATCCTTGGTTCTGAATACTCCTGCATATGTATTTTCCCCCAATGAGCCAATGAAAATGCCCGGTCAGCAAAGGTGATTAACTAAAACTACCTACGATTACCCATAGGTACATGGCAACCCCACTACGACTGCACCTATGACTACAGGATTATCGATTTTCTCCATGGCGACTAATTTTTGGACGCAGAAATGTTTAAACATGTTGAAAGATTTGCGGCGGCCATACTGAGGCCGCGACTAGTTTCCAGAATGTGGGGACTCCTCGCGACCATGAAGGAGACTCACCAGAGATCATCAGCGACCATGTGGCGACCATTTGCCGACCATGTGGTGACCATGCAGTGAGCGCAGAATCTCCTGCCCTCGCCTAAAAAGTCGCCTACGTGGGACAGGCCCGTAAGGCAGCAACTCTACCACTGTGCTACTGGGCTGCCCCCTGCAAATTGGGAAGGTCTTAGACAAACAGGATTATGGAAGGACACAAGAAAAAATGCCCACATAGCAGGCAATCAAATGAACAGATCAGGAGATTAACAGCTAATGAAAGAGAGGGAAATGTGAACAGTGATGTATTTGATGACACCAGGATTGGAGATAAATAGGGATAGATTTGTGAGCTACTTAAGTGATCTCGAATGGGTAATGATCTTGGAATCCATGAACTCTGGCAGAAACCATCAGAGTAATGATTAAGATTATAATGTTATGGGGGCCAAGAATGACATGCTGCCAATACAGATGAGTGTGGGATTTAAATTCAGGTAATAAATTGGAAAAATAACAACTGGTTCTAACGTGATGACCACAAGAATCATAAAAACAGTCTGACCAATATGCAAGTCCAGACCACCCTAAGTGGCAGCCTGTTAAATGCCCTCTGAAATGGCTCAGCAAGTCAGTCAGTTGTAACACTACCGCTATGTTCAAACAGATATGATTACACTTTTCAGCAAAAAAATAGAAATAAATGATATAGACAGACTATCCCGATGGGACATTGGAGAGGATATAGAAATCCCACCAATCATTTATATAGTTTCACATGTTTTAGCAAACGTACAACTGCTTATCACTGTACATTTGTTCTTAATGTAATTCCATTTTACATGCATTAAATGAAAGAAATCTGCAACAACAGGCGTCTTAGATGGCCAAATAATCACAATGTGTGTGCTTAGAATGTGTATGCAAACTGGAGACTCAAGATGTCTTGAGGTTCTTGGGGGGAATGTTGGAATAAGATTTGACCAAAGAGTTTTACATTTTTATTCTTGGAGTAAAGGCTTTCTAGGACTCGAGATGCTAAATTAATATAAGCCTCTAAAATGAGATAATATCATTAGGATTGCAAGTTGCACTGATACTGAATTACAACGCCATAATCCCCAGCTACCTGTTAATGATGGGTAAAGGGCAGAATGGATGGAATACCTGACAGGAGTGTACCATGCCAAGAGAAATATGTGGTAGCCCTGCCAAAGAAGGTTACAGGAAACGTGTCAATAAGTTCAAAGTCTTTCTCCTTTAAGGTAACTTTTGTGCAGGACTTATTTACAGAATTAATCACTGATCGTATGTGGACATTCATGCTGGCACATAAGGATGATGAAACCAATGTGTCCTGTGAGTGGCAGGACTCCGGATGGCAGAGGATTAGAGACATTTCAACCAGTGCATGAAGAAAGGGATAAAAACCAAAACTGCAGAGCACATCACTCCCTCCAGAATCAAATGAGAGAAAGGAGAATGGAAGGACGAGGGGACACCTCATTGAAACTTACCGAATTGTGTAAAGCCTGGATAGAGTGGATACGGAGAGGATGTTTCCACTAGTGGGAGAGTCGAGGACAAGAAGCCATAGCCTCAGAAGAAAAGGGCGTACCTTTAGAAAGGAGATGAGGATGAATTTCTTCAGTCAGAGGATGGTGAGTCTGTGGAATTCATTGCACGGTGGCGCAGCGGTAGAATTGCAGCCTTACAGTGCTTACAGCGCTAGAGACCAGGATTCGATCCTGACTACGGGTGCTGTCTATACGCAGTTTGTATGTTCTCCCATGACCGCATGGGTTTTCTCTGAGATCTTTGGTTACCTCCCACACTCCAAAGACCTACAGGTTTGTAGGTTAGGGATCACTGGTAGGTGCCTGTTTCCGTTCTGTATCTCAAAACTAGGAAACTAAAGAAGGCTGTGGTGGCCAAGTCAATGGATATTTTTGAGGCAGAGATTGATACATTCTTGATTAGTATGGGTGTCAGGGGTTATGGGGAGAAGGCAGGAGAATGGGGCTCCGAAATGGGGCTCAGGAGAAAGATAGATCAGCCATGATTGAATGGGGGAGTAGTCTAGATGGTCGACTGGCCTAATTCTGCTTCTATTACTTATAGGAGTTACAAGGATGAGAATGAGTGGTCACAATTTCAAAATCTACTGACCCATGAACAGACCAACTCGATTAAATAACACAGATATCCAACGCAGCCAGATCAGTGCTGTATCATAACTTTATACTGATGAGACAACCTGTTTTGTCCTTGTCTCATGACATTTACTTTAATTCTAGTGGCACAAACCTACGACAGTTAACGAAAGGGAAAGTCCTACAGACACAAAGATTGTAATAAAGCCTTCCTCACATTTGGCCCCTTGCTCTGCAGAGTAATTGCTGAGCTGCTGAATATTAACACCAGAATGCATGCATAGCTATGGGTGATAAGAAGAAAGAGCTACCCTGTGTCATAATTAAATATCATCCACCCACATTGAAGTAGCACTTATTCATATTGAAATTAAGTCAGAAAGCAAGTGAAAAATAATCATGTGCATAACAATGATGCCAATTATTCTTACCTTGACAGTTCTAATTCACGTCCTTAATCTCCCACGGTGCTTTCAAATGCCATGCAAGATATAAAGCAGGCCATTGTCCATTCCACATGGGATGTGACTTTGAGGGTCACTATCACAGGATTCAGGCAGCAGCTCAAACGCTCTGATGGGATTTTTAAAGTGGCTAACTGGGTCGGCACAGGTGACCTTCCATCACAAGAAACATACTGCTGGAAGTATTCAGCTTGACCTGTTGAGGCTTCCTGTAGTTAGTTTTTTTGCTCGAGATTGTTGCACCTGCAATCTCTTGTGTGTTGATCCAATTTACCCATCACATTTCAGCGGGAGCGGATTCAACAGCGTCAGAGGACCTAGGGCACAAGGGCGCAGATTAAAGGAGAAAATCTGGGCTAGGTACAAAATGCTGGAGTAACTCAGCGGGACAGGCAACATCTCTGGAGAGAAGGAATGGGTGACGTTTCGGACCGAGTCCCTTCTTCAGACCTCTTCTCGTCCTGAAATGTCATCCATTCCTTCTCTCCAGAGATGCTGCCTTTCCCGCTGAGTTACTCCAGCATTTTGTGTCTATCTTCGATTTAAACCATCACCTGAAGTTCTTTCCTACACAAATAATCTGGCTACTCTACCTCTGCCTGACTTCAAGTTCAAGTTCAAATTTGTGTTTATTGTCACTTAACCAATTAAGGTACAGTGAAAGTTGAGTTACCATACAGCCATAAACCCCTGTCTCACGGTGCGAGTTGACCCACGAGTGACCCCGAGTTTTCACTCGCGGTATTCACGTACAATTAACGTAATGGGAACGTCGGAACTTGTGCGAGCAACTTATCGACTCGTGGCGCTAACATGTTTGATTTTTTCCACGAGTCAAATTAACTGTTCAAGTTAAAAATTGAAACATTTAAACTCGTTGCAATAAAGTAATGGCCTGTGCGTTTACCTTAGTGTCTCGTGAGTCTATCGTGGGAACTTTCTTAATCTGTTCGATTGCTCGAGTAAAGACTGAACCAAAGATAGTCACAAAATGCTGGAGTAATTACATGTGGTTAAGTTACATGTGGCTCCGGGAGGTAAAGAGGCTTGAGAAATATAAATGCTGAAATACGCGCGGATCAACGCGGCGTATCCAGAGCTGAAAGTTGCAATGAAATGAGATTGAACAAGACGACTTTGACACGAATAGCTGGAGTAACTCAGCGGGACAGGCGGCAGGAGAGAAGGAAAAATGCAAAAAAATGAAACTATCGCCAGGGAAAATCGAGAACTTCTTGGCTCCCTTCGCCTCAGACCTAAACGCAGCGATCCCCCCTTCTCTGTGTTATGTGTGTCAACATGCCACATGTAACTTAACCACATGTAATCACTCCAGCATTTTGTGACTATCTTTGGTTCAGTCTTTACTCGAGCGATCGAACAGATTAAGAAAGTTCCCACGATAGACCCACGAGACACTAAGGTAAAGAAGGGAGTACAGAGAAGGTTCACCAGACTGATTCCTGGGATGGCACGACTTCCATATGAAGAAAGACTGGATAGACTTGGCTTGTACTCGCTAGAATTTAGAAGATTGAGGGGTGATCTCATAGAGACTTACAAAATTCTTAAGGGGTTCGACAGGCTAGATGCAGGAAGATTGTTCCCGATGTTGGGGAAGTCCAGGGCAAGGGGTCACAGTTTAAGGATAAGGGGGAAGTCTTTTAGGACCGAGATGAGAAAATCGTTTTTCACACAGAGAGTGGTGAATCTGTGGAATTCTCTGCCACAGAAGGTAGTTGAGGCCAGTTCGTTGGCCATATTTAAGAGGGAGTTGGATGTGGCCCTTGTGGCTGAAGGGATCAGGGGGTATGGAGAGAAGGCAGGTACAGGATACTGAGTTGGATGATCAACCATGATCATATTGAATGGCGGTGCAGGCTCGAAGGGCCGAATGGCCTACTCCTGCACCTAATTTCTATGTTTCTATGTTTCTAAGCTGTTCTTGGTTCTGGTGGTATGTGCTTTCAAGCTTTTGTATCATCTGCCAGATCGGGGAGGCGAGAAGAGGGAATGACCGGGGTGTGATGGAACCTTGATTATGATGCCTACATGCCCGAGGCAGTGCAAGGAAGTAAAGATGGAGTCAATGGGGAGAGGCTGGTTTGTGATTCATTGGGCTGCATCCACAACTCTCTGCACATTCCCCCTGTCTTGGTCAGAGCAATTGCCAAACCAATCTGTGGTGTCTGAAGAAGGGTCTCGACCCGAAACGTCACATATTCCTTATCTCTGGAGATGTTGTCTGACCCTCAAAAAGGCAGCCAGTATAATCAGAGACCCACTTCACCCTAGCCACACACTCATTTCACCCCTGCCATCAGGAAGAAGGTACAGGAGCCTGAAAATTGTAACATCTATGTTCAGGAACAACTTCTTCCCTTCTACAGCCAATCTGTGATTAAGCACTACAACCGCAAATAAGCTCTGAACTACAAGGGCTATTATTGTTATTATTGCAATATTATTGGGTTTCTTTTGTGTGTACGTATGTGTGTATATATACTGTATATATATATACATATGTATATATGATCTATATATCTGTGTATTTATGAGTATGCATATATATATATATATATATACACACACACACTGAACTTTTTTTTCCCTCTTGTTATTATATTGTTTACAGTGTACAATGTGCACATATTCTGTTGTGCTGCTGCAAGTAAGAATTTAATTGTTCTATCTGGGACATATGACAATAAAACACTCTTGATTCTTGACTCTTGACTCTTGTCATCCCAAATCAGGAGGACACAGAATTTACTGATATCTGATTTGGCCATCGTGACAAACTCTCGACAAACCTCACTCTAGAGAGGTGGTCCTGTGAAGTGGATGGGGCACACTGTGAGAAGCCTCCTTGATTTCTCTCCTCTTTCCGCCCTGCTCTCCTGCAGGTCTCTTTCTTCCATTTCCCGGGTAACGTCGTCGCTGCAGCAGCCTAACGGTCAGCAGGAATTGAGAAGAGGTGCGGATAGAAAGCAAAAATCAAAGTCCAAAATGACAACAAATTTGAGCATCCTAAAATGGCTATTTACAGCACCTGCAACGAAGGCGAGCAGCAAGAATCCAAGTACCGGAGGAACTCAGCAGGTCAGCCAGAATCTGTGCTGGGAATAGATCGGTGATGTTTCGGGTCGCGTCCCTTCTTCGGAGTCCTGAGTCAACAAAAGTGATCAGCTTTAGTGGGCTTTGTATTGCATGGGATTGTGTTGTTTCCACAACAAAGTCCAAATTGCTTCAAGGTACCGTGACATTCAGCAGATTGAACCTGTTTGCAGTGAGATGCCAGTGCAGGACAAGCTTCCAAACTATCACAAGATAAGACCACAGGAAGAGAGACACTAAGCTAGTATGTATACCTTACCTGGTCCATTTTAACCATGTCCATCCTTTCTTGCCCTGTGGCAGAAGGAAGGACGCTGGAGGGGAATTAAAAATGGTTCCGTATGGATTATTATGCCACCTCATATACTGTAAAAAGAACATTTGAGCATGGGGTGGCACAGTGGGTAGAGTTGCGCCAGAGACCTGGATTCGATCCTGACTGTGCGTGCTGTCTGTATGGAGTTTGTACATTCTCCCTGTGACCCTGTGGGTATTCCCTGGGTGCTCCGCTTTCCTCCCACACTCCAACGACCTACAGGTTCCGTAGATTAAATTGACTTCAGTAAAGATTGCAAATTGTCCCCCATGTATAGGAGAGTGCTAGTGTACGGGAGATCGCTGGTTGGCGCAGACTCGGTCAGCGAAGGGTCTGTTTCTCTAAACTAAACCAACACATAAAACATCTGTAATACATAAAGAACGTCTGCACCAGAAATGCGACTTAACTCTGTGCATCATTTGCCAGGAGGATATTATTTGTGTTGTGAAAAGAATGCGAATGCAACTGCAAACAAAATGCACGAACGAAGTGTATTATTAAGAGGCACAGGCATAGCACGATAAGTCCTGTCACTTTCATTTTACCACTCTGCCGAGACATAACTCCTTTGTACAAAGCTGCTTGGTATTCAGTACATATTGTAGTAGCTTTAGCACTTGGAGAGAACAAGAGTGAGGCAAATTACAGTCACCAAGGTTATAATTTTTAATGAGCATTTGCAAAATGCACCATCAGATATGATTCACATCTGTTCTCCTTCAATTCAGTGTCCATATGTCATTAAATATTCTATTGGTGTTTTCTCCAAGATGCCAGCTTTTTTCTTTGAAATATTTCTTCCTTATCACCTATTCATTCATCCACTCAATTCTATCAAAGTGTCGATTCAAAAAGACATCGTACATGACGAAAATTGTTTATTATGATTAAGCCCACCAGTGATTGATAGGCCAAATAGGAATAATCGAATAAGGTAACAAAGGCACTTTGTCTAACAGTTTGATGCCTGTGTATAACTTTGTTCCCAGAGCATTGTGATGTATTTAATGTACTTCAGTTAAGGAAAATTCTGACCAAAACTTAAATCGATTTCAAGTCGTGAAAAAATGACAAGGAGTCTTGGACACACATCATTAACTATTTCTGAGGTGTTGTTTATGTTTTTCATTCAAATCTTTTTCATCTGCAGTTTTGGTGTGATTTTCAAGCAGTGAAACCTGTTTTAACTACATTTCTATTTGATGGAATGGATGCATATTCGGAGGTCTGAACCAAATCAAGCAGCTGGTGGTTAGAATTTGGACAACAGTGCTGGGGGCAGTAGTGCTTACAATGGTTCTGGAGGAGAGGATGCTCCTCAAACTGCGGAGAATACAGCTCACCCCCTTCATGACACACTGGTCAACCTGAGGAGTACCTTTGGCAACAGACTGGTTCCACCAAGATGCAGCACAGAACGCCACAGGAGATCCTTTTTCCTTGTGGCTATCAAACTGTACAACTCCTCCTTCTTCTGTCGCGGGGTAGACTGACTTCCCTCCCCCCACTCCCCAATCTTTGCACATCGTAAATCCTAGAATTTCCACTCGTCGTTTTAATTTCATGTTTTATGTACCTTGTTGTGTTTTATGACTCTTGGCAGACCATTTTCTCTCCTGGGATAAATAAAGTTCTATCATATCATGACGGCAGATTCAGTTACGGTGTTGCAAAAGGAATAGTGTGAGTGCAATGAAAACAAAGGGCAGGACTATGGCAGAGGACTGGGAATTAGCACTGTTTTTAGCATACCAATGGTCTTCCTCTCACAGTTTACATTGCAGCATGACCTTTGTTGTCTACCTGCTGCACATTTTTGACTTTAGACTTTAGAGATACAGCGTGGGATCACGGCATTCGGCCCACTGAGTCTGCGTGTCGACCAGCGATCATACCGTATATCCTACACACTAGGGATCATTTACAATTTACAGATGCCAACTAATCCAAAAAAACTTGTACGTCTTTGAAGTGTGGGAGGAAATGGGAGTAACCAGAGAAAACCCACATGGTCACAGGGACAACGTATAAAGTCCGTACAGACAGTACCCGTGGTCAGGATCGAACCCGGGTCTCTGCTGCTGTGTGGCAGCAACTCTACCGCTGCGCCACTGTGCCGCCCTAATTATTTAGTGGGTTTTCAGACCGCAATCACGAACTGTATCATCAGTGAGTCTTCCATGTCATCCAACTACAATCCAGGTGTCATAAACGTCCGTCAAAACATAGAAGCATCATGACTTTGGGTTATTATCATTGTGTGCTATGGTTACAGAATAGCTAAAGAATCAAAGAGTGTAATTGCTTTTGATTTGCACCACATCGAGGATGTTACATGCACCATTTAGGTTGGCACAGCTAGCCAAGCCACTCCCTCACAGCACCCAACACCAAAATTCAATCCAGACCTCAGATGCTATCTCTGTGGAATTTGCATATTCTCCCTGTGATCGCAAGGGTTTCAATTGGATGCTCTGGTTTCCTCCCCCATCCCAAAGATGTGCATGTTATTTGGTTAATTAGCCACTGTGAAATGCCACTAGTGTGGAGATGAGTGGTAGAATCCAAGGGGAGTTCATGAGAATGGGGAGCATAAATAGTGAATTACTGTTGGATTAGTGTAATGGGTGGTTGAAGGTTGACATTGACTTAGTGGGCTGTCTGGCCTGTTTCCTCGCTGTATGTCTCTGTGTGACTTTGCAACTCTATATACAGTAAGTTAATGCAGTCCAAGGAACATGCAATCCTTGCAAAGCCATAAGCTTGCTGTCTGCTGCTCTCTCCTAAGACAACAAGGGCAGTCACAGTGGTAGAGTTGCTGGCTTACAACGAATGCAGCGCAGGAGATCCGGGTTCAATCCCGACTACGGGTGCTGCCTATACGGAGTTTGTACGTTCTCGCCGTGACCTTCGGTTTCCTCCCACACTCCAAAGATGTACAGGTTTGTTGGTTAATTGGCTTGGTAAATGTAGAAAATGTCCCTAGTGGGTGTAGGATAGTGTTAATGTGCGCGGATCGCTGGTCGACACGGACCCGGTGGGCCGAAGGGTCTGTTTCCGGGCTGTGTCTCTAGATTAAAAAAAAATCAAAAAAAGATTTGAATATAAGGTATTGATTATTTTCCTCATGCACCACCCATTGTATCTAAACACAAATTTCGACATGATCATCAAGGTATTTTCGAAAATCAGTCACATCATCTCTTGTAAATCTTCAACTATCATCATAATATTGAGGTAAAGATCATCCCCTTTGCAAAGAAAATGTAACTTTGAATGATCTCAATGTAATGAAGGAATTTTTAAAAATGTACTTCATTAATCCCTGAATAGACTGAAGACATGATTTCCACATAAATGAAACACAGAATCAGCAAAATATAAAAAGCTTCAATATATTTTGCATATCAATTTTGTTAACTATCACACAAAAGTAAATTGCTATAATTATATTTCCCTCCGTTCAGGCAAATAATTCACAGTGACTGAAACATGCATTTTGGCACAAATGTAACAGAGCTAATATTATATTAAAAGGTCAATTATCCGTGAATAAAAACCCAGCCTTTGATTGAGAAAGCAATATAAACAATATAGATGTAAATCCAAATTATCACAAAGCACTAGCGAGCAGAGAGCGAGAGAAAGAAATAATCGAGGTTGAAACTCTCCAGTCCAGCATCATCAGACCCGACTGCTGCCAGATCACAGAATATGTGAACTGCCGAATTTTCCCCCAGTCATCCACCTCTGTCTGAGCAAGAGAACGTGGCATTCATTGCCACAGAAAGCTGTGGAGGCCAAGTAAAGGGATATTTTTTAAAGCAGAGCTAGATAGATTCTTAATTAATAAGGGTGTCAGAGGTTATGGGGAGAAGGCAGGAGAATGGGGTTAAGAGGGAGAGATATATCAGCCGTGATTGAATGGCGGAATAGACTTGATGGGCCAAATGGCCTAATTCTGCTCCTATCACTTCTGAACTTACGAACTGATCATTTTAAGTTTAAACATTCCCTGAGTCACGTATGGGTTCTGAGAACTGTCCGTAACCAAAGGTTTTTGTAAGTCGGAATTTAGTGCAGTGAACCATTTTGCGGTGCCTCATATGAATAAGCTTCCTAAATGTAGGTATCGTTTCTAAGACCATTCCACATCCAATGACCTATAGAACTTCTCCAATCTGTATTGTGGGTGACATAATTCTGCCAAAGATCTGTATTTTTCAAAAGTGATTGGTTTATTCATTGTTTTTTTGCTTCCGTTCTTGCAGGGTTGGTTATTTTGTTAAATATGCATTTGTTTCTCTAGATGGCAGTATGTGGCTGCTTTTCTTTATTGTGCAGCAGTAAGTATCAGGCACAGTGATTATTATCCATTGAAGCATATCCCTGCACTGTTTGCAGGGGAAAGATCTTTACTTTGATGGAAGGGCATTACCAGGAACTGCATCTGTTCAAAAAGTTACTTCGCAAAGAATTAAAATGTTGTGAAAAGAACACAATGCAATTTTTAAAATCATTTTTTTAAATTCTGAACCGCTGAGTGCTAATAACCAAGCAGAGTAGAGCTTTCAAGGTTTTTAAGAATTGTTACCCAAGCTTCTTGAATGTGGGTGAGACCCGAGTAAAACACTGGAAATGTAAAGAACATAAAGGCATTGAAAATAGAAGCAGGAATATGCTATTCTATCCTTTGTGCCAGATTCAATAATTAATAATATTATGGTCAAATTTCAACCACTTCTACTCCTTTCTACACCCATAGATCCCTTTAATCCCACTCCAGTTTCCTCCCACACACCAAAGACGTACAGGTTTGTAGCATAATCGGCTTGGTGTAATTGTAAATTGTCCTCTAGTGTGTGTAGGATAGTGTTAGAGTGCGGGGATCGCTGGTCGGCGCGGACTCAGTGGGCCGAAGGGCCTGTTTCCCCGCTGTATCTCTAAACTAAAACAAAACTAAACATTTGGAATGTTAAAGTCCTTGTCCCTCATCCCCCATATAGTCCATCTGCTTGGTGTAAGCCGCAACGTTTAGATTTTGCACCTGTGATTAGTTATGCAGACTTGCTGCCGAACTATGATGGAATACAATGGTTAATTTTTTTCATTGTCACAAGATTCTGGGCACACTCAGAACAATTTGCAATGTTCACCTTGCAGGCATAAGACTATTACAATGGTTATTCATATATACATTGGCTTCAAATAGTTTTAATCTTTGATGATTGTTGACGTACTAGATTTGCAGAATGACAAACATTTGCAATGTGGTTGAGTTTTCCACATGACATACTTTGTCCATTTGAAGGTCATTTTGTTTTAGGAGCAGGGAGGTCGGTGAGTGCCACATGTAATTGTTCTGCTTATCGGAACAGATTGTGGACAGATTTAAGTTGATAAATTCTGCGTTAACATTTCATTTCACTTTTAATCTTATTCACAGTGGTATCGTGTGGTCTTATTTCAACTGCTGGACCACAATCTACTGTTTGTCCTTCCACTGCTGAACATTGAGGGTCAGAGTCTGATGGGGACACCTCTCAAACAAGGGAAGGGATGGGGAAGGGATAATCTCAAGGGGCCATGGATGGCAAGGAGGTTTTATTTATAGATGAGTCGAGAGTCAAGTGTTAATAGTCATATTTACTGAAAGAGAACAATCACATTCTCACTTGCAGCAGCACAACAGGTCTGTGATCACAGTACCCAATAGATAATAGAATAGAAAAACAAAAAAAGTTAAATAAATAGAAAAACACAATATAGTGCAAAAACAAATTAAGCCAAAAGTCCCTAATGTAACCAAAGCAGTTCTGAGATTGAAGTTAGAGTTTGTAGTGTTCAATTGCCTTATGGTTGTTGGGAAGAAGCTATTCCTGAACCTGGACGTTACAATTTCCTATACCTTCTCCCCATTTTACACTCAGCAAAAGAGTGCACATGATGGAAACGCAAAATATCAAGAGAACATCTCAGCAGGTCAGGGTTTAACTGCAAAGACGGAAAAGGAATTAACTTTTCAGCACAACGACCATTCATCAGTTCTGAAAATTAACCTCCATCCTCTCTCCAGAGATGTGGCATGATATGTCACTGGCAAGTTGGCCAACTATAGGATGGAATTATAAAATATTAGTGGGCATAGCCTTAAGATTGGAAAAGGGGATGAGGGATTTAAAGGAGATGTGCATGGCAGAGTTTGTTACACAGAGTGATAGGTGCCTGAAACTATCACCTATCACCCGGTATGGCAGAAGAAACAGATATGATAGTGGTATTTTAAGAGGCAATAAATGTGCATGGAATGGAGGGATGTGGATGGGTGCAGGCAGAAAGGATTACTTTCATTTGCATCCTAACTGACAGAGCCACCTTGGACCAAAGGGCCTGCTTCCGTTCTTGGTTTTTAGTTTAGAGAAACAGCGCGTTTAGAGAAACCCACAACATTAACACAAGCCTATGCGCATTGGGCACAATTTTACATTTTTTTAAAATACATGTATACCAAGCCAATGAACCTACAAACCTGTACATCTTTGGAGTGTGGGAGGGAACCGACGATCTCAGGGAAAACCCATGCAGGTCATGGGAAGAACGTACAAACTCCGTATAGACAGCATCCGTTGTCAGGATCGAACCCCGGGTTTCTGGCGCTGTAAGGCAGCAACTCTACGTTTGTGCCACCGTGTCGCTCAATGTTTCACTTTTCTTTGGTTCTGTGGATTCTGTAGTGACTGATGAATTCAACGTGGGGACTTCAGATTTCACAGGTTTGACAGCCTGTAAGCCTGAGGGAGCAATCCGTTTGCATCCAATGATATTCTGTCAGTACAATCAGCCACTTACCCTGAGACAAGTTCTGTGCTGCATTCTGTGGCAACCCTGTACCTTTCCAAAATCTAAAACATGGCACAATGCACGATTGTGATGGAATACCATCCATTTATTTGAACAAGTCCAGCGATAGAAACTTTCAAGAGGCTCCAATCCACCAGTACACAGCAGCTTCAGTGCGCTTCACCTCTAAAGTGCACTGCAGTTACTTGCCCAGGCTTCTCTGAGAGAACTTCCTAAATTCATGACCTCTCCTAGCAAGATGAACAAGGTCAGCTGATGCATGGGAACATCACCTCCTGAAAGGTTCCCCTCCAACTTGTGCACCACCTGAATCAGGAATATGTTGCTGGACTTCCATTGCCATTGGGATTATATTCTGAGTCTCCCTGCCAGGCAGTACTATAAGGGCACCTTCACCAGAAGAACTGTAACAGTGCAAACGGCAGTTTGCCAGCACTTCCTCAAGGACAGTTAGGGATGGACAATAATAGTCATGGAATCAGACGGCACGGAACAATGCTAATATCCTGGCAATGCTCGAAAATCACAGGTCTCCAGTCCGAAAAATAACCCTCCACCATCAGCCTCGGCTTCCTTCCATGAAGCCAATTCTCCATCCATTTGGTGAGCTCTCCTTGGATTCCATGTGATTTAACCTTCCAGAGCAGCCGACGAACCTTTGTCAAATGCCTTGCTGAAGCCCATCCACACAGCGTCTATGGCTTTGCATTCATTGACATTTTGTGTTACTTTGAAAATAATTCAGATTCATAAGGTACGAAGAGGTGTTTGTACACATCAGTGGGAGGAATTAATATCTATTTGATTGTTCTTTGACAATCTCCAGCATTGTCTTTCAAATGATATGTTAATCCTGACAGATACAGACTGATATTTTATGTTCAACATTAAGCAGTGCCCATGAGATGAAGCACAGACAGTCACCAGCTCAATGACAAAGGACAACTTGAAACGAGGAACTGCAGATGCTGGTTTACAAAAAAAAAAACATGCAGTGCTGAAGTAACTCAGGCTACGTCTCTGGAGGACTTGAACATGTGACCTTTCGGATTGGGACCCTTCTTCAGACTGAATGTGGTAGGAGGGGGTAAAGAAAGCTGGAAGGGAGGAGGACAAACCCTGGCAAGTGATGGTTAGATACAAGTGAAGAGGTGGGGGTGGTTTGGATAGGGAGATGTCTGGACACAGGTCAGAGATGAAAAGACTACAGGTGTGAGACAGGAATAGAGGAGTTGCGAATTGTGAAGCCAGAGTAAGGAATGTAGGTGGAAGGGGAGGGATTGGGGTGAAATAGATGCAAGTCCTGATGGGTCAGTGGTAAGAGGGGGGGGGGGAGGGAGTCTTAGTAAGTTACTGAAAATTGGAGAATTCAATGTTCATACCATTGGTTTGCAAGCTGCCCAAGCAGAATACAAGGTACTATTCCTCCAGTTTGTATGTGGAAGTTGTGAGAAAAGCTGAACAACAAACAGAAAATAAACAATAGTTCTTTCGGTAAATGTCTGTGACGGCACAAACAGTCTGTGCCATCAAACTTTGTAAAGGATCTGACAGCTAATATCATTTTTTTGACAAAGTAATCTGATTGGGATAAAAACCATCTAATCTCTGATAATGCTTTGTTGTAAACGCCTGTTATTTCTTCTCTCTATCCTGGTAATGCTAATGTCAGAATGATCCAATATCTCACTTCACGTGTTCAGTGCTCATGAATATCTATTGCCACTCCGTTATGTATTAGAAATGTTTTCATATGTTTTATTAAATCACTCGGTCTTATTTTACCTGCAGATTAAAATATGTTCAACATTAAATTAAGCTTCAATAGCAGGTAAGAATTTAATTCTTCTACCTGGGACATATGACAATAAAACACTCTTGACTCTTTAATACAAAAGTCAATCTATAATATTTTTAATTGATCAATCTGCGGCATCTGAAACATTATATTTTAATTCATGTCTATATTCTTCCTGTCTTGCACATCAAATAGTGGTAGTTTAGCGTGTTGCACCCAAATAGATTAGACACCTATCTTATTTGTACTCCAATCATGTTGGCAGTAATTCATTCCACTTTACCCTCAGAATGTGAACAAGACCATAAAAATAACAGCTCCACACAGATGGTGTATGAAGCTTCTCGCTCTCTCCTGCGACACTGAATGAAACATTGCTAGGAGTAACTTTAATCCTTTGGTTTTAATCTAATCACGTCAAAATATCTCAAATGCATTTGTATTGGAAGCAAGTAATTGTTGCACATTGCTACAAAATTGCATTGATTTAAAATAAACATCATAGGGCCCAGGTCCTCATGACATGTCCAACCGTGTTCTGTAGGTTCCTGGGCCACTTATTTCAAATGAAGATGATAATTATACTTTGAATACTATCCTAGAGTACACGGCACAGGACACTGTGACCCACAATGTCAGTCGTGAACATTATGCCATGTTAAACTAATCTCTCCTGCCTGCATGTGATCTATATCCCTCCATTCTAGCAAAGTTATGTGCCCATTTAAAAGGCTTTCAGTTTAGTTTTGAGATACAGTGCGGAAACAGGCTCTTCGGCCCACCAAGTCCGCACCGACCAGCAACCCCCGCACGCTAACGCTATCCTACACACCAGGGACAATTCACTATTTTACCAAAGCCAATTAACCTGCAAACCTATATGCCTTTGTAAATTGCTCGTTCTAAGCTTCCCCCCAGTCTAGTTTCAGTCAAAAACACTGAATCAAGCACTTGAACACCTAATCTTTATTTTAACAAAACACAATTACAGTTCAACTACTGTACCTATCCCACCGCGGGTTCGATCCTCTTATCTGCCTGATCAAGCCCTCTAGGCCTCGCTCAAACAGACACTGAAGAAGGTCACGCAGTCCCAAGTGCTCTCCCAGAAGATCGACGCGGGACCTCACGGCAGCGGACTTTTACAGGTCCTGGGACCTCGAGGGGCCGAACCACATGGGGGTGGTCTCTGAACAATCCAATTACAGATATCGATTAACCCCATATATAACAGACATTTCCCTAACCCAATAATACAGCAGCTTAATACATTGTATTCAAACAGGACTTCTCAAGGAAGCAAACATAGCAACTTTTACCCTAATCTGCAAGAAACCCCGACAAGGCTCAATACCTCATCCAATCAACACTCGGCAAAGTAGAACTCTGCAACATTATTTACAATTATTTACAAGGTAAATTTACAAGGTTTGGTATGCAGTCATCCAATCCATTCTATGCCTTTTGCACCTAATTGACAGGGTCTGCTGATGCTCTTATTCCTTTCTTGCAACTTGCATCTAGGTTCTAGACACACTGGCACCATTCTGCAGCTTGTCCCAGTTCTGCAGAGAGCAATTCCAAATTGACCAAATCTCCCAGCAGCCCTGAAGCTTTTACTTCATTTTAAAGTCATAGCCTCTCCAATTTGGCCAGGATTAACACCTTTGGAGTGTGGGAGGAAACCGGAGCCCCCGGAAAACACCCACGCAGGTCACAGGGAGAATGTACAAACTCTGTACAGACAACACCCGTAGTCAGCATCCAACCCGGGTCTCTGGCACTGTAAGACAGCAACTCTAGCACTGCGCCACCAAGCCGCTCGACTTAAACACTATCACATCTGATTTTGCCACCACTTTTGGCAGTGTGTTCCAGACACCCACCACTCTATGTGTACAAAAGAACCTGACCCGCACATCTACATTAAACTCCCCCCCGCTCCCCCATCTGCATCAACTCTGTCCTTTAGTCTTTGACATTACCTCGGTTGAAGAAGGCCCTGACAGCCTACCTGCTAACGTTTCTCATTATTCTATATACTTTCTTCATGTCTCCCTCAGCTTCTGATGCTACAGTTTGTCCAACCTCTCCTTCTCGCTAATACGCTCTAATCCAGGCAACACTCTAGTACACATCTTCGGCACCTTCTCGAAGCATTCATGTCCTTCCTGTAATGGAACAGCCAGAACTGCACGTGTCCTAACTAAAGTTGTATAAAGCTTTTCACGTGACCTCCTAACTGTTATACTCAACGCCTTAACTGATGCAGGCAAGCATATCATATGTCTTAGTTACCACCCTATGTATTTGTGCTGCCCCTTTCAGGGAGCTCTGGACCTTGGACCACTAGATTCCTCGGCACATGAATGTTGTGAAGGGTTTTGCCATTAACTGTACAGTCGCCCCTTACATTTGACTTCCAAAAGCGCAACACACCATACCACAAAGACATGTGTGCAGGTGCATTGATAGGAAAGGTTTAGAGGCATATGGGCCCAATGTAGGCAGGTGGGAGTAGTGTAGATGGGGCATCTTGGTCAGCAAGTTGGGTAGAAGGGCCGGGATCCGTGTTGTATGACTTCATGACACTACACTTGGTGACATTAAACCGCACCTTCTATTTATCTACCCTTATCTGCAACTGGTCTACTTTCCGCTCGATACTTTGACTAGCTCTGTGGTATATCACCATCACTTGCCTTGCAGTTGGGATGAAAATCTTCACCAATGTTTCTATCGCCTGGCCTAATTTTGGGGAGTCTGTGTAGGGGAATCAAAGCGAATTGCAATAGTGGCACTGCTAACTCTAGCTAGAATGGAAACAGTTACATAGAACGTAGAACAGTACATCAAAAGAACAGGCCCTTCAGCCCATAATGTCTGTCCCTCGAAAAACGCAAAAAGCTGGAGTAACTCAGCGGGACAGGCAGCATCTCTGGAGAGAAGGAATGGGTGATGTCTCGGGTCGAGACCCTGCTTCAGACTGTATGTCTGTCCTTCTAGTACAGGTCACCTCTGCTCCAGAGGAGATCCCAATGGTCTAAAAATCCGAATCCCTGCCTCATGCACCAAGTCATGAAGCATGCTTTCATCTATCCTGTCTTACTATTCCTATCCTCACTAACATGTGGCACCTGGAGTAATCTGAGGATTATTGCCCTTGGAGTCCTGCTTTGTAAACTTCCACCTAACTCACTTCACAGGACCTTATCACTTTTCCTACTTATGTCATTTGTGCCACCATTCACAATGACCTCTAGCTGCTCACCCTTCCCTTGGGAATGTTCTGCAGCCGTTGGGAGAATCCTGGACCCTGGCACCAGGGAGGCTACACACCACCCTGGAATCTCGTTTGCTACCATATAACCTCCTGCCTGTGCCCATAACTAATGAGCCTCTTATCACTATGGCCCTGCCTGACAACCCTTCCCCACCGTGCCTGAGAGTCAGGTTTGATGCTACAGATCTGGCTGCTGCTGTTCACCACTGACAGGGCATTCCCCCCTCACACCCCACAACAGTTTTCAAAGGAGCATACATGTTTAATTTAGTTTAGTTTAAAGATACAGTGCGGAGACACACGAGTCCGCACCGACCAGCGACCCCCGCACATTAACGCTATCCTATGCGCACTAGGGACAATTTTACATTTATACCAAGCCAATTAACCAACAAACCTATACCCCATTGGAGTGTGGGAGGAAACCGAAGATCTCAGAGAAAACCCACACAGATCACAGGGAGAACGTACAAACTCCATACCGAGAGCACCAGTAGTCAAGATCAAACCTGGGTCTTTGGTGTTGTAAGGCAGCAGCTCCGTGCCAACCAATTGCACAGTGCTCGACCTCTTGTTGAGGGAACTGACCACAGGGGACTCCAGTACTAATGTACCCAGCTCCTTTCCTGGTGGTCACCCATCTTCTTTCTACCCCTACTCGAGATGTGACCATCTCACTGCCGCTCCTGTATATCACCTTCTCAGTCTCGCAGATGATCCTAAGGTCATCCAGCTGCTGCTCCTGTTCCCTAACATGATCTACCTGTATAAGGAACTGCAGCTGGATGCATATTCCACAGGTGTAGCCTTCAGGGACATCAGAAGACTCCCTGACCTCCCCCATTCTGCAGGCGGAGCATACAACAGTCCTAACTGCCATCTTTATTGCACTAGTCCAAGGAAAGTTTATGAAAACCTTGAGAATCTTCCCCTTCTTCCCTACTCTATCCCTCCCATCAGTCATGCGTGCTGCTCACTGCTGAAAATTATTATATACACATAATATTTACCAAATTAACCCTCTTCCACACAAGGCAGTGCCAGAGAGTCATAGAGTCATAAAGTGATACAGTGTGTAAACAGGCCCTTCGGCCCAACTTGCTACACTGGCCAACATGTCCCAGCTACACTAGTCCCACCTGCCTGCGTTTGGCTCATATCCCACCAAACCTGTCTAACTGTTTCTTAAACGTTGTTGCCTCCACTACCTTTTCTGGCAGCTCGTTCCATACACCCACCACCCTTTGTGTGAAAACATTACCCCTCAGATTCCTGTTAAATCTTTTCCCCTTCGCTTTATCAGTGCGTTGGAGATACAATTCTACTAGTTCAAAGGGATCTAATTTGCTGCAGAATTTGCAACATACAACTGATCAAACTACAACAATCTCCTATTCATATCTGCATCACCCACTTGTTGCTCAAGAACTGTATTCTAGCTAAATTAATGAGCTCGTTAAATTGTCCATTTATTAAGTCTCGCGAAGAGTTTAACACAAAGACTTGCCCTTGTGTACCAGGAGTCCACATAAAAATGAAAACCATTGCAGAGAATTATGGTAAGTCATCACTGTAGATTCTTCAACTACATTTTGATTAAAGCAGAAGTGCTGATAAAAATCGTTATGTTTACTGATGTGGTCGACCTAATGAACTCGACAGTCTGAGGGAGCCAAGTTATTATTTTCTTCACAGTCAATTTGCTTTCTCTGATTGATACAATGAATGGTGAGTCTGTGGTGATGGGCAGATTGTTTAGGTGCAGCAGTAGGATGAAATAAACCATGGCTTGTGTACAGAGAATATCATTTGTATATGTGTGATATTTCCTTATGAAATATGGATTTAATAACCATATTTAAATATGAAAGAATTACCATGGCTAATTAACTTAAAGTCAACACATGTTTGGGATGTAGGAAGAAACTTGGGATGGTAGGGTTGGGGTTGGGGGGGGGGGGGGAACCAAGTGGGGGGGAGGGTGGGGATGGGGGAAGTATCCATGTTCCCACAGTGAGAACATGCAAACTCCACATAGCCAGCATCCCAGGGTCACAGGGGGAACGTACAAACTGCTTACAGACATAGTCAGGATCAAACCAGGGTCTCTGGCACTGTAAGGCAGCAACTGTACTGCTGCACGATTGTGCTGCCCTTTTTGTTGTAGGCAACTGGATTACCAAAGCCACTGTGCGACCATCTTATTAGTTAGTTAAATAATTACACTGATATTGGTTGTCACCGGCCAGGTTTAGACTCTATTACTTCCAGACTCCCTGAATTAACATCATTGGTATTAGACATACACTCAAAGTGCTTTCAAAAACAAGTTGTTCCGGTTGACCACCAGTGAATAGAATCCTCTCACATCACTTAACTCAGTAATCCTACGACATCAAAACTATTCTGATACATGTTGGTTTTTTGAAAAGGAATTAGTGCTCACAGATAGCGAGGCTATTCAAGTATTCTTCCTCAGGTTGCTGAAATCATGCAGTTGTTAAAGGTATGTTTACGGTAGTAGTATAATGGTTACGTTGCCGGACTAGTATTTTCTGTATCTAATTGGCTGTTGCTGTGAAGGAACCAGCCATAATTACGCAAGAAGGAAACAGTGTTGAAATCGTAAATACACCATTTACTGCAGTCTGCAGCTTTTAATGAGGTCCCATTGACATTCTGCCAGAGCTCTGGCTGTCTCAACCAAGGTACATCCACAGACTGGGTGATGGAGAGAGATGCCATCAGGTGATTCACCTTCAACCACCATCGTCTGTCTCCTATTCAGAGCTAACATTGCAGCAGGAAACCTGAGAAAATACTATTTCACACCTGCTGGTTCTGGGAAATGTGTCTCTTTTTCATTTTTTTTAAATTGTATTGTTTATTTCCACGCAACAAAATCACACAGGTGAAGAACTTCACCAGACACTCAGGGAGTTTAACAACATTTCTTGGAGTGGAATTCTATCTCCTGGTCTAGATTTATAAATGCTGCTTCTCCATCATGCTGGCTTCCAGCTTTTAGTGAATGTACATTTATTGAGACGTAAAAAACTACAGGTGCTCGAATCGTGAGCAAACAACAAAGTGCTGGAGGAACTCGCGGGTCAGGCAGCATCTGTGGAGAGAAATGGACAAATGACATTTTGGGTTGGGACTCTTCTATAATACTTATTCTCAGAGTATTAATATTAACATGCTTTGGATGAAACTTTACATATGTTGTGGTGATGTGCATTCTGATTTTGGTCAGATTTTCACATAAAATCACCACAGTTTTGGTGTAATTTAGTTTAGTTCCGTTTAGTTCAAGATTCAAGATTCAAGAGTTTATTGTCATGTGTCCCAGATAGGACAATGAAATTCTTACTTTGTTTCAGCACAACAGAATATAGTAGGCATGAATACAGAACAGATCAGTGCGTCCATATACCATAATATAAATATACATACATGAATAAATAAACAGATAAGGTGCAAATAAACAGATAATGGTCCATTAATGTTCAGAGTTTTGTTTCATTTGAGTTTATTAGCCTGATGGCTGTGGGGAAGTAGCTATTCCTGAACCTGATACAGCACAGAAATTGGCCCTTCGGCCTACCAAGTCCGCGCTGACCAGCGATCCCTGTACACTAGCACTATCCTACATGCTAGTGACAATTTACAATCTATACTGAGGTCAATTAACCTACAAACCTGTACGTCTTTGGAGTGTGGGAGGAAACCGGAGCACCCGGGGAAAACCCACGCAGTGTAAGGGAGAACGTACAGACTCCATGCAGACAGCACCCGTAGTTAGGATCAAAGCCAAATCTCTGGGGTGCAAAAGGCAGTAACTCTACCACTGTGCCACCATGCTGCCCAAAATGTCAGTTGTAAATCACAATGGATACGTTTGATATAAAGCTTTGAGCCAACACCACACTTCATCCCCTTCCTCCAAAGAAACTAGAGACTTAGTGCATGATAATCTCTTCCCACAACGTTTAGAATTCAGATAACATCAATTATCTATAATTTTGTGATTCTGTATCATTGGTGAGAGGCTCCTTACCCCTCCTGCAATCCCACATCATCCCTGCCAGAGGTTAAGATGGATGTTATCAGCAGTAGAAGGTTTGAAGTTAGAGTGAGCACTGAACAGCTATTTCTTTAGTACCAGGAGTTGAAATCCTTTTTACAAAATGTGTATGTTTTACACACAGACATTAATGCAGCTATTCTAGATACAAATGCAACATGCACTGGTTCTGCACTTAGATAAGCAGCAAGTTATATACAAAGCCACCAGAATATAGTTCTGATCCTGTTAACTTAGCAACAACTCTGATTGATGACAAAAATGCTTCTTACATAGAGTGACAGGTGACAGACTACTGAATAATGATTGTAGTTTTTAGTCAGTATTTGAATATACTGAGCAGTACCATTAGGTAACATTATATGCTTAAACAGCCATGCCTTTTCTTTACACAGTTAGCATGCAGTTAGCATGCATTATCTTCTACATAGGTATCAACGTTGTGTATTATACCTAGTCACTCCTTGTTCTAAATGTAGGCACTAAACATATTGGTTCTGTGCATGATCTACACACAACCACCAAACTATACATTGTAAATATAATCAGAGTGAGGCCATATGCAAACTGGAGGAACAACACCTCATATTCTACTTGGGTAGCTTACAACCACAATGTTATGAACGATGAATTCTCCAATTTTGGGTAACGCATAACCCACCCCCACTCCCTTCTTTCACCCTATAACCCTTCCCTCCTTTCCCCCCTCTCCCCTGTGCCCCACCTGCACTTGCACCTGTTCCCCCCCCTCCACCTACATTCCTTCCTCTCACTTCACAATTCACACTCGACAATCCTTGTGTCTCACACCTTCTGTCTTTTCATCTCTGGCCTCTGTCCAACCATCTACCTATCACAAAACCCTCCTCACCTGTATCAACCTATTACCTGCCAGGCTTTGCCCGGTCCCTCCTCTCTTCATTCTCTCCCTACAATCAGTCTGAAGAAGGGTCCCCACCTGAAACGTCGCAAATCCATGATCTCCAGAGATGCTGCCTGACCCCGTCGAGTTACTCCAGCAAGAGGATAGACACAAAATGCTGGAGTAACTCTGTGGGACAGTCCGCATTGCTGGAGAGAAAGAATGGGTGACGTTTTGGGTTAAGACCCTTACGGTCCGTATTGGTGGAAATGTGTCATCCTCGATAACAATCAGCACGGGAGCACCTCAAGGCTGCGTGCTCAGCCCCCTTGCTTTACTCACTCTATACTCGTGACAGCATAGCCGGTCATAGTGCGAACTCCATCATCAAGTTCGCCGACGACACCACTGGTGTATGACGCTTCACTGATGGGGATGAGTCAGAGTATATAAGTGAGATCGACCGATTGACCAAATGGTGCCAGTACAATAACCTGGCTCTCAACACCAGCAAAACCAAGGAACTGATTGTGGACTTTGGAACGGGGTAGGATATGGACCTACAATCCCGTTTATATCAACAGGTTGATGGTGGAAAGGGTCAAGAACGTCAAATTCCTGGGCGTGCATACTTCTGAAGATCTCTCCCGGTCCCAGCACACTGATGCAATTATAAAGAAAGCACATCAGCGCCTCTACTTCCTGAGAATATTACAGAGGGTTGGTATGTCAAGGAGGGCTCTCTCTAACTTCTACAGGTGCACAGTAGAGAGCATGCTGACCGGTTGCATCATGGCTTGGTTCGGCAACTTGAGCGTCCAGGAGCGGAAAAGGCTGCAAACAGTTGTACACACTGCCCAGGCCATCACCGGCTCTGACCTCCCTACCATCGAGGGGATCTATCGCAGTCGCTGCCTCAAATAGGCTGCCAAAATCATCAAGGACCCACACCATCCTGGACACACACTCATCTCTCCGCTGCCATCAGGTAGAAGGTACAGGAGCCTGAAATCTGCAACATCCAGGTTCAGGAACAGCTACTTCCCCACAGCCATCAGACTATTAAACACAACTTCAAACAAACTCATAACTATAAAAGCCTATTGCACTTTATCTGTTTATTTATGTGTATATATATATGGGCTATGGCATATAGACACACTGAACTGTTCTGTATTTATGCCTACAATATTCTGTTATGCTGCAGCAAGCAAGAATTTTATTGTCCTCTCTTGACTTGATACAAGATACAAGATACATGTATTTGTCACATGCGCCAATTGGCACGGTGAAATGTGATCACCATACAGCCATACAATTATAATAAAGTACACAACACACGATAGAGTCCAACATAAAACATCCCCACACAGCAGAATCAAAATTTCCCACTGTGAGGGAACGCACCAAAGGGACTCGGAGAATAGTGGCGTCCTCGCCAGGAAGCGACTGGGAAATGTTTTCCCCCTTACCCTACCCTCCTCCCCTACATAAAAAAAGTAAAGAAACTCCAAACACACTCTTTTAAGACAAACTAAAATTTAAAAAAAGACAGAAAAAACGGACAGACTGTAGGCAGAGGCTGCCTTCAATGCGGCACCCCTAGTGGCATGACTCCAGCACCTTGTGTCTTTTATTCCATGAGACGTTGCGGTGAATTTGTGCTCCAGAAACAGACAGCCAATCTGTATGTCATATGCAGGGACAACGACATAATTCTATGCACAGAGAAATAAGATGCAAAGGTATGGTATATGTTTTCTGCAGATATCAGCATATCCATGCACAGATCAGCAGACTTGTATTTTCTGAATGAAGACGCCAACAATCTGTTTTTTTTTACATATATATTCATCACATTCCACACACAGACTGCATCAGACTGCATACAGACTATCACCAAAACTATATTTTGTGCTCTATTCAAAGATATACAGTGTGTGTTAAATATGCAGACAGCCACCGTGCGCGTTCTATATGCAAATACTTAGGGCATGTAACTTCTAAAGATCATTTCCACCCATGAACAAATTCTATTTATGGACTAATCTCATGCATATTGTATACACAATGTCATTATGCATTTTCTATGCATCAATGGCTGCCGAACATGTCCTTTACAATACAACAAACATTTCTATTTTTTACATAGATGGGAAACATGTATAGTCTGGAATGTGAACAGCCAACATTTCACGCGGCTGTCTACAGTTTCCATGACTTTAAGCCAAGATGCTGCATACCAAGCCTACTCACAAGACTTAATTAAGGATAGTTTCAAACAGACCACTTATTATTTCAAAAGTGAAAGGAGGTTAGTTACTTTATCTTCGGTGATATTTATATGACCTCTAACTGTCATTGTTGAATTTCACTCTTAATTAATGTTTTCATTGCAATCTTACATTATGGCATTTCCTTATCACCAACATGCAGTGCTAGGAATAAAGTGTCAATATCTTTCAATGTTTCTAACGATTTAAAAAAAAGTGTTGCTCCCTTTTGCCTTGTAAGCTATCATTTTTGGATTAATGTGATAAGAAGGCATGCTTTACATCTGAAGATCACTATTATCACACACTAACTTTGTCTCTGTGTCTATTATTTTTTTCTATGACTGCAAGAGTGCATGGTTTGAGAATGTCAACCAGTGTACATAAGTGTGGATCAAATCTGAGAAGCAATTTAATATTAATGAAGATTATTCAAAGGGCGCATTTAAAAAAATGCTTATCACTCATGAGAACTCCCCTTAAAACTAAATTCTCACCTTCAAGTTCCCCTTTCGAGACTAGAAGCCTTTCAGATCAATGTCAACTCAGGCAGGGAATTATACGAGTCTACATAAATGAAATGGGTTAGTACCTGCAATAAAATAGCTGTCGTAGTAATGTCACATAAACATATTGAGTAAATATCTGCCAATTTTGCTGCCTTTATAAGTAACATCTTAAAAACCTCCTGAACATGTAGTTTATAGGGACAGTGAACAGATGGTTATAATACTGACTATTTATCTTGTGCTGTTATTATTTAACAAACACTTTCCTACGTAAAGCGATCATTATTCATAGGAATCATATCCAGCCAGCACCATTCATTCACATTGGAGCAAACTATTGATACCAGTTGGGAAATACGCAAAGATTGTCATAATAGTTTATATCTAACAGGACCGACAGGAAATTAATTTTACCTTTTAAGACCGTCTCCATCAAATAAGAGACATCAATATGTTTTTATTAGACTATCACCATAGCTCAGCAGCATTAAGTTTCTGCATTCATAAATGTATCATAATAATTGTACTTTGCATGTTATTAAGCTGAGGGGTATATTTTGTAGTCAGTGCTTGAAGTAATTTCTTTCTTCGCTCGGTATGAGATTGCTAAGCTTATTTATTACTTAAAGGGATCCGCAAGTAGGTAATGGGTTTTGAAGAAAACTTGATCTCTGAGTTGTTTTCTCTTAACTCAGAATGTGACTGCTTTACTATTTGTGTGATAAAAAAATCGCTGAGACTTCACAGAAGTCCTTGAAACATGATTATTTTAACAAATCCTTCTGAATTAATGGAAACAATAAAACTGAAGCCTATTAAACAAAAACACTTTCCTTTTCCTTTGAGGTATACAGTTCCCGTAAATGATGAAATAGATTTATAAATCTTCCAGATGGTGCAGATTAATTCAGATTGCAATTGTATTGCCCCTTTGGAAGATCACTACCTTCTAATCATGCCCAATGTTTCTTACACAACATAAAGCTGCTACGAATTGCTGTTTTTTTTTACTCTTTGCTTCAGCTTATGCTTCAGAATGACTCACAGTAAATCCCTGGCGAAAGTCACTGTGATTGCTCTTTGCTGTCTGTGCCATTCTGTAGTCCATAGCAATCTGCTCCACTTTTATCCATCTCTCAATTTCACTTGGGTCTACATCTGTCACCTCACTTCCCAATCTTGATCTCTCTGTCTCGATCGCTTGGGACAGTCGTTTGACTGACATCTATTATAAACCCACTGACTACCTCTGTTAACTCGACTATACTTTCTGCCACCCTGCCTTTTGCAAAGACGCAATCCCCAAATCTCAGTTCCTCCATCTCTACTGCACCTTCTCCCAAGTTGTGGTTCTCCACTCTCGGACATCAAGATGTCCTCCTCCTTCAGCAAGTATGACTTCCCTACAGCTGCTATAAATGGATCCCTCACCCGTGTTTCCTCTATGTCCCTTAGTTTTGCTCTTGCTCATCATCCCCCCATACAAAAAAAGGATAGAGTTTCCCTGATCCTCACCTTTCAACCCCCCCCCCCCCCCTCCCCAGCCTCTGAATCCAACACATAATTAATTGACATTTCCCTCACCTCCAACGTGATCCCACCACCAGTCACATATTCCCATCTCGGCCCCTTTCTGTCTCCTGAAGATATTACTCCTTCCACAACTCCCTGGTTCACTCATCCTTTCCTACCTAAACCATCACATCCCCAGCTAATTCCCCTGGAACTGGAGGATATTTAATACCAGTCCCTATACCTCCACCCTTACATCCATCCAGGGACTCTTGCAGTCCTTTCAGGTAGACTATCCTTAACTACTGCATCCGGTGTTCCAGATACACTTGGTGAGACCGAGTGTAAACCCTGCGTCAGTTTCATTGAACACTTGCCACAATCCTCCAAGGCCTACTTGTTCTCCCGCTTACTAATTATTTTAACTCCCCATCCCATTTCCATAAAGTATTTTCTGTCCTGGGCCTCCTCCATTGCTAGACTGATGCCATCAGCAAACTGCAAGACCTGCACCTCATTTTCCGCCTGGGTTGATTACAATCCAATGTAATGAAACCCCTCTTCCACTTCTTCCCCAACTTTTCTGCCCTCTCTAACCTGTGACCTAACTGGAATTGCACCCATTTCTCCCATTCCACCTATATTCTTTACTCTAGGCTTCACAATTCTCAACTCTTCTATCCTTACTTCATACCATATAATACCATATAACCATATAACAATTACAGCACGGAAACAGGCCCTCTCGGCCCTTCCAGTCCGTGCCGATCATTTGTTTTCCCCAAGTCCCATCTACCTGCACTCAGACCATACCCCTCCATTCCCTTCACGTCCATATACCTATCCACTTTACTCTTAAATGTTAAAATTGATCCTGCCTCCACCACTTCTGCTGGAAGCTGATTCCACACAGCCACCACCCTCTGAGTAAAGAAGTTCCCCCTCACGTTACCCCGAAACCTCTGTCCCTTAATTCTCATGTCATGCCCTCTTGTTTGAAACTTCCCTACCCTCAATGGGAAAAACGTATCCACGTCAACTCTGTCTATCCCTTTCATCATTTTAAAGACCTCAATCAAGTCCCCCCTTAACCTTCTGCGCTCCAAAGAATAAAGACCTAACTTGTTCAACCTTTCTCTGTAACATAGTTGCTGGAACCCTGGCAACATTCTAGTAAATCTCCTCTGTACTCTCTCTATTTTGTTGACATCCTTCCTATAACTAGGCGACCAAAATTGTACACCATACTCCAGAATTGGTCTTACCAATGCCGTGTACAATTTTAACATTACTTCCCTACTCCTATATTCAATGCTCTGATTTATAAAGCCAGCACACCAAAAGGCTTTCTTTACCACCCTATCTACATGCGATTCCACCTTCAGGGAACTATGCACAGTTATTCCTAGATCTCTCTGTTCCACAGCATTCCTCAATTCCTACCATTTACCATGTACGTCCTATTTTGATTTGTCTACCAAGATGTAGCACATCACCTTATCAGCATTAAACTCCATCTGCCATCTTTCAGCCCACCAGGGTCTTGGTGAGACCACACCTGGAGTAATTGCGTGCAGTTTTGGTCCTCCAAATCGAGGAAGGACATTATTGCCGATGATTCAGGACTGGGATGTCTTATGTAAGAAAGACACTCGGTTTATACTCTCTGGAATTTAGGAGATTAAGAGGGGATCTTATAGAAACTTACCTGTTCCCGATGTTGGGGTGAAGTTCCAGGACATCACAGCAAATCCTTAAGACCGAGATGAAGACTTTCTTCACACTCTCACTCTCTGCCACTGAGGCCAGTTCATTGGCTATTATGTTAAGAGTGAGTTGGATGTGGCCCTTGTGGCTAAGGGGATCAGAGGGGTACGGGATTACTGGATGATCAGCCCAATGGCATCGAAGGGCTGAATGGCCTACTCCTGGTTTCTATGTTTTTCCAAATGCCCAAATCTCTCTGTAGATTTTGAAAATTTACTTCATTATCCACAACACCACCTATCTTAGTATCATCTGCATACTTACTTATCCAATTTTCCACCCCATCATCCAGATCATTGATGTACATGACAAACAACAGTGGACCCAACACAGATCCCTGAGGCACCCCACTGGTCACCGGCTTCCAACCTGACAAACAGCCATCCACCATTACTCTCTGACATCTCCCATTCAGCCACTGTTGAATCCATCTTGCTACTCCGCCATTAACACCCAAAGATTGAACCTTCTTAACCAACCTTCCATGGGGAACCTTGTCAAAGGCCTTACTGAAATCCATATAGACAACATCCACTGCTTTACCCTCATCAATTTCCCTAGTTACCGCTTCAAAAAATTCAAGAAGGTTTGTCAAACATGACCTTCCAGGCACAAATCCTTTTGTCTTTTCATCACAGGCCTTTGGCCAACCATTTGCATATCAACAATCCCCCCCTCGACCACCTTCATCACCTGTATCCATCTATTACTCATCAGGCTCTGTCCTGCCCATTCTCTCTTCCAGATTTCTCCCCCCCCTCCCCACTTCAGTCAGAAGGGTCCCGTTTTGAAACACACATAACCATGTTCTCCATAGATTCTATCTGCCTCGCTGAGTTACTCCAACACTTGTGTCTTTTTTGTGAGCCAGCATCTGCACTTTTCTCCACCTATCATCACCTGGCTTTCTCCCTATCCCCACACCTCTTCCAGCTTGCTCTCTCAAACTCCAAAGAGTCAGAAGGAGGGACCTGACCCAAGATGCCGCCTGTCCATATTCTCCAGAGAATGCTCACTGAGTTACTCCAGCACATGGTCTTTTCTCAAGATGACAGCATCTGCAGTTCCTCTGCAGGTCCAATTTTACCCTTCCCTTTGCTGGATTCAGAACATTGACACAGGAGCAGAGGTAGGCTTCCGAACCTCTCTTAGTGCCCCAAAACGTATCAATCTCAGTCTTGAATAAAGATAGAGGATTCTAAAGATTTACAAATATCTGTCCAGGATCAGGTGCTGTAGTCTTTAGAATAATAGATCAGCTTTTTAACACTGAAATGATAAGTTTCTTTTCTCTGAGGACTCTGTGAATTTTTGGATATGTCTTCATTTAAAAACCATGCATGCTCCAAGATCAATTGATGAATATGTTGAAAACTAAGGATGATAGACTTTAAGTCGCTAAGTAATTCAAGGATATGAGGATTTGGGTAAAAAAGCTGATTTCACAAATGAGGCCAAAAACGTACAGGTTTGTAGATTATTTATTCCCGTTAATTGTCTTGGTAAAAAGGGAGAAAATGTCCCTAGTGCAGGATAATGTTAATGTGTGAGGATTGCTGGTCGGTGCAGACTCGATGGGCCAAAGGGCCTGTTTCTGCGCTGTATCTCTAAACTAAATGAGTCCTTTGGATTGTGGAGCGAGCTTGAGGGTCTTTGTGGTGGTTCATGGTTTTTATGTTCCAGACTTTAGATTTTCAAAATTAATTATTGCTGTTAATTACTGAAGAATAACAGCCTTTAATGTGGTTTATTTTACTCTAGGGATCAATATAATGGTTCTGACACTAAAAGATAAAGGCACCAGTCTTTGGATTAGAACGTTAAGGAATCGGTGGTTTGAGGCCAAAAATAAGGCAAAATAGGGGAAGTTAAAGGAAGCTCAGCATCCTATTGTGTAGGGAGGAATGGAGAAAAGGAATAGGTGACGTTTTGGGTTGAGACCCTTCTTCGGACTGTCTTCAGCTCAGTCTGAGGAAAGGTCTCGACTAGAAAGCTGAAGACTCAGTCTGGTCTCAACCCGAAATGTGAGCCTATTCCTTTTCTCCAGAGATACTGCCTGTCCCGCTGAGTTACTCCAGCATTTTGTATCTATCTTCTTTGTAAACCAGCATTTGCAGTTTCTTCATACCCATTTTATAGCCTTGGTTGTGGTTTAAACTGCTAAAGATACAGGACCATAAACAACAGTCAACAACTGAATGTGCAAAAATGTTTCATCCACACATATACAACATTTATTTGGCAAGGATTCCATTAATCCTACTTTGCTGCAAAATGACACTTAACTCTGGGTATCGGATTAAAGTTCTTAAAAGATGAACTCCTTCTCCATGGATGAATCAGCCAATGATTACATTCAGCTCTCTTCAGAGTAGTCTGGCCAATTAAAACGAGTCAGGTTTGAGCAAAGCTACAGTGGTTTGCAAAAGTATTCATACCCCTTGAACTTTTCCACATTTTGTCACGTTACAGCCACAAACGTAAATGTATTTTATTGGGATTTTATGATAGACCAACACAAAGTGGCGCATAATTGTGAAGTGGAAGGAAAATGATACGTGGTTTTTAAATTTCTTTATCAATAAAAAACTGAAAAGTGTGGCGTGCAAAAGTATTCAGCCCCCTTCATTCTGATACCCCTAAATAAAATCCAGTGCAACCAATTGCCTTCAGAAGTTACCTAATTAGTAAATAGAATCCACTTACGTGTAATCTAATCTCAGTATAAATACAGCTGTTCTGTGATGGTCTTAGAGGTTTGTTAGAGAACATTAGTGAACAAACAATGTTCCTTGTGCATCATGAAGCCAAAGGAACACACCAGATAGGTCAGGGATAAAGTTGTGGAGAAGTTTAAAGCAGGGTTAGGTTATAAAAAAATATCCCAAGCTTTGAACATCTCACGGAGCACTGTTCAATCCATTATCCGAAAATGGAAAGAGTATGGCACAACTGCAAACCTACCAAGACATGGCCATCCACCTAAATTGACAGGCCGGGCAAGGAGAGCATTGATCAGAGAAACAGCCAAAAGGCCCATGGTAACTCTGGAGAATCTGTCCACATGACAACTATTAGTCGTGCACTCCACAAATCGGGCTTTTATGGAAGAGTGGCAAGAAGAAAGCCATTGTTGAAACAAAGCCATAAGAAGTCCCATTTGCAGTTTGCCACAAGCCATGTGGGGGACACAGCAAACATGTGGAGGAAGGTGATCTGGTCTGATGAGACCAAAATTGAAGTTTTTGGCCTAAATGCAAAATGCTATGTGTGGCGGAAAACTAACACTGCACATCACCCTGAACACACCATCCCCACTGTGAAACATGGTGGTGGCAGCATCTTACTGTGGGGATGCTTTTCTTCAGCAGGGACAGGGAAACTGATCAGAGTTGATGGGAAGATGCATGGAGCCAAATACAGGGCAATCTTGGAAGAAAATCTGTTAGAGTCTGCAAAAGACTTGAGGCTGGAGCAGAGGTTCACCTTCCAGCAGGACAACGACCCTAAACATACAACCAGAGCTACAATGGAATAGTTTAGATCAAAGCATATTCATGTGTTAGAATGGCCCAGTCAAAGTCCAGACCTAAATCCAATTGAGAATCTCTGGCAAGACTTGAAAATTGCTGTTCACAGACGCTCTCCATCCAATCTGACTGAGATTGAGCTATTTTGCAAAGAAGAATGGGCATAAATTTCAGTCGCTAGATGTGCAAAGCTGGTAGAGATATACCCCAAAAGACTTGCAGCTGTAATTGCAGCGAAAGGTGGTTCTACAAAGTATTGACTCAGGGGGGCTGAATACTTTTGCACGCCACACTGTTCAGTTTTTTATTTGTAATAAAATTTGAAAACCATGTATCATTTTCCTTCCACTTCACAATTTTGTGCCACTTTGTGTTGGTCTATCACATAAAATCCCAATAAAATACATTTACGTTTGTGGTTGTAATGTGACAAAATGTGGAAAAGTTCAAGGGGTATGAATACTTTTGCAAGCCAGTGTAAATATGTTGAAATGGAGGGTACACAAAAATGCTGGAGAAACTCAGCGAGTGCAGCAGCATCTATGGAGCGAAGGAAATAGGCAACGTTTCGGGCCAAAACCCTTCTTCAGACTGGAGATGCTGCTGCACCCGCTGAGTTTCTCCAGCATTTTTCTGTACCTTCGATTTTCCAGCATCTGCAGTTCCTTTTTAAACATGTTGAAATGGAGACCTACAATTGTATGATTAATAGTTTCTATCTCAAACTGACTGACTGATTGAACAAAGACTTGCCTCCATGTAGCACCTTTCACGACCTTTGGATGTTCCAAATCATGTTGCAGCCAATTAAATATTTAAGCAATGTCTTGACTCATTCATTGTAGGAACACAGCAGCCAATCTGGATTCCATAAGCATCGATGAGCAAAACAAACAAACTAACATTTAGAATTTAATTTCATGCCCCATTCATGAATAAAAGATGAGGACAATAACACATTCAATAATCTCTGCCAAGCAGCTGGGTACGGAAAAGAGCAGGATAAAGGTGTAAGACAGTGATGTAGAATGTGAATCACCATTAATGGTCTTCAAGCGGATAGAGCTTATGCAAAGAAATCACGCAACCGGTGCAATGAAGTCAATGCATTAAACAGCCCAGAAGTAAATACACTATTGTAGTCATACATTGAACTCGGAATGAACTATTTTTGGTTGTGGTTGACACACAGTTAGAAATTAACTTCTATTTGAGATGTTATTTAAATAATTTCACAGTTTTTACAATAGCTAACATTATTATGTAAATTGGTGCTAAGTAATGCTGCCTATAAATATTGCCATTCAAGAAACCATGTCAACATTAGGATTGATACAATTCTGGTTATCGTAAAGGTCCTGACCAAATACCCCCAAAAGGGCATTATTTTATTGTAAGAGAAAGTTGGGGAAATTTTAATTAGTTTCATTGCAACAGCAGATTCTGAATTTGCTCTTATCCTCTGGCAAAAATGTATTAACTTGTGTCACTTGCATTGTAATGGAGTGTTATTTTAATTAGCCAGAATGCAACCATTGAGCTACGACCCATAAGTGGAACTTTTTGAATGTATGGCAGCTGTTATTAGCATCCTTCTTCCAATGAAAAACTTGAGCAACCCAACTTGTTTATGTGCGAGCTAAAATGGCATTGTGACTGCAACAGAATGGAATAGAAACTCTGGTTGTACAAGTCACAGACAATGAAGAGTGCCTTTGATATTCCACAGTATTAATGTTGCCAAACAGCATGGACCAGTAGCTTAACAATTACTGTTGGCAGGAACTTTAACGGAAATAGCCACGGAAATAAAATGTGCATGAAAGCAGGTCAACGGTTAGATGTTGCAGCAAGTGACTTGCCTCCTGATTTCCCAAAGTCATCGACAAAGCATATGTCAGGAGTCAATACTCTCCATGTATGTGGATAAGTACAGATTGTAAAAGCACATCCAGAACTTGACATCACCCAGAATCAAGTACACAGGACAAGATGTTAAGAAGTCCCTTGTGCCAGTAGGTGGGGAGCATTTCACGACATTCATTGATTGTTGAGAGTGGTAGACGCTGAACATCGGGGGGGGGGGGGGGGGGGGGGGGGGGGGGGGGGTAATGTATACGTATATCTTGGCCTGGGTAACCTTCAGGACAGTTGGGCACAGGACACATCATCAGTAGTGTACCCTTGCATCACTGGGTGTTTCGGCCTTTTAACACTATACACCCTCCACAAGGGCGGCCCGCTGCAGGATGATCAGCCCTCAGCGCGTGTCCCGTGTCAAACTGCCCCAAAGATTCACCATGACGTACTTGGGGCCCAGCATGAGCCAAATCCAACGGCTGCTTCTTTCAGCCGTGTCTGAGAGTGATCTTATTGTCTTCCACAGAGCCTGACCGTGGATTCCAAGCTCCTTCAGCAGTCTGATGGTAGATGACGCAACAAATCCTCTGCATCCCACTTCAACTGGATAGACTTTGGTGTTCCAGTACGCTGCGTTGCCTCTGCTGCAAGCTCTGCGTAGCGCAGCTTCTTACGCTCATAGGCCTCCTCAACAAAGTTCTCCCATGGAACTGTGAGCTCTATGATGTAAGCAGTCTTCTGTGAAGGGGACCAGAACACCAAGTCTGGCCTGAGGTTGGTTGAAGCAATTTCAGGTGGAAAGATTAGTTGTCGGCCGACGGCCGCCAGCATCCTCCAGTCACGGGCCCTGCATAGGTTTCCTTCTTCTGATCTGGTGGAAGGATGTCTAGGTGTTTTCTGTCCTTCTCAGACAAAGGTTGTTGCCCTTGCTTGCTCTCGGAGGCAAGGAGTTGGTCGCACACCGCCTGTTCTCAAGGGCTGTTGCCAGGCTTTTTAGTACCTGATTATGCCGCCACGTGTATCTCCCTTGCGTGAGGCTGGTCTTGCAGCCTACCATGATGTGTTTGAGGGTCGCTGGAGTTGGGCACAGGTTGGACCCAGAATGAAACCAGGAGTCGGGATATGGGGAGAAGGCAAGAACGGGGTACTGATTGGGAATGATCAGCCGTGATCCATTGAATGGTGGTGCTGGCTCGAAGGGCTGAATAGCCTACTCCTGCACCTGTTGTCTATTGTCTATTGAAACAACCCACTTACGCCTTTCTCTCACCCTCCAGCATCAATGTTCAACTCGTACCAATGTGTTTCTTCCAGAAAATGTACTTCATCATCAGCTGAGAGGATTTTTCAACAGCACCTCCTAAATATGGAAGCACACCCAGCCAGAAGAACAAAGGCTGCAGGCTAGGGTACTGTCCAATTTCACCTCTACCGCATTCCAGAAGCTAGCGAACTGTCCGATTCACCACTAACCCATGTCGGACATTGGATTTTGTCGATGGAACTGATGCACTACAATGCTGAGAACTATAGTCTGCACTCTGCATCTTCCCCTTTGCTCCACCACCTGAGTTAGGCCATATTGCATTTATGTATAATATTATATGATCTGATTGGATAGCATGCAAAACTAGGCAAGCTCCAAATGGCTGTGATTTGTCAGAGATCTCTGTATCCTCTATGGCTGCAGGTGAGAACTCAGAAGACTTGAGAATAGCCAGTGCTGTTCCCTTGCTTAAAAAGAGCAATGCAACAAACTACAGGCTGATTGATGAGCCTTGAATCAGTGGTACGGAAATCATCGATGAAAAATCTTAACTTTAATCCAGAGGTGTTGCAGTTTGGGAGGTCAAATGCAGCAGAACAGTATACAGTAAGTGGAAATACCACTCATGTACACAAGGAACATAGGTCCCTGATGTGGCAACACACGTAAATCATTGATGCCAACTAACAAAACGCACTGAAGGAACATCACCAGATATGGTGGTTATCTTTTCATACCAATGCCAAGTGTCAAAGCTGAAAATCTACCTTCCAAAGCCCAAATCTTAGTGAGTGGGACCTTTGTATCTTGAATGAAACAGTTCCAGAGTCAACAAACTTCAGCAAGGTAAAAACGAGGAAGTTCTTTGAACGTTGAACACGTCAGTTTCCAACACTTGACAGCAATTTCATATTTTGACATTTTATCCAAGAGCTCAACCTATTGAATCCCATTAGACTGCCTGAAATCTGAGTGACAGTTTTCTCCCGAGTCCTCTGTCTCTCTAGTGTACATCAATCATATTCAGGTATTTTCAGGCTTTTCCTGTAGATTCTATGTTTGTGCAGAAACAGACAAGTGGCTGGAGCAATGTAAAAGTAAATGGCTAATATCCATAATAACTTATTACCTAAGTGAGGTGCATTACTGCAAAATATGCAGGATGCATAATTTCATACAAGAGAGTTATATGCCTGTCCCACTGAGATGATTTTTCAGGCAACTGCCGGCAGTCACCTGAAATACCGGCAACTGAATGGCGACTGTCAGAGTGGAACACACACACACACATTGACACATCGCTTCCTTCACCAGCCCATTATGCAGACGGGGGACAGGGGAAGTGGGGGGAGCGCTGTCTGAGTAAAATTCACATGGTGCAAAGCCAAGGTGATACGAACACACATTGCGATGAACAGGAAGGTTGGCGCTGTAATTAAGACGGCTAAAGCACAGTTTACGGTAAGTCCTTTAAAAGACGGTGGGGGGGGGGGGGGAGAGCGGGGGAGAGAGGAGGGGGGGGAGGGGGGAGAATGGGGGAGAGTGGGGGAGAAGGAATGGAACAACTTTTAAGAAGCCAGAGATACATGGCTGTGAAACTCGGCGGACATTTAACATTACCGGTCAGTTATCCTTGGTTCTGAAAACTACTGCTTACATTTATTTTCCCAATGAGCCAATAAAATTCACCAATCAGCACCGGCTACAACCTACGAGAACCTAGTAGAACCTTCGACCTCCTGGGAACCCACTAGGACCTCCTGGCGACCCACCTACGGCACAGGAATTCTCGCTACTCTCCATGGTGGCTTAATTCTGGTCGACCATAATGAGGCTGCGACTAGTTCCCAGAATGCGGGAACTGACCACGACCATGAAGACGACTCCCCGGCAACCACCCGCGAACATGTGGCGACCATGTGGCGACTGCAGAGTCTCCTGCAGTTGCCTAAGTGGACAAAGGACAAAGGACAAAGGACAAAGGACAAAAGACAAAGGATATTTATTATCACGTACACCAATTGGTGTAGTGAAATTTGACTTGCCAGTGCAGCACATGAATAAAGATAATACACAACACTAGAGTATTTAACAATAAACATAAAAACATCCCCCCACAATGGTTCCCACTGTGGGGGAAGGCAGCAAAGTCCAGTCCCGTCCCCAGTTCACCCATAGTCGGGCCTATTGAGGCCTCTGCAGTCGCCGCTACGGCAGCCCGATGCTTCAGGCCCTCTCGGCGGATGATGAATTTCTGGTGATGGGTGAATAACTCTCAGCGGCCCAGAGTGTCTGGAGCGGCCGCTTCCTCCCCGGAGTTCACAGCTCCCGTAGTCCACGGGCCATGCCAGTCGGATCTCCGACTGGCGACCTCCATGAGATCCCAGCTTCCGCGGTTTCTAAAGCTCAGCGCCGCCCGCCCGCGGCTGGAAGCTCCACAGACCGCAGCTCCGCGATGTTGCAATCGGCGGTCCCAGCCCTCTGGAGCTCCACCGCACGGCGACCCGGGCAAGGCATCGCCCGCTCCACGATGGCGCCCAGCGCTGTGTACCGCCGCCGAAGCTGAAGTCCTGGCCGGTCCTGGCAGGAAACGCTGCTCCAGACTGCCGGTAGGCCGCGAGGAAGGGGCGAAGATACGGCCTGAAGAAAAGCCGCATCCCCGACCAGGTAGGTACTGAGAAAATAGTTTCCCCCTTCCCCCCCCCCCCCCCACCCCCTACATAAAAAGACTAAAAGACCTCCAAAAACAAACACTTTAACCAACTAAAAAATAATAAAAAGAATGAAAAGACTAACAGCTGCTGGCAGGGCAGCCATACTCGACGGCGCCCCCTACTGGCAGGGCAGCCATACTCGACGGCGCCCCCTACTAATGGGACAGGCCCATTAAGCAATACATTCTAAAAAGAATGAAACCAAATCACATGTATCCAATATCCACAGTGGCACACTCACCTGACGAAGATAGACACAAAATGCTGGAGTAACTCAGCAGGACAGGCAGCATCTCTGGAGAGAAGGAATGGGTGACGTTTTGGGATGAGACCCTTCTTGAGAGACGACCTGAACCGACCCGATCAGTCTCGATCCAAAGCGATCAGTCTCAACCCTGAGAGGTCCCATTCTCTCTCTCTAGTTACCCTTTTTTCCCCCTTATGTATATATACATTTTGGGGGGAATGTCCTTCATGCTACCCGCCAGAACATAATATGGTATGGTACAGGAAAAGGCCCTTCGGCCCACAATGTCTGTGTCGACCATGATGCCAATTTAAATTAATCCCATCTACCTGCATGCGGTCTATATCCCTCCATTTGCTGCCTGTTTACGTTTCCTGTCTAAATACCTTTTAATTGTTGCTATTGTATCCGTTTCTACCACCTCCCCTTATGGCCTGTTCCAGGAACCCACCACTCTTTCTGTCAAAAAACTTGCAAATCTCTATTAAACTCCAACCCCCCTCACCTTAAACCAATGCCTGCTAGTATTTGATATTTCCACCCTTGGAAAAAGACCCTGACTACCCTAACGATGCGCCTTATCCTTCCATCAAGTTGCTCCTCAGCCTCCATCGTTCCAGAGAACACAATCTAGGTTTGTCCTACCTCTCCTTACAGGTGATACGTTCTAACCCAGGCAAAGTCCTGGCAAAGTGAACCTCTTTGCACCCTCTCCAAAGCTGCCAAGTCCTTCCTGCAATGCAGCAACCAGAACTGTACACAATATTCCAAATGTGGTCTAACCAAGGTTTTATACAGCTGCAACATAGCTTATTGGCTTTACACTCATTGTCCTGACCGATGAATGCAAGCATCCCGTATGTCTTCTTTACGACCCTATCTACTTGTGTTACCACTTTCGGAGAGCTATGGACTTGCACCACAAGATCCCTCCGCACATCAATGCTCCCAAGAACTCTACCACTTTCAGCGTACTTTATTCTTACATTTGACTTCCCAATGCACAACACTTCACACTTATTCAGTTTAAACTCAATCTCTTCACCCATGTTACCAACTGATCATCACACAGAATTTGGGGATTAAATCAAAATTTGACATTAAAATAAAACCACAAATAAAATCTGTATTGTGTTCATGGAAAGGTTTTTTAGTTAGTGCTGTAGAATACTGGAAAAATAAAGATTTTATGATTTAGCTCTTTATTTCAGAATCCTTGGTGCAAATAAATTCCATGAATTTATTATGTGAAATTCAGTTTAATAAATAATGTGACATCTATGGTCAGTCTTGATAAAATGTTTAATGCATGGCATTTGACGCTATTGATGGTTCATGTGCATAGTATCAATGGCATTAACCAACAACACTCTCCATAATTACATCAACAAGCTCAACCAAGTGGCCTCGGCTATTTATTAACACTTATTTTGCAAGTGACGGTACATTACTCGCAGACTTTACCAGACATATTTCTCTGCATCATTTTCCCTTAGCATAAACTTACATAATTCCGATGTCTGGTACTCGTTAGCAACATTTTTATATGTTCCTTTTATATCTTCTCTTTTCTTTTTTCTTAACTTTGTAATAAGTATCTTAATATCGTGTACTAAGGTACACATTTCTTGGAGATATCTCTGGGGGGGGGGGGGGGGGGGGGGGGGGGGGGGCAGGAGAAAAGGGCAAGGGGTTTCTCACTCAGCCTACATTTGAAAGAAATACTTTATTCACTGTGTCAGACCATTTAATTCAGCAGAGATCATACAATCGTAGATATGCCAGATGATGTAGCAAGCAAAACTGTGATTTATGGACAGCGAGGGGAACCAGGGGGGAAGGGGCTGGAGTAGGCGGAGCGATGGAGACTCACGGCAGGCACTGGTCGCTGGACGTTCTCCTCCGCCAGGATCAGATTCTCCCCTTTCTATTTGGCGACATTGTCTACATTTCCAACTCTGCGCCGCGCCGCTTCCGATCCCTCCGAAAATTGTGTCCAGTTGGAAACCTGCGCTGGCCATCCTCAGCTCCAGTAAAGATGCGATGGCGCAGGAAGGGGTGGACCGTCCCGCGGAGTGACAGGAAAAACTACCAATCCACGCAGTGCTGACTGGCAGGAGAGATCGATTTGCACATGCACAGTTTTAAAGATTTTTACACCTCGCTAACTTTTACAATAGACCACCGATTGGAACGAAACTCACAGCACAGGAGAACGGTGAGTGAGCTGGTAAAAAATTGTACCGCTATTGCGGACCGTTTTTGCGCAAACAGAAAGACTGCACAAACTGTAAGAGCACAAGATCAGAGTTTTAGTTATGTATAGATTATATCCAATATCCCAACTATCTCCTCTTTCACTATTACTTTGGAACCAGTCTTCTCTGTTGAAGAGCAATGCGGGCTCCTCATTTTGTACTTTAACGCTACCCTCAGCATACAAGTTCCCATTCTTGTCCGGAATGGTGTCCACATTTCCATGCCTTATCCTTTCCCTATTTATAAGCTTGCAAGTTCCTGCATTGGGGCACCAACTTAATGCCAATCGAATTTTGAACCAGACATCGTAACATTGATTTGGTATTTAATTTGCTTCTCAAAATTCAATTGGGTTTCATGCTCATCGATTAAAAAAATACACTGACATTTTTTACTTTAATCATTGATCTCTGTTCAGTGACATTGGGTCTTTTCGAGGAGGCTTCACGGAACAGGAATATTTAATCAAGGCATTGCTTCAGTGCTTTTGATTGTTCCATTGCTTTTCCCCTTCAGCAAGGATGTTGAAAGATGTTCCAGCCAAAACAGACAAAAATAAATCTATTTTTTATGAAAAGCTGTCTATTTAGTATAACAAAACAAAATGTGGCAACCAGCAGTATTTCTCCTGTTGTTGTGTATATTGAAAGCAAAAAGTTAATATTTGCAATTCTTCAAAAATACTGCCTAATGAGATGGGTTGTATCAGATTCTCTATTACTTCAATTTTTTTGGTACGCTTGAAGAGATTACACAACCTGTACAACAGAAATTGACATATTAAATGTAAAAAAAACCCAACATAGTTATCATAAAATCAATAGCCGTCTTGTTCATCCATCGCTGAACTTGGCCTGAGGGTAATCAGTGCTGTTGGGAGTGTAGAACAAGCTTGTTTATATCACTGGTACTAAATCTGCAGATGGTTTCAGCATATCCGGCATATTTGTAAAGAGATTCCTTTACATTGGGTTGGCTTTACAGCACCTTGGGTCTTTCTCTGCAGATCCTTGTTTCTACATTGGAAGGATGTCACTAATTTGGAAAAGGTGCAGAGGGGATTCACCAAGATGTTACCTGGGCTTGCAGGCTTAAGTTATTGGGAGAGGTTTGACAGGCTGTGGTGGTTTTCTTTAGCAGTAGAGTGATGAGGGCATAGGCTTAAGGTGGGAGGGGAGAGAATTAAGAGGGATCTCAAGGGCAACCTTTCACTCAAGAGTTTATTCCATTTCTGAAATGAGGTGGCAGAGGAAACTGGGGACAAGTGGGGACAATTCTGCTTTTAAAATACACCTGAACAAATATATCAATAGAAAGGGGTACTCGGGCAATGGACTAAATGCAAGAAAATAGGACCAGCCCAGTATGCCAACGTGGTTGACATGGACAAGGTGGGCTGAGGGGTCTGCTTCTATGCTGCACAGCTCTGTGACTCTATGATTCTATACCCCTGCCAACACCGGGGGAAATTCATAAATGATTAGTTCAAAATGACTGTGAGACAAGTGCAAAGACAACTCTGTCACCACCATCAACTTGCCAGCTCTGGCAAAAGGTTTTCAACATGCAACATTAACAGGTATGGCCTAACCTGCTGAGTATTTCCAGCATTTTTTTGTTTTTATGACAACTACTGTACATGTTTAGAAACTAATGGCAGGTAAAGTATATTTGGCTCCTATTTGGGCTAAATGGCTGAGTAAATAATTTGAAAGACAAATATTTAACATTTGATTAAATTGATTGAAGTTTATGGAACCCTGTTTCAAGTTTGTTGACATTATATAGCCTGTGCTATCTCTCCCTGGTGCAGCATTTTCAAGGCAACTTCCAATCTATCTAATGAGCAATGCACAGATACTTAAGGGCCTGTCCCACTTGGGCGTCATTTGCATGTCCTGGGGCGCCGCGCACTACCGCGTATCACTGTATACGCCACCACGCCTCACCACGCGCCATGCACGCCAAGTGCACGTCATGCACATGTCATGTGAGCGTCACGACGCGCCAACCAATTTTTAGAATGTCGAGTAAATGATGCGCAAATGACGCCCAAGTGGGCCAGGCCCTTTTACAGTAAGTGCAAATGTTTAACAAAAATGAAGGCATTTGAAGATTAAAAGTGGAACAAAAGAAGGGCAGCACAGTGGCGGAGTAGCAATAGAGCTACTGCCTTCCAGTGCCGGAGACCCGGGTTCAATTCTGACTAAGGGAGCTGTCTGTACGGAGTTTGAATGCTCTCCCCGTGACCTGCGTGGGTTTTCTCTGAGATTTTCAATTTCTTCCCACACTCCAAAGATGTGCAGGTTTGTAGGTTAATTGGCTTAGTGTAATTGTAAAAATTGTCCCTAGTGTGTCGAGGGTCGTTTTAAGGTGCGGGGATCGCTGGTCATTGCGGACTCAGTGGGCTGATGAGCCTGTTTCTGCGCTGTATCTCTAAAACTAAACTAAAAAACGGACCCTTTCTTAATTATTAATTCCTGGTACTTTCCCTCCTGAATAAGCTACTTACTGTATTATCACAAGTCGCTGGGGAAAGTCGTCAATCTCTTGGCTCACTCAATTGGAGATGTTTGGAATTAACCTGACTTCTGACCTTAACCTGCTTCAGTGCCCAAAATGTACGCAGTGGAGATCCAGCCAAGTGGAAGAAATGATTTGTGGCACCAACATACTGCATCAATGTGCTTGTGCTTTACCTATCCCTCGAGTTCAGCCAACCACACATACAACGAGGTAAACGTAAGCATTCAATAACAGCTTGCAGGGTATGCAAATATCTGCAAAATTAGATCATGTCTTTGTGCCTTGCATTAGGTTTATAATGTTTCTTTTTCTCTTGGATGACGACTAAGATACATACAAATGACAGCATCTTGTACTCATCTACCTTGATTTCTCTGAAACAATCTCATGCAGAGCTGGATAATGCAATAAAAACTTCATATAAACTGAAGGTTAGAATTGGTTACCTCAAGAAACAAACATTTTTTTCCTATTTGTTAAGCCCTGTTTAAATGGAGCCTGTTCCGTGAAGTGAAATATTAAGTTGTGTCAGACTGACTTCTACATTATCTGGCACCAGAAATGCACTTCAATGTTCGAAAACTCAAATTGCATTAATGTATTACTTGAAGTTCTTGGCACGCATTACAAATGAATGAAATGCTTTTTAAAAGGCTGCCTTTCGTAAAAGACCCATAGCAACTAACCTCGAAGGAAATTATTTCTGGAAGTAAAAATAGAAAACGCTGGAAATACTCAGCAACTTGTGTGAGGAGAGAAGTGGAGCTTGATGACCTTTCATCAGAGCTCAGATTATCAATCTGAAATATTAACTCTCTCCATAGCCCAAGCTGCTGTGTATTTACAGCATCATAGATTTATATTTAAACTTTTTCCTTCACATGTAGTATTTTGCATTTGATCATATTGGTTGACATTTGCTGAAAACTTGCATAATGCCATTGGCATTTCTGAAGCACTTGCCATAATTATGGTGTGGAAATTAAGAAATTATAACGCAAGTGATTTATGCCATTACATCTCCAATTTCCTGCACTGCTCCATGAACTCTCCAAACAAAATAGTGACTGCCAACAAAATCCCTCTCCTCCCATTTGTATCAAAGGGGAGATTCAATGGGCAACTCACCTTCACCCTTGGTTGCAGTTCTATCTTCTCCATCCCTTCAGCTCATCTCTAGCTCAATTCCATGCGTGTCAAAAGTGGGGAAATACTGGAGTTCAGATATTAGTGAAGCACAAATGGACTGGAGGTAGGGTGGCATTTGAAAGGTATCTGACTCCTCAGCCTTAAATCTGGAAAAACTGGCATAAGAAACCTGGGTTTGATCCTGCCGAGGTTTCTCTATGATCTCTGCAAAATTGTTTTGTTTTACAAAACATTGTGAGTTTATGTTCTTCGGAGTAACACTGCTGACCTGTGGATCAATTATGTTCCACTGTGTGTTAGCTTTAGAAACTCCTTAGAAAGGAAATGATGGGTGCAGAATAACATTTCCACTCCAGTCCCCAAACGCTGGATGATACATTCTGTTGGGATGCATGCATGCAGCCTATTCCCATATTACAAATTCCTGTGGTCCCTCCAAGCACCATTCTCGGAGTTTGCTCTATCCAGGTGGCCTGTGGTGACTCTCATTTCTTGTTTAATACTCTATTGGCAGCCCTGGAGGGTTTTTGCAGCATTCTTTCTCAGTAACAGCCTTGATTACCCCCACTGCTACCATTTGACCATAAAGCGTAATCTTTTTGTGCAGACTCATGCCTTCTGGGAACTGCATTTAAATTGGTCAGATTTGTTTTATAGGGTGTCCTGTCATTTTAAGAAAGAGGAAACAATTACGTTATCAGTTTTCAACTGACACGAGTCTAGGTTTCTGGTCCAAAGCCAGAGTAATGAAAAGACCGTCGCAATCAACAATGCCACCCACCAGTTTGTGAATGCTCTCCTCCTTAGAAAGCAAACAAGGAATGACAGGAACGTGATTCATAATACAAATACCCTAGTTGCGCATCACAAATAGATTTTCTCTAAACATTGATGTTGCCATGGGAGTTACTGAGGAAACATAAAGCAAGCATGACCAGGTGGAAATTCGCTTCAACAGAAGCCAATGCAAGAGATGGACACAAAATGCAGGAGTAACCCGGCGGGACAGGCAGCATCTCTGGAGAGAAGGAATGTGTGACCTTTCAAAAGGGAACTCACTGCTTAGCGAAGAAAGCGAATATTCCTTGAATATTAACCGGAGGTAATTCATGCTAAAAAAGCATTGAGGCGGAATCCTACTGATCAGCGGGATGGAGAGAACCTGCCACAGTGTCAGATAAACAATGTAAACATGGGAATGAAAGCTGTAGAATGCTGACATTACTGTAAACTGCTGAGTTACTATTTTTAACTGAGCAGAACAATTACATGAATTTGAAGTTTATTCATTTATTTAGATTTAGGTTTATTATTGTCACCTTCACTGAGGTGGAGTGAAAAGCTTTATTTTGCATGCTATCCAAGCAAATGTGATCATACTACACATAAATACAATCAAGGCAAACTCAAGTGTAATAGGTAGATTGAGGAGGTGGTATTCTGCATTCTAGTTAAAGTATCAACAAAGTTCCACCCGTGATTGATCAAGTGGTCGACATGCCCACTTTTGTTTGATCAAGAAAGTCGAGGCATTCATAAGGTCATAAGGAATTGGAGTAGAATTAGGCTATTCTGCCCATTAAGTCAATCATGGCTGATCTATCTCTTCCTCCTAACCCCATACTCCTGCCTCCTTCCCATAACCTCCGACATCTGTACTAATCAAGAATCTATCTACCTGCCTTAAATATATCCACTGACCTGGCCTCCACAGCCTTTTGTGGCAAAGAATTCCACAGATTCACCAACCTCTGACTAATGACATTTTCTCCTCATCTCCTTCCTAAAATAATGTCCTTTAATTTGGCACTCACTTGCCAACCTTTCTTTTGGTACAGTCATCAAAAGCTCTCTGATCATTCATTATTCACACTGTGTTTCACCTGAGGTGTTAACTGTGAGGTGCTGATCTTGCGCCTCCTCTCAATTGGCGCCCACGCATGCTCATCGTTGCTTGTGTGGCCGCAAAGCTGATGAAGCATAGTCCAGTTTCGTGTAAATGCTGTGGGGGGGAGAAGAGGATCGAGAAGAGGGAAATTAATTGTCAAAACACAGGTTGATAGAGTGTCACACAATCATGGAGGTTTACAGCGCTGAAGGAACATAAAAGGCTCTTTATAAAATGCTGGAGTAACTCAGCTGGACAGGCAGCATCTCGGGAGAGAAGGAATGGGTGACATATAGGGTCGAGACCCTTCTTCAGACTGATGGAGTCTGACCCGAAACGTCACCCAATCCTTCTCTCCAGAGATGCTGTCTGGCCCGCTGAGTTACTCCAGCATTTTGTGTCTGTCTTCGATTTAAACCAGCATCTGCAGTTCTTTCCCATACACTAAGGCTCATTATATCCACGCTAACTGTTTCATCTCATCCCACTTCCCAGCTCTTGGCCCAGATCCTCTTGCCTGCCACTTATCAAGGAGTCATCCAGCTGCCATGGTCTGTTCTTTCATTTTCTGCAACCAAGTGAGAGGCAACGAGACTTCTTTTGTGTAATTTTACTATTTCATTATCTGCTGATGTTTCCTTGTCATGTAATTCATTAAAAAAAATCCTCTGGAGTGAGTAAATTCTCATTTGTATTGCGAAGGAAATTTCAACAAATAGCTGGATTAAGTTCAGATTTCTGTCACCAAGATTGCATCAGTGCTTGTGGGAAAAGAAGGAGCTGCATGTCTGGCAGGTAGAATCTTTTGAAGTCTTGTAAGAGTGGTGATGAACTCCAGTGTGGTCCGATGCAGCTGATTAATATTAAAAAACAGAGTAGAGTTAAGGGCCTGTCCCACTCTCACGACCTTTTTTACTCGTGGACATTTTTCAACAGGCTAGAAAAACGCCACGACCTACTTGATGCCACGAGTACCTACGATTAGCATCACGGCCTGCTACTACCTCGTGACGACCATGCTGCGATATGAGTCAAGGGCAAACTCGGCAGAGGTCGTGAATTAGGTCGTGAAAGTGGGACAGGGGCTTGACAAAACGCTGGAAATACTCAGCAACTTGTGTGAGGAGAGAAGTGGAGCTTGATGACCTTTCATCAGAGCTCAGATTATCAATCTGAAATATTAACTCATCCAGGCTGTACCTAAGTCGCTGGAGTTTGTGAGACAGCAGCTCTATGAACTGTGCTGCAAATGGTGTACATTTCAAGTGTGGTTTGTAGCTGAGTGTGTGTCATTGATAACAAAACACATATGCGCGTTATTTTTCTCTATAAACAATAGGCCTAATCTCTGACCTCTTTTACACACACACATCCTTTCTGTTCTCCTTAGCCAGTCCACTTTAAAGAGAGAGATGATGGAGAGATACGGTGGATTTGGTGTCCAACAAACTTCAGAAGAGCCTTCAGACATCAGTCTGAAGAAAGGTCTCAACCCGAAACGTCACTCATTCCTTCTCTCCAGAGATGCTGCCTGTCCCACTGAGTTACTCCAGCATTTTGTGTCTATCTTTAGAAGAGCCCACCTCTTCATAGGGACTGATAGGGGCACTGTTGCTGGTAGGGGCAGCTGCTGGTTTGCACACAGAAACATAAGAAAATAGGTGCAGGAGTAGGATAATCAGCCCTTCGAGCCAGCACCGCCAATCAATATGATCATGGCTGATCATCTAAAATCAGTACCCCGTTCCTGCTTTTTCCCCATATCCCTTGATTCCTTTAGCCCCAAGAGCTAAATCTCTCTCTTGAAAACAGAGTGCTGATGGGTTGACTCCCGCAGACCAGGTATGAGAGAGAAAGAGAGAGGAACACGACACCCTTCTTCTATCCTCCCAGCACCATGCACCATCACCTGACAGCCATCAGTCAATGAGTGCTACCCTGATCTCTCCCCACTCCTTGCTGAAGCAAAGACAGCAGCTGATTCACAGCAGGTGCCACAAAGCAACACTGTAATTGGCAAGTATGAAATGTTCTTAGAAATATAGAGAGAACGTGTTTATGTAAATTAAGCTGTTTTTCCTTCCAGAAACCAATCTATCTGCTGACCTTTGCAAATTGCTGCCATTAGTAAAAAGCCAAGATTACTCGTCTGCAATCTTTTCTGTCTGATTCAGTCATAATTCTTTTGTTCATCCTGTAATTCAGGTCAAGATTCATATAGGATTCCATGAGAGCGAATAACAATGAATCTCAATAGCTCTGCGATTTATAAATATTTAAAACATTTATTTGACAAATAGGTGATCAAATGTTTGTCAGAGTTGGTTGCATTACCATGAGAAGTTCCCTGCAGCGCGCAGGTTTGGAACAGTAAACATTTGAAAATAATTGCCCTTCATCTGAATTCAGTGAGACATGTTCTTTAATGCATGGTCTCACGAATAGTGTGATCATCTATTATGACTAACTTTAGTTCACTTCAGTAAAATAAACTGCAGTGAATGGTAGAATAACTGTAACTTTAGAATACACTAAGGGTAGAATAACTGTAACTTCTCTATGAGGACATTTCTCGTTGATATAGTCATAAAGCTAAACAGTGCAAAAATAGGCCCTTCGGCCCAATGTATCCATGTGAACCAAGTTGCCAAGCCAAGCCAGTCCCACTTGCCTAACCCTGGCCCATATTCCTCCAAACCTTTCCTGCCCATGTACCAGTCCGCGTGTCCTTTAAATATTGCAATTGTACCAACCTCTTCCACTTCCTATGGAATCTTGTTTCATATATGCACCAGCATTTCAGTGAAAACGGTGCCCCTCAGGTTTAAAAAAAAATCTTTCCCCTCTCATTTTAAACTTCTCGCCTTGAATTTTAAACTACTTATCCTGGGGAAAAGCCTGGGTATTCACCTTGTGTATGTCCCTCGTGATTTTATAAACCTCTCTATAAGTCTCCTCTCGGCCTCCTATGCTCCAGGGAGAAAAAATTCCAACCTAAGCAAACTCTCCTTATAATGCAAACTTTCCAGTTTAATGACATCCTTCCCATGGCAGGATAACTGGAACTGTACACAATATTCCAAATGTGGCCATACTAACATCTTGTGCAGCTGTAATATAACATCTCAACTCTTATATTCAATCTGCTGACTGATAAAAACAACCTTGGCAAACTCTTTGTCCATCTGCTTTGTCTATGTGTGTGGGTATTTTCACGGAACTGAGGGATGCACAGTTGCATAGTCTCCCTGTTCTGCAACTAGTCAGGGCCATTTACTGAGTAAGTCTGGTCCTGGTTTGTCTTACCAAAATGCAGCAGCTCACATTTAACTGAATTAAACTCCCTCTGCCGTTCCTCAGCCCATTGACCCAGTTGACCAAAATCTACTGTAACCTTAGATAACCTTCTTCATGGTCAACTATATCCCCAATTCTAGTGTCATCTGCAAACTTACTGAAGTGCTACCTGCAATCACATACAAATCATTAATATAATTCAAGAACGACAACAACATCATCAATTCCTGTGGCAATCCACTCATTACAGGCCTCCATTCTGAAAAGCAATCCTTGTCCTGGGCTAACTTGTCTTGGGTCACATGTGATCTGACCTTCCAGTCCAGCCTGCCTTGCGGTACCTTGTCAAAGGCCTTGCTAAAGTCCATGGAGACCACGATAGATGTATCATTTAATTAGCAGGGAAAATAGGGCAACGTGATTCAGTTTATTCAGCAGCAATGTGAAGCAATTGCTTTTTGGAACATGCTGTAAGAATGATAAAATTATGTCAATGCTGCACATGGGACAATAGGAGATAGACACATAGGGCTGGAGTAACTCAGCGGGTCAGGCAGCATCTCTGGAGAAGAAGGAGTAGGCGTCGTTTCAGGTTGAAGAAGAAGGGTCTCGACCCGAAACGTCACCTATTCCTTTTCTCCACAGATGTTGCCTGACCCGCTGAGTTACTCCAGCATTCCGTGTCTATCTTCTGTGTAAATCTGCATCTGCAGTACCTTCCTACACATGGGACAATGGAACACATTTTCTACCCAGTGTTAGCCTCAAAACGGCTAAATCATTTAACAGTAAGATGGAAGGTTAAAGAAAGTAACCAAATTACACACAGTACTTAATTTGCAAACTTCCCAAAACAACCTCAATAGGACTTTTTACCCGTGTGACTCAGAGCATTAAAATGCGACACACCATTTGCTCTCTGAATCACTTGCTGTGACGATATATACATTTCCTGAGTTTACAGAATGTGTATGACCAACACCCATCGATGGATAAGAATTCTCTTTAAAGTCATGAAAACTGTCACTTAGAGTTATTTAAATGTATTCTATGTCACATGGCTCTGCTCAGATTAACATAAATGCTGATTTATGATAATACAGAATGAGAATCAGATACATTAAGTAGATGCAAATTCTGGTCAATTAAAACGCAAACCCAGTGAACAGCTCCAAACATGGAGCTAAGCGCAGGGCATTTGACCATAGCTTTCATTTCAAGACATCAGAGGTATTGGAAGAAGAAAGATAATTCTGACATAATCACAATCTTCCCCAAATTCTGCTCCTCGCATTCCGTGGACTGAAATCAGAAAGTACCAGGAATTTCAGAACTTTAGCTAAAACACAAAGTGCTGGAGGAACTCAGCGGGTCAGGCAGCAGCTTTGGAGGGAATGGATAGGTGACGTTTCGGGTCGGGACCCTTCTTTTGTGTTTTAATCAAGATTTCGGCATCTGCAGTTCCTTCTGTCTCCATTTCATGACCCTAGCTATAGAAAGACACAGAATGTGAACTGATTTTCACGATATAACGTTCAATGCAAAGTAATCTCCTTCTCAGGATGGTTTATGATCCGTGGGTTTTCGGTTGGTTATTCAGTCTCCTCCATCTTTATTTCTCAGCCTTAACTACTCAAATGCATCTGACATTTCACAATGGTAGTATGTTGCTTCTCTCCTCCCAGTGTAAGTGTCTAACCAGCAGTTGTGTGTTCAGTTTGCCATCGGAAACCCACTGGCACCATCTAAAATCATACCAATCACTGCTCTTTGGTGAACACAATAAAATTGTACGTACTTGGAACATGCAATTTGGAACTGAAAAGGTCTACCACAATAAATTTCATCAAGCTGATTAAAATACAGATGCCACAAGCCATCTGGTGCAGGTTAGAGTCATAGAACTATGCAGCACAGGAACTAGCTCTTTGGCCGTACCAACCAAGATGGCCTTTTCCATTTGCCCATATCCCTCTAAACCTTTCCTATCCATGTACCCGTCCAAATGACTTTCAGGTGTTGTTATAATACCTACCTCAATTAATTCCTCTGACAGCCCATTCCATGTGCCCACCACCTCTCTGTATGGAAACGTTGCTCCTCAGGTTCCTATTAAATCTTTCCCCTCTCACCTTATAAGATACTGGTTAGGCCACATTTGGAATATTATGGGTAGTTCTGGCAGCCACACCGTAGGAAGGTTATAATTCTGCTGGAGAGAGTGCAGTTGCCCCATGTAGGTCATGTACCCTCGGTTCCCTCCGATAGCGAACACCGAGGGAGGGTGGATGATGGCTCCCTTCTTGTCCATCCTCAGCTTCACCTTTACTTGCCGCTTGTTCACCCAGATCCCAAACAGGTCCTTCACATCCACACAGTTCCCTGCTCCCTCGACATAACGAGCAAGGAAGGTGAGGACATCCACAACGGGCAAATGTGGATAAAACATGTGCACCTTGATCATCCGTTCCTTCAGGGTGGGGAGGGTGAAGAGCAGACGCACCTTCAGCAGCGACAGCGGAGTTTGTTCCCCTTCTCCCGGAAGTCTTGCAGCAGCTTCTACCATCCTGCCACGTACTTGAAGGTAACATCGAAGTATCCGTTACCTGGGAAGTCCTGGAGACAATAGATGTCCTCCATGAAGAACTGCCTGATGAAAAGATCCCTTGAGAAGGGAGTCCCATCGCTGAGGTCCTTCACCGGCACTCGCTGGGTATTGTGGATACCCTGACCTCCCGCTCCACTTTCTACCGCCATTCTAACTGGATGAGATGTTATGTTGGTTTCCCAACCAGCATGGATCCACCTCTAAGCCAGCAACTGACAGACTCTTGGTCACCGACGTGATCTCCAATTTCGATCGGTCCTAGATCCTCGATCCTCGTCCTCGACTGATAAGAACAGATACTACACTTGAGCTTAGCCAAAAGGCCGAGATGCGATGACAGGATTACATGACAGGAATCATTTCCCATCTCCCTGTTTTCCAATTGCTGCCTTTAGAAACTTTATTCACAATGAAACAATTAGCTCCCTTCGAACTACAGTTGTATCACACAGCAAGCAAGATGAGCTAATCTGAAGTAGGACAAAATCATAAAAAATCTTTACATAGGCAAGGAGACATCAACAACAAAGGATTAGCACTTATCTGAAAATATAAAAATTGTGGTAAAGAGAACACAAAGTAGGAGTTACTAAATTTGCATGTAACCTTTCAACCTTGGATGTCATATTTCTGAGTACTGTTAAAATTTGGATGTAAACAATTACATATTGCACTTTGGTGATTCAAAAACATAGCCTCGTAAATAGGCGGAGGAGAGAGAGATTTTCCTTTTGTTTATACCTCCTTCAGCCAGATCAAATGCCATTAAGATAGACACAAAAAGTTGGAGTAACACAGCGGGTCAGACAGCATCTCTGGAGAAAAGGAATAGATGATGTTTTGGGTCGAGGTCTGAAGAAGAGTCTCAACTCGAAACATCTCCTTTTCTCCAAAGATTCTGTCTGAACCGTTGAGTTACTTCAGCTTTTTGTGTCTATCTTCGGTTTAAACCAGCATCTGCAGTTCCTTCCTACTCAAATGCCATTAACCAAACTTCTCCACTATCTTTGTATCATCCACATATTCCCAGTTTTTATGGCAATCAATCCAAAATGTTAACTTGTTTTTCCCTTTTTCGATGCTGCCAGACATACTTCATATTTCCAGCATTTTAGTTTGTAAAATTTAATCAACTAAGTTTATCTGACCATTCCATTTATGTTCATCATCCTTGAGCAGTTGCTTTCAATGGAATGACACAATCCAATAATGCACACAAGATTACATTTCAGAGAAAACTTGATCAATTGTACAAGAATACACACTTGGCATTTTTAATCTCTCTTATTCTAGTCCAATAATAGTGGCTTAGGACAACAAAGATAGTACACACAAATTTAAAGAGAATGATTTTGAAATTACTTCCTGGCATTTTATGGCATTAAATCAAAAAGGGAGGCATAAATATGACTGCATTTGAGGTAACTGGACATGGATAACACTAACGACATGAACATACTTAGGCTTTAGCTCTTAAATAGATTTTTTTCAGGAGATTTAGGGTGTTCTCCAATAGAACAAGTAAACATTTTGATTTTTTTGGACAACCAAGATTGAAAATTGCTCTGGACTGAAATGTTTTCATGTTGCCCAATATGTTCTATTATTGCAGGTACGAGGGAGCAGAAACATAACACCAAATTGGTTATAATGCAATTTCGATCAGGAACTAGCAAACCACTTAAAAGTTACATTAGAAATTGGCAAGCAGAGAAAATGCTGTCTGGGGAAAAAACAGTCCAGGGAAACAAAATGGTTTCCATGTAACCTGTCCACAATAATCAAACATCATTGTTTCTTGAGGACACAGTGGCTAGTTTAACTGCGCGTGGCCATGGATATTGGCAAGTGATCGCTTCTACTGACACTTGCACAATGAGACTCAATTCTACAACATAATTCTGCGACAATGCAATGGTTGCTTTCCTAAGAAACTATGTGTAATAGAGAACTATTTTTACAAAACTTTGTGTCAATGGCGAAAACCATAGGGTCCAGAGATGATAAGACTTGCAATAACTAAATTATTTCTCAACGAGAAATTTTGAAATTATATGTATTTTTTAAATACTGAAGTCTGCATGTTATGTTGTTGTATTGAGTCTCATTGTGCAAGTGTCAGTAGGAGCGATCACTTGCCAATTTCTATGACCACGCGCTGTTAAACTAGCCGCTGTGTCCTAAAGAGACAATGTTGTTTGATTACTGTGGACAGGTTACATGGGAACCATTTTGTTTCCCTGGACTGATTTTTACCAAGACAGCATTTTCTCTGCTTGCCAATTTCCAATGTAACTTTTTGGACTGATCTTAATGGTACAAGCTACTAAAAAACATCCCAATAATGATGAACATCTTGGGACCAGTGAGCATAATTCCTTATATTTTAAGATAGTTATGTGTCGGGCACTTGGGACAAAGCACTAAATTGGGGGAGGGCAAATAGCAACATTATTGGACAAGAGCTAGGGAGTGTAAATCAGAAGTGGCTGTTGTTGAGTGAGGCTGTATCTGACATTTATGAGTCATTTAAAGTCTAACTGGTTGAGGACTGGCATATTTCAGTAAAGAAGAAGGTGAAGGATGACAAAGTACGAGCAGCTTAGATGAAGAGGGAGGTTGTAAGTTTGATCAAAAGGATGTACATGCATGGTTCGGGACGATGAAATCAGATAAGGCCTTGGAGGTATATAAAGATAGCCAAGAAATAGCTGGGAAGGCCAGATGGAGCCATGAATTCTTGAATTCTCTGCAAGTCAAGTCAAGTCAAGTTATTTATATAGCACATTTAAAAAACAACTCTCGCTGACCAAAGTGCTTTACATTTGTTATAAGAGTAGTATACACAAGCAGGCTACATACATATATACAAAATAGCCCTCACTCAGAGGACGTTAGGGAAGGCTTGGGAGAACAGATACATTTTTAGACTAGACTTAAAGGAATCGATGGAGGGGGCAGTTCTAATGGGAGGTTCCACCGTCTAGGAGCTGCGACCGCAAAGGCGCAAAGACCGCAAAGTCGAATTAAAGAAGATGTCAAGCCATTTTATGCATTCAGTAAAAACAAGGGGGAAATTGGGGAGAAGGTAGGGACACTCAAGAATAAAAGAGAATTTATGCATGGTTAGAAAATGTAGACGAGATACTAAAGGGCCTGTCCCACTTAGGCTATTTTTTAGGCGACTAGGCTGTTGCCACATGGTTGCCGGGGTGTCGCCTGTATGGTCGAGGGTAGTCTCCTCAGTCGCACAGAGAGCTGTAGCGTCTTTCTGGTCGCCGCTGGATTTTCAACATGTTCACAAATTTTTGGTGACAGTCGGCAACAGTGGGTTGACGCCAATGAGCGTAGCTTAAATTTCTCCTGACATAGGTGCTGTCGTAGGTTGTCGCCAGGTGACGTAGGTCGTCGCCGGTGCTGACTTCGGTGAATTCCATCGGCGACTAAGTCAACCGGCGACAGGTACCGGCGACTGAATTGTCTTCAGTTGTCGCTGACAGGGTCGTAGCTTGTCATAGCTTGTCGCGGGTGGATGTAGGTTGTCACAGGTGTGGTCGTAGGTGGACGTCCTAGTGGGTCGTTGGTTGTCGGTAGCTTGCCTTAGCTTGATATCGACTATGGGGTAGGTTTTTGTAGCTTGTCATAGACATTGTCGTAGACATTGTCGTAGGGGGGTCCAGTCGCCGGTTTTTCGGCGACCTGCTACGACTATGACAGTCGCCGGCAGTCGCCTAAATCATTGCCTAACTGGATAATGGCATTGGTGTTCACCAAGGTAAAGGATATGGAGGATGGTGAGATCAGTGTGGATGTACTAATATGCTCAGGCACTTTGAAATCAAGAAGGACCTGGAGTTGGGGATCTTGAATACAGTTAAGGTGGATGAGTCCCCAGGGCTCGATAGAATCAGCACATTGAGCGAGGCATGAGAGGAGATTGCTGGGGCCTTGGCAGAAATCTCTGAATCCTCCATAGCAACTTGGCAGAAATCTCTGAATCCTCCATAGCAACTCCCCCAACTTTTTTCTGCCTCTCTGCCGGCTTCACATTTCACATCTCTTCTCTCTTTCACATCTCTTCTCTCTTTATCACCTCACACTTTTTGTCTTTTCATCTCTGCCCTGTGTCCAACCATCTGCCCATCAAAATCCCCCCCCCCCCCTCACCTGGATCTACCTTTCACATGCCAGGCTTTGTCCTACCTCCACCTCTCTTCCAGCTTTCTACCTACCCCTATGCAATCAGTCTGAAGAAGGGTCCCGACCCAAACCGTCAACAATCTGTTTGCCAGGGATGCTGCCGGACCAGCTGACGTACTCCAGAGAATTGCATTGTTTTTGTAAACTAGCATCTGCTGTTCCTCGTGTCTCCTGACTCTGTTTCCCTGAAACTGGGCCATGTAAATGGCCTGTCCCACTGTACTAGGTAATTCAAGAGTTCTCCCAAGTTTTCCCCTGATTCGAACTCGGAGAATGTCCGTAGCGAGTTTGTGAATGTCTCGTAGCGGCTCGTAGGAGTAACGGTAGGTACTCAGGAAATCCGGTAAACTCGTGACGTTTTATCAACACTGTGAAAAATGTCCACGAGTAAAAAAATACTCGTGATGAAAAAATGGTTACTTTTTACTCGTACGAGCCGCTACAAGACATCCACAAACTCCTATGGACCTGCTACGGACGTTCTCTGAGTTGAAATCAGGTGAAAACTCGGGAGAACTCTTGAATTACCTCGTATAGTGGGACAGGCCCTTTAAGAGCCAACAATCAAACTGCAGTTTTTTTCTGCTCATTGAAATATTTGACACACAGCCTTAAATGTAACCTTGACTGCTTTGTCATGAGGTCAGATCATGGTCATTCTGAGTGAACTTCCTAACCTTGTTCCTGATCTCTGCCACATGTGTTTTCTACTTATTGCTGCATGAGAGTAGTTGTCCAACCTCCAGTTCTAAGCAAAGGAGACCATGTCTCCCTGTACTTCACCCTAGAGGAGAATATCGTCTAGGGATATGGTGGGTAGTCTGGACTGTTTTTGCTAAAGTGCGGGCATTCAGAGACTCCCTGATATCCTCCTGTCAGGAAAGTTTGGCTGTGGCCCTGGAAAATTGCCTTGGCCCCTACACAGAGAACAATCTGCCTGCCTCTTTCACGAATGGTCCTTTTGTTTTTCTCTGACCTACTGAGTATTTTCAACACTTTGTTTTTATCCACCAAGTTCCTTTACACTGCTGAGCAACCTGAACCTGAGTTTGATCCTGATGATGGGTGCTGTCTGAATGGAGTTTGTACGTTCTTCCCGTGACCCTGTGGATTTTCTCTGGGTGGTCCGGTTTCCTCCCACACTCAAAAGATGTACAGGTTTGTAGGTTAATTTGGCATTGGTAAAAAATTGTAAACTGTCCCCAGTGTGTAGGATAGTGCTAGTGTACGGGGATCACTGGTCGGCGCGGACTCTGCGGGCCGAAGGGCCTGTTTCTGCGCTATATTTTAAACTGAACAAAACCTCTCACATCTCTCTGTCTTTGTGGTATCCATTTAATCATGAGCAATCCTTCCCACCTTCCCGTATTGTAGCTGAGAGAAAGTTGCTCAGACAATGGCATATCCCTTTAAGAGCTACCTACCTACAAAGATTGCATCTGTCTGCCCGTGCCAGCTGCCTGTCCCTTTTCCAGGGTTACGTCCATGCCCGGGTGGTGTTAGAGAGGGACTACGCGCTGTCCACGGGCACCCTGGGGGATTTCCGGGACCGCTGGGCACCTTGGGTGGTTGAATGCATTCTTGACAAGGATTGTAACATAGTTGTATAGTAGTTTATTTAGTATATTTGTTTGTCTTGTGTTATGGTGGTGGGTTCTATTTTATTGTATTGTATGTAACGTTTTAATATTTGAATCAATATTTTTGTTTAAAAAAAAAAAAATTGCATCTGCTGTATTACACTTGAGTGACTTGCAAGTACTTGTGATACTCAAATGGGGATGTTGTGCGGAATGCCATAATGTCCTCAAATGTTACAAAGGGGAACCCAATAACACTGATCTGTGCTGTTCACAACTGAAGATTGTGACATATGTTGTATATGTTATATAACTTTCACAAATAACATTTACCGCAAGTAACCCAGAACACCATCTTAATTATGAACATAAAAAGGACAGATCACAATCAAGGTCCTTATCTTTGAGAAGGCTTCATATGGCAGAGAGTGGTTTTATTTTTCTTTCGCATCCCTCGAGTGATCTTCAGGAATGGTTTGTTTTTCTTCCATTATTTTTCCCAAAGCCCGGTTAAATGGTGCAACCATCTGTTGCGAAGAGATTATATTTGAAATTGCCGTCATGGGCCATGTTAAAAAAGGACCTATAATTACGCGAAGCAGTTTATGCTTATTGTCTACAAAGCTCTATCGCCTGTAAACTGTAATCCGGCCTTTTTGATACGTTAACCGCTTGCACCCAAGTGGACAATCACAAGAACAAAATTGGACGAGGCCAACAGACCTGGTTAAAGTACAATTTTTTGGGGCATTTTTCTGTTTGATTCATGTGTGATTCCTGAGAGCCGCTGCCTATAATGATTACTGCTGTCATGTCACTGCTGCTCTGCAAGGCTGTCAGAACATTAAGGAGAGCTCTCTCCATGGCAACCAATGGCAGAAGAAGGTGCCATGGAAGGATGGGGGGAGGGGGGTTTGCCTTCTCCGTGCCTGACTGAGGCAGACATGTGCGACTTGCACAAAAAATATATCTTTATTTTACCTTTTTTTTCAGAAAATCTGAATGTGATCAATGTGCTGGGTATAGGGTGGAACAGGGGTGACTGCAAAGTCCTCCAGAGTCGAACAGTAATAATTACACTGAATTCCTACCACCCATTCTGAGGCTTAACTTCTGCTTCAATAGCACAGAGGAAATCATTCACTGTATCCTGAAGGATTTATTGATGTTTCTTTAATAAGACCAGCACAGTGGCACTAAACTCTGCAGAAAGAATCGTTTCACTGCCAAATCCCACGATGGTCATGATAATCTTCCCGGAGCCCACACACACTTAAATAAACCTGAAACATAGGCATCGTGACAGTGCCCCTTTGGAGGTCAAACAAAACCTTTTAACTGGCTGACAGGCCAGGAGAGGTCAATCTACAACATTTTTGGTAACAGCTGGATCCAATTGGCTGCTATTTAGTTTAGTTCAGTTTAAAGATACAGCGTGGAAATAGGCCCTTCAGCCCACGGAGTCCACGCCAACCAGCGATCCCCGCACATTGTCCACTCGAACCTTGTCAGCCAACTCCCTATAAAACCTGGGCATTCGTGCCAGAGGGGGAAAACAGGGAGAAACAGCGGGAAACTTCCCTCCTAATGGAGTTTCACTTGTACCTTAATTGGTACATGTGACAATAAAATATATTTGAACCTTTAGTTCTGCTCCCCTGTTGCAGGTATGAGGAAGACTGGGCGACTGGGACAGACCCGAGACCACCAGCGCCACTGTGTGTGGTCAAGACTGGACTGCTGGGAGAGAATCCCGAGACAGCCAGACCCTCTACCTGAGCCTAAAGGGCCTGTCCCACTTGGACGTCATTTGTGCGTCACGCAGATGGCGCGCAAAGATTTGTATATCCCAAAATCCTGGGGCGCCGCGCGCGACCGCGAGTCACTGCCTACGTCACCACACACCATGCGCGCATCACACGACGCATAAATGATGTCGCGCAAATGACGCCCAAGTGGGACAGGCCCTTAAGACTGAGTGGACGGGACAAGCTTGAGATCTCAGAATCTCTTCCTGCCCATCGACAACGAAGGACTGCACCCACACACACACAGGGATATCCTGGCCGCCAGGGTAATCAAGAGACCACCAGCGTCACCACTTCAAGCTCAAAGCTGAGCTGCCAGGAAGTAAGCTATACGACCAGCGCCTCCTCTTGAGGAAAGGGTGAACTACAGGTAGAAGCCCAAGATTGCAACGCCACCTCCTACAAAGGCCAGGACTAAGCTATTGGGACTGCCAGTGTCATCGCACATGTGCTCTAATCGTGAAGTACAGCACCCCCATGTGGCCCTGGACTTTCTTATCACCGTAAATATAATAAATCATGTATAATTCATCCTACTGTGATCATCAGTGTGGGCACTTCCCGGCATCATTCTCCAATGCCACAGCATCTAAATTTCTAGATTTTGGTAATAATATATTGATTTCCAATCTGAGGTGAACTAAAACCACCAACAAAAGGCACATTGGAAAGTCCAATTAGGAGGACTAACCAAGGAATATCACCAAATAAAAACATAACAGGCCTAGAGCTTGGACAACAAATAATTGACTCCATGCACCCAGTTCACTTCAAAACATTGGTTGTTCCCATATACCACATATTATTCCATATACTACCCATTTCTCCCACTGTGTAGGAAGGAACTGCAGATAATGGCCTACACCAAAGATGGATACAAAATGCTGGAGAACCTCAGCGGGACAGGCAGCATCTCTGGTGAGTTAATGTTTTGGGTCAAGCAGTCTTTGTCTGAGCTGAGATGGAGAGAGAACAAGTTGTTATCAAGTTGAGGAGATGGCGGAGATGGGGTGGACAGGCCAAAGGGAATATTGTTAATGGGGTGAAGTCAGGATTGTCTTCGGTATTAGCTGTAGGTGGGAGCATCTGTTTGATTTGTTAATAAGGAGGGAAAATGTGATTCTTTGATCATTAAACCCATGAAGATTGTTAGAGGATCATAATGCAGATAAAGGATTTGAAGATAGCTATATTGGTTCTTCTTTCTCCATTAGCAGCAAATCCTATTCTGAGTGCTAATGGAGATATAAAGACTGATCCTGAAATGGATGGATTACCTGGCCTATCCTCATGCCAACAGAGGAAGCAAGGTTCCTGAAGGTGTAGAGTATCAAGTCTGAAAGGCTACTACATGCCTAGGTGAAAGATGAGGTGCAAATCCTCAAGTACAAGCAAAGCCTCATTACAGCCAGTCAGTGTGTCACAGAAGGATTGGTTAGAGCGGGAATGGGATACAGAATTAAAGTGGCAGGCAGCACATTTGTGGCAGCTCACAATTCTTCCACCATATTGTAAACACATTACTCCTCCACTTACAGCATTTGCTGCCACTCAATGTTAAGTAAAATACTTCTGAGCTTCAAATATACCTGGCTCTTCCTGATATCTGAATGACCTGTGAGTAAAGAGAGGGCTTTGGATTGTGTTAAATCTAGAATGGATGTGGGGGTCCAGATCTGTCCTAGCCCCGGAACGTTGATACAATTGCAAAAGAAGCTCTTCAGCATCACCACTTCCTCAGAAATTAGAGGAGATTCAGCATGTCATTGAACACTCTATTGAAATTCTACGGGTGTACAACAGAGAACATACTGATTGTTCACATCACTGCCCAGTTCAGTCAAGAAGGCAGCTAATATCATCAAAGTACCACACAAGCCTGTCCATGGCCCTTGGGTAGAGGTACGGGAGGTTGAGAGCCATTATCTCTAGATTCAAGAACAGTTTCTTCCCGTCAATCATCAGGATCTTGAACCCAATACTCAAGACTAACCACAACCCAACCTAAGCAATGATCTACTATGGACACTGTGTAGGTTGCACTACGCACATTGGCTTACACCGTTATGGCATCGTTACCTAGTCATAGTGATCATTTATTGTATTATTCCTTCTTGTGTATTTATTATTGTGATGTTGCATCAATGTGCCTGTAAAGCTGATGAATTTCAGCTGAAGAAAGACATGAAAGACAAGAATGCCATTGCTCTGTTCTCAGTACATAAGACAATTAAACACTTTTGACCCTTGACTTGAGGTCATTGAATAATTAAACTCCACATTAGAAGGTAGACACAAAATTCTGGACTAACTCAGCGGGACAGGCGGCATTTCTGGAATTTCAATGGGTAACGTTTCAGGTCGGGACCCTTCTTCTGACTGAGGGTCAGGGGAAAGGGAAATGCGAGACTCATTTTCACACCTTACCCTTCCATATCTCTTGTTTCCCTCTCCCCTGACTCACAGGTTGAAGGAAGGCCTCGACCATTCTTTTGTTACTCTACTACTAAAGCCTATAATTTTAAAAAAGATAAAGAATTCAATTAGATAAATCAGAGAGACAGGAAGAGGAAGGCTGACTGAAAATCGAGGTACAAGGTGAACAAAAGTGGGGAATAACACATAGAGCACTTCAATAGAGCACTGGAAAGATCACAAAGATAAATGGAACAAATGACAATGTAATGGGAAAATGTCACTATAAAACTGATATTTAACAGACATAAAATAAAGTGGTAAAATTGAAAATGTAACATTTTCATTAAAAGTATTGTGAGGGAATGGTGATAAATGTACACAAAATGATAAATACGTATAAAAAATGAAAAGGGGAAATATGATGCTGCAAAAATAGTTGTTAAAGGATTAATTGCATCTAAGTACTGATGATTTCCGTGCATGGGTATGTGGTGGGAAGCAAGGCATTGTGTGGTCATTCTCAATGAGCTGGTATGTTCAGAGTTTGATCGTGTGATGCTTGAAAGTCATGGAGGGGCTAGGACTGCTCTGTGACTTGCTGTTGTACCAATGGCTGGCGGCTACTGTATGAAGAAGGGGCTCAACCCAAAGCGTCACCCATTCCTGCCGAGTTACTCCAGCATTGTGTGTTCTTCCTTGGCTACTGTATGAAACCTTCTGGAGGCTGGTTTATGGGTCCTGGCTGCACATCAACAATGGCTGTTAATGTGGGTGGTGCTGGAGTTGGCAGCTATCATAGAAAATTAGCTCCATCATCACAGACAATTTGCTCCATGGGAAGAAGGAAAAGAGTGAAAATGATATATTATGAACATAAATAACATATAAACATGCCACTCAAAGGTGTGAGAGTATAAGTGTGTAGGAAGGAACTGCAGAAGTTGGTTTAAACCGAAGATAGACACAAAAAGCTGGAGTAACTCAACGGGTCAGACAGCATCTCTGGAATCAGGGGAAAGGGACTCTCAGTCTGAAGAAGGGTCTCGACCCAAAACGTAACCTATTCCTTTTCTCCAGTGATGCTGTCTGATCCGCTGAGTTACTCCAGCTTTTTGTGTCTATCTTCAGTGTAAGAGCGCAAGTTGTATTTCAATAAGACATGTAAGAACATAGATCCAGCAACTGTGCTTAGCAGCCAGCAATTGTAGCTGCTGTGGAAGATCTGCAGTTGGCAGCTGACAACCCCATTGGTAGGGAAATAACAACAGAAAAAACTGCCAATGAGTATTATATAAGCGTAGTCACAAATAAAGCCAGCCAATATTTCAATAATGTTTTCTTCTGAATTATTGCTCAATAATGAGTAGTAATTCAGGAATAGCAAAAGAAAAAACAGTTCCACAGAAGAAACTATAATTGATAATGTGAAATGAAGGATAAGTTTTGAAACTGAAAGATATGGGAGCAAAGAGGTAATTATGTATAGTAAGGAACTGCAGATGCTGGTTAATGCTGGAGATAGACACAAAATGCTGGAGTAACTCAATGGGGTCAATGAAAAAAAAGGGTGACATTTCAGGCTTCTTCAGACTTCAGGGGTAACTCTGATGAGTTAAAAAAATAATTAAGAAATTGCATGAGTTAAGTGAATTAAGTGATGGATGGATGGAGTTCTGAAAAGATAATCGTGCATTGCATATGAAATTGCAAATGAAATTCCACGTATGTTGCAAAACATATTTGGCTAATAAAATATGATTATGATTATGATATTAGAAAAAGAGAACATTAATTAGGCATCACCAAAGTGGTCATGTTGACTGAAAATCTGAGAACAAAACGGTGATTGAAATGTAAAATCAGATAAATATTAAATAGAATGAAAATGAGAGATTAGATTATGAAGTAGAAGTGATGCTCATTGTGACACCGGGATATGAAAATGGAAGGACTAGTATTTAATTGGGCAGTCAGAAAGGTGGGAAATCAGTGGAGAAATCAATTATAACATTTTGCAGAAGGAGGCTTATTAATATTTGATGACTTGACAATGATAATGCTGTTGAATGTCAAGGGGAGAAATTTAGTCACTCAATTTGAAAATGGTCAGAGATTGTACCAAATCAAAAGATCAGCAAAGTTTCATCACCATCTTCACCCCCCTCCCCCCACTGCAAAAAAAACATCTAACCTCCAGATTTCTATTAATCATTCTTGAATAATTACTTCCATGGTGATGCACAATATGATGATCTTAAACAATATTATGTTGTGGAGAAACTTTGATTAATACTCGGTGCATATTCATGAGTAATTTGTTTTTTGGTCTAAAGGAAAGAAAATAATCATAACTACAAACTTGGACACAAAATACTGGAGTAACTCAGAGGGTGAGGCAGTATCTCTGGAGAGAAGGAATGGACGACGTTTTGGGTCGAGATCCTTTTTCAGACTTTGAAGAAGGTTCTCGACCCGAAACATCACCCATTCCTTCTCACCAGAGATGCTGCCTCACCCGCTGCGTTACTCGAGCATTTTGTGTCTACCTTCGATTTAAACCAACATCTGCAGTTCTTTCTTACACATAAATGTTTATTTTGCTGGGCTTTCATTAATTAAAACAGGATAGGTTTCTGCATGATCTTCACTGCAAATCCTCAGGGAATATTTTAGAATATGTTAAAGGAGCATTATTGGAACATTTATTCCTTCTGATTATCATGCATTATGGGCAACTTGAATTTTTGTTTATTTTATCGTACAATTCAATTGAAGATAATTCTATTGAGTTCCCTCTACTGCCTAATTAAAAGTTATATCACAATTTGTTATTACCGTTACATTTCCTTACCCAACTCAATGCTCGGTTCCAATTACCTTTGTCAACATTGCTTTTATATTGATCTGTGGAGTATTATTTCCCCTTCACGGTGTGCTAACAAACATTCTATCAGGATTCGCACACTGTCGTTATCAGAGAGTATAACCTTCGGTTGATGGGAACAATGTGTGATTTGGTTCAAACAGGAGTCTATGACATGAATCAGTTTTCTTTATTTTTCGCACCTCTCGTGTGTTCTTCGGGGATGGTATATTTTACTTCTGTTATTATTCCCAAAGCCCAGTTAAACAGCGACAGCAGCTGTTGGTGGAAGATTAAAGTTGGAATTGATGCTCTGGGTCACATAAAGAAAAAGATCTGTAACTGCACAAAGGAATATGCTGTTGTCTTAAAGGCAGCATTTGCACAAATCCTGTTTCTTGATTTAACACATTTGCAGACAATCCAAATGTAAGCAAATCAATGCTTTGGTGCTTCACAGTGAGTGAGGCTAGAGCAGGGATGAATGCAAAGTTCTCAAAGGTTGATCAATAATATTGACTTTGTTAACCAAATGTCATCAAAATACAGGCAACCAGGAAATTAATTATCGCATCCGGAAGGGTTTACTGATATTTATATCAATAGATTGGCACAACAATGCTTACAGTAAGTCTCCAAATGGAGCTACTTTGCTGCTATATCGTGCATTGATCTAAATAATCCTATCAGGTCATACTTCAACAAGCACATACACCTCATTTCCTCAGACATTTTCAATTAGTTAACAATATTCATTGAGCAGCTATACAGAAACATATTCTACATTATGAGTGTAACCATGCTCAGTAATTAAAGAATTCCACCAGGGAACAATGAGTGGGCCCAGGCAGGCTGGTTGTTCCATCATGGGTGAGCTTGTTCCTGAATCCTGTGCTTGCAAACTACAATGTGGAATTCAGTAATAAGCTGGAGATCAGGAGATGGAGAAGATGCAAAAGGTACAGAAGCTTGAAAGTTGACTCAGGTACAGCTTCTGCCCCTCTGTTATCAGGCTTTTGAATGTAACTTCCATAAGCTAGGATTCACTTCCACCCCATGGAGGACATTGGACTTTGGCAATGGAATGAATCACCACAATGCTGAGTACTATGTTCTGCACTCTGTATATTTCGCTTTGCTCTATTCATTACATGAGTTTGACTTGCTTGTATTTATGTATAGTATATCCGATCTGTTTGGATAGCATGCAAAACAAGGCTGAAATATAATGCGTAGGAAAGAACTGCTGGTGATGCTTTACACCAATGATAGACCACATTTCCTTGATCATTGTTGCTGGCTTCGATTTGTTCTGTTCATAACAGTGGCAAGCTCAATTGAAACTGGGTCAATTCTTTAAGATAAATTTCATGATCAAATATCCAAGTCAGGCTGGTCTAATATCCCAGGCCATTATGGATAACTGGCCAATCATCTTAAACATTGGGCTTGGAGGTGCCCCACATTGTATGTAATGAGAACCTGCCTCAGTTACATCCATCCACAGACCATAAACCATATCAGTAAGGGGAATAATAGCTCTAGCTACATTAACAGCAGTCAGAGAAAAGTACCAGATTTGCAGAAGTCAAATGATGGATGTGTTTCAAGAGTAATCATCATTCTGAAACGGTTTTGCATCTTGTGCCAATTCCTTATTTGTCCCCAGACATATTGTCCAAAAGTAAACTGACACAACTAAAGTAAATGCCATGAAGCAATTGAGGCCCAAAACCGATGGCCTTCTAGTTTGAGACTCAATCTTTTCTATACTTTGAAACTGTATGCCATGTTATCATCTCTAACCAGACAGTTCCTTAACAATAACCAAAGTAAAAATGGACTGATAACAATTGCATGTGTTGAGTCTCCAAGGAAGGTTAGCACCTTCATTTTAATTAATATTCAATTTCTTATTCACAAAACCACTTGTCAGCATTCAGCAACATTTGACCAAACCTCAGTTGTGACACACACACATTAAATAAAAACTGACTGGCATCATCTGACTTTGTGATTCAAGATAGTTTCAGGTCAAAAAGAGGTTTGGTCACATAATGAATGTAGGGCTCTCATGAATTTTAAGCAATTTTAAAGCGATTATGGCAGATGTTAGCAGCAAGAGGAAAGGATGATTCATCCCAAAACATGAATATTAATAATATTTTCTTTTGCTGAGGAGAACTTTAAAAATATTTTGCCATAAAAAAAAACCTGAGTCATTGCTTAGGGCATTCATTTACAGATTATGAAAACTATGTCCCACCCTGGAACATGGAATAAATATGATCTCTGATTTATATTGTACAATAAATGTAAAAAGACAGAATTAGTTTGCATTTATTGTTATTTATTGTCATAAAACTGGGATCTTAAAATTCAGGGAATGGTTTTTTTTCAGATTCTTTGTAACCCTAAGTAACAGTATCATCTCGTTTATCAGACTGCGTATTTGTCAAAGGTAGATTGGCTTAAGTAAGAACAAGAAGGATATCATAACTATCAGCAAAAAAACTTGACAGTAGTTTTAATGGTTAGCCACTATGACAGGGTTAATAGATTTTAGAGACATCAGTAGAAATAAATCTGGCATTTCCCATAGATTATGACACACTTATCATTTTGAAGTTCCTTCTATATGAAGGAAATCAAACTGCTTGAAATTAATCTTCCATTGTGCATTGGCATTTTTGGAAATAAAACGCAAAGTTCTTTTGATGCGGAAAAGAATGGAAGTTGTTAAACTGGAAAGGGTGCAGAAATGATTTATGAGGATGTTGCCAGGACTCGAGGCCCTGAGTTATAGGGTGCGGTTGAGCAGGCTAGGACTTTATTCCTTGGAGTTTAGGAGCAGGAGGGGTGATCTTATAGAGGTGTATATGATGAAGTTGGAAGTGCAAGTAAACCTCTGCCTCACCTGAAAGGACTATTGGGGTCCCTGGATGGAGTTGAGGGATGAGGTATAAGGATTGTGTTGTTGTATGTAAGTAAATAATCCACAAAGGTATGGTGTAGTTTGTAAGAATGAAGTGAGGAATCTGTCTGCCTGATCTTGTGCTCTTCCGGTTTGCATGGTTTTCCTATTTGCCCCAAAACGGTTGCGAGAGCACTAGGATTTATCGCCAGACTCACCGTTCTCCTGTGCTGCGAGGGCAATAAGTTTTGTTCCGATCGGTGGCTGAGGTTTAAAACTATTTAAAATTGCGTGTGCGCAGATTGGTCTCCTCCCCTGTCAGGAGATTGGTCTCCTCTCCTGTCGTTCACCCGGAACGGCGACGCCCAGGCCGGGATGGCGACTATGCTTCACTGAAAGCTGAAGGAGCGGAGCGAGCAGAGTGCGGAGCGGCCCAGAGCCTGGTCGACTGTGAGGCCCACTGCTGAAACCTCGAAATACTGGGAAGTGAGGAGGGAGAGTGGGGGGATTGAGGGAGCCTGGCACTGGTGGGGCTGGGGCTGGGCGCTGGTGGGGCCGAGTGCACCGCCCCCAGCTCTAGCCCCTTCCCCTCTGGTCCCCCTCGCCGGCTCCTTCCCCCCTCCCCTGTGATACCCTCCTCTCCCCCATGGCTCTGCCCCTGTCTTTTCTCTGAGCTCTCTCTTCCCCACACCCCGCCTCTCTCCCCCACAGCCCCCTCCCTGCCCACATCCCCATCCCCCTCCCCTGCCCACACCACCCTTCCCCGCCCACACCACCCTCCCCCGCCCACATCCCCCTCCCCCGACCACACTCCCCCTCCCCCGCCCACACTCCCCCTCCCCCGCCCACACCCATCCCCCGCCACACCCCCCTTCCCTCCCACACATGAAGAGGAGGGGGAGGGAGTGCTGGGGATGAGGGGAAATGAGCCACACCTGTGCAGTTAGGGGCTATGGGTGAGTGGTGGAATGTTGCATTGGGGGAACCAGGCCTCCCGTGTGACTTGGACCCAACGGGTCCCACTTAGTTTAGTATAAGCTAAATACCACAATCTTAAAGTGAAAAGTTGCAGGAACAAAGAGACACACATTAGTTTAATGCAAATTGAAATGAAACTGCTAGGAATATTCAGCATATCAGACAGCATTTAGAGGAAGGGAGGGTTAATGTTCCTTTTTTGTTATTGATTCAAATGCATCTCTTTGACGATGACGTGGCAGATTGAAATGTTAAAACTAAAGGCTTCCTTGATTTAGATATGAGAACACAAAAGCAAGGATGTTATTGCTGCACCATTTGTCACAGCGGGAATAGTGCTGTGCTCTCCTCAGTACACCACACTTTAAAAAGGACGCAGAGGCTTTGGAGAGGACACACAGGAGATTTATTGGCATGATACTGTGATGAGATCTTCAGTTATTGAGATGTAGAGAAGCCTGGATTACTTTCCCTTGAGCGGGTATTCCACATCATCAAGCGTTTCTGATAGACTAGACATGAAGAAACCATTTACTCTGACAGGGGGGTCAGTTACCAGATTTATTGCAAATGGTAAAGAATCAGGGAGAATGGGGAAATCTTTTTACAGAATAAGCCATTACAGCATGAAAGGTTAGTGGAGACTGATTCAGTTGTATCTCACAGAAGGGAATTGCTTAAATATTTGAAAAGGAAATGCTTGCAGGCACATGAACAAAGGAGAGCAAAATTATGTAGGTGTCTGAAAGAAGGGCAAGATGAGTCGCACGGTCTTATTTTGTTTAAACTTTAGACTTTAGAAGTGGAAGCATAGAAACAGGCCCTTCGGCCCACTCACCTGTGATCACACCGTATACCAGCACTATCTTACACACTAGGGACAATTTACAGAAGCAAATTAACCCTACAAACCTGTACATCTTTGGAGTGTGGGAGGAAACAGGAGCACCCGGAGAAAATCCACAGGGAGAACGCACAAGCTCCGTATAGACAGTACCCGTAGTCAGGATGTAACCCAGGTCTTTAGCGTTGAGAGGCAGCATCTCTACCACTGCACCGCTCCAGTTTTGGGTATTCCTATTAAATATTTCAAGTGATAGGACTTTTCAAAAGAACAGGGTAATTTGGAAAAGAATAAGGACAACAAGGATAAAACAAAATAAACATTAAAGGGAAAGGGATATTGATGACTCTCCAACAGTGGAGATACAATTGGTAGAACTGAAAGTGTGGCAAAATCTGATATTCCATAGACCTCACAGCAGAATTGATGAAATGGGGGAATGTGTGAATATGGCAATCACAGAAATACACTGCCAACACAAAAGAGATGTGAGAGGGGATCTTGATTTTTTTTTCTTATGGGCATGGATAAACAGTTTAGCTGAAGTATGGGAACAAAATGCTTAAACGTGTTGTGGAAGATAATAGACAATAGGTACAGGAGTAGACCATTCGGCCCCTCGAGCCAGCACCGCCATTCACTGTGATCATGGCTGATCATCCACAATCAGTCCCCGGTCCTGCCTTCTCCTCATATCCCTTGACTCCACCATCTTTAAGAGCTCTGTCTAGCTCTCTCTTGAAAGCATCCAGAGAACCAACCTCAACCACCCATTTTCAGTCTTAAATCTCTAAGTGACGCTATGTCCCCCTTTACAGCTACCATATGTTTTAATTCAGTTCAAGACTATGGGGAAGTACATTGACCATAAAGTTGCTGCCTAAAAGTGCCAGAGACCCAGAATTGATCCTGAATATGGGTGCTGTCTGCATGGAGTTTGCTCCTTTTCCCTTTGGTTGCATGGATTTTCTCCGGGTGCTCTTGTTTCCTTCCACATTCCAAAGGTGTGCAGGAACCTTTTTCAGACCCAACCCAAAAACGTAATATTTTCCTTTTGTCCCGAGATTCTAACCTGTTGAGTTTGTGGCTATCTTCAATTTAAACCAGCATCTGCATTTCCTTCCTATACACACGATACTATACGGATAGAACTTTATTAATCCCAGGAGGGAAATTGTGTGTGTGTGGGTATATAGATTATATATATATATATATATATATATATATATATATATATATATATATATATATATATATATATATAGATTATATATATATGTATATGTATATATATATATATATATATATATAGATATATATATGTATATGTATATATATATATAAAATCTATATATATATATATATATATATATAAAATCTATATATATATATATATATATTCTATATATATATATATATATATATATATATATATATATAATCTATATATATATACACACACATATATATATATTATTTATATAGTCATATATTCATATATTCTTAAAGCCCTGTCCCACGGTGCAAGTTCATTCAAGTGCTCTCCTGAGTTAAAAAAAATCAAACTTGTGGTGAGCACGGAGAATGAACGTAGCGGGTGCGTCGGAGCTCAGGGACATCTCTTACTGGCTCGTACCGCTAACGGCAGGTACTCGGTAAGACTTGCTAATGGCAGGTAAGCAGGGGAAGACTCGTGAAGATTTTTCAACACGTTGAAAAATGTCCATGAGAGCCCCGAGTACCGACGAGTGGCTATTACCGTAAATCTCCGAGTTCGAATCAGGGCAAACTCGGGAGAACTCTTGGAATTAACTCGCACTCTCGGACAGGGCTATAATATATGTACACACTGTTTTGTTTTCTTGTTTATAACATTGTTGACAGAGTACTATGTTTACATATTCTGTTGCGCTGCTGCAAGTAAGGATTTCATTGTTCTAACTCCGGCGTGAGAGAATAAAACACTCTTGATTCTTGACTTGTTTCGCTAATGTGTGGGATAGAACTAGTGTATGGGTGATCGGTGGTCAGCATGGACTCGGTGGGCCGAAGGGCCTGTTTCCACGCTGTATCTTTAAATTAAACTAAAAACGATAAAACCAGAGGAAATCTAAAGAAGGGCCTCTACCCGAAACGTCACCCAATTTCTTCTATCCAGAGATGCTGGCTGCTCCATGCAGTTTCCCTGCACAATTAAAGCATGGAATAGTCTTCACCCTACCATAGTTACCTTTCATCTTCTTCTTTCGTGTGGCGTGCATAACCTAAAGTTGTTGGACAACTTGTTCTATTTGATCTTCCGTTTGTGCACGTCGAGTTGATTGCATTAGTCGAAACAGGGCGGACCACGTGAAGGTTGCAATCTTCCACCCCACCATAGTTACCCAACCAGACGCAACTAAATTTAAGGTAGCTCTTTTTTCCCCAAGAACCCTTTTTTGCTTAAATCCAAGAGAGTTTTATTGTCCCAGATAGAACATGAAATTCTTGCTTGCTACGGCACAACAGAATATGTAAGCATAATACAGAACAGGAGATAAAAGTTCAGTGTGTCTATGTACCATAGACCATACATATACACAATAAATAAACAGATAAAGTGTAATACGCTATTATATTTCAGAGTTTGTAGTTTGGTGGTTGCGGGTCCACTCCAGTTTAAATTCCATTTGGAATATTTTTGATGGACCAGGAAACCAAGAAGCAAGAGTTACTCCAGGGAGTTACTGCAGCTCCAGGGAGTGATTCTGCGTTGGTTTTCAGCGGTCGCGGCGAGGCGGCGACCGGACAGCAATGGCGGCCAGATCTCCCACAATGCAAAGGGAGGGAGAAAGAGCCCAGGGCCGACCTGTTGCCATGGCAGTGCGCATGTCCAGGGCGGCACATACATACAACCACGGCTGATGATGCGCTGGCCGTGGTGTGCGCATGTGCAAGGGGAGGATGTGCAGGTCGTGGCAGTGCGCATGTGCAAGGCGGCCAGCCATGCTGGCGGATGAGGAGCCGGCGGAGAGCAGTGAACCGACGGCCCGGACACGGATATGGATGCCGGAGAGTGACAGAGCGAGAGATAGAGAGGGGGGTCCGTTCAGAGTTGAACGATAGGTGTCCCGGGTGCTTGCCAAGCCGGGCAAAATGGCACGGCTTTTAGGTTGCCCGGCAGGACTTCAGGTCGCCAATGGAACCCGGGCAACCATTAATTTCGAGCCCTGATCTGCCATGCATCTGCCCACTCACCCAACCTATCCAAGTCATCCTGCAGCCTCATAACATCCTCATCGTAGCTCACACTGCCACCTAACTTTGTGTCATCTACAATCTTAGAGATGTCACATTTAATTCCCTCGTCTAAATCGTTTATATTGTACTGGGGTCCCAGCACTGAGCCTTGCGGCACCCCACTAGTCACTGCCTGCCATTCTTAAAAGGACCTGTTAATTCCCACTCTTTGCTTCCTGTCTGCCAACCAGTTCTCCATCCATGTCAATATTCTAGTCCCAATACCATGTGCTCTAATTTTGCACACAAATCTCATGTGTGGAACCTTGTCAAGGGCTTTTTGAAAGCCCAGATACACCACATCCACTGGCTCCCCCTTATCCATTCTACTTGTTACATCCTCAAAAAATTCCAGAAGATTAGTCAAGCATGATTTCCCCTTCATAAATCCATGCTGACTTTGACCGACCCTGTCACTGCTTAACAAATGTGCTGCTGCAACATCTTTAATAATCGACTCCAGCATCTTCCCCACTACCGATATAAGGCTAACAGGTCTGTAATTCCACATTTTCTCTCTCCTTCCTTTCTTAAAATGTAGGGTTACATTGGTTACCCTCCAGTCCACAGGAACTGATCTTTCCGCTGACTGGTTAACACGCAACAAAAGCTTTTCTCTATACCCCTGTACGTGACAATAAACTGAACTGAATTGAACTGAACCAACCTGTTAACTTTTCATTGCCCAACACTTGCCATCATCTACAAGGCATTAGCTCAGATCATGATGAATATTTTCCACTTGTCTGAATGATTGGAACTCAATGGTTATCTCAAAGCTACATCCAAAGCAACCCATGTAAAGGGGAGATTCACTGTGCGAGCTAATTCAAGAGCTCTCCCGCGTTAAAAAAAATCAAACTCATGGTAAGCACGTAGAATGTATGTAGCGGGTACGTCGGAGCTCGGGACGTCTCTTAACAGCTCGTAATGCTAACGGCAGGTACTCGGGAAACGTGGTAAGCTCATGAAGATTTTTCAACATGTTGAAAAATGTCCAGGAGAGCCCCGAGTACCTACGAGCGGCTATTACCGTAATTCTCCGAGTTCGAATCAGGGGAAACTCGGGAGAACTCTTGAATTAGCTCGTACAGTGGGACAGGCCCTTAATTCATGAACCATCCAATATATTAATTGCCTCCATCACTGGCACGCTATGGCTCCTGTGTACCTTCTGCTCTATCAGCACCTCTACCATGCAAGAAGGTCAAGGGCATTGGGCACCATCACCTGCAGCTTCCTTGATAATGAAGGAGTGGCAATATATATGCCATCCTGGCTTGGAAAGATATTGTCATTCATTCATTGTTTTTGGGTCTAAAGCGTGAAACTCCCAACCCAACAGCACTGTGGAGTAGAGTCACCAGGATGGTGCCAGAGTTTAAGGAAGGCAGCTTGCTGAAAATACTTTTTAAGGTCAATGGACAATAAGTATTAGTCTACAGAGCCATATCAAGATTATTCAAAAAATAAATTAAATAAACATGGAGGGTGAAAAAATTATTTTGGACATTGGTTATAAGAGGAGGCATGAACAGCAGGATAAATGTCCTTTAATACGAGATAAATGGCCTCCTCACCCAAGCCATCATCAGGATGTATGTGTAAGAAGGAACTGCAGAGGCTGGTTTAAACCGAAGATAGACGCAAAAAGCTGGAGTAACTCAACGGGGCAGGCAGCATTTCTGAAGAGAAGGAATGGGTGACGTTTGAGGTTGGGACTGAAGAAGGGTCTCGACCCGAAATGTCAGCCATTCCTTCTCTCCAGAGATACTGCCTGTCCCGCTGAGTTATTCCAGCTTTTTCTGTCTATCATCAGGATGTCTATCACAGTAGCCAGCATCAAATCTTCACCAATAATTCATTGACACTCAAATTCTCCAAGGTGGCACGGTGGCGTAGCGGTAGAGCTACTGCCTTACAGCGCCAGAGACCCGGGTTCGATCCTGACTACGGGTACTTGTCTGTGTGGAGTTTGTTCATTCTTCCCGTGACCGGCATGGGTTTTCTCCGAGATCTTCGCTTTCCTCACACACTCCAAAGTCGTCCAGATTTGTAGGTTAATTGGCTTGGTAGAAATGTAAAATTTGCCCCTTGTGCATGTAGGGTAGTGCTAATGTGCGCGGAACGCTGGTCCACGTGGACTCTGTGGGCCGAAGAGCCTGTTTCCACACTGTATCTCTAAACTAAACTAAGATAAAGTAAGAGCTACATGCTGTTGTTGATGGAGCCTCCCTCCCCTCCCGGTTGCCCTCTGAGACTTACAGAGCAGTCCACACCCAGCACCAGATTCTCCAACTTTCTGCTAGAGATGTGGGGATCCACCCCCATATTTATAATTTCTCTGCTAGTTAAGATAATTCAACTTGGACCCAGTGCTCAAAGCAGTGTTCTTGTTAAATAGAAGTGAATTATACAAAGAACGGTGGCCACAAGCATCATGTTAGCATATCTATTCTGTCACTGCAGTTTAGTGCTGACCAAACAGAAATATATGAAAGCAGCCAACTTAGTCTGTTTCTATAGCAGTGGGGAATTAAACTGTTCTTTTTAGTTTAACATTTAAAGAAAGCACCAATTCAGCACATTGTCCATTAAATCACTGGATTTGAAACCAACCCTCTTCGATGTTAATATGATTTCCTCTATGGAGTAAGGAATTATCTTGTCCAACCTGAACCATGTTGATCTGAGAGAGAACCTACAACACACCCAGAATTATCCATCACTTTGGTTGACCTGGTTAGATGCATTAAACCTGTCGTTGTCAACAGGAGAGAATGCAGGTCAACGATGAAGATGATTTTTAAAAAGTCTGAAGCAGCAGAAGAGCAAAGAATTTAGTATTATGACTGAGGAACCAAAGATGATTGACACCAGCAGCAAAGTAATAAAAAATCATCAAGATTTGCATTTTACTTCGGAGTCACGTGAGTGACTATGTGAAGAACCCCGTACAGCCGTTCGTGCATCATTACATCAGACGCTTTCGTGCAGACGACCGCTGGAGCAGCGCAGCTCCTCCAACGGTAAGTCTAAACTTCAGGTAAGTGCTATTCCTTACCTGTTGTAGATCTCCTGCAGGAACCTCCGAGGTTTTTGTGGGATGTTCGCGATGGCCGACGAGGGAACCAGCCTAGGACTTTGGGGAAAACCCTGGTCCGACCGTGGAAGTGGGGAGCTGACGAATGTCGGGTTTCGCGATCGGAGTCACTGATATTGATGACTCCACACGTTGGGTTCCCGGGGAGGGGATACCGAAGAATAAGCGGTTCCAGACCGCAGTAGGCCCCGGGGTATGGGGCTAAACTGACCTGAACGGTCTCAGCCTGGGTTCCCGGTGGAGTGATAACCCAAGAATATGCAGTTTTCAGACCGCAGTAGTCCCCAGGAGATGGGGTTAAAACTCACCTAAATGATTAGCCCGGGTGCCAGGAAGGTTACCGCGGGTATGTATATTGATTTCCGGGGAGGGGAAATTCAGCTATGCGGTTCCCAAACTGCAGTAATCTCCAGGATATGGGGACAACTGACAAAAATGGTCAGTACAATAAAGAAAGATGTTGGGAGTTTTCCCCTCTGGGAATGAATTTAGAGACACTCCTTCAGCAGGAGTTGTGTCAGCACGGGTTAATGTGAGAGCCCGCGTCAGCAGTAACGTTTATGACAGTGTCAGCCTATTGGAGAGGCTATGCCAGCAGCACCTTTGGGTAGGGATGCTTCATGGGGATGCCAAGTTATGGCAGTGCCAGCCTATGGGAAAGGTTGTGCCAGCAGTACCTTTGTTCAGGACTGCTCCAGGGGGATGCCAAGCTATGGCAGGCCAGCTTATTGGAGAGGCTGTGCCAGTAGTACCTTTGCTCAGGACTGCTCATGGGGATGCCAAGCAATGGCAGGCTAGCCTATTGGAGAGGCTGTGCCAGCAACACCTTTGCTCAGGGCTGCTCATGGGGATGCCAAACTATGGCAGGCTAGCACATTGCATAGATGGTGCCAGCAGTGCCTTTGCTCAGGACTGCTCCCAGGGATGCCAAGTTATGGCAGGCTAGCCTATTGGAGAGGCTGTGCCAGCAGCACCTTTGCTCAGGGCTGCTTCATGAGAGTGCCATATCTATGGCAAATACTGGCCTATGGGAAAGGCCACGCCAGCAGCACCTTTGTTCAGGGCTGCTTCATGGGCGCCAGCAGTACCTTGTTTGGGGCTGCTTCATGGGAATAGGCTACTTAGTAGGGTATTCCCATTTACAGTGATCATGGGGGATGAGGAGGCATTGCTAGGATAAGGCAATATAACAGAATGATGACAAAAAAAGCATTCAAAGAGAACTATTCACAGTTCAAAAACACTGGTCATGTATGTGATAATATCCACTGTTAAGTCTCAAATTATATTTGAGAAATTGGGCTCCTCTATCCAGTTAGATTAAGTTCCTATCAAATAGACTTGTAGGACATTGATATCCACCTTTTGGTATTCAATAGGCCATTGACACCGGCCTGGGCAACAGATTGCAGTCAATAGACTCTGGTAACAGTTTTGTTGTTATAAAACAGCTTTTTCTAGTTGTTAGACTAATTGGTAATAATATAGATGCGATTCAGCTGTGCAAGTAGGACAACTGTTATCTTGCTAAATGGTTAACTATTAAGTGCCATGTAGGTCATTGTTAACACACCTTGTTATCACCAGCTGAAATTAATAAAGTCACAATATTCGTTACTGCTCCAGTATTTGTTAGGTAAATCTTTCATTATATTGCAAAATGATGCTAAAGGCCCTAAATGGGAAATTGCATCAGCAGCGCTTTGTAGGCCTGCTTAATGACTCCGTCATGTAAGAGGAGAGCATGCGGGATTGGTATAGTCTAACGCCGAGTCTGAGGGTATAGCTGTAGAGCATACCCAAGGGACATAGGGCACGCGCCAGAGGTCTATGCCTGGCAGAAAAGTTGCCACCCCAAACACATATGCAGTGAACACTGTTCTCAGGGGAACATTACAGTTGGCTGCCGAATCTTCTATTCAGGTAAGACCTTTCCATTGGCAAAACCTGGAGGACGAAGCGCAAGCTATTGGAATGAGCAAGGTTTCATAGTTTCGGCGACAACACACCCCACGTCTTCATCGGCAGTAAGTGGTTCACTGAAGTTGGTGGCAGCATGAAAGCTGGCCAGAAGTTCCATGTACCTGTGCTACTCTACAATTAAGGGACTACTTACAACTTGGTAAGGTGTACACTTAGTTATACATTACAAATGATTGAGACATTATCAGCTACTTTGAGGGGTCTAACCATGTAAAATGGACAATAGTAGCATTTCAAGCAGGTTAGAATTGGGCAGGTTCAGTACAGGGGCCAAGATTGTCTTGCAAGACTGGCTCGGAAATCGGGCCACAGTTGCTGTTTACGGCAGATACCAAATTGCAAATATCATCTTGAGTTTGGAGGTGGAGCAGACTTGCCAATTTTTCTGTTATTGGTATCAACTATCTATAGACCCTGCGGGCATTGTATGGGTTAAAGAGTGATTGGGAAAATATGCATATTATCATGCTCAGGTTCAGGTTGATACATTATATATATATATATATTGTTTTCATGCTTATTCACTGGTTGCAAAATGTGGCATAACAGTGGTGAAAGATACATTCTCGCTACAAGGAGATGGAAGGTCTTTTATGACTGCCTCCATTTTGCTTCATCAATTGAGGCTTCAAATAAAGTTATTAAGAGACCGCTTTAGGTTCCTATTGTATGATTATACAAATTGATTCCTGATTTGTCGGGAATAATAATAAAACCTTATTTGGTTATTTTAAACAAAATTTTACTAGGTCAGCCTGAGGCTTGGGAAATCAGCCGTTGCATGATAAATTATGTTCTGCAGGTTTAATAAACTGCCCTAAGGTTTGGGTTGTTACATCTATCCTTCTATGTGTTCAAAGTGCTTGGATAGCACCAAAACGCAGAACTTTTCTTTTCCAGGAGATGAAAGAGTTTGTTTATGCTCATGTTTCATTGAAAATGGAATAAATTGCTAATGTTTGGAGTTCATGTTAAATGATCGTTTGTTGATCATTGAGTTGTACGGCCATTAATTGTGTCAATGTGCTTTCTCGTTGAGTTGGCTGTAGCAAACAAGACCCGCTCTGTCGGGTTCACAACGGATATCAAGTGGTAGGATATCTTCAACATAGGTCTTCCAGGACCAGTACAATGACATATGCGATGTTGACATTTGTGAACACTATTTCACCAGGAGGCTCCAGCTATATCCTTAAATTTGGCTGGAGTTTATTAGGTAGTTATCCTTCTGGTGCTGGTTTAGCGCAGCAAGTTCAGTCGCTACATAATTGTGACGGTACAGGATGATTACGTCTGTAAATTATAATGTATAATATTATGTTATAAATACTTGAGCAGACCAGAAGGGGGTCGGGTCTCAAAATGGTCACAGGCATGCCAGGGGACATTTGATAAGGTAAGCACACATATATACAACAATATGTCAAGGTCACCATGAGCCTTGGAGGTTCTGGACTAGCAATGTTGTTAGTCACAAAACATTTGGGAGAACGTATTTGTTCAGGCCACTCCAGATGATAAAAACGGAGTTTGCATTATGTAAGAATGGATTCTGATTCCAGATCTCATTCCACCAGGGCTGCTACAACATCAGCAGCAAGGGTATTTACGTTCTGCTGGGTCGCATTGTTACGGCTGCAGCATGGTCCAACGAATGAATCTCCAAACATTTATAATAACCCATTGCTGAACCAGGGGTATTTGTTAACTCTATTTATGTTCTGGTTATATTTTCCATCTGGGTGAGAGATGGAAATATTATTATTTCATTTAAACAGCATCAACATGTTTTACATCTGTCATGACTGTATGCATTATGAATGTTTTCCCTTCATTTGTCAATGAAGCAGCTATGGTTGTGTATACTCGTTTCACACGGCATGAAATCACAGAGCTTTGAAATCTTCACGTAGTCACTCACGTGACTCCGAAGTAAAATAGTAAGATTAAATGAGAACTTACCAGTTTGAAGTTTGATCTTTATTTTATGAGGAGTTACGATGAGGGATTACGAGTCCACCGCTCCCAACCCTCATGAATATCATCTGGTAGTTCTAGTCTTTAGTTCTTACTATTATACTTCAGTCACTATTACCTGTGATTTCACACCGTTGCTTTGAAGATTGACACACAAAAGACTATTTTACGTCTGGCAGGAGATTGATAATTATTTTATATTAGATTGTCAGCACTCCCCATTGCACATGCCTTGTATTGTATCAAAGCTAGTTCATGAAAATGACCACCAGATGAAAAATCAAAGTAAAAAATAATTACCATGTTCAGTGTCTTTAATTATCATCTCCCAGTGAGTGCTTTAAAATGTGCATTTATTGGAAATTATGACTTCACAACATGTTTGTAACCTGCCTGAACCAAAGGATGATGGAAGAAGTAATTTTATTTCCTCTGCACATCTGTCAAACTGAACATGGAACAGCACAGTCCAGGAATTGGCTTTTCAGCCCAGAATGTCCAGGCCAAACATGATGTCAAGGTTAACCAATTTTCTCTGCCTGCACGTGATTCATATCCCTCCATTACTTGTATATCATCATAATCATCATCATAATCATACTTTTTTTTAATCATACTTGCAACATGAAGAATTTGTTTTGCCATAGTCATACCAATAAAAAGCAACAAAATACATTTTAACATAAACCTCCACCACAGTGACTCCTCCACATTCCTCATTGTGATGGAAGGCGAACAAAAATGTTAAATCTCTTCTCTTCTTTGTCCTCTCGGGGCCTTGAGCCTTCCATTGACGGGATGATCTTGGCTCCCGTAGTTGGCGGATTAAACGCCATCTGCCATTTCTGTAGCTGATCTACCTCCCGCTGAATATTTTACATGTCTGGCAGGAGTTTGTTAATATGGCAGCCTTCCACCAATTTTAATGTTGTCTGCAAACTTACTAATCAGCTAATCTACATTAACATCCATGATATATTTATATATTATATAATCCTTTGATCACAACTTTCTGTCTTCCATGAGTAAACCTGTTCTGAATCCAAACAACCATTTCATCGTGGATCCCATGCATATTAATCTATTGGGTTAGCCTACCATGAAAGACTTTATCAAATACCAACATGAAATCCATGTTGCCAGCATCCACAACCCTTCTCTCATTGATCACCTTTGTCACCTCCTCAAAATACTCAGTTAAATTCTGAAGAATGACCTTCAATGGACAAAGCCAAGTTGACTGTCTTTAATTAGTCCATTCTCTTCCAAACTGGCATAAATCCTATCCCAAAATATCCTCTCCAATAGCTTCACTACCTCTGACATGAGGCTCAGCGGCATATAATTATCTGATTAGCTTTCTTTCTTAAATAATGGAACAACATTCCTCTGGAGCTACTCTCCAGTCCTCCGAGACCTTGTCTGTAGCTGGGAAAGAAACAAAGATCTTTGTCAAGGCCCATAAAATCTCCTCCCTTGCCTATAACTTGTGATAGATCCCTCCAGGCCCTGAGGCTTTATCCATTTTAATGCTCTTCAATAGCCCAAATACCATCACCTCTTGATATCAAACTACCCAAGCATATTAGTACTTCCCAAAACGATCTCACTCTCCTCCATGTCTTTCTCCTTGGTGAATACAGATTCAAAGTGCTTGTTTAGTAACTCACCTACGTTCTCTGACTAATTTAAGTGATAGTTACAACCACTCAAATTGTAGCAAATGTTCTGCCAAGAGTCACCCTTCGGAAGCATAACAGCATCACAAAGATGAATGGAATCAAGGAAGGCAAATTGGCCCATTCTAACGCACTGAGTAGGCAAAACAAAGCCTTCATATAAGGAATCATTGATACATAATTTAGGTACAATTACATTATTTCATTGAAATTCTGGAAATATCATGCTCTACTGCTGAATATAATATCTGACATTATTTTACAGCAGAAGATCAGAAGGTTTTCTACTGTTTCCTAATGAGCCATCCCACCATCTTCACTAAAAAAGACAGTTTGTGCAGTAATTACGTGATAATGCTGGCATTAGAGGGGGTACGAAAATAGTTTCAGCACTCAGTGCAGAAAAACCATCTAGTCTGGATGAACTACATCTCAAGTTGCTCAGGGCAATATGGAAATTAATGAACTGCTGACCATAATCTTCCTTCAATTTATGAGAGTTCTTGTTCACTTGTCAGGATCTGGGTAATACTGACAAGGCCAGCATTATCTGTTTCTGGGAAGATGCGATGAGCTGCCTTCTTTAACCACTGCAGCCTCACTAGTGCTAGAAGGCACTTTTAGTGTTTCTGAGAGTTAGTATCAGGAATAAGATGCCTCAGTAATGGAGAGATAGCGATAGTGGCATTTAAGAGACGTTTGAATAGGCAGATAGATATGCAGGAAATGGAGGGATATGGTTTTCTGTGCAGCCAGTCAAGTGTCGATCTTGGCATCATGTTCCTCAAATACATTGCGGACTGAAGGACCTGTTTCTATCCTGTACTGTTCTATGTTATATGATACATCTCCAAGTCAGGAAAGAGACAAACCTGCAGGCTATTCTCATGCGACTCTCATATTCGCATGTGACTGTCTTGATTTGGGTTGCAGGTTTTTGCGATGCTGTCAGAGTAGTCTAGGCAAGTAGGTTAAGTACATTTCGTAGATGATGCACAAGACATCTGTCTACTGAGAGGATGGAATAGCCATGCAAGATGTTTAATGGGGTGTTAATCAAGCAGATAGCATTGCCCTAAGTAGCTAGACAGGTAGTAATTGAGGTATAAAAAACCTCAATTTGGAGTCTGGATATCAATACTTCACAAGTTCCTAAAGAAATGTATTATCTGAAATGTACTATTTGAAACAAGTTCCTATTTGAAACTTTGTTTTGCGTGATATCCAGAAAAATCATCTCATGCATGAAAAGGCCTTTGCGGAGGGGTAAGGTGCTGAAGAAGACTTTTGGCATGCTAGCTTCATCAGACGTGGAATTGAGTGCAGAAGTTTGGATGTTATGTTATAGTTGTACAAGACGTCGGGAGTCCAAACTTGGTGCAGTGTTGTTACCCTGCGATAGGAAAGATGTCATTAAGCTGAAAAAAGTGCAGAGAAGATTTAAAAGGATGATGCCTGGACTCCAGGGCCTCAAGTAGAGGGAGAGGCTGGGCAGGCTAGGATTTTATTCCTTGGAGCACAGGAGGCTGAGGGACGATCTTATACAGGTGTAAAAAAAATCATGAGAGGAATAGAGGGGATGAATGTACACAGTCTTTTTTCCAGGATTAGGAAATCAAGAACCAGAAACCATTGGTTTAAGTTGAAAGAGGTATGATTTAATTATAATCTAAGGGGCAACATTTTCACACAGTGGCAGGTATATGGAATGAGTTGTCAGAGGAAGTAATTGAGGCAGGTACAGTTCCAACATTAAAAATACATTCGGACAGGTAAATGGATAGCAAAAGTTTAGATGAGCCAAAGGTTTATATGGGCCAAATGCGGGCAAATAAAACTAGCTTAGTTGGACCATTTTGGTCGGCATGGATGAGTTGAGCCAAAGGGCCTGTTTCCATGCTATGACTCTATGAAATCAAAACAATTGGTGTACAATCGTGATTTGTTCCTTTTAGATAATAGATTAGCCTTTCTGAAACTTCACGACATTAAAGACTGGATGTTGTAGGACTGTAGAGTTTTCATCCGTTCCTTTGGTCACGAGATTGCTTAAGTAAGTAAGTTTATTGGCCAAGTATTCACTTACAAGGAATTTGCCTTGGTGCTCCGCCCACAAGTAACAACATGACATACAATGACAGTTACGAATGTCTCAGAAAACACTAAACATTAATAATATTAGCTCTGCTTATTGCATTCTGTGTAGCACATATATAGTACTGAGTTACAGTTTTTAAGGCTGGCATCTCACCAGTTAGGGTGTGCCTATACAACTCCCAGCATGACCTTTTGCATTCCTCATGGAATCAATATTGAGCCTCCACAGCGAGTGTATATTCTGGGCCTTGGATTGCCAAGGCATGGAAAGCTATGAAACAAGTGCTGGGGTAAAAATGAAGTCTAGATGGGTAATTGATGATCAGCAAGGATGTGGTGGCACAAAGGGTCTCTCTCCATGCTGAATGACTCTAGATAGGTCATGATCATATAGAACTTTCAAATATAACATCTTACAGATCATGCAAGGTCAGCAGGCTCTAAAAAGCTTTGATGAAGTTACTACTGGTCCATCTTCCAGGCATTAGTACTTCAGGCACGCAAACCTTTAAAGCCAGCAATACAATCTGAGTAATACTATAAATACACATGAGATCTTCAGCAGTGTAACTCAAAGCTATAGAGGACTATCTGAAAGCACTTGGGGTGGATGCCTCAGATCATTGAATGTGAGGGGAAGTAGGAGTGAAAGCCTAAGAGTAACTACCTGGAAAATAATAAATATCTTGCAGTCTCTAGAAGAAATCTCCACACCGGGATGACATGGTGGCAGAGTCGTTGCCTGATAGTGCCAGAGACCCAGGTGCAATCCTGATTAGGGTGTGCTGTCTGTACGGGGTTTATACATTCTCCCTGTGACCGTGTGGGTTTTCTCCAGGTGCTCTGGATTCTTCCCACATTCTAAAGACCTACTGGTTTGTAGGTTAATTGGCTTCTGTAAATTGATAATTGTTCTTTGCGTTGGATAATGTTAGTGATTACTGGTTGGCACGGACTCACTGGGCTGAAGGGCCCATTTCCACACTGTATCTCTAAAGCCTAAAGTCTGAAGAAGTCAGGTAATGTCAGGGCGCCTTTAGTACTTCCAGTAAAGAACCGATTTAGAGTTTACATATAGACTACTCATGGATCATAAATCTGTAGGAATGAATATTCTGTGTAAAGTCAGTGTACTTTTTGTCATCGTTATACATGTCTGGAGGGCCTCCATATGTATGCACTTATTTCTGCAAAACTGAAATATATTCCAGAATATACTCAGCAGGGTGAGAGAGAGAATCGGGTTTATTCATCTAATGTTAAGCTTACATGGGAGAATGAGGGGTATGGGCCAAACATAGGCAGGTGAGACTAATGTAGATGGGACTGGTGTCGGAGGTTGTGGGGAGAAGGCAGGAGAATGTGGTTAGGAGGGAGAGATAGATCAGCTATGATTGAATGACGGAGTAGACTTGATGGGCCAAATGGCTTAATTCTACTCCTATTCCTTATGACCTTATTGTTGGTTGGTGTGGGCAAATTGAGTGGAAGGGACTGTTTCCACATTGTATCTGTCTCTATGAATCAATTTTTTAGGCCACTGTGCTAAATTTTCTAATCCACTTTTTTAATGATCTAATGCAACTCAGCCCTACAGTGAGTGGCCTTGCGGTGGTGTCAAGGCAAGAGAATCCAGAAGACATCCCATACCCCCGAAAGGTGGTTGGACAAAGTAAAAAATGTCTGCAAATTAAAAATAAAATGCAAAACACTAGCAAAGTCCATCAAAGTAAATAAAAACGCTTTAAAATTATATATTAAAGTGTCCACATTAAATTAAAAAATCATTTTAATCATATGCAGACCAAATATTTTGGTGTCTTGGAATTCTTCCCTCCATTAAACACAATGGAGAAGCAATTATTGGCTCAGGATATTCACACGGATTCTATATATTACTGCATGGGGTTCCCCACACCGCGCTCCCTCTGTTGGTATCAGTGAGACATCAGGACTCAGAGCACATTCGGTGGAAGGAATCGTGCTGCAACGTCAATGTGTCGGCGTTCACATAAATCCTGAAATTGCCGACAGTTGCTGTGGGAGCTGCAGGTAATTGCACGAAACAAAAAACTCCCCTGCAATATCCCCAGAACATCCAACTCCTGATATCAAGGATGTACCCGCATGGTCTCTGTAATACGAGACCGTCGCAACACAGTTCTGTAGGAAACCGTGAATCACCTGCAAAGTTTCTTCGTCTTCCTTTCCCGAATTCACCCGCGTGCAGTATTTCTAAAGTATCGTATTCTCAAAAGACATTTGTTGCAGACGTAAAACAATTGGGGATTAATTAATGATGATGTATTCCCGTTCCTGTTACACATTTCATGCACGGCAGTAAAATAGCTATTATTTGAACCCATGCACTGCGATTTATCAATATTCTTTCGGGAATTATAGCTCGCAGGAAAATCCAGTTGTTTCTCGAACTAGGCCAAGTTTGACTTTGCAGAGTGTAGCCTGTACTGTGGGCACACAAAAGGCTGGAGAAACTCAGCGGGTGCAGCAGCATCTAGGGAGCGAAGGAGAACTAGCCTGCACTGTGCTCCGTCAAACCGCGAGGTGGTGATATTTCGCCTAAAAATAGAGCAGAGAGACCGCCAGCGAGCCGAGACTTCGCTGGGAGACGCAGTGCTTCACTAGGAGTGCACTTGGGTAGGTGATTATGTTTCGCACATGGCAACAGTTCATGATATATGACATTCATTTCTGCAGTGAAAAAGCAGACGCCAGGAGCATTAGACACTCTTCTGTGCCAGATACTAATCCGGCCAAGGGTTACAAGCCGAGGGTGTTTGTTTCCTTCACGGGAACACCAACTCGTATTTGTTTCTTCCGCGTCGTACAGTAACTGCTATCCTGTGGCCGCAGCCACTTCTCTGACATTCATGCAACATTATCGTTCCCGGCAACTGCAAATTAATTCACGATTTCATATCGTTACTAATGGTGCTGAGGTTCACATAATTATTTTTGCCCCCAAGTGCCTGTTTCTTCTTGGCTTCTGGTTTTTCTGCATCTCCTTGGAAACGTTCTTACATTACACAATGGCAACAGCAGTCAATGGGATTAAATCCACAGGCCATCCCCTGAGTGAGGTTGTGAAAATCGCCACATCGCAATATTGAAACAGCTCGCAATGCCCGTGCCCCAACACGATGCCGTTAAACTCCTCTCCTCTCCCTGCAAATGACCCGTATCCCACCAGTCCCTGCATAACCGTGTGCCTTTCTGAGAGCTTCAATACCACCATCTCTCTGCATCCACCACCACTACTTTAGTTAGAGATAGAACGTGGAAACAGGCCCTTTCGGCCACCGAGTCCGCACTGACCAGCGCACACCAGCACTCTTCGACACAGACTAAGGTGTGTGTGCTATACCAAGCCTGCAAACCTGTGCGTCTTTGGAGTGTGAGGAAACCGGAGATCGCGGAGAAAACCCACGCAGGTCTCAAGGAGAACGGACAAACTCCGTACAGGCAGCACCCGGAGTCAGAATCGAAGTCATAGTCAGAACTCTACTGCTGCGCCACCGAGAAGTTTGACTGGCTGCATGTTCCAGGCACCCATCACTTTCCACTCTGATGCCTAAGTCAAGTGATATCTTGCACCAAGAAAAGTGCTTGATTTGTGAAAGGTCCATCAGCCCAGCCGCAGACATCACTGCAAGAATTCCTTGTGGCAGTATCCTAGGCCCAATCATCTCCAGCTGATTCATCAATGACTTTCCATAAAAAATGTGGAGGTAGGGATGTCTGCTGATGACTGCACCCTGTTCAGTTCCATGTTACAAATTAAAAGCACATTCTGTAGATTTTAGAGAAAGAGCTGTAAACAGGCCCTTCGGTCCACCGGGAATGTTCCGACCAGGATCATCCCATGCACAGTACTATCTTACACAGTGCAGGGCTGCCAACTCACACGCATTGAGCGTGAGACTCACGCATTTTACAAAATTCTGACGCTCTCATGCTGATCACAAATTTCTCATGCTCAAAATTCTGCAGGTGCTGGAAATTAAAAATAAAGCAAAAATTGTTTTAGAGGTGAGGGGAATATATAAGGTGAATGCATAGTCTTTTTCCCAGGAAATGTGATTCAAGAACTAGAGGGCATTGGTTTAAAGCAGGGCTGTCAAACTACCGGCCCGAGGGATGATTTTGGGGGAAAAACAAGTAGTTTAGTTTCTCCCCTGCAGATGGTGTGATAGGTGAGACATGGCGGTGGTCCCAGCACCCACACCCCCCCCCCCCCCCCCCCCCCCCCCCCCCGAGGCACCGCTCACACCTCCCTCCCTCACTTCCGGCGGCTCTGTGTCCAGCGGCTGCTTTGACCACACCGCATGGAGTTATAACCCCGGCCCAGAGCCAGGAGCGGACCGGGTGAGTGGGGGCGCCGGTGCCGCCTCCGGAGCCACGGGGATGAATCTTGGGCTATAGCTCTGCTCCGATGCCCGACCCCTGGGTCACTGTCCCTCGCCTCCCCCGGACCCCAGCTGGACACAGAGCACCTGGGCCAGCCCGCATTCCCGGGGAGGGGGAGAGAGGGAAATGCTCCCCGGACATTGCCAGTTCTCCGCTCACTCCGGGTGTTGTCTCTGCTTCACTGACTCACACAACCTAACACACACCCTTACACAGACTGGCACACACAAGGTTTTAAGGGATATGGGCCAAATGCAGATAAATGGGACTAGTTTAGATGGGGCATCTTGATCTGCATGGACAAGTTGGGATGAAGTTTCTTGCTAAGACTACGACACACTGCAGAAAGGGTGCAATAGCCTGGGGAGGATCCAGGGGCGATTTATGAACATGTTGGCAGGGCTGGAATTTTTTTTTTCACTTTGAAGAAAGATTTGATAACTGGGATTGTATTCTCTGCAGCAACGGAGGTGAACAAAATACTTAGTTGAGGTGAATAATATTATGAGAATAGGACCTGTTTTGCTTAACAAAGAGTGTAAGAAGGAACTGCAGATGGAGGTTTAAACTGAAGATAGACACTAAAAGCTGGAATCACTCAGAAGGACATGCGGTATCTCTGGAGAGAAAGAATGGGTGATGTTTCGGCTCGAGACCTTCAGACTGAAGAGGTTGAAAACCAGCCATAAAACACAATGATTGGAGATGTGTGTTATCCAACTAAGGGCGGAAATCAGATTCATGTGTTCATCTTTATTGACGTGACACCATAATAAATATATGACAGAAAAAATAATTTAATGGGGTGGCACGGTGGCGCAGCGGTAGAGTTGCTGCCTTGCAGCACCACAGACCCAGATTTGATCCTGACTACGGGTGCTGTCTGTACAGTATACATTCTCCTTACACGGTTTTCTCTGGATATGTCGGTTTCTCCCACATCCAAAAGAAGTGCAGGTTTGTAGGTTAATTGGCTTCTGTAAATTGTCCCTGGCATGTAGGATGGAACTGGCATATGGTAGATTGCTGGTCGGTATGGACTTGGTGGGCCGAAGGGCCTGTTTCCATATATATGTTTTACATATATCTTAATTTCATTGAATCATATATGGTCGGATATGTGGCATTATTTTCATCTTGTTTCTATAGTCAAAGGGTAAGGTTGATTGATTTATTTGTGCAGAACAGTATTGGAAGTCTGACTCCTCTTGCCTTGTTTCTATGTTTTTGTTTCTCTATATATATATATGCATAACAGCATGAATTATAATCTGATTTCCATACATGAATATACTAAGGTAATTCATGTGCTGCACCTGTTGATCAGAGCCTGGCTCTACTGTGGAATTAAATTAGGAATGTAATTTAGCCTAACTAGCGGGTGATCGCTAGTCGACACACACTCGGTGGGCCAAAGGGCCATTTTCAGCGCTATCCCTAAAGTCTAAAGGCAGCAGATGCAAAGGAACATTACCACCTACAGATTCTCCTCTGAGTTGCATACCATGCTAACATAAATATATTGCTATTCCTTCATCATCGCTGGATATAAACTGCCTGTGCCACAGTACTGTGGGAGTACCTCCAACCTAATCAATAATTGTGGTTCAAGATAGTCACTCACCTCATAACGTTCTCAACAGCACAATCATAGACTATAAATAATGGCCTACCAGATTCTACCCCCAATAATATCTGTATATGGACATCTGAGTCCTCCTGATGACTTCCTGCCTTTCAATAACCTGTCTCTAAACCACTCAATTTAATTTGTTTTTTTTTAATGCTGCCTCAAGTGTTGTTCTGACAGCTGGCCAATGGCAGATGCAGCTGTACACACATGCTGCGTCACATAGCTGGTTGCAATTAGAGGCTAGTTGGTTTTAGTTACCGGTAAGTGGAATTCTATCAATAAGCAGAATAGTGCGGCATAGTTGGTAGAGCTGCTGCCTTGCCAAAGACACAGGTTCGAGTCTGACCTCGGGCGCTGTCTGTGTGGAGTTTCCACATTCTCCCTGTAACTGCGTGGGTATCCTTCGAGTGCTCTGGCTTTCCCCCACATCCAAAGATGCGTGCGTTTGTAGGTTAATTGGCCCTCTGTATAATTGCCCCTAGTGTTTAAAGGAGTGGAATAACATGGAATTAGTTTGAACCAGTGATCGATGATCGATGTGGGTACACAAAAAGCTGGAGAAACTCAGCGGGTGCAGCAGCATCTAAGGAGCGAAGCGATGATCGATGTGGATTTTGTAGGCCAAAGGGCCTGTTTCCATGCAGTATCTCGAAACAAAACTAAACTAAAAACTAAAATTTAACTAAACTAAACCCACGACAATAAGAACAATTGAATTAAAAGCCAGTAAAGGCCATTCAGTTCTCTATGCCTGGTCTAGCATTTAAAAAGACCAAGGGTTTTCCATTACATCAGCTCCAATATCCTGCACTATATCTGTGTGCCTTGATCGTCTTAATACCCAAAATCTATTGCTTTCTCTACATAATGACTGAGTCTTTTCAACCCTGTGTTTCAAAGAATTCCAAAGGTTCACCACACTTGGTGAAAAAAATTATTCGCCGAGAGTCACACAGCATGGAATCGGATCCTTTAGCCCAGCTCATTCATGCCAACTAAGATGCCCTATCTAAACGAGCCTCATTTGCCACATTTGGCCCAAATAATTCCTATCCATGTACTTCTAAAGATTTTTTAAATGCATTTTACCTGGCTCAGTCATTTCTTCTGACAGTTTGTTCCATGTTTGTACCATCCTCTTTGTTAAAAAGGATGTCCCTCTGGTTGCTATTAAATCTTTCCCCTCTTATCTTAAACCAACGGCCTCTAGTTCTCATCTCGGGGTCGATTGGCCAACACTTATCCTGAGGCTGGAACACCTGATTTTAGATAGCCCTTCAAGGGGAAACATTTCCCCTTCAGCTACCCCATCAAATCCTGTATGTTTCAATTAGATCATCGTTCATTCTTCAAAACCCAAGAGACCAGAAACCCAGTCTGGCTAATCTCATCACAAATGCCAAATGCTCCATCCCAGTAATTGATCTGGTATACATTTGTGGCACCAAATGTTACACAAGCATATTCTTCCCTCGATATGGAGACCATGCATGTACACAATATTCCAGTGCGGCCTCGGTAGCTTTTTATATTTTAGAGCAAAAATGGTATTCAAAAGCTTGTAAAATACAGGTCAATAGAAGTTTGGCTTCATAATTCATGTTCCATATTAAAACTGCTGATTTGGTTTTCTCAGTCTATATACGGATTAAAATCCTTCATGTTCAGTATATTACACTTGTTAGATTTGCCCTATTTTTCAGATATAATCTATGTCCTACATTAGAAATACTGTTTGGGAAATTTTACAGGATTCTCATCAATGTTTCCCTCTTTTTGTTCTAAGCTCCATCCAAACTGTTCTTCGGCCCATCATATCTACTTCTGTTGCTATGACTTATAAATTACTTGGTTTCTGAGCCAGGGTTATTTCTCTGTGCTGCTTTAATCCCATTCTTTATTATCAGGAATCTTCCGATTCCTTATTATCTTCCTTTTCCGTTTCATCTATCATCTCCAAAAGCTGCGTTTCTTTGAAATTTAACCCCTCCACTTGGTCAATTATCAACAATATTACTCTGTTTACAGAAGAACTGCAGATGCTGGAAAAATCGAAGGTAGACAAAAAAACCTGGAGAAACTCAGCGGGTGAGGCAACATCTATGGAGAGGAACAGGCGACGTTTCGGGTTGAGACCCTTCTTCGGACTGATGTCGGGGGGGGGGGCAGGAAAAAGAAAGGAAGAGGCGGAGACAGTAGGCTTTGGGAGAGCTGGGAAGGGGAGGGGAAGGAGGGAGAAATCAAGGACTATCTGAAATTGGAGAAGTCAATGTTCATACAGCTGGGGTGTAACTACCCAAGCAAAATATAAGGTGCCGTTCCTCCAATTTGCGATGGGACTCACTCTGGCCATGGAGAAGGCCCAGGACAGAAAGGCCGGATTTGGAATGGGAGGGGGAGTTGAAGTGCTGAGCCACTGGGAGATCAGTTTGGTTATTGCGAACTGAGCGGAGATGTTGGGCAAAGTGATCACAAGCCTGCGCTTGGTCTCACCGATGTAGAGCAGTTGACACCTGGAACAGCGGATGCAATAGATGAGGTTGGAGGAGGTGCAGGTGAACCTCTGCCTCACCTGGAAAGCCTCTTCCTTTCCCCCCCCCCCCCCCCGACATCAGTCTGAAGAATGGTCTTGACCCGAAATGTTGCCTATTCCTTCGCTCCATAGATGCTGCCTCACCCACTGAGTTTCTCGAACTATATTACTCTTATAGCTTTTTGATCTGAAGCATTTATTTATTTATTTATTTATTTATATCTTTTATGGCTTCCCTGCTCTTTCATCCTGGTAGATTCTGGCCATCGTTACCCACTTGACTTGTTTTTCTACTTTAACTTTATAAACCCTCAGAACCCTCCTGTTGATTATTGTGTTTAAAGTCTTATCTTTAGCCAATTAGTTGTTTTGTTAAGACACTGCTCCCTGCAAAATTCGAATAAAGTATGCCCCAATGGAATGATCCCCTCTTTTCCTAGCATTGGCGGCCATACCAATCTTTGATCCGCACATTCAACTGTCTGACCTTACTGACTTGAGTAACGCTCAAGTGGACAATAGACAATAGGTGCAGGAGCAGGCCATTTGGCCATTCGAGCCAGCACCACCATTTAATGTGATCATGGCTGATCATCCCCAATCAGTACCCCGTCCCTGCCTTCTCCCCATATCCCCTGACTCCGCTATTTTTAAGAGCCCTATCTAGCTCTCTCTTGAAAGCATCCAGCGAACCTGCCTCCACTGCCCTCTGAGGCAGAGAATTCCACAGATGTAACACAACCTGATCACATCAGATAGTAACACAAAGATGAACATCTTTGCAGATCTGCCTTGTAATTTGCACATTAGTTCCCCATATTCCTTGAACAGAACCATCTTCATTGAATATGTCAGTGGCTGCCATATAAAACACAACAACTATACCTTTTTCCTCTCATTCCAAATTCTTCTTCAGCCCAGAGAAGATGTCCTTAACACTGTCATAGGACAGGCAACACTGCCTTCGAGACTTATATTTGTTGCCGCAGAGTAGTCGCCCCTCATGAACTGTCCACTATTACAAATATATTGCTTCTTTTTGCCTCGATTTGAACGGTCCATTTTACAAGGTTTAGTTTAGTTTAGAGACACAGGGTGGAATCAGGCCCTTTGGCCCACTGAGTCCGCGCCAACCAGCGATCACTTCCGTACACAAGCACTATCCTACACACTAGGCACAATTTACAATTTTTTACCAAAGCCAATTAACCTACTGACCTGCATGTCTTTTGTAGTGTAGAAACCTGGGAGAACGTACAAACCCTTTGCAGACAGCGCTCATAGTTAGGATCGAACCGGGATCTCTAACACGCTAAGGTAGCAACTCTACTGCTGTGCCACTGTGCCGCAAGCTGTTGTGATCCATTTGGTTATCCTCTTGCCATTTTTACACTTATCCATGCAAGCTGCACAATTGCATCTGTTGGACAAGTGTGAGGATTGAGCCTCTTCAACTCTACTTTCTTGATACCCAAATCGTAGACACATTCTTAGGTGTAAGACTGTCTCTCTTCTGGATACATCACAGTGGTTATCATGAATCACCATGGTTTCCATTATCTCCCACTTACGTCAGTGCCACACATCATCTGCTCCCTCATGTCTATCTTCATTTAATTAATTTAGTTAATTTACATCTTTAAATATGAAGCAATATCATGGGACTTGATGCACCAAAATCCCTTATTCATCAACATCCAGAGTTTGTAAACATTGCACTTAGTAGGCACTGCACACTGTGTCTCAGCAGAGCCCACAGATTTATGTTCTCAGATTGCACAGGTTCTGAACTGACTTCTCTTAGCCAGTTCAGCTTGGTTACTTAATTACCTGGCGGACATCAGGCTTGTTGCCTACCACATTCTGCTACTTATTAATTTAGTTTAGTCTAGTTTATAGATACAGTGCACAAACAGGCCATTCAGCCCACCAGCGATCCCCATGGGATCCTACACTATCCTACACACACTAGGGACAATTTACATTTATACCAAGCCAATTAACCTACGTACCTGTATGTGTTTGGGGTGTGGGAGGAAACCAAGGATCTCGGAAAAAACCCACACGGTCACGGGGAGAACGTACAAACTCTGTATGGACAGCATCCGTAGTCGGGATCGAACCTTGATCTCCGGCATTGCAAGCGCTGTAAGGCAGCAACTCTACCGCTGCGCCACCGTGGCCACCCCCTACTAAGTGCAGTGTTTACAAACTGTGGACTTTGGTGAATAAGGAATTTTGGTGCAGCAAGTTCCATGATATTGCTTCATATTTAAAGATGTAAATGAACTAAATTAATTAAATAAATTAAATTTGTCTAGTTTAGAGATGACGTGCGGTAACAGGCCCTTTGGTCCACTGCGTCCGCATCGACCAGTGATCCCCGTACACTAGCCCTATACTACGCACTAGGGACAATCTACAGTTTTCACCTTAGCCAATTAACCCACAAACCTGTACCTCTTTGGAGTGTGGGAGGAAACCTGAGTACCCACGGGGATAACGTACAAACTCCGTACAGATAGCACCTGTAGTCAGGGTTGAACCTGGGTCTCTGGCGCTGTGAGGCTGCAACTCTACCACTGTGTCAACATGCCACCCTCTTACTGCAGATGTGAAGTGAAGGGTTAAAGAAATCTTAAACTTCAGAAATTATAAAAAATACAAACATTCCTATATTCAACAAGATCTACAATTGGTAAATGTAAGTACTGTATAGGGTGGGCATTGCTGGCTGGGTGCTACAGACAAGATGGCATGATCTAAAGGGTTACATAAATCAGTTTCTCATTAGGTAAGCAATATTGAACCAACATTTTCATACTGACTTTCATGTTGTCCCACAGGATGTTAGAGCCAGTTAAGCGTAGGCGCAAAAAGCTGGAGTGACTTTGTAGGTCAGGCAGCATCTCTGGAGAAAAGGAGTACGTGCCGTTTCGGGTCGAGACCCTTCTTCAGTAGTCACAGTTGAACTTTGAAAAAACATAGTCAATATTCACACAGTAAGGCTTAGGTTTATTGTCATGTGTTGCGTGTGTGCTGTGGGACTGTGAAAATCTTTTTTGCATGCCATCCACTACGGCACAGTGGCGCAGCGGTAGAGTTGTTGCCTCACAGTGCTTGCAGTGCCAGGACCCGAGATTGCTCCCGACTACAGGTGCTGTCTGTATGAAGTGTGTACATTCTCCCCATGACCGTGTGGGTTTTCTCCGAGATCTTCGGTTTCCTCCCACACTCCAAAGACAATACAGGTTTTGTAGGTAAATTGACTTGGTATGAGTGTAAATTGTCCCTAGTGCGTGTAGGATAGTGTTAATGTGCGGAGATCACTGGTCGGTGCGGACTTGGTGGGCCGAAGGGCCTGTTTCTGCGTTGTATCTCTAAACTAAACTAAACTAAAGTCTGAAGAAGGGTCTCAACCCGAAACGTCACCTATTCCTTCGCTCCATAGATGCTGCCTCACCTGCTGATTTTCTCCAGCGTTTTTGTCTACCTTTAATTTTTCCAGCATCTGCAGTTCTTTCTTAAACTAAACTCAAATCAGATAATAATTTACATAAATCCAATCAAGCCAAACTCGGGTACAATAGGTAGAGCGAAGTGAAAGATAGAAAATGAAAAATGTAGTTTTTCAGCATTGTAGCGCATCAGTTGCAGATTCAATGTCCAAGTAAACTCCAACAACAGCAAAGTGGCAACAGCCAAATCTGTTTTTGAGCTGATGGTTTAGGGTAAACGTTGGCCAGGGCTCTGGGGATAATTCTGTTATTCTAACTTGACATAGTATGCTGTGATTTTTCACATTTATGTAAGAGATGGTACAGGGCTGAGGTTGAACATCCCTTCAATAGCCCCTGCAGTGCATCATTCCCACTGTTTCAAAATAAACATTTGTTATGGAATTGAATCCGAGAGCTCTGGATTAAATCAAAGGTGGACACAAAATGCTGGAGTAAATCAGCGGGACAGGCAGCATCTCTGGAGAGAAGGAATGGGTGACGTTTCGGGTCGAGACCCTTCTTCAGACTGATGGATTAATGATGGGAATGCTGCTGTTCCTGCAGTTGACATTTTAGAGATGCATGTGTAAATACAGGTGTACATTTCTGTACATGTGCAGTATCTCTTGTATAACGGCGTGTATGCATAGATGGCATGGTGGGAGAAGGCAGCAGAAGTGCAAAGATTTGTGTCTTTGCATTAACTGAGCACTGAGGATCCTGTGCTGCACTGACAGATGTAACCCGGAGACTGAACTGTTTTCTACGTGTATTAATTAAAATTCTCTCCACACATGTATAGTTTCTCTTGCTCAGTGTGATTGATGCTCTCGTGTAGCTCTGTGCGTCAACTAGTCCTCCATGTAAGACATCAACACAGGGTGCACGAGCTTCCAAGGCAGATTATTGAATTTGAGGAACAGAAAAGCAATTAGAAATGAAGGCTGGGTCTGTGCTGCATAGTAATTAAAACTGTGACAACTGTGAAAGGTGCTGACTCAGAAAATAGACAATTACTCCATTCTCATCACCATATTTTTATTGCTTATTAAATAGTCTGATTGTTATCACAGTCCATAAAAATATCATTTTGGAATGTTTGCGTATTCTGAATTTGTACATTCATCCAGTGGAGGTCGGGCAAGAGAGGGGTGGGGATAGTTGGTCGTGAAAATTACAGCTGATATTTGAAATATTTAATAGTAAGCAGTATTAAAGTCAAAGTTCCCTCTAACTGTATTTAATGGATTATTTAGCCCTAGAGGAAAGATTCCGTTCTTTTTGAACTTTTTTAGTAGGTACTAATGGAGCTGTTATGGTTGTTCTTGTTGTCCTCATGTGCCTGCTTCTCTATGCAGCTATGATGGGTCATGAATAGTGGAGACGATTGCATTAAGAGTATGCCCAACGGGCTTGGGACACTGAGTGCGCCGATCTTCACCTCCTCCCCAGTCCCGGCAGGTCGGTCGAGGACGGGGCCAGCGTGATTCCCAGCAGTCGGTCGAGAACGCACCACTTAGAAGGAAGAGGGAACTGGCGTTGGGGGGGGGGGGGGGGGGGGGGGGGGGGGGGGCACCAAAACAATGAGGGACCCGGCATGGGGGACATACCAAGGAACAAAGAGGGACCAGGTGTGCGGGGCCAGTGAGTGAACAAAGAAGGCCATCGGGACTATAATAAATACTTATGTAACGTTGTCAGTGCCCTGTACATGACGACTGTTTGCATACTTTGTGTATTATATTCAAAACAAATAATTTCACAGTACACTTCACATAGTCGCCTTCTCCAACACTGCCTCTTGCATGGATGCCATTTCTTACTCTCAATTTCAATGAACCTAGGTATTTGTGACAACAAAGTATCATTCATTCACCCGCAAGCCAGGGACGCTGTCTTCACTGGGTCTGACTGGCTCCCTTGACCACCGCTAGGCTTGGGTCATTGACATTGCTGGCTCACACACCTTCCCACAGGCTGGGTCTGTTGACTTTCCTGAGTTCTAGTGCACCCAGGCTGCCTCCAGGCTGGGTACCTTAACACAGACACTGCTACCATGATCATGCCATTTCCCCAACTCCTCACCCCTACACCACCTCATCTCTCTGTCTCCATCTCAGTGGACAGATCTATCAACTGACATCTGTTACAAACCCTCTGACGCCCATTGCCACCTCCTCCAAGCCTGCCTCTTGCAAGGATGCCATTCCTTACGCTCAATTTCTCAATCTCCACCGCATCTTCTCCCAAGATGATGCTTTTCGCTCTAGGACATGCGAGATATCCTCTTCCTTCTGTAAACATTGTTTCCCCCTGGTGTGGTGGATGGATCCCTCACCTGTGTCTCCTCTGCTTCCCACAGTTCAGCTCTTGCTCCATTTCTCCCCCCCCCCAGGTGAAATAAGGATATTCACAGGTTCTCACCTTTCATCCCTCCAGCTTTCACATCCAACCCCCATTCTCCAACATTTTTGCCACCTTCAACATGATCCTACCACCAGCCACATCACCATATCCCCATTCTTTCTGCTTTCTGTAGAATCCACTATCTCGACAACTCTTTGGTTTGCTCATCCTTCCCTGCCCAACCCTCTCAATCCCCAGAAACTTTCCCCTGCAATTGTAGGAAATGCAACACCTGCGCTACATCTACCCTCTTGTTTCCATTCAAGGACTCCAGCAGCCTTTCCAAGTGAAACAGAAGTTTATGTGCACCTTCTCCAACCTTGTCTAACGCATTTGGTGCTCTCGATGTGACCTCCTTTACAGAGAGACCAAGAAGTAAATTGGGCAACCACCTCACTGAACACTTGGGCTCTGCCCACCAAAACATGCCGATGCTCTCAGTTACCAATGATTTAAACTCCCCTTCCCATTCCCACACCAACCTTCTTGTCCTTGGCCTCCTCCATTGCCACACACAAAGTGGAAGAACCGCACCACATACTCCTCTTGGGCAGCTTACAAACCAACGGTATGAACATTAAATTCTCTTCTGTCAAGTAAATCCCCGCCCCCCCCTCCAATCCCTCTCTATTTGCCTTTGCCGTTCCCCACCCTCCACCCCACAGTGTACATGCATCTCTCCTACTATTTCCCACCACCCCAGTCACCCACTCATGTGCCCCAGATCCTCTCCCATCCCCAAGTCCTATATATCCTCTTTCACTTTCTCTTGCCCATTCAAGCCCTCCCCGTGTCCAATTCCACCCATATCCCTCCCTCAGATGTACATTTCACTCCTCTTCTATCCTTATCTGAACTCTTTTGTTTCCTTTTCACCTCTAGCCTTTGACACTATCTCCACCCATCTGCAAATGAAATCCTCCTCATCAGTATCCACTTGTCGTTTATCAAGCTATGCCTCATTCCACCTCTCTTTCCCAGTTATTCCCCCATACCCAATCAGTCCGAAGAAGGGTCCTGACATGAAATCTTGTCTGTCCACTACCTCCACATATAAGGCCTGACCTGCTGAGCACCTAAGTGGTAGTAGAATTAGGCCATTCGGCCCATCAAGTATACTCAGCCATTCAATCAAGGCTGATTTATCTCTCCGTCCTAACTCCATTCCCCTGCCTTCTCCCCATAATCCCTGACATCCTCCAGCACTTTGTGTTATACTCAAAATTCCGGCAATGTATTGTGTTCATCCTGCAGTACATTATTTATCCCAGGAGGGAAATTGATCTGCCAACATTCATAAAACACAAAATACATGAAACATGAAATTAAAGTGAAGAGTGGAAAGGATTGGGGATGTGCAAAGATCTGAGGGTGGGGGGGGGGGGGGGGGGGGAGGGGAAGGAGGGAAGGAGGGGAAGGAGGGGAAGGAGGGGAAGGAGGGGAAGGAGGGGAAGGAGGGGGAAGGAGGGGAAGGAGGGGAGTCAATCTTGACAGGAGGGGGAGATGTTGTACAGTTTGGATCATGGATGATCTGCTCAAGATTTATCCCCTTCAGTGCTGGTTCCCAAAATTTTTCAAAAGAATTTCAACCTCCTCGTTAAATACCTCGAATGATCAATAACTGTACAAAATGCCAGAGATTGCACACCTCCTGTGAAAAGAAATTCCACGATATCCCAGTCTTAAATGAGCCCTTATTTATCTTGTAAGTACACCCTCTTATTCAAGAAGCTTGTACTGGCATGTCAACATCTATTGCCATGCTCCAGAGGTTTCATCACTTGTTCCTGAGTAGGGAATTGGCACTTGTTGAGTGTTGGCTGTGGTGGGATGCTCCAGGGAGTTTTATAATTTTTTAATTTTTTATTTTTTTATTTATTAGAAGTAAGTACATTACATTTTAATGGTACTTTTTTACAGGTTCCCAGAATTATTAAAACATTATTTGTACAACTTTCTTTTTTAAAAACATTTTTTTTTAGAAAGAAATGAGAAAGAAAGAAGGAGTGAAGAATAGACTAGCGAGTGTAGAGTGAAGAAAGAAATGTGAGAAAGTAAAGCAGAAAGGAGATTCTCCCACGCAACCAGTCGATGTTTTTATTTAATATTCTTAATCAATTTTCAGTCAAACCCAGAATTTTTAATTTTATGATGATATTACACCGCATGATTCCACAAGGTCAATAAATGGAGACCAACTCGTTAAGAATTGGTCTTTTTTTTCTATTAGGAGGAGTCTCATTTCTTCCAAATGTGCTGTTTCCAACATATTACCAATCCACATTTTGAGTGTTGGTATAGTAGCCTTTTTTCCAAAATTTAAGTATGATTTTTTTCGCTATTATTAAACCATAATTAAAAAATGAGATTTGGGATATATTTAATTTATTTACATCTCCAAAGATAATCATTTCCATGCTAGGTTCCATTTTTATCTTAAATAAACTAGTGAATATATCAAATATATCACACCAAAAACTTTGAAGTTTTATGCAAGAAACAAAAGAGTGTGTAAGATTGGCATTTTGAGAAAGACATTTATCACAAATTGCTGAGATATTTGAATAAAATTTATTCAACCTAACTTTTGAATAATATAGTCTGTGTAATATTTTAAATTGAATTAAATTATGTCTAGAGTTAATCGAACATTTATGTATATATATCAAATACCTCTCCCATGTTTCTTTAGAAATTTTTATCATTAAATCTTTTTCCCAGTCTTCTCTAATTGCCTCTGTTGAAGGCAATTCTCTATTAAGAATATTTAGATATGATATTAATTTTTGTGAGTCCGCCTTAATATTCATTGCTTCTTCCAGTGGGTCTATCGTTATATTCTGTAATCTTGGTATATATATTTTTATAAAGTCACATATCTGTAAATATTTAAAGTATTGGTTATTGTTGAAATTAAATTTTGATTTTAATTGTTGAAATGATAATAAATTTCCCATTTCATACATGTCACCCAACTTTTTAATTCCCAGTCTTTCCCATTGTCTATATGTTTTATCCATAATAGATGGTTTAAATACCAGGTTATTCACTATAGGTGTAGTTTTGAGGAGTTTAAACACACCAGGAAATGTTTTACTGAAGAAAGATTTATTGTCCAAGGTTTGGGAGCTAAAGGTTCGTGAGCAGGGCAGGTAGTGATGAGAGTACATGGGCTCTGCAACATGAGCTAGAAAATTTGAATTAGTTTAGTTTAGGGATACAGCACAGTAACAGAACCTTCGGCCCACCGAGTCCGCACTGATCAGTGATACCCGCACACTAACACTATCTTACACACACTAGGTACAATTTACAATTATACCAAGCCAATTAACCCACAAACTGTACATTTTTGGAGCGTGGGAGGAAAGCGAAGATCTCGGAGGAAACCCACACGGTTCATCGGGAGAACATACAAACTCCATACAGACAGCATCCGTAGTAAGGAACAAATCCAGGTCTCTGGTGCTGTGAGGCCACAACTTTATCCCTACGCCACCGTGCCACCCAAAAGAAAAGCTGGCAAATGTTTTGCAATTGGAGTTTAATGTGGGAAAGTGTGAAGTCATGCATTGATAGAAAGAATCGCAAGGCAGTCTCTGAAAGTGTGAGAGGCTGGAGAGACCTCAAATTAACAGATCTTGTGCATGAAAGTCAAAAAGTTCACTCGGCTAATTCCTGGATTAAGAGATTTGTTTGTGTAACTAAGAGGGAATTGAGGAAATCCGATATTTCACTTACTCTGTTCATAATCAAATAAAAAGATGATTTTGTCGAAAAGTTATTGTATTTGAGGGACAATGCTTCAAAGCAATGAAGCTTCCACTTCCATGCGAAAAATGCTACTTGCCGACCATAAAAACACAGACTTCAATAATAAGCAAGGCAACTCGGTGATTTAAAATAGAACCATTTCTTCCAACATGCATTATTCAAGCAGAAATATGCCAGAGATAGAAGAACTTATTCGGTTGATCATTTTTATTCTATAATTCATTTTGACAATAAAAGTAAAGTGGATAATGGTAGGAGACATCAGGCAGGCATAGGAAGGGCAAGGTAAATGAGGATACCAGTGAAAGGTGTAGCTCAGTGTGGATATTTGAGATAGGAAGGTACTAAGGGAGTGCACCCACTGGACCTGAGGAGCACAGCCCAGGCATGAGGAGAATGTTGATTCATTTTCCAGACTACTATTTATTGTCAACACGCACACACGCACACAAATTAAAACAATATATAAATATATAGCTTTGCTTTAAGTTTTTGATGGATACAGCATCACACAAATTCTATGCTGTAATGGACATGTTACTGCTGAGCTTGGTATAGATCATGTCAACATTCCCATAAAAATGAGTCGCTCTACCCCAAATGACATGAGTTCTACGGTTCACCACCAGGACAATCAAGTTGAGCTTTTTGTCATATGCACAAGTACGGTGAGATATTGGTGCACTGAAAAATCTTGTTTGCTGCAACAGCATCACAGGCACATTGACTCAGATAAACACAATGATGCCTAAAATTTCCAAAAGAAAGGAGACAGTGCAAAAATCAAGACATTAGTTCAAAAACATAATTAGAAAAAAGCATGTCCATGGTAGGACAAGAGGGTAGACACAAAATGCTGGAGTAACTCAGCGGGACAGGCAGCATCTCTGTGGAGTAGGGATGGGTGACGATTCGGGTTGAGACACTTCTTCAGACTGTAGTACAAGAGGTGTACCATAGTCACCCCGGTCACTCTCTCCTCCTCAAATTTCCCATCAGGCAAGAGTACAGAAGTGCAAAAACGCACACCTCCAAATTCACGGACAGTTTCTTCCCAGCTGTCATCATGCAACTGAACCATCCTATCATCAACAAGAGAGCGGTCCTGAGCGACCATCTACCCCATTGGAGACTCTCGGACTATCTTTAATTGGTTTTACTGGACTTTATCTTGAACTCGACGTTATTCCCTTTATCCCTTATCTGTACAATGTGGACGGCTCGATTGTAAATATGTCTTTCCGCTGACCGGAAAGCATGCACCATAAAGCTTTTCACTGAATCTCTGTACACGTGACAGTAAACTACACTAAACTAGTGTTCTGTTGTCGAGGTAGAATTAGGATTGTGCAGATTGGTTCAAGAACAAGTGACGCAGTGGTAGAGTTGCTGCCTTACAGTGCCAGCGAACTGGGTTTAATTCTGATTACTTGTCTGTACAGAGTTTGTACGTTCTCATTAGACAATATGACCCTAGACAATAGGTGCAGGAGTAGGCCATTCGGCCCTTCTCCCTAGCAACACCATTCAATGTGATCACGGCTGATCATCCCCAATCAGTACCCAATTCCCGCCTTCTCCCCATATCCCCTGACTCCGCAATTTTTAGGAGCCCTATCTAGGTCTCTCTTGAAAGCATCCAGAGAACTCGCCACTGCCTGCTGAGGCAGAGAATTCCACAGACTCACCGCTCTCTGTGAGAAAAAGTGTTTCCTCGTCTCCGTTCTAAATGGCTTACTCTTTATTCTTAAACTGTGGCCCCTGGTTCTGAACTCCCCCAACATCGGGAACATGTTTCCTGCCTCTAGCGTGTCCAAACCCTTAACAATCTTATATGTTGTCCAAACCCTTAACAATCTTAACAATTCTCCCTGTGACCTGTGCATGCGTTATGTCCAGGATCTCCGGTTTCCTCCCACAGTCCAAAGATGTACAGGTTTGTGGGTTAATTGGCTTGGTAAAATTGTAAATTGTCCCTAGTATGTGTGGGATAGTGTTAATGTGCGGGGATCACTGGTCGGTGCGGACATGTTGGGCCGAAGGGCCTGTTTCCACGCTGTATCTCTAAACTAAATCTGATAGTTGTAAGAACGTAGGTGTTCCTGAACCTGGTGGTGTGGGACTTCAGGCATCTGTATTTGCTGTCCAACAATAGTGTGGAGAAAGTTGATGATAGAGGGAGAGCAATTTGTTGATTTTTAGGTACATTGCTTGTCCAGGTAAAACTATGTTTTATCATGAGAACAAACACCCTCAAGTTTCAGCAGAGTCGGCCTCCTTGTTTTCTGCATTTATAGCTAGTAAAATTGGTAATGCATCATAATCTTCCAGGTTTGGCAAGTGTACACGAGAAGGTTGGATCAGCCTGTCCAGCAATCCAAAGTATTCAGGATTTGGCAATGTTTGAGGAAAGATTGAACCAAAATGTCTGCAATATAAAGGGTTTTGATAATATTGATGTGATGCGAAAATTTGTTTGGCCAGAGACCATCAATGTAAAATTGTTAATGGAATTGATGGAAGAGATGAGGATAATTTTACATGGCTCTGCAAGATGCTAAGGAATGCTGTTGATTACCAGACACAACTCCAAAGGCCAGGCTGGTTTGACTGTGCACATCAACTGATAAATTACTAATTAGCTGCTCACAATGCAGAGAGGCAACACCATGATAGGATTCTGACAGTGGCATTGAGCAACAGCCCCTTTCATTGTTATTTGGTGTGCAGAGAACCCATCAGTTATATTCCCAGCACTGATTCACAGTCAGCTGCCATTATCCTGCAGTGATGAACAGACTGGAACACCATGTGTTGCAATGGAACATTTGTTGCATATCGTGCATTTCTGACCGAACCCTGCAGTATATTAATTGCTGTGTGGAGTAACTAATAGGGTTCATTATCTCCTTCAAAAAGTACTGCTTATTCATGCTTGTTCATTATCTAAACTGAACTATCTCTATCAAAAAACACAGACGTATTAGCTTTTGAAAAGTTTCCAGAAATGCCTGCTATTGTTTATTTAGATAAGAAATAATTTTTAGCAAGACAATAAGTATTAAATATTGCTTTAATGCCCTTCTATAGAAATGCGTGTTCATATATTGGTTGCTTTAGTTTATGTTATTAGGATCTAGTTAGTTTTATATATTGTTTTATAACCTGTGGCCAATCAAAAGCTACTTAAGATCCAGACCTAATGCATATGTTTAAATATTGATGAGCTCCTCTTGTTAAATTGAATTTGGATGGAGTTAACAATAAACAGAAAGTATAAAAGGTATATTTGGATCTAGTTTGGAGTATGAAATTATGCAAAATGTTCAACAGGAAAGTCCATTTCCCGTAGCAAATATGCCAGTAATTTGGAAATGTAAATTTGAGATAATTGGTAGGAAGATTAAAGTGAAATTGAGGAACTTTTTTTCACCAAATAATTAGTGTGGTTTGGAAAAATTCCTGAAGTGGTGCTGGAGGGCAGCACGGTGGCTCAGCCATAGAGTTCCCGCCTTACAGTGCTTACAGCGTCAGAGACCTGGGTTCGATCCCTACTACTGGTGCCGTCTGTGCGGAGATTATACGTTCTCCCTGTGACCCCATGGATTTTCTCAGAGATCTTCAGTTTCCTCCCACATTCCAAAGACGTACAGATTTGTTGGTTGATTGGCTTGGTATAAATGTAAATTGTCCCTAGTGTGTGTAGGATAGTGTTAAGGGCCTGTCCCACTTATGCGACCGTGGCTCGCAAATTTCGCGACCTTGGCTCGCAAATTACGCGACCTCGTGGTCGCTTGAGGAGCACGGGCACCATATGGCCGCGCGGGGCCGGTCCCACTTAGAAGCGCGGAGTTGTGCGGGGCTGGTCCCGACATCGCACAGGGCTCCGAAAATCTGACAGTGTCCGAAATCTTCACACGCCATCGGCCTGTCGGCACGCAGGCGCATTGCGGTCGTACGCTGTGTCTTGACGGCATACGCAGCGACTTGACGACGTACGCAGTGTCTTGATGGCGTACGTCTAGCGCGTGGCATTGCGCGATGACATCACCGCCCGGCGTGGCATGATGACGTCACCGCCCGACGCCGTGCGACGCCCAAATTCAGTCGGCCGGCCTCCTGCCCAGCTGATTGGTAAGTATGATGCAAAATGACGTCACGCGCAAACTTAACGCATACTTAGCGTGAACTCTGCATGTGTTTGCCACGACCAAACAGAAGCAATCGCATGCAAGTGGGACAGGCTCTTTAATGTGCAGGGATCGCTGGTCGGTGCGCACTCGGTGGGCTGAACGGCCTGTTTCCGTGCTATATTTCTAAACTAAACAAAACTTTGACCACAATTACAATATGGTGGACTTTCAGAAACCAAAGACATCAGGGCACATCTGTGGTGAAATGAGCTTTAATTTCTAATAGCTGTCATTGTGAAAAGCCTTTTGTTTGTTCAGAGGACTGACTTGTGGCAAATTACATTTGTTTCAAATCACATTATCTTTCATGTTCAACTGCAAAATCCCCATTTTTGTGTTACCCTTCTCATTTAATTATAAATTACTCATCTGTTGAATGTGCTCACACAGATTAATTAGCCTCTATGTTTTCTCAGAAACACTGGTCGCCCACTATGACTAATTTAATAGATGATTCTGAAACATTTCTGCAGCGTCTCTGGAATCCTTTGGAGGTACAGAATATCAATAATGATTTCTTGGTACTGGCAGCATTGTTCTGGATGTTTTAAAACTACTCAACTTGAAAAATTGTAACCATGGTAATCTTCCATTAATCATCATTAATCAATCCCAGTATTACCTTAATCATTGGCTTGGTGATACACAATGGCATCTAGGACTTTATAAATGTGAGTATAATGTCATAAATCCATGAAACAAAATTATATAGTAACTAATGTGGAAACAGCATCACTATTTAGCAAGCATATTGGAGAATACTGCCAGAAGGCATTAATGGATAGCTTCTGAAAATGGACACATGTGTTGCAACGTGTGATTATCCCTTGCTAGTTGCTTCCAAACCTCTGTACCAGCCTCACACCGTTTCCTTCTTAAATAAATTTCAGCACAGTCAGTATTAACTGTGTTATTTATTTTTGTTGTTGTTTTACCATTTCAAATATTTTATTTTATACAGTATGTAGGTTCCAATAGTCCCACCACATATAATGCACCATGCAGAGAAGAAAACTCAACATTCACTTTTTCCAGCCCCCTGCATAAAACTAAAAACATTCCCTTGTGTTAAGGAAAAAGATGTACGCTAGTTCAGACTAGAGTTGCCAACTGTCCCGTACTAGCTGGAACATCCTGTTTTTTGGGCTAAATTGTTTGTCCCATACAGGACCGCTGTTGTCCCATATTTGACTGCTACTTCCCTGAGCACCGACGCCCCTTAAATCTCCCGTATGCCAGCCCCCACAGGAGCGAACACATGCCGAATTGTCACAGTAGGTAGCAACTGAGATTTTATCAACCGGCTCATCAGATCTGTTGCCGTTCGATGTCCATCTCGCCTCCTGCAAGATTCCTCACAAGTCCCTCTCTCTCTCTCTCTCTCTCTCTCTCTCTCATCTCTCTCCTCTCTCTCTCTCTCTCTCTCTCTCTCTCTCTCTCTCTCTCTCTCTCTCTCTCTCTCTCTCTCTCTCTCTCTCTCTCTCTCTCTCTCTCTCTCTCTCTCTCTCTCTCTCTCTCTCTCTCTCTCTCTCTCTCTCTCTCTCTCTCTCTCTCTCTCTATCTCTCTCTCTCTCTCTCTCTCTCTCTCTCTCTCTCTCTCTCTCTCTCTCTCTCTCTCTCTCTCTCTCTCTCTCTCTCTCTCTCTCTCTCTCTCTCTCTCTCTCTCTCTCTCTCTCTCTCTCTCTCTCTCTCTCTCTCTCTCTCTCTCTCTCTCTCTCTCTCTCTCTCTCTCTCTCTCTCTCTCTCTCTCTCTCTCTCTCTCTCTCTCTCTCTCTCTCTCTCTCTCTCTCTCTCTCTCTCTCTCTCTCTCTCTCTCTCTCTCTCTCTCTCTCTCTCTCTCTCTCTCTCTCTCTCTCTCTCTCTCTCTCTCTCTCTCTCTCTCTCTCTCTCTCTCTCTCTCTCTCTCTCTCTCTCTCTCTCTCTCTCTCTCTCTCTCTCTCTCTCTCTCTCTCTCTCTCTCTCTCTCTCTCTCTCTCTCTCTCTCTCTCTCTCTCTCTCTCTCTCTCTCTCTCTCTCTCTCTCTCTCTCTCTCTCTCTCTCTCTCTCTCTCTCTCTCTCTCTCTCTCTCTCTCTCTCTCTCTCTCTCTCTCTCTCTCTCTCTCTCTCTCTCTCTCTCTCTCTCTCTCTCTCTCTCTCTCTCTCTCTCTCTCTCTCTCTCTCTCTCTCTCCCTCTTACAAAACAGCTGACTGAATTGACCTTACATAAAGATAAATAGGAGAGAATGTGCACAGGCTAACGTTAGATACTACCAAGCCACTCAGGCGAGCGAGTGAGTCTTCTCAACAGAGCAGGTGGAAATCTAAATAGACCACAGGAAAGGAATTTTAATTAAACAGTAAAGCATTACCGCTTAAAATGATCAAAGCAGCTCAGCGGTGCCACGAGGCCAGGCTAGTGAAATACGGTTTCTACTGAATGTGTATGGCTTTTGCACCATCGTAAAGTCAAAATATCGTAAGTCGAAGCATCGTAAGTCGAGGAGCATCTGTACTCTGTACTCACCAGACGGCTTACAGACAGATCGTAGATCTGATACAACAACATGCATGCGTGTGTTGCATGTGCTGTTGATGCCACGCACGAGTGATTCACCTGTAAGTGAGGATTCACGAGTGAGGCCCCCTTATGCGCGTCAGTTGTATGCTATATTTTGCCAATTCCTGTCAAAACAAAAATTTTCAGTAACGTCTGGTGTTTGATCGGTTTGGCACATGCAAATATGGATAAACCTGCAAAAATAGAAAAATGTGCAGTTATAACAAGCAATGGGAAGCAAAAAAGACGTGGTTTAAGCGATGACTCGACGAAGGCCTTCTGTACTTTATGCCGTCGGGAATTTGTCCCTTATTTTGACATTTTGTCCCTCATTTGGGAGTGCGAAAGTTGGCACCCCTAGTTCAGACTGCAGTCAAATTAAGCACAAGCAAAGGGAACATTTTCCCTACTAACAAATATGTACAAATAAATTCACAGGACTAGATTCCCCCTTGAAACAGAGCAGATGGCAATTGACACTGAAGCAGATACAACTGGCTATGAATTACAAGCCATGTACTGATCCAGAGGAAGAAAGTTAGTGGAGTTTTTTTCCCTTCAACATTTACCAACTAATTGGGTTGTTAGGGGGCCAGGGAGCTCAGTGTTGTGAGTGGCGAGCACTTGGACGCCTTGCAACCACCCAGAACCTCTTCAGTGGCACTAGCAGGAGATGGCAGGCACTTGACAACTCATTCCCACCCACTAGTCTTTCAACATAGGCATGAGGGAGGGCAGAGGTTTTGACCCTGCCTTTGAAGTTTAGCTATAGGAGGGAGAGAGACGAAGTATCCCATACCTGGCAGGGACTCCAGCCGTTTGGCTTAGTTTAATTTAGTTTATTGTCATGTGCACTGAGGTATAGTGAAAAGCTTTTGTTGCGTGCTAACCAGCCAGTGGAAAGCCAATACATGATTACAATCGAGCCATTCAAAGTGTACAGATACATGATAAGGTAAATATCCCTCTAAATCTTTCTATAACAAATAACAGGTGGCATATGAAGCCTCCCGATACAATCATGGCAAAGTAATTCTCCAACCCCCAACCATCCCTGATTCCCCTCTAATTTAGGAGGGCTTTTATGAGTGTGAAGCATTTTTCTTCTTCATGTGTATGGCATGCACAGCCTAAAGTTGTCGGTCAACTTCTTCTATTTGATCTTTTGTTTGTGCACGTCGGGTTGATTATATTAGTCGAAACAGGGTGGACCATGTGAAGGTTGCAATCTCCCAGTCCAGTGTGAAGCAGTGGGTACTTGGGATGGATCCACGCAGATTTATGTTGTTGCATGTCATGGGGGCATTCTTACACTCTCAGACTTCACAAAGGTGTGTTTTCCACACCACCCTGGCCATATTCTTATTTCACTCCTGCCATTGGGAAGAAGATATAGGAGCATAAAAACGGTAAGGAGCAGCTTCTTCCTTACAATCACCAGACTATTTTACTTCGTGGCTGGGCTTCGTTTCAGAATGCACCCCAGGCGCTCATTGGCAGTAAGTGGTTAACTGAAGCTGGTGGCAGCATGACAGCTGGGCAGACGTTCCACACACCCTACCAGCCCTACTCAACAAGGAGGGTTTGGCACTTCCGAAACATGGGTAAATGGACCACTCACAAGTTGTAATATTTACACTTGTTTGTACAACACACAAAGGATAAAAGCATCTGCTTAGAGGCACAATACTAGCATTCCAAGCAAGTTTGGGGATTATGGCCAGGATTGTCTTTAAAGACAGGCTCGGAAATCAGACCAGAGTTATCGTGCAAAGCACCCATGGAATGATGGCAGGAGTGGCCTGTTCATTATGAAAAATGGAGAGTGTCAGTTAACTCACATATGAACTTTCCGAATAGGAAACTTCTTTACTGACTAACAGCGGATTCATAAGGGTCACAAAGATCCATTCTATGCAGTTACCATAACAGTAAAACATTGCCTTTAACTATTAATTAGCCTATGACTCTGCCCTGTGGCAAGAGATTGGAGTTAATAGCAACCTGTTATAAAACTGACTTCTATTCATCAAGAGTAATTGGCAATATAGTAGCTGTGTTTCAGCTGTGCAAGTCGGGGAACTGACATCGTGCAAAGTAGCAACCTCTCAAAAGACATGTATATCATTGTTAACAACCTTATGCTATTGCCAGCTGAAGCTACCTCAGTCACAATGATGAACAAACAGTATTCAGCATTGCTCCAGTAGTTTGGTCAGTCGAATTTCTGTTATTTACAAACTGATGCTAAGAGCTCTGTGGGAGGTTGCGAATATCATCTCTAGATGTAGGTGGAAGAGATTTGCATGAGTTGCCAATTTTACTTCGGAGTCACGTGAGTGACTACGTGAATAGAAGCCCGTACAGCCGTTGGTGCGTCATGACGTCAGACGCTGGTGCAGTCGCGGTTGGAGCAGCAGCGCTCTCCGAGCGGTAAGTTTAAAAAAACCAAGGTAAGAATTGTTGAACTTACCTTTAGGTCATTTCTGCAACGGGTTGTTGGCGATATGTTGCAGAAAATCAAGAAGGTGTCGGCGAGGCGCTCTGTAGCCAGAAAGGAGACTAACCAAGAGAGTAGTGGGGAAGGAGGCCGTCTAGTACACCTGGTCCGGTGCTGGCTACACAGCCAGTGGTTGCGGACCACTGCCGGGGGGCAGTGAAGGCTTGCCAGTAGGCGGAAGGCCACTGGCAAGTCTGTCAGGCCCGTAGATGAGTCGGGCCAGGAGGTTATACCCTCCTTTGGAGAGACCGTTTGCTCACGGCTCTCCCAAGTCGAGATTTTATTACAGAGATTGCTCGACAGGGACCAGCTCCGTGAGGAGGAGTGGTGCCCAAGCCAGGCTGATGGAGAGCTTGTGCTAGCAGCGCCTGTTTCAGGGCTGCAGAACTATCCTGCCTGTGAGGAGGATGTTCAATCAGTGCAGTTTGATGACACTGAGTCTATACTGGGGGAGAGCAGTAAAAAAGTTCGGTTGGAGATAATCCCGAACATAGCTGGAAAGTTTGCTGAGCCTAGAGAGGCTGGAGAGGCGATTGATGGGGAATTGGCCAAAGCCATTCAGTATATGCTCTCCCACCAGTTACATGGAGCTAGCTCTGGACGAAGCAGCTAAAAAATTACAAGGCTCCGGTTAATTGTGATCTCCTGAAGGTGCCGGTGGTTAATCATCAGATCTGGGCACAAATGGGTATGCCTGCTAGGGCTCAGGAGATGAAGTTCCAGAAAGTTCTTAAAACTGCTGTCGGCAGGTATCACAGCTGTGGTAAAAATGATTGATCCAAGCAATGTGGCTGACACACACCAGGATGGACTGGGTTTTCTTTGCAATGCTTTTTTTTTGAGATTAATAACATCAGGAGGACTGCTATTCGGCCAGTGCTTAATACAAGTTTGGCAAGTTTGTGCAAACCAACCAATATTCCACCACAAAATATGTTGTTTGGAGGTAATCTTGCGAAAAGAGTCAAAGAGTGTCATGAAGATGTTAAGACTATGGCCCTTATTAAGCCGGGTGGCAGCAGGGCAAAAGGTTTTCTCCATATTGGAAAGGAGCTAATATGGATCCTGGGAGAAGGAACGAGCCGTTCAGGTTTCCAATTTCGGAACTGGCAGGCTGCCAGCACGAAGGGGAAGGTGCCTTTCTCCACGAGAGGGCGAGGACAACAAGGTCCGCAAGGAAGGATGCAGGTAAGGAAAACATTAACAGACGATAAATTAATTGATGTTCCTGTTCAAATTGGTGGAAGGTTAAAGTTGTTTCTCAAGCAATGGCAGCAGTTGACATCTGACTTGTTCATACTTAGTAGTATTGAAGGGGTAAAAATTGAATTTTACTCTAAGGACAGTCTACCTAATCAACATTTTCCTAGTCGTAAACTTGTTTTCTCAGATGAGGAAAATGTGCTTATTTATGCAGAGATTCAGTCATTGCATAAGAAAGGGGTAATTGAGCCCTCTGTCTATCAAAGTCGACAATTTGTGTCAAATATATTTCCTAGATCTAAAAAGACTGGGGGGTGTAGAATTATTTTGGATTTATCGAGTTTGAACAAGTTTGTTTGTTATAAGCATTTCAAAATGGAAACCTTTATTACGGCCAAGCATCTAGTGACCAAAGGGTGTTATATGGCAACTATTGATTTAAAGGATGCATATTACTCAGTGTCTATTCATGAGGATGATAGAAGGTATTTGAAATTTATTTGGATGACTCAGTTGTGGCAATTCAGGGCATTGCCCAAATGGATTAACTTCAGCTCCTAGGCTATTTACTAAATTGGTAAAACCTGTGTTAGCATCACTTAGAGCTAACGGGCATGTGGTAATGGCCTACTTAGATGATATTCTGATTGTTGGCAAGACTCGTGCTGAAACTCAATCATCAGTTTCAGTTGTTAAAATTACTTTTGAACAATTGGGATTTGTGATTCATCCAGATAAATCTAAATTATCACCAGTCCAAATTATTGATTATCTGGGGTTCACCATTAATTCAAATCACATGTTGGTGACTTTGCCCAGGGATAAATTGAATCAGTTAATTGAGGACTGTGTTAATCTCATTGGAGAACAAAGGCCTTCAATTAGACAAGTAGCCAGGTTAATTGGGAAGTTGGTGGCAGCATTTCCAGCTGTGCAGTATGGTCCTCTGCATCATCAACAATTGCAACGGTCCAAGGAACAGGCACTGAGAATACAAAGGGGCCATTTTGATAGGCCTATGCAGTTGTCAGCAGGGGCGATTGCTGACATACAATGGTGGATAGCAAATGTTTCGACAAGTTTTAGGAAGGTTTTGGTGGAACCACCGTCATCGATATTACAAACTGATGTAAGTGCACTGGGTTGGGGTGCAACAGACATGGTTTCTAGTTGTGGAGGCAGATGGAATGTGGATGAGACATCGCTTCTTCAACTAAGAGGGATCAATTATTTAGAACTGTTGGGCACCTGGTATGGGCTCAAAGCTTATTGTTCTACAAGGAGGGACCTGCATGTGCAGGTTCAGATTGACAACACCACAGCAGTGGCATATGTAAACCACATGGTGGAGTTAAGTCACAGTCTTGTGATAGACTGGCTAACCAGATTTGGAGCTGGTGTATTGACCAAAAATATCTGGCTTTCAGCACTTTATTTGCCAGGAAGGTTCAACACGGTAGCTGACACTAGGTCACGTCAGTTTAATGACAACATTGAATGGATGTTAAATCAGGATGTATTTAACCAAATGATTGTTCAGTATGGTTTGCCAGATATTGACCTGTTTGCATCCCGGTTAAATCATCAGTTACCTCGATATGTTTCATGGGAGCCAGATCCTGGGGCAGTGGCAGTAGATGCGTTTTCGCTACATTGGGGAGGAATGTTTGTGTATGTATTTCCTCCATTCTGTCTCATTAGCAGGTGTTTGCAAAAGATCAAGGAGGACTCTGCTTCAGGGGTATTGGTAGTGCCAGATTGGCCTACACAAGCATGGTTTCCTGTGGTATTACAAATGGCTAGGGAGCCTTGCATGCTTATTCCCAAGAATAAGAATCTACTGGTAAATCCAGTCACTGGGGATCAACATCCTTTACATGATCGTATTCATCTGTTAATTTGCAGATTTTAAGGAGGCCATACCTGGGGAAAGGACTATCTCATCGGACTGTGGATGTTCTCACGTCGGCCTGCAGGGATAGTACACAGCAGCAATATGTCACCTACATAAAGAAGTGGGAGCAATTCTGCCTACAGCAGAATATTGCATATCACACTGCAGGGGTTTACGGATGTATTAGAGTTTTTGTCAACCTCTTTATTTTGACCAAAAATTAAGTTATAGTGCGATAAATTCAGCCAGAAGTGCTCTGTCTTCTTATTTGCCTATGAATGCAGAATTACATACAGTAGGGACACATCCGTTAGTTTCACGGTTCATGAAGGGAGTTTTTAATTCTAATCCTCCTAAACCCAGGTATGTCGGGATTTGGGATGTGAGTGAGGTTCTTATGGTCCTTCGCCAGTGGCTCCGATTACAAGTCTGTCTATAGCCAAATTAAACTACTAAGGTGGTCATGCTTATGGCATTAGTTTCAGCTCAACGTGTACAAACGTTGCAAAAGCTAAGGCTGGATAGAATGCATGTGTCGCAGATGCCATTACATTTTATGTCTATGATTTGCTTAAGCATAATAGAAGAGGCAAGACAGGATGTAAGATTGTGTTTTCAGCATACCCCGCAGATGATCGCTTGTGTGTAGTCTCACATTTATCACGTTACATTGAGATTACTCAACCTCTGAGTCGGCTTTGTTTATTAGTCACAAAAAAACACACAGTAAGGTGTCGGTGCAAACAATTTCAAGGTGGCTAAAGCAGGTCCTGGCAAGTGCTGGGAATCGATACTGATAAATTCAAATCTCATTCCACAGGGCGGCATCAACTTCCGCGGCAAGGGCGATGGACGTGCCAATAGACCATATCCTCGCGGCCGCAGGATGGTCCAGTGAGCTAACTTTTCAGAGGTTTTATCACAAGCCGATTTCAAGGCTCGGGATGTTTGCTGATTCTGTTTTGAGTTCTGTTACACTTTCCCCCTGAGTTAGAGGGGTTTGTTATGATTTGTTTGTAAAGAAATTGTTATTCGTTTAACAAACGTGTTAATGATGCATGATTGATTGTTACGACTTTTGAGTCAATCCAGGCAGTGTGAACGACGGATTTCGATCTGCGGCATGAATTCACAGTGCTTTAAAGTCTTCACGTAGTCACTCACGTGACTCCGAAGTAAAATAGTAAGATTAAACAAGAACTTACCAGTTTGAAGTTTGATCTTTATTTTATGAGGAGTCGAGTTGAGGGACTACGTGCCCTCCGCTCCCACCCTCATAGATCTCATCTGTAGTTCTAGTTTTTTATCATCTTACCATTATACTTCAGTCATGGTTTAGTTGTGAATTCATTCCGCTGCTTTGAAGATTGACGCACCAACGGCTGTACGGGCTTCTATTCACGTAGTCCCTCAACTCGACTCCTCATAAAATAAAGATCAAACTTCAAACTGGTAAGTTCTTGTTTAATCTTACTATTCTTCAGTTGTTGGTACCAACTAAATATATACACTAGATGCACCCCATAGGTAAAGGCCTATTGAGCGAATATACATAATCTACATGCTCAACTTCAAGTTGCTACACTACGGTGGCGGCATATGTTAGTCACATCGCAATCAAGTAAAAGTATCCTGTAATAGTTACCTAATCTCCTAATCATCGATCCTAATCAGATCGATGACAACACAGAATCGGTATTGGATCTCAAAGTATTATGAAAGTATGGTTCAATGGTACATCGAATATCGACATGTTGGTTTCATGTTTATTCACTGATTGCAAAAATATGTGGTAGAACAGTGCGGAGAAATACATTCTCGCTACAAAAAGGAGGAATGTTATTTTATGTCTTCCTCCATTTTGCCGCATTAGTCGGGTCTTGAAATAAGTCAGCAAGATCTCACTTTAGGTTTTCGTACTGTCTGACTGGCTAAGCAGCCATGTTGCCTGCTTTCGTCAGGCATAATAATACAACTGTATACGGTTATTCTAAAAAACAAAAACTTTGCTGGTTCAAACTGTGGTTCAGGAAACCGGCCTCTACATAATAAAACAATTATTGACTTACACATTCTGCATGGACTGCCTTGCGGCTCAGGTTGTCACATCAATCCATGGATGTGCTCACTGCAGAGTGCAGGGATAGCACCAAAAAAGCAGTACATTTCCTATTGAGGGGATCGGACGCGGTTTGTTTAATGTTAATGTAACATTTAATACGGTACAGATTACTGATGTCTTCCAGTTAATTCTTAAATGGTCTTTGACAATAATTCAGTTATAGAGCCACTACAGCTGCAGCAAACGGGAACCACTGTCGGGTTCAACCCTGGATATAGAGTTGTAAAAGACACCTTGACACAAGTTCTCCCACTACAAGTATATGCAGTTTGGATATTGAAAATATCACCCTACATCTTTAGTCATGACACTATTATCAGCACAACAAGGGCAAACGTTGCGGCTAGATAGGATGGAATTGGCTGCAGGTGCCATTACATTTTACATTTCAGATCTACACAAGCAGAGCAGACCAGGGGTGGCAGGATTTAAGATCATATTCCGCATACCCCACGGATTCACGTCTATGTGTACGGGCAGGCTTACTACATTATATCAATGCCACCAGAATCCTAAGAAGTGTGGAATCAGCATTGTTTATAAAGCGTCAAACAACCACACAAGGAATGGTCAGTTCAGACTATTTCAAGGTGGCTGCAGCAGGTTCTGGTTTATGCAGGTATTAACACTGACAATTTTACATCTCATTCCACCAGGGCAGCATCAACGTCAGCGGCCAGGGCAGTGGACGTTCCCATCGACCATATCCTCGCAACCGCAGGATGGTCAACTGAATTGATTTTTAAAAAAAAATGTTTTTTACCCTAGTCCGGTTACTGACCCGGGCTATTTGCCCATTCTATTTTGCGTCCACTTTGGCCTCCCCTGAGATAGAGGGGTTGCTATTGATTTCTTTATTAACGTAAACCATTAATACATTTGAATCAATGTCATGGTTAATGTGTTGTTGATTATTCATTCATCCTGAGTCAATCAATGCAGTGAGATGCCGGGATTTGAAACTGTGGCATGAAATCACAGGGCTTTGAACCCTTCACAGAATCACTCACGTGACTCCGAAATAAAATAGTAAGATTAAACGAGAACTTAACAGTTTGAAGTTTGATCTTTATTATATGAGGAGTTACGTTGGTGATTACGTGCCCTCCTTGCCCAACCCTCTCTCACAAAGGTCATCTGGTAGTTCTCAAGTTACTGATCCTACTATGTTAACTTCGATTATTATTATCTGTGATTTAATACTGCTGCTTTGAAGATTGACGCGCATGAGAACTGGTGGGGTTTCGGTAGGGATTTATCTTATGAGTTCAGAAATCCACTCCTTGATCAATTATTTTCCCAGATTTTTAATATAATTGATCACAAAACTCAATTTGTAAAATATAAACGGTGCTCACCAGCTGCTGACGTCACAATGCCCACACGCCGACCAATCCAGGCCCACCTGTGTCCTGTCCCCGCCCCCCGCTGCTGTGGATTAAAGGCACAGAAATATCGAGAAAGTTCTGCAGAACAAAGATTCTACACTTGCGTCCCGCTGTAGCTTCTTTGTTCTACAGATCTCGGGGCAGCGACTCCTCACTCGCTGAATTTCTCCTCATAGGTTCTATAGCACCGTTCCGCTACCGCTGAACCTTCTCTTCACAGCCGGCGCAGCTCGTGAAGCCCCGCCCGCCTGCGTGCCCCTCCTATCCTCTGCGGGCTCATTCCAGCTGTGGCTTTCCAGTTGCCGGTGCTTCTTTGCTGTGAACGCTCTCCTTGGCGAACGATTCTTGCCTTTAAAGGGCTGTTGTCAGCTGGCAGTTATCAATGGCTGCGGGCGTCGCGAGGCCGAGTTACGTCAACACCCCCGCCTCCCCGACGCGCGCTGGCATTTGGCTCTCTGACTCCTCCCTGTTCTGTGTTCCTCTGTGAACGAGCAAGTTCTGCAGATCTGGAGGACAGGCGAGATCCTGGGGAGGTGAAGAGGGGGAGTGGGGGGAATGAGGGAGTAGGAAGGGAGAGGGGGGAGAGGGGGGGGTGGGGGGGGAGAGGAGTGGGGGTGATAGGGAGTGGGGAATAGATGTACTGCCCCCAACCCTCTCCCTCCCCCCCTCCCCCTCCCTCCCCCCCATCTCCTTCCCCCCCACCTTCTCCCCCTCCCTTCCACCCCTTCCCCCCTCTCCCCCGCCTTTCCTCCCCCATCTCAGCCCCCCTCTCTCCCTCTCTCTTCCCTCTCTCTCCTTCCCTCTCTCTCACCCTCCTCCTCCACCCCTCTCCTCTGTCTCTTACCTTGCTGTCTCTTTGTCCCTCCCCATTCTCTCTCTGCTCTCACTCTCTACCCCCTCTCTCTAGACGTGCCTGCGAGTTGGGGGCTATGCGTCAGTGGATAGAGCGGTTATGGGGTAAAAGGAGCAAATTAATAATATTAATATAATATCATAGAAACATAGAAACATTAGAAATTAGGTGCAGGAGTAGGCCATTCAGCCCTTCGAGCCTGCACCGCCATTCCAATATGATCATGGTGATCATCCACTCAGTATCCGTACCTGCCTTCTCTCCATACCTCTGATCCCCTTAGCCACAAGGGCCACATCCAACTCACTCTTAAATATAGCCAATGAACTGGCCTCAACTACCCTCTGTGGCAGAGAGTTCAGAGACTCACCACTCTCTGTGTGAAGAAAGTCTTTCTCATCTCGTCTTAAAGGATTTCCCCCTTATCCTTAAGCTGTGACCCCTTGTCTGGACTTCCCCAACATCGGGAACAATCTTCCTGCATCTAGCCTGTCCAACCCCTTAAGAATTGTAAGTTTCTATAAGATCCCCTCTTAATCTCCTAAATTCCAGAGAGTATAAACCGAGTCTATCCAGTCTTTCTTCATAAGACAGTCCTGACATCCCAGGAACAGTCTGGTGAACCTTCTCTGCACTCCCTCTATGGCAATTAATGTCCTTCCTCAGATTTGGAGACCAAAACTGCACGCAATACTCCAGGTGTGGTCTCACCAAAGACCCTGTACACTGAAGTAGAACCTCCCTGCTCCGTACTCAAATCCTTTTGCTATGAAAGCCAACATACCATTCGCTTTTTTTCACTGCCTGCTGCACCTGCATGCCTACTTTCAATGACTGGTGTACCATGACACACAGGTCTCGCTGCATCTCCCCTTTCCTAATCGGCCACCATTTAAATAATAGTTGCTTTCCTGTTTTTTGCCACCAAAGTGGATAACCTCACATTTATCCACATTATACTGCATTCTGCCAAACATTTGCCCATCACCCAGCCTATCCAAGTCACCTTGCAGTCTCCTAGCATCCTCCTCACAGCGAACACTGCCCCCAGCTTAGTGTCATCCGCAAACTTGGAGATATTGCCTTCAATTCCCTCATCCAGATCATTATATTATTGTAAATAGCTGGGGTCCAGCATGACCCTGCGGTACCCACTAGTTACTGCCTGCCATTGTGAAAAGACCCGTTTACTCCTACTCTTTGCTTCCTGTTTTGCCAGCCAGTCTCTATCCACATCAATACTGAACCCTAATACCGTATGCTTTAAGTTTGTATACTAATCTCTTATGTGGGACTTGTCGAAAGCCTTCTGGAAGTCCAGATATACCACATCCACTGGTTCTCCCTTATCCACGCTACTAGTTACATCCTCGAAAAATTCCACAAGATTCGTCAGACATGATTTACCTTTTGTAAATCCATGCTGACTTGTCCAATGATTTCACCACTTTCCAAATGTGCTGCTATCCCATCTTTAATAACTGACTCTAGCAGTTTCCTCCCCACTACCGATGTTAGACTAACTGGTCTGTAATTCCCCGTTTTCTCTCTCCCTCCCTTCTTAAAAGAGGGGTTAACATTTGCTACCGCCAATCCTCAGGAAATACTCCAGAATCTAAAGAGTTTTGAAAGATTATCACTAATGCATCCACTATTTCCTGAGCTACTTCCTTAAGTACTCTGGGATTGAGCCTATCTGGCCCTGGGGATTTATCGGCCTTTAATCTATTCAATTTACCCAACACCACTTCCCGACTGACCTGGATTTCACTCAATTCCTCCTTTTGACCACAGTCCCCTGCTATTTCAGGCAGATTATTTATGTCTTCCTTAGTGAAGACGGAACCAAAGTAGTTATTCAATTGGTCCGCCATATCCTTGTTCCCCATGATCAACTCACCTGTTTCTGACTGCAAGGGACCTGCATTTGTTTTAACTAACCTCTTTCTCTTCACATATCTATAAAAACTTTTGCAGTCAGTTTTTATGTTCCCTGCCAGTTTTCTTTCATAATCTATTTTTCCTTCCTAATTAAGCCCTTTGTCCTCCTCTGCTGGTCTCTGAATTTCTCCAGTCCTCTGGTATGCTGCTTTTTCTGGCTACTTTGTACGCATCATCCTTTGCTTTGATACTATCCCTGATTTCCCTTGTTATCCACGGATGCACTACTTCCCGATTTATTCTTTTGCCAAACTGGGATGAACAATGTTTGTAGTTCATCCATGCAGTCTTTAAATGTCTTCCATTGTATATTCCACCGTCAAACCTTTTAGAATTAATTGCCAGTCAATCTTGGCCAATTCAGTCTCATACCCTCAAAGTTACCTTTCTTTAAGTTCAGAACCATTGTTTCTGAATTAACAATGTCACTCTCCATCCTAATGGAGAACTCAACCTATTATGGTCACTCTTGCCCAAGGGGGGCACGTACAACAAGACGGCTAATTACCCCTTCCTCATTACTCAAAACCCAGTCTAAAATAGCCTGCTCTCTCGTTGGTTCCTCTACATGTTGATTTAGATAACTATCCCGCATACATTCCAAAAAATCCTCTTCCTCAGCACCCCTGCCAATTTGATTAACCCAATCTATATGTAGATTGAAGTCACCCATTATAACGTGTTTTGCCTTTGTCGCACGCATTTCTAATTTCCTGTTTGATACCATCCCCAACTTCTCTGCTACTGTTAGGTGGCCTGTACACAACACCCACCAGCGTTTTCTGCCCCTTAGTGTTTTGTAGCTCTACCCATTACCGATTCCACATCCTCCAAGCTAATGTCCTTCCTTTCCATTGCTTTAAATCTCCTCTCTAACCAGCAACGCTACTCCACCTCCTTTTCCTTTCTCTCTATCCCTCCTGACATTGAATATCCTGGATGTTCAGCTCCCAGCCTACGTCACCCTGGAGCCATGTCTCCGTGATCCCAACTATATCATAATTCATTAATATCTATCTGCACGTTCAACTCGTCCACCTTATTACGATACTACTCCTTGCATTGAGACACAAAGCCTTCAGGCTTGTCTTTACAACGCATTTACCCTTATACAATTTTGCTGAAAAGTGGCCCTTTTTGATTTTAGCCCTGGTTTTGTCTGCTGCCACTTTTACCTTTCACCTTGCTACCTAATGCTTCTACCTCATTTTACACCCTCCTGCCTCTCTGCTCTTGTACCCACCCCCTGCCACATTAGTTTAAATCCTCCTCGACAGCACTAGCAAAACACTCCCCCAAGAACATTGGTTCCATTCCATTCCAGGTGCAAACCGTCCTGTTTGTACCGGTCCCACCTCCCCCAGAACTGTCCAGTGCCTAAAAATTTGAATCCCTCCCCCTTGCACCACTTTTCAAGCCACGTATTCATTTGCATTATCCTCCTATTTCTACTCTGACTGGCCCGTGGTACTGGTAGTAATCCGGAGATTACTACCTTTGAGGTCCTACTTTTAAGTTTATCTCCTAGCTCCCTAAATTCACCTTGTAGGACCTCATCCCTTTTTTTTACCTATATCGTTGGTGCCAACATCACCACGACAACTGGCTGTTCACCTCCCCCTCCAGAATGTTCTGCAGCCGTTCAGTGACATCCCTGACCTTTGCACCAGGGAGGCAACATACCATCCTGGAGTCTCGTTTGCGGCCGCAGAAACGCCTATCTATTCCCCTGACAATTGAATCCCCTATTACTATTGCCCTTCCCCTCTTTTTTCCCCCCTCATGTGCTGCAGAGCCACCCATGGTGCCATGAACCTGGCTGCTGCTGCATTCCCCTGATGAGCCATCTCCCTCAACAGTATCCAAAATGGTATACCTGTTTAGGAGGGAGATGACCGCAGGGGACTCCTGCACTAACCTGCCTACTACTTTGCTGCTATTGGCCACCCGTTCCCTTCTTGTCCTCCTACCTTTTGCCTGCGGTGTGACCAAACTCACTGTACGTGCTATCCACGACTTTCTCCGCATCGTGGATGCTCCAGTATGAATCCAGCCGCAGTTCCAATCGTTCAATGCGGTCTGCCAGGAGCTGCAGCTTGGACACACTTCCTGCAAACGTAGTCACCAGGGACACCGACAATCTCCCTGATCTCCCACATGTTGCAGGCTGAACAAACCATGGGGCCAATCTCTACTGCCATACCTTACTCCCAAATTACTAAAAAAAACCACAAAAACTTATCCTTTAAACTTTACTACTAAATACTGAATCCCTAACTCCCAGAATCCCTCACTCCCAGAAGGCAGAAATGTAAAATAGTAAACCCGGGGTTGCACCCAATCAGCTGCTTCCTCGGGTCCTCTTCCACCAATCAGCGGCTTCCTCAAAAAAAAACCCCAAAAAAACCACCTCCAAATGGAACGTTATGGATTTGGGTAAGCCTCTGGAAACACAAGCCCCGCGCTAGATTTTAAACCTACCGGTCGGGTGTCGCTCCTCCCCTCCTTCACTTCCTCCAACGGCTCCTGTGGGCCTCTGGAAACACAAGCCCCGCGCTAGATTTTAAACCTACCGGTCGGGTGTCGCTCCTCCCCCTCCTTCACTTCCACCAACGGCTCCTGGGAGGTAGTTAGCGTGTGCGGGGGGGTGGGGGGGGGGGGTAGTTAGTGTGTGTGATGCCACATTAGATTTTATTCCTTTATTGTCATTCAGACCTTTCGGTCTGAACATAATTTTTGTTACCTTGCAGTCATAACGTACACCATATAATTAAAAAAAAACACATAATAAACATATATTTAACATCCACCACAGTGAGTTCACCAGGCACCTCCTCACTGTGGTGGAAGGCAAAAGTCTTAAAGTCTTTGTCTTCTTCCCTTCTTGTTCTCCTTCTGCGCTGAGGCGAACCAGGCCTCTGATGTTATCATCCACTAGGCCCGTGGCCGAGCCTCCGAAGCCGGGCTGCCACCACCGCCGTCGCCGGAATGTTGGAACAACGCCACAGCTCTGAATCAGGGTCCACTGCTGGAACGTTGGAGCACCGCAGCTCTGAAGCCGGGCCGCCGCTGAAGCACCGCTGGAACGCCGCTGGAGCATCGGAGCTCTGAAGCCGGGCCGCCGCTGGAACACCACTGGAGCACCGCTGGAACTCCGCTGGAGCACTGCTGGAACGCGGCTGGAGCACCGCAGCTCTGAAGCCGAGCCGCCGCCGCCGCTGGAGCTCTGAACGCTGAATGCTCGCCGCAGCTCCGAGGCCGCCAGCTCTGTCATTAGGCCTCCGCCATTAGGCCTCAGCACAGATGGAGACGGTGACGGGGGACACGACAAGAAAAGGTCGCATCCCCCGAATCGCATCCCCCAGATAGAGCGGTTATGGGGTAAAAGGAGCAAATTAATAAAATTATATAATGTCAAGGGAGGTAGTTAGCGTGTGTGCGGGGGGGGGGGGGGGAGGGGGTAGTTAGTGTGTGTGACGCCACATGCCAGTCCCCCCCACCCGCAACCACGGAAATTATATATATATATATTATATATATATATATATATATATATATATTATATATATATATATATATATATAACATATATATTTGTTTTTTTAATATATGTATTATGTTTCATTGCTTTATGTCCCAAAACAGAAGAATTAAATTCTTACTTGCAACAGCACAGCAGATATGTAAACTATATATATATAACTTTTAATAATTATTTATTATGGGTTTAACTGAGTATTATGTCTACATATCTGCTGCGCTGCTGCAAGAATTTAAATGTTCCATTTTGGGACATGACAATAAAACACACTTGACTCTTTTTTGCTAACCCTCCGCGCTGAGCAAGGCATTGGAAGCAGACACCAGTTCAGTGGAATCTGTGTCCCAGCCAAAAGAGAGGACTGCAATTTAAATATTTAATTCAGCTTGTGCCTGAATCAGGCCATCCAAGGAAACAGTGGATTTAAAATCAGCAAGTATGAAAAGTGAGCTGTGATTTTTTTGATTGGATTCTGACTCCTTTTTTGCCAGTGCAAGGGAGTTAAAATTCCCCTTTCAATTTGAGCATCCAGGCCATTAATCTCCCAGTATTGTCCCTTCTCTCTCTCATTACACACAGACACAGCACTTTAATTTCAGGTTGTGTGTTTCTGAAAGCAAATCAATTTCTGTCTGTCTGCTAATTAAAAGAGCCACAGAATCGGAGCAGGATTCTCATCTGGCACCAAGCTGGAGAAGAAGACAATTAAGCTGTTTCTATGACAAGAGAAAGTTATGTGACCATCTGAACAGTTCCCATCTCTGCAATCAAGAAACTCGTTAACTATTTTCAAGGGTACAAGAATGCTCCATGCTAATCAGGTTTTTGACAGGAGTGTGAACTACTTCAGCTGCAACTAGGATTGCCAACTGTCCCGTAATAGCCGGGACATCCCGTATATTGGGCTAAACCGGAGCACCCAGAGAAAACCTGTGCAGTCATGGGGAGAATGTACAAACCCCGTACAGACAGAACTCGTAGTCAGGATCAAACTCGGGTCTTTGGCACTGTGAGGCAGCAACTCTGGATGGACGCCACCGTGGATGGATGAAAAACTGTGACGTGAAGAAACAGCAATCTAACTTCACCAACCAGCCAGATTAAATAGATCTGTTTTGCAATCCAAGTAATTGCACTGTTTGAAACCAAACTATCAGGAGTATAGGACAATTATATACTTCAGTTTAGGAAGGAACTGCAGATGCTGGTTTACCCCGAAGATAGACACAAATTGCTGGAGAACTTAGCAGGACAGAGAGCATCTCTAGAAGGAATAGGTGACTTTTCGGGTCGAGACCCTTCTTCAGACTGTCAGGGGCGAGGGAGACACTGAGATATAGAAGGGTAAGTTGTGAAAACAAGACATCAAAGGGGACAAAGTTCAAGGAAAATGTACAATGGGTATTGTTCGCGAGGGGAAAATGACAATGAGGTATACAAAGGCAAAAATGTAATCAGGAGGACAGTCAGACTGGTCAGAGAACTAGGATGGGGGAGCGATGGAGCGAGAGGGTTACTTGAAGTTAGAGAAGTCAATATAGTGCTGGGTTGTAAGCTGCCCAAGCAAAATATGAGGTGCTGTCCCTCCAATTTGTGTTGGGCCTCAAGCTGACTTCAGTCATCAGTCCAGCAGATCCAAACTTAGCAGCCAAATATATGATGTACGATGAATAACTCAATAAATTAGGAGGTGTTGACCTTTTCGGAACTGGTAATTGCTCAGTAGTTACAGCAATAGAAAGTCAGACATGAGATTCAAGCATTCACATGCGACTGTGCCACACACTGTGACAAACCTCAGCAAAATTTACACTGCAGGTGGAAGTTAAGCTCTGAGCAAATGCTGGCCATGTGTTGCTGTAAAACTTCTCATACATTTTCACAAGGCAAGATTGCTGCCCTGCATGAGGTGGTTAAGATTGGATTTGGAGACAAACGACTTCAAAATCAAAATAATTTTCACTTGCCTGCATCCTGTAGTTACAGTTGAATATTTCATCTACAGTCAACTGAAAGATAAAAAGGCATCATAACCATGATTTAGTCCCATTTTCAAGAGCTCAAGAGTGTTTACGTGCCATATGCACTGGATGTGAGCCGGAACAATGACATTCTTACTTGGTGCAGCTTTACAGCCTGGGAATGGAGTACTGAGATGATAATAACAACAATATTTCTGATCCGACTTCCAGATTTTCATGTTTGTTCACTCCTTGATAGGAGTGGCAATTTCAAATAGGATAGCATTTTCACAACTTAACTGATGAAAATGGGTGGGAGTCTAAATGTCCTTATGGAGTTACCTGATATCTTGATGGCCCCATTGCCCTCTTAGTGTAATGAAGCGTAATAGCTGCAGAATGCTGATGCCTCCATTCTGTACATTTGGGGAATGTCAGAACAAATTTATTTTAAGGGGAACCTACAAGAAGGACCTGCCAGCATATTTCCTCGCACATTTTAGGCTTAAGGCCGTGCATAATCACAGAGCTCCTCTATACTTATTTTTCATTAAATAGTCATTCTTAGGAACTGGACATCTGAGTTTAGTTTACAGATACAGCAAGGGAGCAGGGCCCTTGGCCTACCGAGTCAACATCAACCATTGGTCACTCATTCATACTTGTTCAATGATATCCTCATGCACTCTTTACACATTGGGGGCAATTTTACAAAGTACAAATTGACCATGCAAACCTGCACAAATCGTTGGGACGTGGTGGGAACTCAGGACACCTGCAGAGGAACCCACGTGGTCATAAGACGGCTTTTTCAAAACTTCATTAGACTGACCTGGGGTTAGGATCACACCTTGGGTGGTGGTGATGAGGTAACAGCTCTAACAGCTGTGCCACTATCAATCTATAGCCAAGCCTGCATTATTTTCCATTCAGTCATGCTCAATTTATTCTTCATTTTCATTCATTGTCGGATTGGCCAACCTACCCCATTTATCTTCTTGCTTGTGCAAACCCTAGCGATCATCTCTACTGACAATTCTCTCACCCAAATATAAAAATCAGTGAGCCTGCAGATTTATGCAAATTTGATTTGAACATAAAGATTCGAGCCCTGATGCATACTGAAATGGAAACCATCACAATATCCTTGTAACATGATTCATTCACAGTGGAGCACAGGGACAGAAAAGGGCCTGGTCTTATTCCAGATGAAACAAAGGCTACTGACAGGGCAAATGTATTCACACCAGCTTTGGATTTTACTAACCAGCTGAGAAGGTTTGCCTGAAACGTGGAGTTATTGATGAGTAGTTCCAATGTATTACTTGACTGCATTTAATGTGCTTTCATCTGAATCAATTCATTTCAGAAAACAATGATTTTCCTGTGCAGCCTATCATCATCATTCTTTATTATATGTCATGTATCTTTGTATTCTTGAATTATGTTGCCGAGGCTTTACGTCATGTACTGACTTTTAATTCAATTTCAAGGAATCCCATAGTTCAAGTCAAGTTTCTAAGTTTTAAATCTTCTTTCACAGCAGTTGAATGCTAGGCTGCCTAGATGTAATGACACCAGGTTCATACTTTGGATTTACCCAACTGTGATATTGCCCTGTTTTGTCATACTTAAACTCCAAGTCACAGAGTAGGGGCATTTTTTTCTTTACATTAAGTAGGTTTATCAATGAGTTTTGTTTCGTTTCTGTGAAAGTACTTTAATGAACCTGCATCTGAGCCTGAGACAGTGGGAGCTTTACTGGGCCCAATGTAGGTTTAACCTGTTAAAGAAGGAAACTGCAGATGCTGGGGAGACAGGGGTTACACAAAAGGGAGAAACTCAGCGGTGCAGCAGCATCTAAGGAGCGAGGAGATTAGGTGACGTTTTCGGGTTCGAGACTTCTTCTTCGACGACTCTAAAGAAGGGTCTGAAGAAGGGTCTCCGACCGAAAAACGTTCGCCTATGCCTTCGCTTCTTTAGATGCTGCTGCACACCGCTGAGTTTCTCAGCTTTTTGTGTAACTCCCGAAGGTTCTACCCTGTTGCTGGAATGGAGTTAATTAATTCATGGGGAGTTTGATTCTCTCTCTCTGGGAGTGTTCGTACGATCCTGCCATCAATTCAAGGAGGGATGTGTTCCATGAAAAAAGGGATGATGATTTGTATTAGGATCATCACTGCATCTTGGCCAATTGCTAGAGGCCTTTCCTAGATATGTATACGACTCCAAACCCGTTCATCTCGACAATTCTTTTCATCCTTGTGGAACTCTGGATGAAATTATCTTATGAGTGCTGAAGGAGGGGTAACGTTTTCAACATCTTCAACTGGCTCCGCACACGTTTATCCTCATAGGAAATCAGGTCTGACTGAATAACTGCTTATTTCTAATTGATATCTGAACATATTTGTAAATGTTGGGGCATATGACTGGAGTAGAATGAAATGGCACTCCATGGACTATAGGAGAAGTGTAATAAAAGTCACCATGCGTGGAGACGGGCACGGTGTGGTGGCACCAGCGATAGAGTTGTCCCTTACAGTGAATCAAGCGCGGAGACAGCACGGTTCGATCCTGATACGGAGCTGTCTGTACGGAGTTGGTACGTTCTCCCCGTGGACCTGTGTGAGCGCTCTCCTCCTCTCTCTCTCTCTCTATCCTCTCATATTCTTCTATCTCTCTCTCTCGACCTCTCTCTCTCTCTCTCTCTTTTTCAATCAATGTTCGATTCAGTGTAATTTTATAGTTTATAGATGAATAGTAATAAATGCAAACGCTTCAAGTTATGCTTCTTGTGTGGTGTGGGGGGGGGGGGGGGGGGGGGGATAAAATACCATATATTTGCATTTATATAGCGATCCTGCTGCAAAATGTTTGTCGAAAGTTGTATTTTATTTCAATGTGGGAATTGGAAGATAGGGACAGAGATGTTACATAGAGATTTTGATAGGAAGGAAACGTTACAGCAGCTGAGTAAAAGATCGGTCAAATGGTAGGTTCAATGAAGATCGGGCGAGGGATTGGGGGTGGGGGAAAAGTATCTATAGCTTGGGACTTGCCTAAATGTGTGCTGAGATGGATTATCATTCCACACCAAAGTTCTTAGACAATAATACGTTTTATGCAATTATCACAACATTTTGTTGGATATGGATAAATCTGTGGTACATGCTCGTAAATTAGTAAAATAAATGTTCTTTAAGTACTGTTGAATGAATATACAGAGTATTCTTATTTCCATCATGAACATACAATAGTGATATAGGACACCAGGTCCTACTACGGTAAACTCACGAACTACTACGGTATGACTACATGTTAAAAAGTATCACATTTTTACATCCTGAGTGTGGACATTTACATTTACATGTGGACATTTTTCAACACGTTGAAAAAATTTCTACGTTTCACGAGTACCTGCCGTTAGCGCTAAGAAATGGCATGTTGGCCTTTATAACAAGAGGGATCGAATATAAGGGCAAAGAGGTCCTTCTGCAGTTATACAGAGTTTTAGTGAGACCGCACCTGGAGTGTTGTGTGCAGTTTTGGTCCCATAATTTGAGGACGGACATTCCTGCTATTGAGGGAGTGCAGCGTAGGTTAATTCCCGGGATGGCAGGATTGTCATATGCTGAGAGAATGGAGCAGCTGGGCTTGTACACTCTGGAGTTTAGGATGAGAGGGGATCTCATTGAAACATAAAATATTGTTAAGGGCTTGGACACGCTAGAGGCAGGAAACATGTTCCCGATGTTGAGGGAGTTCAGAACCAGAGGGCAACGGTATAAGAATAAGGAGTAAGCCATTTAGAACGGAGACGAGGAAACCCACTTTTTTCTCACAGAGAGTTGTGAATTTGGGAATTCTCTGCCTCAGAGGGCGGTGGAGGCCGGTTCTCTGGAATGCTTTCAAGAGAGAGCTAGATAGGGCTCTTAAAAATAGCGAAGTCAGTCAGGGATATGGGGAGAAGGCAGGAAATGGGGTACTGATTGTGGATGGTCATGATCACATTGAATGGCGGTGCTGGCTCGAAGGTCCAAATGGCCTGCTCCCTGAACCTTATTGTCTATTGAAACGTCCGAGCTCCGACGTACCCTCCTACGTGTTTACCACGAGTTTTGATTTTTTTTTTAAACTCGGGTGAGTGCTGTGAGTGAACTCGCACAGTGGGACGGGCTTCACACCCGCTGAGTTGCTCCAGCATTTTGTCTACCTTCCATTTTCCAACATCTACCATTCCTTCTTAGACTTTTTGCAGTGATGGCTGCATCTGCGGTTCCTTCCTGTTGGGGGGGGAGGGGGGGGGGGTGGGTGTTAAGGAAAGGGTCCTGGCCCGTGGCGGCTCCTGGTCCGTTCCCTCCGTGAGTGCCACCTTGCCTGCTGAGTTCCTCCAGCACTCTGTTTTCTGTTTGCCTCTGAAGTTGAAGGTGGACCCCCCTTGTGTCTACCTTCAACTCCCTGTCTGTGGTGGCTCAGCGGGATGGGCAGGGGCTCTGGGGAGAGGGTTGCGGTTCTGGTCGAGACACTTCTTCAGACAATCACAAGTACTCTCACCGACGAGAGTTCAGTTCAGTCTGAAGAAGGAGGGCAGGGCAGGAGGGTTGAGAAGCCGGGGATCATCCAGCTTAAGAGCGGGTCAGCAGGTGATGGATAACAGGACAGCGGCGGTGGAGCTTACTCCATATGTCAGTGTGAGTAACCTCAATTGATCCCTTGTTCCCTTGTAAGCTCCACCGCCCGCTGTGATGTTATCCATCACCCGCTGACCCACTCCGCTCTATGATCTTTGCTCTTGAGCTGGTCCCCTCACTGTTCAGACGGAGAGCACTGCCAGATGTGAGCGGGCCGGCAGAAGGCAGTGAGATGGCAGTCGGTTCTGCTGGCCGGTGATGGAGGCCGCTCGTAGCCACGCGAGCTGCTTCCCTCCCCGGCCACAATGTGGTGGCTCCGCGCCCGGAGCGCCGCGGCATCGGTGGGTGAGTGTTACTGGCATGAACCCGACCCTCTCCTTCTCAACGCTCCTTCCCTCCTCGCAACTTTACCCCTGGCTAGATTCCCCACACGCTGTGAAAGGAACGCTCCCCCGAATTGTCATGTTACTCACGACACGTGACTCATTTATAATTATTTATTTATATTTATACGAAAATTTTTCCCAATTGGGCCCCGCACCTCCTAAGGCCGGCCCTGATAGTGTTAATGTGCGTGCGTCGCTGGTCGGCACTGACCCGATGAGCTGAAGGGCCTGTTTCCATGCTGTATCTCTAAACTAAACTAAACTAAAGATAGAAGCAGGCAATTTACGAGTGAAGGTAAAAAAACATCAAGCGCATTCAATATATTTTCTGAATTAGTAGAGTGGATTATGCTGGATTAGCCTCCCTTCCTGAAACCACTGCAATCACCACACTACAGTCCTTACCCAGGCCTGATGGAATGGGTCTCTTTCACTGGCTCTTGACATCCGTGAGTTCAGTGGTGTGAGTTGAGTTTAGTTTATTGTCATGTGTACCAAGGTACAGTTGTAAAGCTTTTGTTGCATGGCCCAAATGATGAACTGGAACACAGGCAACAATATGTGGGGATCTTTCCTCCAGCTGTCTTGAAAAGACAACCAAACTGGAGGCTGGGCATTTGTCAAATGTAAAACCAGTAAGTTATTAATTGCTTCTGACATTTAGTATTCACTTTAATTTCAATAGATTTTAAAGTTATTTGAATAGTTTCTGACATTTAGAGACATTTCATTATTAATTTCAATGTTAATAGGTGCAAAGCTAAATTAAAATGCAAATTAACAGAAATAATTAACATTAAAAATAGTATAAAATTATTCAAGCTTATTATTTAACTTCCCCTTTGCCTATATGTGTAAGAAGGAACTGCAGATGTTGGTTTACACTGAAGATAGACACAACATTCAGGAGTAACTCAGCGGGTCAGGCAGTATCTCTGGAGAAGAGGAATGGGTTCAGTTCAGTTCACTTTAGTTTATTGTCACGTGTACCGAGAAGCAGTGAAAAGCTTTTGTTGGGTGCTATCCAGTCAGCAGAAAGACATGGCGTTTCGGGTCGACACCCTTCATCAGATATCGGAGAATAGTTGATTGGTTCCTCATCAACTACCTTGAGAATTAATTCCCTCGACTGCAGATGCATAGTGGCTGCCGTGTGTGTCATCAACAAATTGCACCAAAGTTACTTGCTGAGACTACTCCAGCAACACCTCCAAACCCCAGAACCTCTACATCCAAGAATACCATGACAGTAGGTGCGGAGGAACACCCCCATCTGCAAGTTTGCCCCCAAATCACATTAATATGGAACCATATTTCCTGTCCTTCGGTGTCACTAGATCAAGACCCTAGAACTCCCTCTCCTACAGCATTGTGAGGGTGGATCCACCAGAAAGACAACTGTGCCTCAAGAAGGCAGCTCACCACCACCTCAAAGGATGGAGAACAATTGCAGACCTTAAGAGCAGTGCCTTAATCCTGAAAATGTATATTTTTTTGAAAAACCTGCTGTTCTAACGATCTCTCAAAATAATTGGGAAGATTCCGTCCACTCCAGTTGCACCTTCCAAAGAAATTGACTAGATTCTAATCTGGAAAGAATTATAAGGAATCAGTTCATGGTAGACTTTTAGACTTTAGAGATACAGCGTGGAAACAGGCCCTTCGCCCCACCAAGTCCATGCGGACTAACGATTACCCAATTAACTAGTCTGTCCTACACACTAGGCACAATTTACAATTTACAGATGCCATTTAACCTACAAACCTGTACGTCTTTGGGATGTGGGAGAAAAACCGGAGTACCCGGAGAAAACCCGCGTGGTCACTAGGAGAACGTACAAACCTTACACAGACGGGACTCATAGTCAGGAACGACTATGGGTCTCTGGTGCTGTAAGGCAGCAGCTCTACCACTGTGCCACTGTGCTGCCAGAACTGGTAGTTTTTATGATCTGCATAAATCTCCTTTACCACTTTTCTTCAGCTAATTCATCCATCAGTCAGTGCTAGAAGCCGATGCCTATCAAACACCAATAAACTAGGCTTCTGTGATGTGCTATTCACCACCCTTCCGAAACTGCTTATTGTGTAAAGGGATTTAACCTCAGTGATAGCTTTGAAATGTAACATTTTGTTGAAGGGTAATGATGCTCTGAATTTCTGCTTGAAATTAATGGTTCAGAAAACATTTTCACTGCTGGAAGAGTAAAAATGTGGTAATTATTGGGATTTATTGAACTTCAGCCAATTAGTATTTTTAAAAATCTCAGGATGAATGCTGTAACCAATACCCAAGAAAGACACAGGGCCATTATAACATCAGCAGAATTAAGGCAGAGCATTGGCTGTTTGACAACCTGTAGTGGTCATTATGCTAACAGGCAAAGGACAGAAAAATGAAGAATTGTGTGCAAATATAAAGATGAATGAGGCTTCAGCTAGAATATGATCCTGGGTCTCTTACTGAGCTTTGACGGAGAGCACTGGTGGGGCAATGCTGTACGGCTCGAGAAATTTAAGCATAGCCTCTTTGATTCCAGCCATCCATTTTCAGTGATGGCATATTTTCAAATATTTATGGGGCATCCAGCAAAGTGGCATTCAGGTTTAGTTCATTTTAGTTTAGAGATACAGCGTAGAAACAGGCCCTTCAGCCCACCGGATCCACGCCGACAAGCGATTCCCACATATTAACACTATCCTACACACGCTAGAGACAATTTTTACATGTAACAAACCAATTTACCTACATACCTGTATGTCTTTGGAGTGCTGGAGGAAACCGAAGATCTTGGAGAAAACCTACGCAGGTCACGGGGAAAACGTACAAACCCATAGTCGGGATCGAACACGGGTCTCCGGCGCTGCAAGTGGTGTAAGGCAGTAACTCTACCACTGCGCCAGTGTGCCGCCCAAGTACCGTGCCGTACCGGGTCCATCCAAGTACGACAAATTGAGGGAGTAGCTGGTCTTGTAAATAGAAACGTAGAAACATAGAAATTAGGTGCAGGAGCGGGCCATTCGGCCCTTCGAGCCTGCACCGCCATTCAATATGATCATGGCTGATCATCCAACTCGGTATCCTGTACCTGCCTTCTCTCCATACCCCCTGATCCCTTCAGCCACAAGGGCCACATCCAACTCCCTCTTAAATATGGCCAACGAACTGTCCTCAACTACCTTCTGTGGCAGAGAATTCCACAGATTCACCACTCTCTGTGTGAAAAATGATTTTCTCATCTCGGTCCTAAAAGACTTCCCCCTTATCCTTAAACTGTGACCCCTTGTCCTGGACTTCCCCAACATCGGGAACAATCTTCCTGCATCTAGCCTGTCCAACCCCTTAAGAATTTTGTAAGTCTCTATGAGATCACCCCTCAATCTTCTAAATTCCAGCGAGTACAAGCCAAGTCTATCCAGTCTTTCTTCATATGGAAATCGTGCCATCCCAGGAATCAGTCTGGTCTCCTATCAATCAATAGGAGCATTGATTACAGAACTGGGGAAGTCATGTAAATCGTACACAAATCACTGGCTTAGCCTCTGCTGGAATACTCTGTCCACTTGTGAGCACCGCACTTCAGGAAGAGTTGATGACCTTGGCAGGAGCACAGACGAGGATTAACACTGGGATAGAAAGGATGAGGCTAGGGGAGTGAAGGTCAAGGGAAAACCCAAAGAAATGAGGATGCATTCCTCTCATGCTAAAATGACAGAATCAAGAGTGCTTAATTGTCATATGAACTGGGCCAGAACAATGTAATCCTAAAGAATAATCCCTACAGTAGAATTGATTTACTTCCAAACTCCTTTGATTTGCTTAAACACCTTATACTGTACAGCAAAATTGGGGGCATTGGTTATCCATCTGAGAAATAATTACAGGTAGGGATTTTGTTTACTCATTAAAACATCTGATTATAAGTGGAAGGTCATTGATGTGAAATATTAGCCTTGTTTGTCTCTTCATTCATACAGCCTTACCTGTTGACTAGTCGCGGCAATTTATGTTTTATTTCGGAGTTCCAGCATTTGCAGTTTTTTTTTTTCTCCATTCAATTACAGCATTTCCAGTGCATTTAAATATGGAATGATTAACCAGCATGTTAAACCAGTTTTGAGAAAAGGTCAAGTCAGCAAGTAGCAGAGAGCTGCTGGATCATTAAACTACAAAATCCATAGTACTATTGAACTAGAATTGTAGTCATTATGAACTGATGGGTCCAAAAACACTAACATATAACTATAAAAAATGACCTGAAGTAATTGTTGATAATTAATGTGATAAGCCTTCCAGTATATTAATCATGTATTTCTCTTGCCAGAACTTTCTAAAAATAATAAAATTGAATACAAAAATAGGAAGGTTACGCTTCAGTTATACAGGGCATCGCTACTGTATACAATATTTTGCTGCATCATACATAGCAGATAAGATTGTATAAGGATACAGTAGGACATAAAGCAGCTTGAAGAATGGTGGCAGATGGAATTTAATCCACATGAGAGTGAGATTATGCACTTTGAGAAGTTAAATTCTTGTTGCACATGAGTAAATGGCAGGGACATTTGATGTCAAGAATCAAGAGTGTTTAATTGCCACTTTCACAGGGACCAGAACAATGAAAATGTATTTGGTGCAGCTATAACATAGCGACACAAATATACAAAAAACAAACCTATAAATTATCAGCTTAAGAAAGAACTGCAGATGCTGGAAAAATTGAAGGTAGACAAAAATGCTGGAGAAACTCAGCGTCTATGGAGCGAAGGAATAGGTGATGTTTCGGGTTGAGACCCTTCTTCAGACAGATGTGGGGTGGGGAGGCATGAAGAAGAAAGGAAGAGACGGAGACAGTAGGCTGTGGGAGACCTGGGAAGGGGAGGGGAAGGAGGGAGAAAGGAAGGACTACCTGATATTGGAGAAGTCAATGCTCATACCGCTGAGGTGTAGACTACCCAAGCAAGATATGAGCTGCAGCTCCTCCAATTTGCGGTGGGACTCACTCTGGCCATGGAGGAGACCCAGGACAGAAAGGTCTGATTTGGAATGGGAGGGGGAGTTGAAGTGCTGAGCATTTAACTGCTCTACATCGGTGAGACCAAGTGCAGGCTTGGCGATTGCTTTGCTCAACACCTCTGCTCAGTTCACACTAACCAACCTGATCTCCCGGTGGCTCAGCACTTCAACTCCCCCTCCCATTCCAAATCCGATCTTTCTGTCCTGGGCCTCCTCCATGGCCAGAGTGAGTCCCACCACAAATTGGAGGAGCAGCACCTCATATATCGCTTGGGTAGTTTACATTCCAGTGATATGACATTGACTTCTCCAACTTCAGGTAGTCCTTGCTTTATTCCTCCCCCTCCCCTTCCCCTCCGCTTCTCAGATCTCCCACAGCCTACTATCTCCGCCTATTCCTTTCTTCTTCTCGCCCCCCCCCCCACAAAATTCTGAAGAAGGGTCTCGACCCAAAACATCACATTCCTTCACTCCTTAAATGCTGCCTCACCCGCTGAGTTTCTCCAGCATTTTTGTCTACCATAAATTATCAGTTATCAGTAAATAAATTAGCAACTAATACGTAATACAACTTTATACAAAATCTATAGTAATGGGTGCTAAGATTGTTTTGTGGCTAGGATTGTGCAAGGTGGTTCAAGAGCCTGAAGGTTGATAGGAAGAAGATGTTGTTCAAACAGGAGGTAATGGTACTCTGGCTCCTGCCCCTTCTTCCCAATGGGACACCGAGATAAGGCCGTAGCCAGATATTTCCATGCATAGCAACATGGAGAGATCCTGGAAGGATACCAAGTGCTAGAGTAACTCTACGAGTACCTTGGTGGGCCGAGTTCAAGTGCCCGGTGAAACAATCAGTTCAATGCTTGGTCTCACCGATGACCTTGCGGTGCTTGTACATAGCTCCTTGAATGTTGAGATACAAGTGATTAGGTTAATGAAAAAAACATTTGGTATGCTTGCCTTCATAAGCTGATCATTGAGTAGCAATGTTACAAAATTTTGAGATTTTAAAAATCAAGTCTGCAATTTATCTCAGCAAATAAAGCATAAAAATAAGTTTAATTTGACACCTAATTCACTTTAATATCTTCAGTATTAAAAAAGTTATGGCCATTTTCATACTCCAAAATTGCATCTTGTTCCCTATTGCTTTTCCATTGACTTAACACAAAAGTTGTGATCAAGGACAGTCAAAAGCCCATTACATTCTTAAAAATTAAGAGAACTGAAAGAAATTTTCAGTTATTTTAGATTGAAGCATTCTGAAACAAATATGAACGAATCTTGCTTGGATGACCTGAAATTAAAGCATATAATTAGTTAGTTACCCAATTGTAGCTAATTACAAAATTCAATTACTAGATCTAAACATCTATCTATTTCTTAAGAAAAAAATACTATTTTTAAATAGCCTCAGTGTTCAAATAACATTTACACAAGAATTCACAATAGAACATGGTTTTAAAATCTCATTGTCGTGCATTTATAGGCCAAATAGAAGAAATTTACTGTTTAATTCACGTAAACTAATGGGCATTTAAATCTGCTTGCAAGTGGGTTTTTGTGGAACGCGATCGATTGGAACATTGCGGTTGTGGTGAATTTAAACCCCATATCGGCAGGAAAAATACTGCCGGTTCGTATGGGGAATAAATCACCGTTTCGCAACGTAAAATGTAGATGAAAGGCATCTTAAAAAGCACTTTTATACATAAAATAAACGGCTTTCCTCTACCTTGTCCCCTATGTGAAATCCGTCCCCGTTGTCGGCGTTCACGGCATTAGAAGCTAATTTTTATTTTATTCCAGCGCTGAACTTGTCGGGCGATTTAAAAAATAAAATAAATAATTCACATACCGGCAGTCGGAACGAATCTTCAGCAAAAGCTCGCACCCCGAGAAAATAAAACTCCAGAAGGCAGGGGAAAACCACATTTTAACCCCGCCCCCCCCTCAAAGGCGCCAAAGTCGCGCACATGGCCAGTGACAGAACTGCAGCACCGCTAAAGGTAAGTTTTGTAACATACCTACATTGAGTAGAAGAGTTGAGGACTCCCTCAATACACAATTGTACTTTATTGTCACATGTACATGGGTACAATGAAATTCATTTTTTTGCATATGATTCAGTAATAGTCTTAATAGACTTTGGCACAATCATATGTGTGTAGGAAAGAACTGCAAATGCTGGTTTAAATCGAAGATAGACATAAAATGCTGGAGCAACTCAGCAGGACAGGCAATCCAGTTCTTCAGTCTGAAGAAGGGTCTCGACCCGAAACGTCATCCATTCCTTCTCTCCAGAGATGCTGACTGTCCCGCTGAGTTACTCCAACATTTTGTGTCTACCTTTGGCTCAATCATACTCAAGTTCAAGAATCTAAATATCACAGCATGGTTTGGGAACAACTCCATCCAAGACCACAAGAAATTGCAGAGTTGTGGATGTAGCCCAGACCATCACTCAAACCAACCTCCCTTCCATTGACTCCATCTACACTTCACACTGCCTCGGCAAGGCCACCACCACAATCTCACTCTGGTCACTCCCTCTTCTCCCCTCTCCCATCAGGCAAGAGATGCAGAAGTTTGAAAATGCATACCTCCAGATTCAGGGACATTTTTTTCCCAGCTGTAATCAGACCACTGAGCTGTCCTCTCATCAGCTGTAGTGCAGTCCTGTCCTCCCACCTACCTCGTTTGAGACATTTGAACTATCTTTAATCTGACTCTGATCTTGCACTAAATTTTGTACACTATGGACAGCTTGATTGTAATAATGTGTAGTCTTTTTTTTACTGGATTGCATCCAAAAAAAGCTTTTCACTGTACAGATGACAATAATAAACCAAAATAATCTGAACCAAACAAGTAGTTTACTCCGAGGCAGTACACAAGAGTCACTGCATGTCCAAGAATGTTTTATCCTTCAAGTTCAAAGTTGTTAGAAATGTTAGTCTTTACTTGGACATACAGGGCCTTTGCTTTTGTGGCAGCACTCGGTTGGGATAGAAGGGTTGGTCACAGATGACCCTGAGCATCCAGTTGCCTGTGACTTTGATTCTCTATCACAAGCCTGACATCGGTGCCTTTAGCCTCATAAATTGTTCCAATAAAAGTCAATGAAAGCACAAAAACCCGCAACCCATCCTCTGACGAGGATGTTATTGCCCTCAGGGCACAACATTAAATTGAACAATTTCTGACAACCAGCCATTCCAGTTTATATCAAAATTGGAATGCCATTCTTGCACTAAACACTATCACAGACTTTCCATTAGTTCTATTGCCTTCCCTGCAACATTATCCATTTCCAAAATTTCTTGATTCTGATTAAAGACTATTAACTCAGTTTCTCCCTCTGTAGATGCTCTCTGGCCGGTGATATTACCAGCACTTTTTGTTTGTTACAGTTTCTATTTGGAGCAAAGCTTTACTCATTGTGGCCATGCTCCAAATAGCCATTATACAGTGGCTTGCAAAAGTATTCATATCCCTTGATCTTTTCCACATATTGTCACGTTAGAATCACAAACGTAAATGTATTTTATTGGATTTTATGTGATAGACCAACACAAAGCGGTGCATAATTGTGAAGTGGAAGGAAAATGATACATGGTTTCCAAATTTTATTACAAATAAAAAAATGAAAAGTGTGGCGTGCAAATGTATTCAGCCCCCCTGAGTCAATACTTTGTAGAACCACCTTTCGCTGCAATTACAGCTGCAAGTCTTTTGGGGTATGTCTCTACCAGCTTTGCACATCTAGAGGCTGAAATTTTTTGCCCATTCCTCTTTGCAAAATAGCTCAAGCTCAGTCAGATTGGATGGAGAGCGTCTGTGAACAGCAATTTTCAAGTCTTGCCAGAGATTCTCAATTGGATTTAGGTCTGGACTTTGACTGGGCCATTCTAACACATGAATATGCTTTGATCTAAACCATTCCATTGTAGCTCTGGCTGTATGTTTAGGGTCGTTGTCCTGCTGGAAGGTGAACCTCCGCCCCAAGTCTCAAGTCTTTTGCAGACTCTAACAGGTTTTCTTCCAAGATTGCCCTGTATTTGGCTCCATCTTCCATCAAATTCTGATCAGCTTCCCTGTCCCTGCTGAAGAAAAGCATCCCCACAGCATGATGTTGCCTCCACCATGTTTCACAGTGGGGATGGTGTGTTCAGGGTGATGTGCAGTGTTAGTTTTCTGCCACACATAGCGTTTTGCATTTAGGCCAAAAACTTCAATTTTGGTCTCACCTTCCTCCACATGTTTGCTGTGTCCCCCACATGGCTTGTGGCAAACTGCAAACGGGACTTCTTATGGCTTTGTTTCAACAATGGCTTTTCTTCTTGCCATTCTTCCATAAAGACTCGATTTGTGGAGTGCACTACTAATAGTTGTCCTGTGGACAGATTCTCCCACCTGAGCTGTGGATCTCTGCAGCTCCTCCAGAGTGACCATGGGCCTCTTGGCTGCTTCTCTGATCAATGCTCTCCTTGCCCGGCCTGTCAGTTTTAGGTGGACGGCCATGTCTTGGTAGGTTTGCAGTTGTGCCATACTCTTTCCATTTTCGGATGATGGATTGAACAGTGCTCTGTGAGATGTTCAAAGGTTGGGATATTTTTTTTATAACCTAACCCTGCTTTAAAACATCTCCACAACTTTATCCCTGACCTATCTGGTGTGTTCTTGTGCTTCATGATGCCCAAGGAACATTGTTTGTTCACTAATGTTCTCTAGCAAACCTCTGAGGCCTTCACAGAACAACTGTATTTATACTGAGATTAGATTGCACACAAGTGGACTCTATTTACTAATTAGGTGACTTCTAAAGGCAATTGGTTGCACTGGATTGTATTTAGGGGTATCAGAGTAAAGGGGGCTGAATACTTTTGCATGCCACACTTTTCAGTTTTTTATTTGTAAAAAAATTTGAAAACCATGTATTATTTTCTTCCACTTCACAATTATGTGCCACTTTGTGTTGGTCTATCACATAAAATCCCAATAAAATACATTTACATTTGTGGTTGTAACGTGACAACATGTGGAAAAGTTCAAGGGGTATGAATACTTTTGCAAGCCACTGTATATTCAAAGAAAAGCAGACGGGAATTAATTATTTTTCTCTCTACATTTTTGAAATATGGGTTTGACATCCAAAAGCAGATTACCAAGGACAGAGCTCCAGGCGTTTAACAATCCCTTACTTATCCTTTGCTTCTGTTCATATCTGAAATAGTATTGCAAGGTACATTTTACTATTTTCTCCCGTAATTATTAAATAGAAGTATGTTTAAATGGTTACCTGTCTAAATTTTGTGAGTAGCATCTTTCTGAATCTTGTCAGATTAGCAAGTGCTTAGCAATGTCTTCAAAATTGCATGAAAACAGCATTTATTTATCCAAAGCGCTATTGTATATTTGCAAAGCATCGTATTGTAAATTTCACTGTTTTTAAGACAGGGTTGAGACTGAATATTCCACACTGTCTGAAAAATGGTTGCAATGTACAAACCACAAAGTGTTCCTATCCAATTTGAATCGCATTTTGAAGAAATGCATTGGGCAAAAACACAAGGTACGATTACTTAAACTACATGAATGATCTTCATGTATTTCAGACAAATGGAAATGTCTAACATTACACCAGCATTTGGCTTCTCTTCCAGAAAGCTGCCAGGACCCCTCACTGATGCCCACTACTGCCCACAAAATCAATGCCACAATGCACCTTCTCTTTAAGCAGAGTTGGATGGCTTAATGGTTACAGGGACTAGACTCTGCCAACATTGGACAACCTGTGATGCACAACAGAAATAGCTCGTGGATGTCAACCCCGACAAGAATTGTGTCTCTCCCAACATAAATTCTCTGAGAACATAATGGAGATTTGAAAGCTGATCACATTTGCAGCAAAACACCTCCCTACTTGAATTGACAATGGACCTGAAATCACCGTCCTAGTGTCACGATTTGCACAAGCCTGGGAATAATCTCCAATCAGAGGTCAAATTGGCAAACGCCAGGTAAAAAACACTGTATTGAGATTCCAAACTTCTGACCCCATCACTATTTCACATTCAAACATGCAGCCACTGATAATACAAGTTTGCTCAGTGATGGAGTACTGATGTGGACAAATGAAGGAAAGGAGACGGCTGCATTTCAAGTCTTTCTGATGTCTTCATGTGCTTTGCAGGCACATTTGTTCTGTTTGATGGGTAATCATGACAACTTTTACCATTTATCTCAACATGGGGCCAACTTGGAGTAGATGTAGGCCTGCAAATATCAAGATAAATGAATCATCAATTAATCTGTTTCTCTTACAGCCCCTTTCATTATATCTCCTCCCATCCTGCCTCCTGTAATGAAGGCAATTTTTGTATCTCCACTGCATCTGTTCTCAAGATGAGGCCTTCTGTTCTTGGGTTTCCAAAACATTCTTCCAGGGACATGGCTTCCTTCTGTCATTGTTTATGGAGCCATCACACACATTATTTCCTCACGTATATCCTCCATTTCCCATACATTTGCTCTCACCCCTCCACCCCAGAGTTCTCGTAGTCTTCACCTTTCATGCCTCAAGCCTCTGCATCTAATGCATCATCTTTTATGACCTCCGCCAGTTCCAATCGGAGCTGTTTGTTTCCCACAGGGACCCCACCCTCTTTGTGGTTCCCTAGTCTGCTCATCTCTCCCCACCCAGCCCTTCACATCTCTGGAAGTTTCACCTGCAACCATAGGAGATGCAACACCAGTCTGAAGAAGGGTCTCGACCCGAAACGTCACCCATTCCTTCTATCCAGAGATGCTGCCTGTGCCGCTGAGCTACTCCAGAATTCTGTTATTCTTCATTGTAAACCAGCATGTGCAGTTCCTTCCTACACCGGTCCCTTCACCTCCATCCAGCAATTAAAACAGCCCTCTTAAGTGAGGTAGAGATAACGAGGGATAAAATTGGACCATTAGAGAACCAGAATGGACAGCTATCTGCAGAGCCAAAAGAGATGGGGGAGATATTGAACAATTTCTTTTCTTCGGTATTCACCAAGGAGAAGGATATTGAACTCTGTGAGTTAAGGGGAAAAAAGTAGAGTAGCTATGGAAACTATGAGATTCAAAGAGGAGGAAGTACTGACACTTTTGAAAAAGATAAAAGTGGATAAGTCTCCAGGTCCTGACAGGATATTCCCTAGGACATTGAGGAAGTTAGTGTAGAAATAGCAGGAGCTATGACAGAAATATTTCAAATGTCATTAGAAACGGGAATAGTGCCGGAGGATTGGCGTACTGCGCATGTTGTTCCATTGTTTAAAAAGGGTTCAAAGAATAAACCTAGCAATTATAGACCTATTAGTTTGACGTCAGTGGTGGGCAAATTAATGGAAAGGATACTTAGAGATAATATCTATAAGCATCTGGATAAACAGGGTCTGATCAGGAACAGTCAACATGGATTTGTGCCTGGAAGGTCATGTTTGACAAACCTTCTTGAATTTTTTGAAGCGGTAATTAGGGGAAATTGATGAGGGTAAAGCAGTGGATGTTGTCTATATGGATTTCAGTAAGGCCTTTGACAAAGTTCCCCATGGAAGGTTGGTTAAGAAGGTTCAATCTTTGGGTGTTAATGGCGGAGTAGCAGATGGATTCAACAGTGGCTGAATGGGAGATGTCAGAGAGTAATGGTGGATGGCTGTTTGTCAGGTTGGAAGCCGGTGACCAGTGGGGTGCCTCAGGGATCTGTGTTGGGTCCACTGTTGTTTGTCATGTACATCAATGATCTGGATGATGGGGTGGAAAATTGGATAAGTAAGTATGCAGATGATACTAAGATAGGTGGTGATGTGGATAATGAAGTAGATTTTCAAAGTCTACAGAGAGATTTGGGCCATTTGGAAAAGTGGGCTGAAAGATGGCAGATGGAGTTTAATGCTGTTAAGTGTGAAGTGCTACATCTTGGCAGGACAAATCTAAAGAGGACGTACCTGGTAAATGGTAGGGAATTGAGGAATGCTGTGGAACAGAGGGATCTAGGAATAACTGTGCATAGTTCCCTGAAGGTGGAATCGCATGTAGATAGGGTGGTAAAGAAAGCCTTTGGTGTGCTGGCCTTTTATAAATCAGAGTATTGAATATAGGAGTAGGGAAGTAATGTTAAAATTGTACAAGGCATTGGTAAGACCAATTCTGGAGTATGGTGTACAATTTTGGTCGCCTAGTTATAGGAAGGATGTCAACAAAATAGAGAGAGTACAGAGGAGATTTACTAGAATGTTGCCTGGGTTCCAGCAACTATGTTACAGAGAAAGGTTGAACAAGTTAGGTCTTTATTCTTTGGAGCGCAGAAGGTTAAGGGGGGACTTGATTGAGGTCTTTAAAATGATGAAAGGGATAGACAGAGTTAACGTGGATACGTTTTTTCCCATTGAGGGTAGGGAAGATTCAAACAAGAGGGCATGACATGAGAATTAAGGGACAGAAGTTTCGGGGTAACGTGAGGGGAAACTTCTTTACTCAGAGGGTGGTGGCTGTGTGGAATGAGCTTCCTGCAGAAGTGGTGGAGGCAGGATCGATTTTAACATTTAAGAGTAAAGTGGATAGGTATATCCGTGGACGTGAAGGGAATGGAGGGGTATGGTCTGAGTGAGGTAGATGGGACTAGGGGAAAACAAATGATCGGCACGGACTGGAAGGGCCGAGAGGGCCTGTTTCCGTGCTGTAATTGTTATATGCTTATATGGTCTGCACATTCTTCCAACCTGGCCAACTGCATTCAGTGCTCATGATATAAAACCAAGCGTAGGCAAGGCTAATGTTATCGGAAGCACTTGACCTCTGCCACAATGTGCATCCCGAGCTCCCAGTTGGAGAACATTAGTTCTCCTTTCTATTCACAAACTGACCTGTCCTTGGCTTTTACTACAGTGACAGAAGCCAAGCACAAATTGGAAGAACATCTTATATTCTGCTTGGGTGACTTACAACCCAATAGTATGAACATTGAATTTCCCAATTTGAGATAACCCACACACATTCCCTGGTCTGTCCATTTAGTTTTCTACTCCCTTTGTTCACCTATCCCTATATAATTTCTCCATCTGATTCCATTTGCCTCTCATCCCTTCCCCTCCCAGCCTCTATTTTCACCCCCACCAACTCTTTGCAGGTGGAGCGAGGGAAAATAGTCAAGAGTGTTTTATTGTCATACGTCCTAGATAGAACAATGAAAGTCTTACTTGCTGCAACACAACAGAATATGTAATCATAATAAATAATATAACAAAAACTCAGAAAAAAAAGAACAAACAATAACAGTGCAATAATAATAATAATAATAATAATAATAGTCTATTGTAGTTCATAGCTTATGAGGTTGTAGTATTTAATAGCCTGATGGCTGTAGGGAAGAAGCTGTTCCTGAACCTGGACGTTACAGTTCTCAGAGTTATATACTGGCATCTTTCCTCCTCCCTCTCAGCACTGGTGATCCAAAATGTCAACTCACACCTTGTCCACCACTGATGCTGTTGACATGCCGAGTTCTTCCAGCATTCTGTTTTTTTGGTTCCAAATTCCAGCATCTGAAGTCTCCTTTGTGTTTAACCTGTGCTGTCTGAATGACAGTATTTTGAATAGATTCAGATAACATTTAGAATCTTCGTGAAATACGTTTATTTGCATAGTCATCGTCAAACATGGCAGTTATCATTTTTTGGTCTTCTATCTATTGCATTGTGTCTCATCTTCAATCTTAATAATTTGAGCTAAGACTTTAAATAATATTTCAACAAGAATTGAAGTGAATACCTGCTGATGCCCAGTTTGTAGATGACTATTTTTGATAAATCATTTTCGATGGATTAAGTTTATGAACAACATTGAGTGTATAATTTGGCATCAAGATACAATCATTAATCTTGTTCGATCTTTCTTATGACCTCCAAGGTCTAATTGAGTTTGATTGATGCGTCACACAATGAAAATATTAACACAGCTTTCACTTTAAGTGGCATGTTGTATTTTCTATTCTTTACTTCAGATTTACGCCATCCAGATCTTTTTGTGTCTACCACAAGTTATTGCAGTGCCTTATGCAGGCTATGTTAGCGTTTGAGACATTTTTCAATATATTTCCAACTACTGACACAGGTGCAAGTGCCTGAAGATGGATAATGACAGGCACATTAGATTAACAAAAGATGAGGAAAAGTTTTGGTTCATAACCCACATGTACCATATTTTTGTTGTTTTTGTTTAGTAAATGGCATATGACTTCAATGTAACTAGAGTACATGAGTCTTAAATTACCTCAATTCAGATTATATAAGGAATTTGCTTCAGTTTATTAATTGCCTCTGTACAAAACAATTATTAATTCACTTCTTCTTTATTCTTTACTACTTCGCTTACTTACACATAGTAGATAAATAACAGATTATCAATTTTATATTCTGATCTGGTTGTGAGATATTTAAATAGCAAGGCACAGTTCACAACTCATGACTTGAGCTGTGCCTCAATGTCCATTTATCTCCAGAACAACAATACCACCCCACACCAGGAACAGAATCACGGCATAGCCTTCTGACAAGGGTATACTGCAGACACACAAATGTAGCAAGCACAATGCACTAAACTTGATGTGGTGTTGAAAAGCAATCAGAACCTTTCTATTTGCATCAAGAGCTGAGCATCAGACCAGTGGAAAAATTCGTCATCATTTTTGGTATAAAAACAGAAACCACTTGAAACATATAGCAGGTCAGGCAGCTTTGTGAAAAGAGCAACAGAGTTAATAGTTTAAGTCCATGACCCTTCTGATGCATTGACCTCATTTCCCTTTCCAAACGCTATCAATTTCAAAGAGTTTGAATCAAAGGTAAGCAGGTGGGACTAGTGTTGATGGGGCATCTTGGTTGGCATGGGCAAGTTGTTTTTATTTCAGATTTCCAACACCTGCAGTTTTAATAGAGCTGTAACCCAAGAAATATGTTTTTGTCATATGCAATCTTCAGTCTGGGAGAAGTGATTCTGCTTGAGTCTGAAGAAGGGTTTCGGCCCGAAACATTGACTATCTCCTTCACTTCCTTAGATGCTGCTGCACCCGCTGAGTTTCTCCAGCCTTTTGTGTACCCCAGTGATTCTGTTTGGATGGCTTACAACCCAACAGTATGAATATTGAAGGTAGACAAAAGTGCTGGAGAAACTCAGCGGTGATGCAGCATCTATGGAGCGAAGGAAATAGGCAAAGTTTCGGGCCGAAACATTGAATTGTTCAATTTTAGGCAGCTTACTAACTATCCCCCATAATTCTGCTCCTATGGGAGAGGTTGAGCAGGCTAGTACTTTATTCATTGGAGCACTGGAGGATGAGAGGTGAGCTTAGAGGTGTACATGATCATGTGGGGAATTAGATAAGGTAAATGCACAGAATCCTTTAGCCAGAGTATGGGAATCAAAAACCAGACGATATAGGTTTAAGGTGAGAGGGGAAAGATTTAATAGGAAATCGAGGGACAACTTTTTAATTCAGTGGAGGTGGATATTTGTCAGAGACAAGGTAGTTGAGGCAAGCAATATCACAACATTTTAAAAGACAATTGGACAGGTACATGGATAGGAAATGTTTAGAATGATATGGGCCAAAGGCAAGACTAGTATAGATGGAGCATCTTGGTTGGCATGGGCACGTTGGGCCAAAGGTCCCGTTTCCATGCTGTATGACTCTATGACTAGTTCCAATATCTGATTGTAATGTATATTAAGGAGATTGTGATTGTTAAAGGCCTTTTGCCTTTAAACATTATTAAAAGTTAATTCCTGGTTCCGCATAGTTAAAGTAGAATGTGCTGCTTGTATATTTATCCACACATTAAAAAACTATTGTAGACTCAGTTTTCACTGCTGTTTCATGTGTATTCCATGTCATCACAACCCTCAATGTAAAGTCACTTCGACCGACGTGAAACAATTTAATACTACAGCTTCAGTGAAACATCAGCGCAATCCTCCTTTCATCTCCAATTGTCTCCTAATGTTTTTTTTTTGTGCTCTTCTATGCCCTTGTCACCCACAACAATTTACTGCCTGAAGCCTCAACTAAATGCATTTCATTAACGTTAAGTATTCAGCTCGTCTGCCGAAGTTGAATTAACAGTTTTATTGAGGGGGAGAGAAGAAACATACAATAAATCTGTACCAGAAGCACAATCACTACCAGCTCTAAAATACCTAGTTACATGTTACAAGTTCTACCTGGCTGACAGAAAACTAGAACCATGATGTTAAAGGACTATCCAAAACTTTTTTTTTTTTGTAGGTGACAAGGGTATATTGGTTAACTTTATTTCCTGGCATTCTACCATGTTTCAACAGCGGAAGATAAGTTTGTAACTCAAATAGATTCAGATTTCAGATATTTACAGCTCTGCCCCCATCAACCTTTTTGGTCACATCTTCAAAAAACTCAATCAGTTGCGTGAGACACAATCTCTCACATTCAAAACGGTGCTGACCATCTCTGGTCAGCCCTTGTCCATCTAAACTCATGTACATCAGACGCTCAGATATGTTTCAATTTCTAGTTCGTTTGGAATTGCTATATGCAAGTCGAAAAGTGGCATTCATTTAAGACGGGAAGTAGATATATGTTATTCAAACCATAGAGTATAAGCGATGCGAAAGTGAGTTATATCACTGAAAAATTAAATATTGATATGGACTATCTCAGGCACAGTATTCTATTGTGTTGGACGGGCGGAGGTTTCCCCAATCTTTGGAGGAATTCCCAGCAAATATAGGTTTTTACAGTGGAGAGTCTATGATTTGTGAAGGGGTTCTATGAAAAACAGCAGAGAGAGCTCATGCCTGAAACTACGGCAAATCTTTGGATGCAAAAAGGTTTACATCTCTCGCAAACATCAATAAATTGTAAATACTCATGTAAAACATATTTCCATTTTTTTAAATTAGATCATTTCAATGTGATCGAAACATATGACACCTAAACATGTGACATATAAAAATATAACATAACATGGTGATTTCCATGTACAAGTGATGGGGCAGATATTCTGTCATCTGTATTCTGGTCATGATGTTACCCCAAGCAACCCTAAAATGACAAATGGCTCACAGCAATTAATTTCAGTTCAGTTCAGAGATACAGCGCAAAAACAGGCCCTTCGGTCCGCGCCAACCAGTGATCACCATTACACTAGCACTATCCCTCACGCTAGGGACAATTTATTTCCTATCAAAGCCAATTGACTTACAAACCTGTACGTCTTTGGAATTTGGGAGGAAATCGGAACACCTGGAAAAAACCCACACAGTCACGGGGAGAATGTACAAACTCCATACAGCCAGCACTCGTAGTCAGGATCGAACCCAGGTCCCTGGCGCTGTAAGGCAGCAACTCTACCACTGCGCCGCTGTGCCGCCCCCACCGTGTTCTATATTCCTATTTTCAGGATTATAGTAGAATCTATGTACTGATGTCTTGTGTGCCACCCATAACCTTGATGAGTCAAGAAATGAATGGTAAAAACAAATGGAATCCCTAAAATAGCAGAACTATTTTTTTTTGTGGTTGACTTAACCTGATGGCATTCAATTTCTGTTCTGAGTGGAATAAGAAGCTTCAATAAGGGGTTTTCACAGGGGTCATAAAATCTGATGACAAGTTGTAAGCTCAATCCACAACTCGCTAGAAACAGCTGCTTGTTAGGAGTGGAAACGAACACCCTCTTGAATGGTTTTTTATTTTTTTAATTCCAATTCAATTATAAAAACAGCCTCAAAAATAAATTTGACAGAATGCAGAGCACTCCATTTAATGGTTAGAACTATATCAGTCACATTGTCTGATTAATTTATACTAAGCATTTACTTGTCTACCAAATAAATGTGTTTCCTGAACCTTTAAACATCTCAGTGAGAACAACCCTCCAAGATAAATTTATGATCTTCATTTGGTTCTGCAACCTTAAGTTTTGTACATTAAGTACCTGGCTGTCAGGCAGAAGAAATTAACAATAAATGCATGTCCTTAAATGGGTTGAGCTGCCAGTCTCGAGATAAAGGAAATCAGTAAAACCGTGCTAATGTTGTATTAAAGTGCTGTAAAAATGTAACGTCTCTCACCAAAGTGTACTTTCACTCCACTCCCAATGCACGACACTGGACTTCAGGTGTCTCTGAATTACTCCATAAAATGCTCATTGTACTGCAGATGCTTGTTTACACCAAAGATAGACACAAAATGTTGGTTTACACCACAGATGCACACAAAATGCGGGACTGGAGAGAAGGAATAGGTGACCCTCGGGACGCAAGTTTTTGATGAAGGGTTCAACCCGAAATGTCACCTATTCCTTTTCTCCAGAGATGCTGCCTGACAGCTGAGTTTATCCAGTGTTTTATATCTATCCATACAATACTTCTCTGATCTGCCCACTGGGAGACATTGAAAGGTGAATGTGGATAATTTTATCTCTAGTTTGTTGTTCTATTGACTCCCACATAAATGGCAAATCTTGCATTGTCAACTTGGTCAGGTGGGAAAATTGTAGCCATCCCTTGGGTTTCTGGGGAAATATGACACCCGCCTACATTTAGGTGCTGTGATGACCTGATGCCAACCATGAATCATTTGGCAGCTTTCACAGGATCAGAAGGGGGGAGGGAGAGGGAGGGGGGAGGTGAGAGGGTGGGGAGGAGGGGGGGCGGTAGGGGGGGGGGGGGGGGGGGGTTTGGGAATCAGTCTAACCCCATGACAGAAGGGGGAGGAGATGTACAGTTTGATAGCCACAGGGAAAAAAGATCCTCTGTGGCATTCGGTGCTGCATCTTGGTGGAACTAATCTGTTGCTGAAGGTACTCCTCAGGTGGACCAGTGTGTCATGAAGGGGGCGAGCTGTATTGTCGAAGATGCTCCACAGTTTGAGGAATATCCTCTCCTCCAAGACCAAGAGGACGAAAAAGGAAAGAACTTCAATCAGTTATCTCAAATAACTCAATCAGGATCTATCTGATGTTGAAACACGAATTAAGAAGTGCAAAAAACATGGTCAATATTCAGTATATTAGCAGGTTATTGGTCACATTGTTATTATTGACTGAGGGGCAACCTTGACAGACCCTTAAAAGAATGCTTCCTGCTCATTTCCCAGCCAGAAAGGCCTATTGTGGTTCTAGTGAAAGTAAAATATTGTCAGACATTTAAAAGTGGGGTAATTTACTTTGCTGAAGAGTCTATTCAGAAATCTAGCTACATTTAGTGCATTACATTACACAGGCATTACAGTGTGCATTGCACAGGCACCAGCTAAAATGAGGAATGGAGATATTCTTAGGTATAGTAACAAAATATAATGAAAGTGTTTAAGCTTTTGGCACATTTAAAATTGTTCATCAGATTCAATAATTGATTTTAATGCTTCATTACTTTGTAAACTCACCTGCTTAATGCTGGCTTAAAGATGCAGACAATTTAAGACCGCTATTCATCTCTGGAAGTCTGCGAGTTGTATTAAAAAGACAAATAAATCAATATTGAAATATACCACACATGTGTGGCTGTTTCATGCATACATGATAGTTCTGCAAATAACTATATTCTGTTTTGAGAGTTAGGTTGGAAGATGTTAGTGGAGAAAATTCTAAAAAGCTCCAACCTACGTAAATTAAGTTTTTAACGTTACCAAGGGTGTACAGGTTTGCAGGGTAATTGGCTTGGTAAATGTAAAAGTTGTCCTTAGTTTGTGTAGGATAGTGTTAATGTGCGGGGATCGCTGGTCGGCGCAGACCTGGTGGGCCGAAGGTCCTGTTCCCGCACTGTATCTCTAAACTAAATGAAGCTAAAATAAACTATGAAGGAACTGCAGATGCTGGGTTAAACTGAAGACAGACATAAAAAGCTGGAGTAACTCAGCGGGACAGGCAGCATCTCTGGAGAGAAGGAATGGGTGATGTTTCTGGTCGAGACCCTTCTTCAGACTGGTTAAGGATTGGGGAAACGTGAGATATAGAAAATGATGTAAAGAGATGAAGAACAACGAATGAAAGATATGCAAAGAAGTAACGATGATAAAGGAAACAGGCCATTGTTAGCTGTTTGTTGGGTGAAAACAAGAAGCTTAGTAGAGTGACTTGGGTGGGGGAGGGATAGAGAGAGAGGAATGCTGGGGCTATCTGAAGTTTGAGAAATCAATATCATACCACTGGCCATAAGCTGTCCAAGCAAAATATGAGATACTGTTTCTCCAATTTGCATTTAGCCTCACTCTGACAATGGAGGTGACATTGACAGGAAGGTCTGTGAATGGGAAGGAGAATGAAAGTGTTTAGCTCAATGGAAGGAGATGGGAAGGAGAAGTAACTACACTTCAAACTTAAGGACAAGAGCAACGGGGAGATGACCCTCACACCACACATCCAGGTGGGTGAAGTAGAATGAATTATTGCGAGGGTTCAGGGATGTTCATGATCCCAGAAAGTAAGATTATTAAATAAATGAAATCCATTTTGGAATGCATAGAGAACAAAAATCTTTGAGGAAGATTGAAGTAAAGATGCCAGAGGTTGGATACGCTGCCGAGAACAAAAGGGGGACCCAGCATGGGGGGTCCGCCGAGAACAAAAGGGGTCAAAGCATGGGAGTGGCACTGTGTACAGAGGGAGAACATTGGGGATTAAATAGAATACTTTGTATCTTTGCCTGCGCCCTGTATGTGGCGATTCTTTGTGTATGCAAAACAAATAATTCACTTGACACATGTGATAAAATATCATACATTCATTCAAGGAGGTTGATTACAACAAATCTGCAAAGGAAATAAAGCATTTGGCATCCACTTCCATCCACTTTCACAATTTGAAAGATGAGACACACATACCTCAATAAAGCAAATCATTGGTGCTTGTACAGGCCAGGATTCATGATGAAAAGCATATATGATGTGTATTGCCTTCCACAAAGTGTCCTGCAGTCAAACCTATTCTTAGACTCAGTCCTGTCAGTTGCTTTAAAGCCCACAATGACTGTTAACTTTTATATCGCTGGACCATTTCAAGGTACCACCAGTGTTATCGGCCACATTAACCATGCTGAATTTCTTAGATATGTAAAGCAAGTGAATTATTTTACCTGAACAGCAATCACGGCTCCTTTTCCTTGAATGTAATTCCTCCAAATCTCAGGATCCCCAAAGGTCTAAAGGGCCTGTCCCACTTGGGCGTTATTTGCGCATCATTTACGCGACATCATTTATGCGTCACGACGCATGATGCAACATCACTATTCATTGTGTGCGCATGGTGCGTGGTGAGGTGTGGTGGCGTAGGCAGTGACGCGCAGTCGTGCGCGGCGCCCCAGGATTTTGGGATTCACAAAATCTTCGCGAGCCACCTGCGTGACGCGCAGATGACGCCTAAGTGCGACAGGCCCTTAAGTTTAACTGATAGTTTCCTTAATTAGATTTATTACAGTCTATGACCTAAGAACAATTCCTATCTGAATTTCAGCCTGTTAGCAATTACTGTTAATCTCCACAAATCAGCAATGCCTTAATTTTGTAAAAGGTTCACCCAATTTGTGCGTGGTACACTGGACCCATCCATTACTTAGGTGGACGGTTTTTCAGTATATTAGTAAGTTTCAGGTGCACAGAAGGTGTGCGAATATCCTGCTATATTGCCACGCTAAATATCTTATAACAGTATGGCGCACAAATTAATTTTGTAAAGGCAGTGCTGATATTGAATATAGTCTGAGAAGGATCTTGACTGAACATCACCCATTCCTTGTTCTCCAGACATGCTCCCTGTCCAGCTGAGTTACTCCTGCATTTTGTATCTATCTGATACAAGTTCTATATGTTCTATGTTCCTGATTAGCTGGGATTTTTCAGCTTGTTCTGTTTTACATTAAGATTCCACTGTAATTATTATGGATTTTACCTAATATCCATGAGGTATTTACTTGCTTTACAATTTGTGTGTTTTTCTTTGTTATAAAACAGTCAAACCCGGACCCCAAAGAAGTTTCTCTCAGAAACCATGGCATCCTAAAAATTCTTTTGGAGAAGAAAAATTATTACTTGAAACTGTACATTTCACAATTCAGCTGCTCTTGTGGCAGAGGATGTAATTCCTGCAAAACAATCTTCATCCATGGCATTATGTCTCTGGCATTATATCATCTGTCTAGCAATTTTCTGCCATTTCTAATGGCACCATTTCCTATTTAACAAAAGATGTCAGAATCCAATTGTGTAGCTCTTGGCTTTGGTGGTTGCTTCTTCTGAAACCTCAAAGCCAACCTGTATGTTTTATCAAAGAAAAGAAAAGGGTCCGAGCCTCTGGGAAATATCGCAGCAACTGTATGGCTACACTTTAGCTCAGAAGTGTTAGTTTAATTCTGTTGCATTGATGATGGCAAAGAGGATTTGAGGTCCAATTTTCAGGGTATACATAAAAAATGAGGAGACAATTAGAAGTCACCTTATGAGAAACCAAAAGCATGGGCTTAACAATAGAAGCAGCCTGCAATAGGCAGACCCATTGGATATGATCAAGCTGCTTGTGAATGAGGGTGGAAAATTAAACTGAATTCAGAGGAAGGATGCTCCTTGAGCACACCTCACTAACATGGTGACAGAGCCCACGTGATGAATGCAGGTGACAAGTACATGTATGAAACCAATTATTCTTAGTGGATGGTTTAATCCTGTTCCTCTTCAATTACTAAAATAAATCCATCAATTCAGTGTGTAAACATCATTTTTTAAGGTCAGATGTATGGAATAGTAAAATGATTATATAGTGTTCAATTAAGTTTGCAACTTCTTAGATATTAAAATAGTCTATGCCTGCATGCAGTATGGTCTGGGCAATGTTCCAGTCAGGGTTGATGAGTGTAAAGTAACATTTCTACTGCACAATTACTAGATAATCTTTGATTATCTTCAGCAAGAGAGAATATAACAGTCTCCTCTGGACATTAAACCACATTCCCGTCATTGAATTCTCCCATCAGCGACATATTGAGAACCACCATTAATAAGAAACTTAACTGGGAATAACCTCTACACGATCAGGTAAAAAGGCTGGATATTCTGCAATGTTATTCACTCACTGTTCTTCTAAACCTCTCCACTATGTGTAAGATGCAAGTCAGAGTTTGGAACATTCTCCATTTGCCAGGAAGTGTAGTTTCAAAAACCACCCCAAAATTGAATCCATCCTGGTATCTCCTTCGCTCCTTAGATGCTGCTGCACCCGCTGAGTTTCTCCAGCCTTTTGTGTACCCTGATAAAAAACATACTTGATTACCATTAAATTCCTCTTTCTAAACATTTGTTTCCTGATACACCAGACTGCAGTGTATTTTTAATGCAGAAGTACTCACCAAGGTTATTCCAGCAGTATCTGCCAAACTTGTGACATCTACCACAAAGTAAAATGTTGCAAAATGATTCTGAAATGCAGAGAAAGAACTGATCTGACTTTCAAATGAGTAATGAATATTGAAGTATTGCTTTTAAAAAAAACTAATACTCAACATGACTTGGACTTTATGCTCTGGAAAGATTCAAGTTCACAGCATGGCTGCTTAATACACATAATTAGTTTCAATTAGATTCCGGGTTGGAAAGCAGCAGAAAGGCCTAAGGATTAAGGTGATTAAACAATCTCACAGGGACACAGGGAAAGAAAACAGGTTTAAAATAAATATGTACATATGTACACAGTTACATGCAGACAGATATTCTAAATTGCATGGGAGAAATATGATTGATAAGTCCGATTAAAATATTGGCAGGAGGTCTCTTTTATACAAAACCATATATAACACGTGCATATGGTTTTTCAGCAAAACTGTTTCAGTTTAGTTTAGAGATACATGCAGATATTGTCCCACCGGGCCCACGCCAACCAGCGATCCTCGCACACTAACATTATCCGATATACACTAGGGACAAACTTATTAGTTCTACCAGGCCAATTCATCTACAAACTGCTGGTCTTTGGGAGTGTGCGAGGAAACCGGAGATCCCGGAGAAAAACCCAAGCAGGTCACGGGGAGGGAATATACAAACTCCGTACAGACAGCACAGTAGTCAGGATTCGAACTCGGGCCTCTGGCGCTGTATGACAGTAGCTCTGCCGCTGGGCCTCCGTGCTACCCATTTTAAAAGTTTTAAATTTGGTGTGAAAAGAAAATATTCCATATCAAGATGATCAATCTTAAGCTTAAAAAGAAGGGCCATCACTTGATGCAATAGTTGAATGAGATTGAAAGAGTTAAATGAAGTAGTAAGTTAGCAAATTGATTCTGCTGTAGATTTATAAGTTACCAATTAACGTTTAACCTTTCCTCTTTTGAAGAAACTGTCAATCTTTGATATGGCCCTATATGGACAAGGCAAGAGGATGCACAATGCTCTGTAGATAAAGAATTGCTGAATTGCTGATTAACATGTGATTGAACATTACATCTGCGTGTGGAACACAGGAAACTTTGTAGTCTGTATTGTCAGACTCGGAGCCTGTCCTCCCACACCTACCTGGCGAAATAAAGACGTGACTGTATTACTAACTTTTGTGTTATTATCTATTTGAAGTGAATCTGACTTTAAGAAGATCCTTCCAATGTCTTCTGGGAATGGACCAAGCACCACACCTTTTGAGTGAATTGCACCATTTGGTTTGAGAGGAAGAATCAAGAACAGCGGAAGCCAGATCTGTCAGCAATCCTTGAGCAACACTACTTGTCAGCCCTGGCATTTGGGCCATAATGATCTAGCTTATAATCAAACATGTACAAAAAGCTTAGTGCTTACAAACAGGAAGAAATTCATTGTCCAGCTCTGCTATATAAAGGGATCATCAATAAATTGCAGGTGTATCTGTGAATAATTGGAAGAAATGCTGTTTGCTCAGCAGTGCATTTGCAGTATTTGTGTGATCATTTGAAAGTTTCAGGTAAGAGTTGTGATCTGAGGTTTGAGGTCTGACCCTAATGCTGGAAGGCATGCAAGCATGACGTTTCACCTCCTGGCTCTTCAAAATGTGGAAAAGGCATAAGAGGTTACAGCAAGAGGATTTCAAGAGGGCAATGGAAACGTTTTCAAGAATATTATTAAGCTTCTTAGAAAAATGTAAATATATTACTTAGGTCCTGAGAATCTCTAAACTTTAACTACTCAAAAAAAAACCAGAGAGGAAGTAGCTGGGAAGGAACCGATCAACTCAAGTGTCTTCAATGGCAGAACATGGAAGCAAAACATAAACATTAGAACACCCATCAAGTCTCACCTGCTGGTCCCACATCAGAGATAGACATAAAAGGTTTGTGTAACTCAGTGGGACAGGCAGCATCTCTGGAGAGAAGGAATGGGTGACGTTTCAGGTCGAGACCCTTTTCAGGCATTGGTCTTATCAGTTGCCACCAAACCAAATGAGATGGAGCGGAAGTCTATTATCCTCGATCCCGTGGGGGAAATCGACATTTTCTTGTCAGTAGTAAGGTGTTCCTATACCTGATATGGCACACCCACCTCCAGGGATTCTCTTTACCTTAACACTGGGTACCATTGAAATGCAGCTCAGAAACAGGGCCCTTGGCCCCAACTCATACTTTGCAGACCAAGATACCAGTGCGAGGAGACATAAGAAATTGCAAATGCTGAAATTTTGAGGAAAATAACAAAGTGTCAGAGGAACTCAGTTGTGAGGCTGAATCTATGGATGCTGCCTGCCTGATCTTCCGAGCTACTCCAGCACTTTGTCCTTTACATCCCATTCAATCTCTGCCATTTGCCCATATCTCACTAGACTTTCCTATCTATGTACTCTCCAAAATGTCTTTTAAATGTTGTTATTATACTGCCTCAACTACCACCGCTTGTAGTTCTTCCCATATACCAGAAGGCCTTTTGTGAGAAAGTTCTTTCTCTGGTTCCTATTAACTCCATTTTACTTAAACCCACGTTGGGTAGTAGACATTGTGCGTTCACCCTATCCAATTCCCCTCATCATTTTATACATCTCTGTCAGATCACCTGTTTTCACCAGAGAGTTCTGAATCTGTGGAATTATCTGCCACGAAGGCAAGTGGAGGCCAATTCATTGCATGTTTTCAAGAGAGAATTAGATATAGCTCTTAGGGCTAAGGGAATCAAGGGATATGGAGAGAAAGCAGATGAACGGGGGTACTGGTTTTGGATGATCAGCCATAATCATATTGAATGGCGGTGCTGGCTGGAAGGGCTGAATTGCCTACTCCTGCACTTATTTCTATGTTTTTTTTTTATCTATCACCACTCAGTTTCCTTCACTAAGGAAATAAGTCCCACACTGCTCAAAAACCTATCCTGGATTTAAAAAGAAAATTGTATGAGGGTTCATTGAGCTATTATTCCAACACCCTTCATGATAATGTGCAATCCATGAATCATACTGCAGTCCACCGCAGATCACACCCAGTGCAGACTATGGTCCAGCAAGGCAATGGTTTTTTTTTGGCACAAGATCGCTCCTCACCTGCAGCAAGCTCATCACTGGAATGCATTGTGCACTTGTATCACTGTACAAATGGTCACTCTGACGTGAGCTCAATAACCTGGTCAGCTTCAATTTGATGAAGATTCTGCAGATCACCTCCAGACACAATGTGTATGAAGGAACTACAGACGATAGACACAAACTCCTGGAGTAATTCAGCGGGACAGGCAGCATCTCTGGAGAGAAGGAATCGGTGACGAATCGAGACCCTTCTTCAGACTGAGTCAGGGGAGAGGGAGTCTAGAGATATGGAAGGGTAAGGTGTGGAAATGATAGAAGCTTGTATACCAACCCGTTCCCAGCACTGTGTCACAGTTCTGGTCTTTCAGTAAAACTGCAGAGCCAATTATATTGATATTTTTACACTTGATCTGCGGATGAAAATTAAAAATGAACTGCAAATACAGGTAATATGAAATAAAAAACAGAAAATGTTGGAAATTCCCAGCAGTAAGGGGACTGAGAAACTCAGTTTCTCAGTCCATATGTGGACTGAGAAACACAGTTAACATCTCAGATGGGTCATCAACCAGAAAAATGAACACTGCTTCTCTTTCCACTCTTGCCCAATCTGTTGAGTGATATATATACAGGTAAATGATTAATTGTTGTGTAATTGTAAAAAACTATAATAACAATACTGATGTATATGAATGACGATGTCAATGAATTGATTAGTAAGTTTGCATATGACACCGGAATTGTTGGAGTGGTGGACAGGGAGGAAGGCTGTCAAAGGATTCAGCGAAATTCGATCAGTTACAAATATGGATGGGGGGGAAATTGCCGATGGAAGTTCTGGTCCCTCATTACAGGAAGGATGATGGAGGCTTTGGAAGAGGGTGCAAACGTAATTTAATAGAATGCAGAAACAAAGCAATGAAGATGCTGGTTTATATCAAAGATAGAACAAAGTGCTGGAGTAACTCAGTGGGTCAGGCAGCATCTCTGGAGGAAAAGGATGGGTGTCATTTTGGGTCAGGACCCTTCTTTGAAACTTCTTCAGATGGGTTCCGACCCGAAACATACCTTTCATTTTCCTCCAGAGATGCTGCCTGAGCCACTGAGTTACTCCAACACTTTGTGTCTATCTTTACCAGAATGCGGCCTGGATTAGAGGGTGTTAGCTGTAAGAAGAGTTGGCCAAACTTGGATTGTTTGACTCTGCAGTGTCAATGGTTGAGGAGAAATCTGATGGAAGTATATAAAAATTATGTGAGGCACAGATAGGTTAGATAATCAGAACCTTTTTCCCAAGGGGGGAATGTCAAAGACTAAAGGGTATAGCGTTAAGGTCAGAGGGAGAAACTTTAAAGGTGTATAGGGCATGTTTCTTTTTTCAGAAATGGTTGCTGGCTGGCTGGAATGGCACTGCCAGGGCATGGTGTTGAATGCAGATTAAACAGTAGCAATTGTGAGCCTTTTAGGTAGACACATGGATATGCAGGGAATGGAGGACATGGATTGTGTGCAGACAGAGATTAACTTGGCAACATATTGGGCATGGAACTTGTGGGTCAAAGGGTTTGTTCCTGTGCTGTACTCTTCTGTGTTCTCTGCTACGTTCTATGTTCTTTTCCTTCAAATGAAACAGATGTGATTGGGATAGAGTCATAGAGTGATCCAGTGTGGCAACAGGCGCTTCGGCCCAACCTGCCCACACGGCCAACAAGTCCCAGCTACATTAGTCCCACCTGCCTGCGCTTGGTCCATATCCCGCCAACTTGTCCTTATCCATGTACCTGTCTGTTTCTTAAATGTTGGGATAGTCCCAGCCTCAACTTTCTCCTCTGGGCAGCTTGTTCCATACACCCACGACCCTTTGTGTGAAAAGTTACCCCTCAAATTCTATTAAATCTTTTCCCCTTCAATTGAGCCTATGTCCTCTGGTTCTCGATTCCCCTATTCTGATTTACTTGATTTATCCCCCTCATGATTTTATACACATATGCAGCAGAAAGACAGAAAAATCAGAGGATATAAGGATTTTGGTTACTTTTGCTTGTGGGCAGCCAGTGAGAATCACTGGTATCACCTTTGTTTGACAATGGATTAATTTCCAATTTTCTTTTTCTTTTGATGCCTTGCAGGATTTTATTGTGTAACTTATGTAGAATTTAGTTTAATTTATGTTTTTGTGTGTTGTCGATGTGATGTTGCCAGAAGCAAGATTTTCATTATACTTGTAACTCACTGTACCTGTGCACATGACAATAAACCCGGCATGACCTGTGGCAGGATTATTGAAATGAGTTAGTAAGTCTTAAAAATAGCCAGCAAGAGCCATGGCTACATTATTTACAATGCGGTCTGATAATTAAATATTCAGATAAATATCAGCCATAAAATGCCCAAATCAGTTGATGACCCCCTTGTTAATATGTGGCTAAATAAATAATTGGAACCAAAACCATTCTCTCTGAGAACCAAACACATTAGGTCAGAATAGTGATGCATATTAATTCAAGGCAGAATGAATGTTCATGGATAAATAGTGGGTATATACTAATAGCCTCATCTGACTAAATGATTGCACTGTGAAAGTTTAAATTCACTCACCTGCAAGACAACGATGGCGTCAGCAGTAGAGTTTCTGCCTTATAGTGCCAGGGTCCCGGTTTTCCCGACTATGGAATGCTATCTGTACAGAGTTTGTACGTTCTCCCCGTGACCTACGTGGCGTTTTCTCGGTGATCTTTGGTTTCCTCCCACACTCCAAAGACGTGACAGGTCTGTAGGTTAATTGGCTGGGTGTAAATGTAAATTATCCCTAGTGTGCAGGATGGTGTTAATGTGCGGGATCGCTGGTCGTCGTGGAGCGGTGGGTCAAAGGGCTGGTTTCCATGCTGTATCTCCTAACTAAACTAAACGAAACAAGCCTCAAAATTGTCAGATACTTTGACATTAAAATGTTAAAGTTTGGACTGCAGGTAAAACAATTCACATCTCCAAACAGCTTACTCTCTTCATATCACGGAACATGTCTTTAAAATGTACATTCTCCCTTTAATTTAAGTGAGCAAGGAATACTAATAAATGTTTGCATCTCCTTCATTCCTTTCCGTTTATTTAGTGTGTACTAACTGAGTAGTGAGCTCAACATTAACAGGCAGTTAATTAACATCACCACAGACACACTCAGTGGGTTGCAGTGATGTTGTCTGCACAGCTAAGGTGTCGGGCTCAGCACTCTATTGACTGGAACTGGTTCCCAGATGGAATCAAAACCTACTCAATGCTCAAATAAACATATTTAAAGATTAGCTATCATTTTTGTTTCAGCCCAAAGGCAGTAATTCATGTTAAACTCCATAAGAGCCATGCCCTTATCTTCTTCTCACAAGATTCTTCAAAAGGAACTTCAAAAACCCACTGGAAAGATCCCCCTTGCATGGAGCGGGACATTTACAGCTGAGCAGAAGAGACAAAGGTCGGTGACATGACTAGGGAAAGTCATTGCACTGAGTTCTGATGATGAAGACTATGAAACATCCCAGGGCTTGATAGAGTATGGAAGGCAGAGGCCTTCCTGAGATGCTGATGGCAGTCGAAGTGGGAACCCAGCCACAGGGCCCTCAGGCTCGACTGACAACGATACCAGGAACCCGTCCGGAAGACACAAATCTTGGCCGACAGCAGCTTGTTGAGGGTAGCCACTGGGCCCGGACCCTGCACATCCCCCAAAGACCATTGAGCTGATGAGGAGGGAGCTACTGGAGACACCAGATGCCAGGCACAAGGGCCGGTACAAACCAGGGTAATTTTCCTCTAGTGCCTTTAAGGTCAGCTGCAGGAGGTGGCCCCGGGACACAAAGATCGTTCGGGCAAGGAGAGGGACATCAGTTCATGGGCCAATCTGGTCGTAGGCAATATAGGAAGGCCCTGCAGGAGCCTGGGACTTACTTGGATCGGGAGCCGCTCCAGTTGACCGAGCTTGAGGACTGCACTTTGGACTTGGAAATGGCACCAGAAAATTGGCGGTGCCCGCATGTGTAAATGTGCAAGAAGAATTTCACTGTGCAGTTGCATGTGTGACAAATAAAATCCATTGAATCATAAAGCACACAAAACACACACCAGAGCACAAACCATCAACAACCTAGCTCCATCTTCTCCTCACATAATAGCAATATCAATGTGTGCCCAGCAGGTGTCACTGGATGTCTATCTGTAACAGGAGCACTGGTTAATCTACCCTTCGCCAGCCTTTCAAATAAACATCCCTTGAACTTTTACATCAACTTGATCTGATGCTCGATGATTCAACACAGGTCATAGCCCAATGATCTGTTTAACTTGATTACACAAAGGCTGATGAATGTACCTTGACAGCTGATTCTGCAACTTTGCTGTTCCTTCACAGAGGAAAATGGTGGGAATATAAAGTTCTCTTCAGACACCATAACGTCCACTTCAATGGCCCCCCCAATATACTGTAAGTAGTGTTTAAGGGATAGTTGTGTACTCTCCATTATCTCCAAATGGCTTGGTAGACAATTTCAAAGGGCGTTTGGAGACTGTGGTTCGAGATTAACTCATCTGAGTTATTAACTGCTTGACTGGAGAAAATGGAACCACAATCAGTAGTGCAATCAACTTTGTAAATGTTGATTGCTCACAATTAAAAAATACCATCGTGACAAACCTACATTCCTGGGCATTTGATGGGAGAGTCTGTGTCTCCACATTCTTTCTCCACTTTGCCTTACTCTCACTCTCTAACTGCTCTTTTCTTTATCTGTTTCCTATCTTTCTCTGCAAGTTCCATCAGAATTTAATAATTGCCAGAACCATGCAGTTAACTTACTGGACAACATAATTTAAACTTCTGTTTCTTCTACATCTATCCACCTTTTAAGTCTCCATGTCTTCATATGCGACAATTAAATTTTTTGTGCACATTTCTCACGTTTAAAGTGCATTTTCGTTCAAATTTGTCATTATACCCTCTGTGCATATCCTTCGCATCCTAGTTTGACAATGCAGTAAATGATTTATTTTCTGGAATCCATAAAGAATAAAGATGTGAAAGGTGGGTGTTAGATAATCAAATATGCTATGTAGTCAGGAGCTATACAATGATTTTCTATAACAGCTAATATTAGAGGTTATGCAACACATGAAGCAACATTCTATAGAATGCACTCAGATGTAGTCATCGGCATCAACCAAAAGACGAGAGAAAGAATATCAGTGATACACAGTGGCAGAGAATGCCCAGGCAGTCCCTTGGTGCTGCTCCAATGTTGGCCTGGAGGCTCACCCAATGCTGCCCTGGATTGGGCCAGGCTCTCGCTCAGTGGTGCCCTGTAGTGGTCCAGGGACACCTCAGTGCTGCCATTATATTAGGTCAGGGGCTCCTCAGTACTGCCCTGGTATTAGCCTGGGAACTTATTCAATGCTGCCCTAATGTAGGACTGGATTTCCCTCAGTGATGCTCAATGTGGGGACTGGGCACTGCCTCAAAGCTTCCCCAATGTTGGCTGTGTGCTCCATCATTGCTGCCTCCATGTCAATCCAGGGGGCTCTTGTTTCTTCCTTCCTTATTTCCAACTCATGCCTGTTCTCTCCATGTAATGATTTCCCTCCTCTTACATGTCATTTTCACGCATTAGTTTAGATCGGGATTATTTTTCCCTCCGGCATTTCCATTTTTCTATCACCTATGTTTTCTGCTTTCTATTGCAGACATTTTTTTACATATCTTTTACTGCAACAAATTACTTTATTAATTTCACCTGCATCTGATTCTCTAGCTCTTCAGACTACTTTTCAACGCTTCCTTAACCTCATAACTTATGGAGACATTTTTTCTCTGCATCATCTCTTTTTTGTTGTTGTCCATTTCTCTTTAGCGTAATTTCCAATTTGACATGATTAATGCGGAACTCCCTCCCCTCTTCTGCATTTTGTCGTTGGTAATCATTCATCGCTTTTGTTTCATTTCTTTAAGTCTGACTTTAATTGAGAAATCAGCCCGAAATTCTATTTGCCAACCCATTTACTGAACTTGAAGGTGGAAACCAGACCTACACAGTTACCAACCTGGGATCAGAGAAAGTCCTTGCAGCTTCTTCTGTTCGTTGCCTGGCAACCAACTTTCTTTGTTAAAGAAGGAACTGCAGATGCTGGAAAATCGAGGGTACACAAAATGCTGGAGAAGCTCAGCGGGTGCAGCAGCAACTATGGAGCAAAGGAGATAGGTAACATTTCGGGCCGAAACCCTTCTTCAGACTGAAACGTTACCCATCTCCTTCGCTCCATAGATGCTGCTGCACCCGCTCTTTATTTGAACAACCAACTTTCCTTTCAAGCTTTTAAAATTAATTTCATGTTCTCTTCATAAATGCATTGTTGTGTACCAACTGCAACTTTCTTTACTTGACAACCAACTTTCACAACATCTTTCAAGCTTTAAAATAAGTGTTAATGTTCTCTCTTCATAATGAATACATGTTTCTAAACCTCCATCATCCTAACTTTACTTTTTTGTGTTCGTTTTCTAAGTCTCAGCACAGAACTTGAGAGTGACCTTTTTTAACGTTTAGCTTTAACAAATAATTGGTATTAACACTTCAATGCTCACGCGCATTCGCACGAACTCAATGGCTGTAGCTTGCAAAGTCAGTTGGAGTTGCAACATGGACCGGTCCAGGCGGAGAGTGCGCTCCAAGCGCGTGTCTAGCGACGAGCCGCATTCTTGATCGGGTCGGAGATAGTAACCGGACTCCGGTTCCGATACCGGGGGCCATTTCACCGTTACCACCAGTGGAAAGTGCTTCTAGGCCAGTCCCTGAAACTCAACAGGCTGTGGCTGTGCTAAGAGGCACAGCAAGGCCACAAGTAAAAACAAACAGGCCAGTGCTATCTGATGATTCAGATGACGGTGGTGATTCTCCCACGGGGCTAAAGAAATGTGGGGAAAAATGCAACAGATGGAACACATGCTGCAGCGTTTGGTACAGCAAGGAGCTAAGGCACCACAGAGACTTCTCAGACAATTTGAGCAGCAGGGATCCTGTGAAGAGGATTACCTGGAATACCGCCCTGGTGAATTCCTTCCAGCGCCTGTTATAGGACTGGGGGATGCCTCCCTAGAATATCAAATGGGAGATGCGGGGCAGGATGCAGCTGACCCTATGTCTGGTGTCCCTGCTTATGTGCAAACACCAGAGCACAAGAGCCTTGCTCCGGGTGTACCAGAGTTAGCAATGTATTTTGCTATTCCGGAGGGAACAGGTGAGGCCATGGAGGAATACCTCGCAACTAATATAAATGACTTGGTTTCTCACCAGCTGCAACTATCTGTCATGCATTGGGAGACAAGCAGCAAATATAAAAACACCTGTTAACTGTGCTTCATTAAAAGTGCCATGGTGAACCCAGCAATATGGGCACCCCATGAGTCCTTCCACGAGGGGGCGGGAGGTTCGTTATCAGCACGTCCTCAAACTGGTGGTGGCCACGATCAGTGCATTTGGCACCATGGTCCGAGGGACCGTGTTATCTCCGTTACAGAAGGATATGTTAGCTATGATTTGTAACGTCTTTTTTCGAAATTAACTGCATTCGGAAAAATTGCCCCCCCATCAGGCTACTTTAAACCAAAAAATTTGCTGCACTCTGTAAGGCGACCAATGTCCAGGCGCCTGAACTCCTGTTTGGCTCCGATCTGGTCAAGCAAATTCGAGATATTGATGAGGAGGCGAAAACTATGGGGCTAATGAAGCCAGCCGCATCTCATCCGTCTCTTCGGAAGTCGGGGATCGTTTACCGCAGGTCCGATCCAGGTGCTGGTCCCCAGCAGAGAGGGAGGACAGGGTGGCAACGAGGGTAATCCACCACGTCCGGTTCCCTATAACCCCAACACGGCCAGACAACAGGTTTCCAAAACACCGACAGAGGTTACAGGGACTTTGTGTTACAAATTCAGGTGTGCAACCTCCTATTGGGAGGTCGGTTACATTTCTTTTATAACGAGTGGTGTTGTATAACGTCTGATATCTTTATACTAAATACTGTGTCAGGGTCCACCATTGAGTTTATCTCAGGGATAGATCCTCCTTTCCAGACTAAGCCTAGTAAAGTGTTAGTGTTTTCTGTTCCGGAGACTGAGCAAACCAATGTGGAGATTCCGAATTTGTTCCGTAAAGGTGTGTTTGAAAAAACAGTTCATCATCCTCAACAATTTGTGTCTAATATTTTTCCCAGACTCAAAAAAGATGGTGGTTGTCGAGTAATTCTGGATCTCACTCAATTGAATACTTCAGTTCTTTATAGGCATTTTAAAATGGACACATTTGTTACTGCAAAGCAGCTGATGTCCCAGGGTTGTTATATGGCCACATTGATTTACAAGATGCTTATTATTCGGTGCCAATTCATATTGATTATTGAAGGTACTTGAAATTTTAATTGGATGGGACAGCTGTGGCAATATAGAAACATTGCCTAATGGGTTAAGTCTGCACCTAGGTTATATTTACTAAATGGTGAAACCTGTGCTAGGGCACTTGATGGCCCACAATCACATTGTTATGGCCTATTTTAGATGATATCCTTAATTGTTGGCAACACTAAAGAGTCAGCTGCAGCTTCTGTTACAGCAATTAAGAATCTCTTTGAATCATTGGGATTTTTGGTCCATCCACTTAAATCCGTTTACAGCCAACCAGCAGATTAAGCATTTGGGGTTTATTCTGGATTCAGTTCATATGACAGTTACATTACCACAGCAGCCAAGGTAATAGATATTGTTAATGTCTGTATTCGTCTTACACAAACCCAATATCCTTCCATCCGAGACGTTGCAAAGGTTATTGTAAAATTGGTAGCAGCCTTTCCTGCAGTACAGTTCGGGCCTTTGCATTATCAACATTTGCAAAGAGCAAGAGAACAAGCATTGAAACTGAATGCAGGTCATTTTGATCGGCTTATACAGTTACCCACCACGGCTCTGGCCGAATTGCAGTGGTGGATTGTTAATGTTAGCCAAGCCACCAATCACATTTTGGTGGACGAACCTTCAGTAATTTTACAGACTGATGTTAGCGCTCTCGGATGGGGTGCTACAGACATAGAGTCTAGCTGTGGGGGTAGATGGACTGAGCAAGAGGACTTGCTTCTTCGCACACATGGTATTAATTACCTGGAGTTATTGGGTGCTTTTTATGGGCTAAAAGCATTTGTTTCCACCATGTCAGATTTCCATGTTCAACTCCAGATTGACAACACCACAGCTGTGGCATATATCAATCATATGGGAGGAGCTAGATCGGTGTTATGTGATAATCTGGCTAATACTATCTGGGATTGGTGCATTTCATGCAACATCTGGGTTTATGCCATCTACCTACCAGGCATAGATAATGTGGTAGCAGACTTTAGGTCGAGAAAGTTTAATGACAATATAGAATGGATGTTAAATGTCAGCATATTTCAAACCATTGTTGCTAGATTTGGATTGCCAGATATTGACCTCTTTGCATCCAGACTGAATCACCAGTTGCCTCAATATGTCTCCTGGGAGCCAGATCCAGGTGCAGTAGCTGTGGATGCGTTCTCGTTACATTGGGGACACTCATTCCTTTATGCGTTTCCTCCATTCTGCCTGATTCCGAAATGTCTTACTAAAATAGAGCGGGACTCTGCCAAAGGAGTTTTGGTGGTCCCAGATTGGCCAACACAATCATGGTTCCCATTGGTACTGAGAATGATGGCACAGCCATTCATGCGCATTTGCCAAATGCGCATTTGTTGGTGCATCCGGTTACAGGAGAAAGTCACCCATAACATGACCATATCAATTTGTTGGTCTGCAGGTTCTGACCAGACCATTCCAAGGCTTTGGATTATTGAACAGGACCATGGAGGTTATGACTGCAGGGTGGAGAACTAGCACTAAAAAGCAATACCTCGTGCACATTAAGAAATGGGAATGCTTCTATGTACAGTCTAATATATCATATGATACTGCTAGTATAAGTGATGTGTTGGAGTTCCTTGCTACTTTGCATTTTGATGAGCACTAACACTGCTCACAGTGCTTTGTCCTCTTATTTAGGGCAGTCTTCAGCACGACAACCTATTGGGTCTCATCCATTGGTATCCAGGTTTATGAGAGGAATTTTTAACAAAAACCCTGCTCAACCCAGATATACAGCAACCTGGGATGTCAGTATAGTTCTCGCGCTGCTGTGGCAATGGGCTCCAATTGCATCATTATCTTTGCAAAAATTGACTCTTAAAGTGGTTATGTTAACGGCGTTGGTTTCAGTACAACGTGTCCAACCATTGCACTTGTTAAGAATAGATTATATGCATTTTTCTCAAGATGATGTTACATTTTATGTCTGTGATTTACTCAAACAAAGTAGACCAGGCAGGTCTGGAATCAAGGTGATGTTTCAAGCATATCCTGGTGACCAACTGTTATGTGTTGTTAAACATTTAACCCAATATGTTGTGTTAACCAGGAGTCTAAGAGGTTCTGAGTCAGGACTTCTCATTAGTCACAAAAAGCCATATAAGCACATGTCCATGCAAACTATTTGTAGATGGTTGAAACAGGTGCTCAGTTCTGCAGGTATCGACACTGATGTGTTTAAATCTCACTCCACCAGGGCGGCATCTACATCCGCGGCTAAGGCTCAGGACGTGCTGCTAGATCAAATCCTCGCGGCCGCATGGGGTGGTCTAGAGAGGCAGCTTTTTCTCGGTTTTACGATAAACCAGTTCAGGCAGAGCCACATTTTGGGCCTGCTGTTTTGGGTTCCCTTTAATTTTATTGCTTTGTTATATCACTTATTGTTTGTAATTTCCCCCTGGGACAGAGGGGTCATTACTCTGTTTGTTATTATTAAAATCGTTATTGAATTCATGCAATGTTCAATATCTTCTTTATTGTACTACTGTGTCAACCGAAGCAGCTTGTCGTATGGAGTGCATCTGCGGCATGCAAACACAGAGCTTTGAAATCTTCACGTAGTCACTCACGTGACTCCGAAGTAAAATAGTAAGATTAAACGAGAACTTACCAGTTTGAAGTTTGATCTTTATTTTATGAGGAGTGACGTTGAGGGATTACGTGCCCTCCGCTCCCACCCTCATAATCTAAGAGATCATCTGGTAGTTCTAGTCTTCTACGAGCCTTGCTATGTTACTTCGGCTATTTGTTTCTGCGTTTTCACGCCGCTGCTTTGAAGTATGACGCGCATGCGCCTGGCGGGGCTTCTTCACGTAATCCCTCAACGTCACTCCTCAGGAAATAAAGATCAAACTTCAAACTGGTAAGTTCTCATTTAATCTTACTATTTTACTCCTATTGAGAAGATACCACATCACTGCCACTAATTTCCACAACCCAATGGGTCTGGCTCAAAAAGATTGATGATGTATTTATAAAATTAATTTAACTATCAAAGCACTTTCCTAATTTCCTTTCAAAACAAAGCATTAGAGCAATAATCTCAACATTATATAATTTTTATTCACTTATTTGCTCTAATGATGTGTGAAGACCATCATTTATTTTCCCTTTTCTAATTGCCTTTGGTAAGAGGATGACGAGCTGCCTTCTTGCATTGTGCAAATTTGGCGTTGATTGTGTGCTTAGATCCCCCAATGATGACTACTCTCCCCTCTTCTCCACGGGTCAGTTCTCCAAACTAAAGACTTCAATGAAGTTGAGAGGCAAAATTTACATTGAACATGTGTGAACAGATTAATAGTAGCTTTCAGTTTATATAAGTATCAATGAGAATGTAATCTGCTAGGTGGTATGACCCTTGCTATTTTGTTGTAGTAAGCACTGCTATTCTATTGAGAGGCAATGCCTTCAATCTATCATGCAGTTTAGAGCTCTAATCATGTAACAGGATGAAGAAACCCATATCAGCAGGAGAGCTGCAGACAGAACATAAATGTATCGTTGTCAGTGTTATCCTCCATAACAGCTTAGCTAGAAACACAGACTCCATGTTGAAAGACTGCACCACATACTCCACATAGACTGCACCAGAGGCAAAGTTTGTTTGGCATTGCGACTGTGACTCCACTAGCTGCACCACTGTGCTGTCTCAAATAATCTGGAACAAAATTACCAGGATGGTCATTTTATGGTGGCAGAGTGGCGCACGGCGCAGCGGTAGAGTTTGCTGCCTTACAGTGCCAGAGACCTGGGTTTGATGCTGACTCTGGGTGCTGTCTGTGTGGAGTTATGTACATTCTCCCATGGTGTTCTGCTTTCCTCCCACAGTCCAAAAACATACAGGTTTGTAGATTAATTGGCTTCGGTAAAGATTAGAAAATTGTCCCGTGTGTAGGATAGTGCTAGTGTACGGGGATCACTGGTCGGCGTGGGGTGGGAGATTGTAACCTTCACGTGGTCCACCCTGTTTCGACTAATGTAATCAACCCGACGTGCACAAACAATAGATCAAATAGAACAAGTTGACCTGCAACTTTAGGCTGTGCACGCCATATGCTAGAAGAAGAAGAGTGGTCGGCGTGGACTCAGTGGGCCAAAGGGCCTGTTTCTGCTCTGTATCACTAAAACTAAAAAAAATTAGAGCAATACTCTACTCCCGTTCGTAAGAACATCCAAGTTGCTGTATTAATTAAAAATCAGATCTCATAATAGAATATTAAATGCATTGATATCCTCATGAATTATTCTCACTGTGTACTGTAACCAAAGACGGTCCTTTGGGTTCTAAAAGCCTTGGCAATACCTCTTCACAAGTCTTAGTTTAGCCCCACTGTTTTCTCGATCTTTCTGAGGGATCGCTGCACAAGGTTGGATAGCAGACATCCTGCTGTGTGACAAAAAGGCAGGTTATCAATCAATACAAACAAACTGCATGTCATGAAGGGAATCAAACTTGATGATCACTAGAATTAGGTCTGTTTTAGTCGGTTTATTAAAGCAAATCCAACAATGGTTTCACCAAATCAGACCCAGTTCGATAATTTGTTATGATTGTTATGAAAGCTACACATATGAAGTGAGAAAAATAAAGAGTTAAAGTAGCTGCAGGCTGATAATTATAGGGTATAATTGTTGTCCTTTTTTCTATTCCACACAGTTCCTGCACAGGGTACGTGCGGGTAAGCACAACATAACTATCGTACCATTTTCGGAGCTATGTCCTTGCCTAGTCTGATTGTAAATGTTATTTGTGGGAAGGAACAGCAGATTAACACAAAAAGCTGGAGTAGCAAATGTTATTTGTTAAATTGAGTCATAATTAATGGAGAAATCTCCTGATCTACAGTTTTGTTTAAATCAGTTCCTGGCCATTAAACATGACACAATGAAAATATACAACGGATGCAATTAATGTCTTATCTGATGACTTAAATGTTTAGTTTAAAAAGGCTAAGTTCTCACATTGGAAGGTGCTTCAGAAGAAAAAACTGTAAGAGACAAAAAATGTAATTATTTTGGAGGCTGTGAGTATAATGCGTAGGGACCAAAGTTGATCAAACTGCTTTGTAACCAATGCTTTGCAACCAATGTAAGCAGCCTGACTCCAGCTGCTCTGAAAGCTTAAAATATTGCAACTTCAGTTATGGACAGGATTAATCTGATGGATGAGGGTGGAGTCAGAAACAAATGGAAATCTGGGTCACCATAGCTGAAAATATAAATGTGTGTTAAAGTGGAAGGTGTGTGTGTTGGACCAGAGGCGTTTCAATGCTAATAAGGCAGCTGCTTCTTCTGATCTTTACGCAGAAGAAAAATAGATCATTTATTATTTCATATTTTGGTACCACTGCTGTGGGAAAGAACAGCATTTCTCAACCCACTGAGCCAGGAAGGAAACTCACAGCACTCCAGCAAAGTGCAGGCAGCAAGTCTAAACCTCATAGCACTCCAACCAGGGCGCATGTAGCGAGTCCAAACCGCTGACTCCAACAGGATGCAGGCAGCAAGTTCAACCTCACAGCACTCCAAGAGGTTGCAGGCAGCAAGTCCATCTCACGGCACTCCAAGCAGGGTGCAGGCAGCAGTCCAACCTCACAGCACTCCAAGCAGAGTGCAGGCAGCAAGTCCAATTCACAGCACTACAAGCAAAGTGCAGGCAGCAAGTCTAAACCTCATAACTCTCGAACCAGGGTGCATGTACCGGAAGTGGCGCGCTGGCTGGCAGCTGTGGCTCACCTGCGGTCCGTCTGTTTTTTTCTTTTTTTGGTGTCTTTTTGTGATTGTTCGGTTAGAATTTTGTTTTATTAGGTTGTGTATGTGGGGGGGGGGGGGGGGGAGGAACAGAGTCTTAGTTCTCTCCTTCGGGGGAATGTTGTGTCCATCACCATCTGTGCTGAGGCCTATTGGCAGAGCTGTGGCGGCAGCCTGGTTCGTTGCTGTGGTGCTCCTGGCGGCGGGTCCACAGAGTTGTGGTGCTCCATCGGCGGCGGCGGTCTGGTTTGGAGCTGAGGTGCTCCAGCGGCGGCGGTGGCCTGCAGGGCTGCGGTTCTCCAGTGGCAAACAGCGGCAGTCTGCTTAGAGAGCTGTGGTGCTCCAGCGGCGGCGGGTGGCGGCGGACTGGTTCGGAGCTGCGGTGCCCCGGCGGCGGTGGCCTGGTTCGGAGCAGTGCACAAGGACGGCGGCTGGTGTGGTCCACCTTGGAGCTGCAGCGGCAGTCGCCTGGTTGGCGGTAGCTCAGCGGCGGTGGCGGCGGTCCGCTTAGAGCTGCGGTTGCTCCAGCGATGGCGGCGTGTGGTCCAGCGACGGCGGCGGTGGTCCGCTTGGAGCTGCGGTGCTCCAGCGTCGGCGGCGGTCTGGTTCAGAGCTGTGGTGCTCCAGCAGCGGTAGCGGCCCGCAGAGCTGCGGTGCTCCAGCGGCGGCGGAGGTCTGGTTCAGAGCTGCAGTGCTCCAGCGGCGGCTGCGGCGGTCCGCTTGGAGCTGCGGTGCTCCAGCGTCGGCGGCGGTCTGGTTCAGAGCTGTGGTGCTCCAGCGGCGGCGGAGGTCCGCTTAGAGCTGCGGTGCTCCAGCGGCGGCGGCGGTCCGCTTAGAGCTGCGGTGCTCCAGCCGCAGCGGCGGTGGCGGCCTGGTTTGGAGCTGCGGTGGTCCAGCGGCGGCGGTCCAGCTCAGAACTGCGGTGCTCCAGTGGCGGCGGCGGCCTGGATCATCTCAGCGCAGAGGGAGAACTAGGAGGGAAGAAGACAGGGACAAGACTTTTGCCTTCCACCACAGTGAGGAGGTGCCTGGTGAACTCATTGTGGTGGATGTTGGATATGTGTTATTGTGTGTTTGTTTTTTATTATATGTATGACTGTCACACCCCCCCCCTCCATTATGGTAACAATTTCGTTCAGACCTTAAGGTCTGAATGACAATAAAGGAATCTAATCTAATCTAATCTAATCTAATGTAGCAAGTCCAAACTCACAGCACTCAACAGGGTGCAGGTAACAAATCCAATCTCACAGCACTCGCAGGCAGCAAGTCTAACCTCATAGCACTCCAACCAGGGCACATGTAGCAAGTCCAAACTCGCAGCACTCCAACAGGGTGCAGGCAGCAAGTTCAACCTCACAGCACTCCAAGCAGAATGCAGGTAGCAAGTCCAACCTCACAGCACTCCAATGATAGTGTAGGCAGCAAGTCCAACATCAGAGCACTCCAAACAGGGTTGCCGGCAGCAAGTCCAATCTCACAGCACTCCAAGCGAGTGCAGCAGCAAGTCCAATCTCACAGCAATCCCAGCAGCGTGCAGGCAGCAAATTCCATCTCACAGCACTTCAAGTGGTGTGCAGGCCAGCAAATCCAAATTCACAGCATTTCAAGCAGAGTGCACACACATACACTCACACACACAGAATCGCACATGCACTCACACACACACATACAGTCATACACACACACACACACACACAAATTCAGGAACAGCTTCTTCCTGACAGCCATTAGGATATTAAAACATAGCAAATAAGCTCTGAACTACAAAATACTATATTATTTGTAGTTTGTTTTTTGTTGATCACACACACCCTCCATCTCACACACACACACACCCTCCACCTCACACACACACAACCTCCACCTCACACACAACCTCCACCTCAAACACACAGACTACACCTCATGCACACCCAAACACACAGACTCTCACACAGATCTCACACAGACACACACACACCTATACACACGCAGCACCAATACTAAAATGCCAAGTAATTTCAGATTGTGGTAAGCATACTGAATCCTGTTACTAACCATATACTCTATGTAAGTAGTTTGAAAATAAGAACACAGGAGTGTTAAACCAAGTGATTGAAATGTTTAAATCCTTTTTTATTCTGAAACACTCCTCAAAAGCTGCTGCTACTGCAAAAACGTGCTTTTTCCATTTGATTGAACTCTTGCATCTTTCACAATTCTCCAGCAGTTCTGCACTGGTGATTTCTCATAATTCACATACTTTTCCATGTTCTGGACACCGAAAGAGATTGTGAAAGGAAGTTAGTAACTGACTCAGGGCTGTGCCTAATATCGAAATTGATGCTGCCTGTTACATCAGCAATTTATGGCTATCTTCGGTGTAAACCTGAATCTGCAGTTCCTTCTTACTGCCTGATTGCTAATCAATATATGTGGGTGTGACTAGACATCTAAAAACGGTTACTGAAACCAGGGAAAAGGAAACTCTTCACATGGTCTCTTTCAAATAGTGAAAAGTCTTGGAAAAAGAAAAATATTTCAAAATGCAACTTAGTTTTTCCAATGTTTCCCAACTAAATAGTCAATCACCCACTTATTCATGTATTCCTTGGGAAACAAAGCCAGTATCCTATACTAAATAGATATAGAAATATGTTGATACACAGTAAACCCTCATTGTAACGGTCCAGGTAGGCTTACATCGGTGGTGGGGAGGATGCTGGAGTCAATAATCAAAGATGTTATAGCAGCGCACCAAGCCGCAGGCCGCAAATTAAATATCACAGCACTCAAAGTAGAGTGCAGGCAGCATGTCCAAACTCACAGCACTCCAAGCAGAGTGCAGGCAGCAAGTTCAAACTCGCAGCAAGTCCGACCTCACAGCACTCCAAGCAGGGTGCAGATAGCAAGTCCAACCGCACAGCACTCAAAGCAGTGTGTAGGCAGCAAGTGCAATCTAACAGCACTCCAAACAGAGTGCAAGCAGAGTGCAGGCAGCAAGTCCAACCTCACAGCATTCCAAGCAGAGTGCAGGCAGCAAGTCCAATCTCACAACAATCCAAACAAAGTGTGGACAGCAAGTCCAACCTCACAGCACTCCAAGTAAAGAGCTTGCAGCAATTCCAACCTCACATCACTCCATGCAGAGTGCAGGCAGCAAGTTCACCCTCACAGCACACTGAGCAGAGTGCAGGCAGTAAGTCCAACCTCATAACACTCCAAGCAGAGTGCAGGCAGCAAGTCCAGCACTCCAAGTCACAGCACTCCAAGCAGAGTTCAGGCAGCAGGTTCAATCACATACCACTCCAAACAGAGTGTAGGCAGCAAGTCCAATCTCATAGCACTCCAAGCTGGGTGCATGTAGCAAGTCCAACCTCACAGCAATTCCAATCAGAGTTCAGGAGAGCAGGTTCAATCACACACCACTCCAAACAGAGTGTAGGCAGCAAGTCCAATTCACAGCAGCAACACCCAGTAGCGTGCAGGCAGCAAATCCAATTTCACAGCACTCTAAGCAGCGTGCAGGCAGCAAATTCAATCCCACAGCACTTCAAGTGGCGTGCAGGCCAGCAAATCCAAATTCACAGCATTTCAAGCAGAGTGCACACACATACTCTCACACACACAGAATCACACATGCACTCACACACACACACAATCATAAACACACACAGACATTCAGGAACAGCTTCTTCCTGACAGCCATTAGGGTCTTAAACATAGGAAGTAAGCTCTTTACTACTAAATACTATATTATTTGTAGTTCGTTTTTTGTTGATCACACACACCCTCCACCTCACACACATACAACCACCACCTCACACACACCCTCCACCTCAAACACACAGACTCCACCTCACACACACCCAAACACACAGACTCTCACACAGATCTCACACAGGCACACACACACCTATACACACACAGCACCGATATTAAAATGCCAAGTAATTTAAGAATGCGGTAAGCATACTGAATCCTGTTACTAACCATATACTCTATGGAAGTAGTTTGAAAATTTGAACACAGATGTGTCTAAACCAAATGATTGAAATGTTTAAAGCATTTTTTATGCTGAAACACTCCTCAAAAACTGCTGCTACTGCAAAAACATGCTTTTTCCGTTTGATTGAACTCTTGCATCTTTCACAATTCTCCAGCAGTTCGGCACTGGTGATTTGTCATAGTTCACATACTTCTCCGTTCCAGACACCGAAAGAGGTAGTGAAAGCAAGTTAGTAACTGACTCAGGGCTGTGCCTAATATCGAAATCGATGTTGCCTGTTACATCAGCATTTTGTGGCTATCTTCGGTGTAAACCTGCATGTGCAGTTCCTTCTTACTGCCTGATTGCTAATCACTATTTGTGGGTGTGACTGGACATCTAAGAACGGTTACTGAAACCAGGAAAAAGGAAACTCTTCACATGGTCTCTTTCAAATAAAGAAAAGATCTTGGAGAAGAAAAGTATTTAAAAATGCAACTTAGGTTTTCCAATGTTTCCCAACTAAATACTCAACCACCACTTATTAATGTATTCCTTGGGAAATGAAGCCAGTATCTGATTACTGAATAAATATAGAAATATGTTGATGCACAGTAAACCCTCATTATAACGGTCCAGGTAGCCTTACAGTAGTGGGGAGGATGCTGGAGTTGATAATTAAAGATGTTATAGCAGCGCACCAAGCCGCAGGCTGCAAATCCAATATCACAGCACTCCAAGCAGAGTACAGGGTACACAGAGCAAGCAGAGTACAGGCAGCAAGTCCAACCTCACAGCACACCAAGCAGAGTGCAGGCAGTAAGTCCAACCTCACAGCAAGCAGAGTGCAGGCAGCAAATCTAATTTTACTTCGGAGTCACGTGTGTGACTACGTGAAGAAGCCCTGCCAGGCGCATGCACGTCATCATTGCGTCCGACGCATGGCGCACCGACAGGCTGGAGAGCTCAGCTCCACCAGCGGTAAGTAGTAACCCTCAGGTAAGTCAATGTTAAACCTTCCCTGCGAGTATTTTTTAAAAAACTGTGTAGGTCTGGCTTGGAGAGCCAGCTAGAGTTAGTAATATGGAGGTATTGTAAAATAAACTGCTGTAGTGGAGCGGAACGCGCGGGGACCGCGGTTACCATTTATAGATCGGGTCGGGAGATAACGGCTGCGCTAAAGCTGGCTCCGCGATTACCGCTATTTAGATCGGCTTTGGCGATAACGGCTGTGCTAATGCTGGCTCCAATACCGGCTATTGTTTCTACTGGCAGCTCAACTGCCTCCATCAGTTTCCAGTGCTTCAGGGCACTCAGGGTACTCCACCAGGGAGGAATACCAAAACATAGTACTCTCAGGCTCATTTTATCTCATGAGTCTGATGATGTGGAAGACACCCCTCCTTTTAATTTAAAGGTATGGGGACAGCTCAACCAAATGGGAAAATGCTCCAAATTTAAAGAGCCATGATAAATTTCAATCGGAGTCGAATGCCCCTAGGATTCCCCACACAGCCTCTCGCAGAGGTCCATACAGCGAAGAAGAAAACACCGTTTATGGATACCAGTGGGAATCATCCTCTCCAGCACCTTGTTTAGGGCTGGAAGAGACCTCCCTAGAGCATGACTCGGGAGAAGCCAGGGCAGGAGGAATCTGATCCTGAAGCTGGTGCCATTGCTTTTGTGCACACACCAGAGCACGCGAGCCCAACAGAGTCCCGGACATAGCATTAAACTTTGCTATTCCGGAAGGGACTGCTGTGGCTATGGAGGAAAACCTAGCCGCCAATGTAAAATTACATGGCTTCTCACCAGCTCCAGGATACAATCATGGAGGAGACGGCCACACGTTACAAAACACCTGTAAACTGTGCGTCACTCAAAGTGCCCACCGTGAACTCGGCAATATGGGCTCAAATGAGTGCAACGATGCGGGGACAAGGAATTAGGTTTCAACACGTCCTCAAGTTGGTGGCAGTAGGCATCACTGCATTCGGGAAAATGGTCCAGGGGGCACTACATGCAGGGTGCAGGCAGCAAATCCAACCTCACAGCATTCCAAGCAGGGTGCAGGCAGGAAGTGCAATCTCACAGCACTCCAAACGAAGTGCTGGCAGCAACTCTAACCTCATAGTACTCCAACAGGGGGCAGGCAGCAAGTCCAACCTCACAGCACTCCACGCAGGCAGCAAGTCCAACCTCACAGCATTCCAAGCAGTGTGCAGGCAGCAAATCCAATTTCATAGATTATGATACAAAGAGCAAATTGCTACCTGTAACAACACAAGTATCCTATTCCCTGAATGTTTAACTGAATATGAATAATATTTCGTAATATATTGCAGGTGGAAAACCTTGGATCGATAGGACAGTGTTACATTCAACTCTGCGACCCTGATAGTAGATAATACAGCATGCAAACAAGCTGTACATAAAAAAGTACAAAGTTAGGAAACATTGTCATCTTGATCTTAAGTTGAAGACTTATATTTTATATTCTGTGATCAAATTCTCTCAGGTCACAGTTCACATTTGGGAATCACTATAAGTCTCTTTTGATCAAAGGAACCAAAAAATACATTTAATGCTACATTTTAAGCAAGTTATATATTTTTAAATATGTGGGGGGAATAGACTTGGTATGAGTAAAAATTTAATTTGAAATCATCTCAGGAATATATTACAACATTTTTGACTGGTAACGTTAAAAGTGTGTGAAGTATAGACTGTCAAAGCCTTGAAGAATAAAGCAGCCATGATCTACATAAATGGTGGAAATGGTTCAGGAATCCGAATGGCCCATTCCATATTAAAATCCATTACTATGACGTCTAAAGAAGGATCTCGACACAAAACATCACCCAGTCCTTCTATTCAGAGATGCTGCTTGTCCCACTGAGTTACTCCAGCATTTTGTGTCTACCTGCTATGACAACCATGTTAGTCTTGCATCTGCCAGCAATCTCCTGGTACATTTATTCCTCTAATTCCCATTGACTATTTGGGGGCATGTAGCACAGTTCCAGCAAAGTGATCATCCCCTTTTTATTTCACAGCTCCACCATATAGCCTCACAGTAATGTCATCTCAGACTATTGCTGTAACATTCTCCTTATTCATATAAGCAACTCCTCCTTCTCTTTTACCCATATCTCTGTCTCACATTTAGCATCCATACTCTGAAACATTAAGTAAGTAAGTAATTTTATTTATATAGCACTTTAAAATCAAATCACGTTGAAGCCAAAGTGCTTTACAGAGAAAAAATTAGATTTCCATACATCCATATAAAAGAAAAAAGAAAAAAGACACAGTACACTATAGGAATCATCCTCCCACAGCAGAATCCACTGTGAGGGAAGGCACCAAAAAGTCCAGTTCTCCTCCTCCTCAGAGTCCACCCGAGGTCGTGGCCTATTAGTGGCCTCCGCAGCCGGTCCGATGTTTTCAGGCCCTCTTGCCGGGGAAGCTGGAACTCTGGCGTCGGGTGAAACACCCCTCAGCGGCTTAGAACGTCTGAAGCAGCCGCTCCCTCCCCGGAGACTGTGGCGCCCGTAGTCCTCAGGCCGCACTGGTTAGAGCTCCGACTCGGGCAATCTCGGATCCCAGGCTCTGCGGCGTTTTAAATCCAGCGTCACAGCACTTCAGAGCTTACCGCACAGCCACCCGGTAAGGCATCGCCCGCTCCGTGTTGGTGTCCTATCGCTGTGCCGCCGCCGAAGCTGTGGTCACGGCAGGAAACGCCGTTCCAGTTCGATGGTAGGCCGCGCGGAGAGGACGAAGATGCGATTCAGAGGAAAACCGCATCTCCGACCAGATAGGACTGGGATTAATACAGTTTCCCCCCACCCCCCACATCAAAGATTAGATCTACAAAATAAATGTTTTAGACACTAAAAAGGGTGAAACGACAGACTGCAGGCAGGTGCCAATCCTACCCCTCCCTTAGCCAGATTTCAGTAATGGCTATTATGCCCATGCCACGTGTACCTATCCATGCCCTGATTTCATCCCTCTTACCTGTCAGGCCTCTCACGTTGAAATAAACACAACTTAAACCAACAGTCCTGCCTCACTCCCTGCCAGACTCTGCCTGTCCACTGAACTTACTTTCATCGCCTTGCGCACTGACTCCCCCCCCGTCATACTCCTGCATCGGATCCCATCTCCCTGCTAATCTAGGTTAAGTCCACCAGTTGTAGCACTGACAAATCTACCCACCAGGACAATTGTTCTCCTCCAGTTCAGTTGCAACCCATCCCTCTTGTAAAAATCCCCTCGGCCCCAGAAGAGATCCCAATAATCCAAAAATCTGAATGCATTTCGCCTTCACCAAATCCTCATCCCCAAATTCACCATCCAATCTTTCAGAAGGGTTTCGACCCGAAACGTCACCAATTCCTTTTCTCCAGAGATGCTGCCTGTCCCGCTGAGTTACTCCAGCTTTTTGTGTCTATCTTCCAGTTCCTACCTTCACTAGCACTTGGCTCCAGGAGTAATCCAAAGATTCCAACCTTTGCGGTTCTGCTTTGTCACTCCCTGTATTCACTCTGCAGGACCATAGCCCTTTTCCTGCCTATGTTGTTTTGTGAAACATGTACGATGACTTCTGGCTGATCGCCCTGCCCCTTTAGAATGATCTGCAGCTGCTTCATGGTCCCCAACATTAATCTGGATATCAATGCCGTAAAGGGTCTTGCCATTAACTGTATATTTTTGCCTTACATTCGGCTTCCTGAAGTGTAACACCTCACACTTAAGGGCCTGTCCCACTTAAGCAACCTTTTCGGTGACTGCTGACACCCATCATAGGTTGCCAAAAATTGTTAACGTTGAAAATTCAGCGGCGACCAGAAAGACGTTACGACCTGTCTCGACCATACAGACGACTCCTGCCGACACGTCGCGGGTGTCGCGGGGTGTCGCGGGGTGTCACCAGGGGGCATGTCACCAGGGAGTCGCCTGTATGGTCGTGAGAGGTCTCCTAGTCACACAAAGATTTGTGGCGTCTTTCTGGTCGCCGCTGAATTTTCAACTTGTTGAAAATATTCGGCGACCTATGACGGGTGCCGACATTGTGTAAGTCAATTGACCCTTTACTTGGATCAATTCTCCAGTAAAAAATATGGAACATATCATAAATGTGCATGTCTTGCTTGCACAGGGTCCATGCTAATCCTCCCTGTGTTGTTCCAATTTTAGTATATATTGCTGCCGAAATGAGGACTCATTTGAGCCAGCACTACTTTTTATGCGGGTACTTCAAACAGAGGCATCTCCAGTACTACATGTTTAGCTCTAAACTTTGGTACTTGCCTCTGAAGGGAGTAAATATAATATAAGGCCCTGCATTGGTATTGCACATACACATGGAGTAAAGCACAATTTATTATTAGTGTATTAGTGCGACCCTAACCTCCCCTCTATCACATTGGAGCCCTTTGAAATATCTTTAATCGGACTTATTGAACTTTTCTTGCACTGAATGTTGTTCCCTCTACCTTTTATCTGTACACTATGGATGGCTTGACTGTAATCATGGATAGTCTTTTCTTTGACTGGATGGAACACAACCAAAAGCACTGCACTGTACCTCAGTACATGTGACAATAATATACTAAACTAAGGTACTTTTAAGAACTTTAACACACAAAGGGCATAAGATGGTGCTGGAAACAAAGCGACACTTTGTGTTTAAGAAAGAGCTACAGATGCTGGAATAATCGAAGGTAGACAAAAATGCTGGAGAAACACAGCAGGTGAGGCAGCATCTATGGAGAGAAGGAATAGACGACGTTTCAGATCGACATTTTGTGTGCTGTCTTGGTAAAGTCTACCAGTCTGATACCACACCATTATACTTTTGTATTTATTAATGACTGGTTATATTTAATGTTATTTTACTGAATCGCATACAAAACAAATAATTTCATTTTATCTAGCTACATGTGACAATAAAGTGCCATTGAATTCCATTTCTTGTGCAAAGTACACAAATATCTTAATAGTCCGGGTGTAGATAAAATGTTACCGTGCATCACATGAAAACTTGGTGCTGTGATATAGTATTTCTTGGACTTTGGCATTTTAGACTGGAACTGTGCTAATTAAGATCGAAAAAGGGAGATCAATTGGAAAAGATATGCTGCTGACGTTTGGTAGTTGACTGGGAGGAGAGGTTATCTACTGTGATTGTTTCTCTCTCCATGTCACCACAAGTACTGTTAATTCCTCGTATTCTTTGTTTTATTTAAAATTTCCAGGACCTATCCTATTTTGCCTCTAGATTGAAGTGGGAGAAACATAAACATGAGAGCAACCAGTTGAGTTGAATGACCTGTTTTTGTTTACATTTGTCATGAGTTTCTGGACTATTGCTTATATCACTGCTTAAATCTGGAAATAAAACTGCAAGTAAAACAGGTATATTTTTTGTATCCGAATCAATAAACAAAGCAAGTGAAAGGTCTTAAGTCTAGCAATTACCCATCATACTTCCAAGACAAGGGATATGAAGAAGTAAATTAATGAGCAGGAATGGAGTGTACCTGTAATTGAAATAGTCTATAAATTGGCCAAAATAGTAAGATTAAATGAGAACCTACCAGTTTGAAGTTTGATCTTTATTTCATGAGGAGTTACGATGAGGGATTACGTGAAGAACCCCATCCAGCCGCAGGTACGTCAATCTTCAAAGCAGCGGAGTGAAATCACAGGTAGTAGCGATTGAAGTATAATAGTAAGATAACAGAGAGTAGAACTACCAGATGATATTTATGAGAGTTGGGAGCGGAGGGCACGTAATCCCTCATCGTAACTCCACATAAAATAAAGATCAAACTTCAAACTGGTAAGTTCTCGTTTAATGTTACTATTTTACTTCGGAGTCACGTGAGTGACTACGTGAAGATTTCAAAGCTCTGTGATTTCATGCCATAGACCTAAATCCGGCGTTCACACTGCATTGATTGACTCAAATAAATAATCAATAATGCATCAATCATAACATTGTTTAAATTAATTAACAGTTTATTTACAAAAGAAAACAATAGCAACCCCTCTATCTCAGGGGGAAACTATAACAGAACTCAAAACAGATTCAGCAAACACCCCCAGCCTTGCAATCGGCTTATGATAGAATTTCTGGAAGGTCAGCTTACTGGATCACCCTGCGGCCATGAGGATATGGTCTATAGGCACGTTCATCGCCCTGGCCGCAGAGGTTGATGCCGCCCTGGTGAAATGAGATTTGAATTTATTAGTATCAATCCGAGCACTTCCCAGAACCTGCTTTAGCCACCTTGAAATTCTTTGCACAGACACCTTATTGTGTGGTGTTTTGTAGCTAATAAATAATGCAGAATCTGTTCCTCGTATGACTCTGATAGCCTCAATGTAATGAGACAAATATAACACTACACATATGAGAGCATCTGTGTGGTATGCTAAAAACATAATCTTACATCCTGTCATGCCTATTCTACTCTGTTTGAGCAGATCATAAACATAAAATGTAATGGCATCTGCTGATACCTGCATTCTGTCTAGCCGTAGCTTCTGCAATGTCTGCACATGTTGGGCTGATACCAACGCCATAAGCATGACCACCTTCATGGTTAGTTTGGCTAGAGATAGGCTTGCAACAGGAGTCCACTGGCGAAGGAGCATAAGGACTTCGCTCACATTCCAAATACCAGAATACCTGGGTTTAGGAGGATTAGAATGAAAAGCTCCCTTCATAAATCTAGAGACTAACGGATGTGTACCTGCTGAATGCAACTGAACTCATGGGAAAATAAGAAGAAAAAGCACTTCTGGCTGTAATAATCGCACAATAGCTTATTTTTTGATCGAAGTAAGGAGTGGACAAAAACTCCAGTACGTCTGGGATGCCTGCAGTCTGATATGAGATATTCTGCTGTAGGCAGAATACCTCCCACTACCGTATCGAGGTGATGTACTGCTTCTGAGTACTATCCCTGCAGGCCGACGTGAGAACATCCACGGTACAATCAGACAGTCCTCTCCCCAGGTATGGCCTCCTTAAAATCTGCAAATTAACAGATCAATACGATCATGTAAAGGATGTTGATTGCCAGTTACCGGGTTCACCAGTAGATTTTTATGCTTGGGAATAATCATATGAGGTTGACTAGCCATCTGCAATACTAGAGGGAACCATGGCTGGATAGGCCAGTCTGGCACTACCAATACTCCTGAAGCGGAGTCCGGCTTGATTTTTTGCAGGCATCGACTGATGAGACAGAATGGGGGAAATACATAAACAAACATTCCACCCCAATGCAGAGAGAATGCATCCACTGCTGCTGCACCAGGATCTGGTTCCCACGAAACATATCTGGGCAACTGATGGTTTAGTCTAGATGCAAACAAGTCAATATCTGGCATTCCATAGTGAGCAACCACTTGATTAAATATGTATTGATTTAACATCCACTCTATGTTATCATTGAATTGGCGTGACCTAGTGTCAGCTACCATGTTGAATCTACCTGGTAAATATATTGCTGAAAGCCAGATGTTTTTGTCAATGCACCAGCCCCAGATCTGATCAGCCAGTCTATCACAAGACGGTGACTTGACTCCATCCATGTGGTTGACATATGCCACTGCTGTAGTGTTGTCAATCTGAACCTGCACATGCAAGTGACTCTTGGCAGAGCAATAAGCTTTAAGCCCATAAAAGATTCCCAAAAGCTCTAAATAATTGATCCCTCTTAATTGAAGGAGGGATCTCATCAGTATTCCATCTGCTTCCACAAGTGGAAGACATATCCATCGCATCCCAACCCAGTGCACTAACATCCATCTGTAAGATTATGGAAGGTGGTTCAACCAAAACTTCCCTGGAACTTTTTGAGACATTTATGATCCACCATTGAATTTCAGAAATTGCCTCTGCTGACAATTGCATAGGCCTATCAAAATGACCCGCATGTATCCTCAGTGCCTGTTCTTTTGATCGTTGTAATTGTTGATAATGCAGAGGTCCAAATTGTACAGCTGGAAAAGCAGCCACCAATTTACCAATTAAAGTGGCTACTTGTCCAATTGAAGGTTGTTGCTCACTAAGGAGGTTCACACAATCCTCAATTAACTGCTGCCTTTTGTCCCTGGGCAAAGTCACTAACATGTGATCTGAATTAATGGTAAAGCCCAAATAATCAATAAATTGAACTGATGATAATTTGGATTTATCTGGATGAATGACGAACCCCAAATGTTCAAAAGCGAGTTTAACAATTGAAACAGATGATTCAGCTGCAGTCAGAGTCTTCCCGATAATTAAAATATCGTCTAAATAGGCCACTACAACATGCCCCTGAGCTTGGAGTAATCCTAGAACAGGTTTCAACAATTTGGTAAATAATCTAGGAGCTGAAGTTAATCCATTAGGCAATGCTTCGAATTGCCACAACTGACTCATTGAGGTAAATTTCAAATACCTCCTATCATCACAATGAATAGACACTGAGTAATATGCATCCTTCAAATCAATGCTGGCCATATAACACATTTTAGAAACCAGGTGTTTAACCGGAGAAAAAGTTTCCATTTTGAAATGCCTATAGAGTACAAAGGAGTTCAAACTCGTCAGGTCCAGAATGATTCTATATCCCCCAGTCTTTTTAGACTTAGGAAAAATACTTGACACAAACTGACGGTTTTGACGAACTGACTTCTCAATAACCCCTTTTTTGTGTAATGTGTTAAGTTCTGCTTGTACGTGCACATTCTCTTCTTGTGAAAATATAAGTTTCCGACTTGGAACATGCTGATTGGGTGGACACACAGTAGGGTAAAATTCAATTTTAACCCCCTGTATACTGCTCAGTATAAATTAATCTGATGTTATCTCCAGCCATTGTTTGAGAAACAAGTGTAATCTGCCCCAAATTTGAACATCTATTTCACTTGATTTATATTCTTTAGGAGCAAAAGTTCTCACCTGCATATGTCCTGGCTGCCCTTGTTGCCCCCGGCCCTTTGTAGGGAAAGTCATCCTTCCGCTCATGCCTGTGGCAGGCTGCCAGCTCCGAGTTTGCGAAGCTGAGTGGCTCGTCCCTTCCCCGGAGTCCGTGATGGTACCCCACCGGTAAGAAAAAACCCTTTTTCCTGGTTTGCCACTCGGCTTGATGAGGCCCATAGTTCTTGCATCCTCATGTAGTTCTTTAACTCGCTTGGCGAGATCCCCGCCAAACAAAAGTTTAGGCGGTTGTGCGCTGGTCGGCTTACATAATGATGCCATTTAGGGTTTATGACTGGGCATATAGCACTTTTCCTTATGTTAGTAATCTCAAAATATGCACTACACAGGAGTCCCAGTGCATCCTGGTGGGCTTCTGTCATATGCCCCTTATCCACAGTAGTTGCAAATGCCGTAAGCCCCGCTGAAAGCAATTTCAGTACTTTTTGTAACTTCAATTCTTGGGATCTTGCTGAAACCCCCAACTGTGTCCATATAAGATGGTTCACCGTCGGCACTTTTAGCAAACCACAATTAATTGGGGCTTCAAATTTTTTAGCCACCTCATCCATAGCCAATTCTTGAAGCTGATGTGAGAGCATATATTGAATGACAGCTACCAATTCTTCCCCTAATGGCTCCCCTGCCTATCTGGGGACTGCAAATGTTTCCGCTATATTAGGAATGACTTCTAGTTCCACTTCCTTGTGGCTCTCCCCAGCCACTGATTCGGCGTCAGTGAATTGCTGAGCCGATATACCCTTCTCTTCAAAAGTTGGGTAGTCTTGCAGCCCTATTGCAGGCGCTGCTAGCACAGGCTTTCCACTAGCCTGGCGTGGGCACCACTCCTCCTCACGGAGTGCGTCCCTGTCCAGCATCTTTTGTAATAAGACCTCGGCCTGGGAGAACCGTAAGCAAACAATCTCCCCTTGTGAAGGTAAAACCTCCAGGCCCGACTCTGGGTCAACGGGCCTATTTGATTTTGAAGTAGCCTTGCGCCCTACCGGCGCGCCTACACTGCTCACAGGCAGCGGGTCCGGTGTCGCTAGCTCCATTGCTGGCGACGGACTTGGTTACTTAGGCGGGCATCCGCAAACCACACTATCACAGTCCTCTAACCCTTTTCCTGTGGATCGCCTCGCCGACACCTTCTTCACTTTCTGCATCATTTTAACGATCTACACCCTACCGCTAAAACAGAAAGTGAGCACAAGAAAAAGTTTGAAACTCACCTTGCGTTTTAAACTTACCGCTTGGACGGGGTTCTTCACGTAGTCACTCACGTGACTCCGAAGTAAAATAGAAGGGCTTTTACAAGCAGCGACTTGCATGCTGTTCTAATGTTGCCCTGTACAAACATGCAGTTGAACTGATTCTGGGAAATGGGTGGGCTGATATGCACTGTTGCACTTGATGAGATGCTATTAAGTATGATTTTTTTTAATTTAGATTTTGGAATTCAGACTTTTATGCATTAAAAAAAAATTGAATTTGCTCGCTAATGTACTTCTGTGCTGTTGAACTGGACAATTATGAGTTCAATGGAAGATAATGACCACAATAATTAGGTAAGTTTCAAAACTTACCTTCAGCGGCGCTGCAGTTCTGTCACTGGCCGTGTGCGCGACTTTGGCGCCTTTGAGGGGGAGGGAGGGGAGGGGGAGGGAGGGGAGGGGAGGGGAGGGGGAGGGAGGGGGGGGAGGGGAGGGGGGGGATAAAATGCGGTTTTTCCCCTGACTTCCGGAGTTATATTTTCTCGGGGTGTGAGCTTTTGCTGAAGATTCGTTCCGACTGTCGGTATGTGAATGTTTTTTTAATCGCCTGACAATTTCAGCGCTGGAGTAAAATAAAAATTAGCTTCTAATGCCGTGAATGCTGACAACGGGGACGGATTTTACGTAGGGGACAGGTAAAGGAGAGCCGTTTATTTTTTCATATAAACTTGCTTGTTAAGATGACCTTAATCAAAATTTCATGTTGCGAAACGGTGAATTATTCCCCATATGAACCGTCAGTATTTTTCCTGCCGATATGGGGTTTAAATTCACTGCGACTGCTACGTTCCAATCCATCGCGTTCCATAAAATCCCATTCGCAAGCTGATTTAAATGGTCATTAATTTACGGGCATTAAACACTAAATTCCTTCAATTTGGCTTATAAATTAATGACAATGAGATTTGAAAATCATGTTATATTGTGAATTCTTGTGTGAATGTTATTTGGACACTTAGCTTTAAAAAAAATGTTAATATTTTCTTAAGAAATGGATAGATGTTTAGATCTAGTAATTGAATTTTGTAATTAGCTACAATTGGGTAACTAACTAATTATATGCTTTAATTTCAGGTCATCCAAGTAAGATTGTTTCATATTTGTTTCAGAATGCTTCAATCTATAATAACTGAACATTTCTTTCAGTTCTCTTAATTTTTAAGAAAGTTATGGGCTTTTGACTGTCCTCGATCACAACTTTTGTGTTAAGTCAATGGAAAAGCAATAGGGAACAACGTGCTAATTTCCGAGTATGAAAAATGGCCATAACTTTTTTAATATTGAAGATATGAAAGTGAATTAGGTATTTTACTTCGGAGTCACGTGAGTGACTACGTGAATAGAAGCCCGTTACAGCCGTTGGTGCGTCATGACGTCAGACGCTGGTGCAGTTAGCCAGTTGGAGCAGCAGCGCTCCTCCGAGCGGTAAGTTTAAACCGCGGGTTACACGAAGAGCTGGAGAATTTAGCGGGTGCAGCAGCATCTAAGGAGCGAAGGAGATGGGCGACGTTGCGGGTCGAGACCCTTCTTCAGACTTCACCCTCGATTCTCCAGCATTTGCAGTTCTTCATTCACAAGTTTAAACGGAGGTAAGGTTTTTAAATTTTTTTTACCACATGTCATTTTCTGTGACGGTTTGGAGTTCTTAGAGAATGTTGCAGAAAGTGAAGAAGGTGTCGGGAGGTGCTCCGGGGGTAGAAAGGAAAAGTGGCAGGAGAGTGTTGAGGATGGAGGCCCGTCTGGTACACCTGGTCCGGTGCTGGCTACACAGCCAGTGGTTGCGGACCCACTGCCGGGCGGCAGTGGAGGCTTGTCAGTAGGGCGGAAGGCCACTGGCAAGTCTCTGTGGCCCGTAAATGAGTCGGGCCTGGAGGTTATACCCTCCATAGGAGAGTCCGTTTGCTCACGGCTCTCCCACGTCGAGATTCTATTACAAAAGAATGCTCGACAGGGACCAGCTCCGTGAGGAGGAGTGGTGCCCAAGCCAGGCTGATGGAGAGCTTGTGCTAGCAGCACCTGTTTCAGGGCTGCAGAACTATCCTGCCTGTGAGGAGGATGTTCTATCAGTGCAGTTTGCTGACACTGATTCTATGCGTGGGGAGAGCAGTAAAGGTGTTCGGTTGGAGGTAATTCCGAACATTGCTGGGAAGTTTGCTGAGTGTAGAGAGGCAGGAAAGGCGATTGATGTAGAATTGGCCGAAGCCATTCAGTATATGCTCTCCCGCCAGTTACAGGAGCTAGCTATGGATGAAGTAGCAAAAAACTATAAAGCTCCTGTTAATTGTGATCTCCTGAAGGTACCGGTGGTTAATCACCAAATTTGGTCATAGATGGGTTTGCCTGCTAGGGCCCAGGAGATGAAGTTTAAAAAAAGTGCTTAAAACTGTTGTCAGCAGGTATTACAGCTGTGGTGAAAGTTATTGATACAAACAATATGGTTGAAGCACACCAGGATGAACTGGGATTCCTTTGTAATGCATTTTGAAATTAATAATATCGGGAGGGCCGCTATTAGGCCAGTGCTACCCGAATTTGGCGAGTTGTGCAAACCGACCAGTGTACCACCACAAAATCTGTTGTTTGGTGGTAACCTTGCAAAAAGGGTCAAAGACTGTCATGAGGTTGTTATAACCATGGCCCTCATTAAGCCAGCTGGCAAGCAAGGCAAAAAAGGGTCTCTACAAGAAGTCGAGGACAACAAGGTCCGCAAGGAAAGATGCAGGTAAGGAATATAACATTGACAGACGATGAATTAACTGATGTTCCTGTTCAAATTGGGGAAGGTTAAAATTGTTTCTCAAACAATGGCAGCAGTTGACATCAGATTTGTTCATACTTAGTGTATTGAAGGGGTGAAAAATTGGATTTTTACTCTAAGGACAGTCTACCTAATCAACATTTTCCTAGTCGTAAACTTATTTTTCAGATGAGGAAAATGTGTTTATTCAAGCAGAGATTCAGTCGTAACATAAGAAAGGGGTAATTGAGCCTTCTGTCTATCAAAGTCAACAATTTCTGTCAAGTATATTTCCCAGATCTAAAAAGACTGGGGGATGTAGAATTATTCTGGATTTATCGAATTTGAACAAATTTGTTTGTTAGGCATTTCAAAATGGAGACCTTTACCAAGGGCAAACATCTAGTGTCCAAAGGGTATTATATGGCAACCATTGATTTAAAGAATACGTATTACGCAGTGTCTATTCATGGTGATGATAGAAGATATTTGAAATTTATTTGGATGACTGAGCTGTGGCAATTCAGGACATTGCCGAATGGATTAACTTCAGCTCCTAGATTATTTACTAAATTGGTAAAACCTGTGTTAGCATTACTTAGAGCTCAGGGGCATGTGGTAATGGCCTATTTAGATGATATTCTGATTGTTGGAAAGACTCACGCTGAAACTCAATCATCAGTTTCAGTTGTTAAAATCACTTTTGAACAAATGGGATTTGTTATTCACCCAGATAAATCTAAATTATCACCAGTCCCAAATTATTGATTATCTGGGATTTACCATTAATTCCAATCACATGTTGGTAACTTTGCCCAGGGATAAATTGAATCAGTTAATTGAGGACTGTGTTTATCTCGTTGGAGAACAACGGCCTTCGATTAGACAAGTAGCCAGTTTAATTGGGAAGTTGTTGCAGCCTTTCCAGCTGTGCAGTATGGTCCTCTGCATTATCAACAATTACAACGATCAAAGGAACAGGCACTGAGAATACAAAGGGGCCATTTTTGATAGGCCTATGCAGTTGTCAGCTGGGGCGATTGCTGACATACAATGGTGGATAGTACATGTTTCAAAAAATTTAAGGAAGGTTTTGGTGGAATCACCGTCACTGATATTACAGACTGATGTAAGTGCACTAGGTTGGGGTGCAACAGATATGTCTTCTAGTTGTGGAGGCAGATGGAATGTGGATGAGACATCGCTTCCTCAATTAAGAGGGATTAATTATTTAGAGTTGTTGGGCACCTGGTATGGGCTCAAAGCTTATTGTTCTACAAGGAGGGATCTGCATGTGCAGGTCAGATTGACAACACCACAGCAGTGGCATATGTAAACCACATGGGTGGAGTTAAGTCACAGTCTTGTGATAGACTGGTTAACCAGATTTGGAGCTGGTGTATTGACCAAAATATCTGGCTTTCAGCACTTTATTTGCCAGGAAGAGGTCACGTCAGTTTAATGACAACATTGAATGGATGTTAAATCAGGATGTATTTAACCAAATGATTGATCAGTATGCATTGCCAGATATTGACTTGTTTGCATCTTGATTAAATCATCAGTTACCTAGATATGTTTCATGGTAACCAGATCCTGGGGCAGTAGCAGTGGATGCATTTTCGCTGCATTGGGGAGGAATGTTTGTGTATGTATTTCCTCCATTCTGTCTCATCAGCAGATGTTTGTAAAAGATCAAGGACTCCGCTTCAGGGGTATTGGTAGTGCCAGATTGGCCTACCGAGCATGGTTTCCCGTTGTATTACAAATGCCTAGGGAGCCTTACATGCTTATGCCCAGAATAAAAAATCTACTGGTAAATCCAGTCACTGGGGATCAACATCCTTTATATGATCGTATTGATCTGTTAATTTTGCAGATTTTAAGGAGGCCATACCTGGGGAGAGGACTGTCTCATCGGACTGTGGATGTTCTCACGTCGGCCTGCAGAGATATACACAGCAGCAATATATCACCCTATATAAGGAAGTGGGAGCAATTCTGCCTACAGCAGAATATTGTATATCACACTGCAGGGATCACGGATGTATTGGAGTTTGTCAACTCTTTATTTTGACCAAAAAATTAAGCTACAGTGCGATTAATTCAGCCAGAAGTGCTCTGTCTTCTTATTTACCTATGAATGCAGAATTGCATACAGTAGGGACACATCCGTTAGTTTCACGATTCATGAAGGGAGTTTTTTTCAATTTTAATCCTCCTAAACCCAGGTATGCCGGTATTTGGGAATGTGAGTGAGGTTTTTATGGTTCTTTGCCAGTGGGCTCCGGTTACAAGCCTATCAGTAGCCAAATTATCTATAAAGGTGGTCATGCTTATGGCGTTGGTTTCAGCTCAACGTATATAAATGTTGCAAAAGCTACGGCTAGATAGAATGCATGTGTCGGCTGATGCCATTATATTTTATGTCTATGATTTGCTTAAACATAATAGAAGAGGCATGACAGGATGTAAGATTGTGTTTTCAGCATACCCCCGCAGATGATCGCTTCTGTGTAGTCCTCACATTTATCTCGTTACAATTGAGATTACTAAACCCCTGAGAGGAACAGAGTTGGCTTTGTTTATTAGTCACAAAAAACCACACAGTAAGGTGTCGGGTGCAAACGATTTCAAGGTGGCTAAAGTGGGTCCTGGCAAGTGCTGGAATTGATACTGATAAATTCAAATCTCATTCCACCAGGCGGCATCAACTTCCGCGGCAAGGGCGATGGACTTGCCAATAGACCATGTCCTCGCGGCCGCAGGATGGTCCAGTGAGCTAACTTTTCAGAGGTTTTATCACAAGCCGATTTCAGGCTCGGGGTGTTTGCTGATTCTGGTTTCAGTACTGTTACACTTTTCCCCTGAGTTAGAGGGGTTTGTTATGATTTGTTTGTAAATAAACTGTTATTTCATTTTAACAAATGTATTACTGATGCATGATTGATTTGTTAAACGACTTTTGAGTCAATCCAGGCAGTGTGAACGTCGGATTTGGGTCTGCGGCGTGAATTCACAGTGCTTTGAAGTCTTCACGTAGTCACTCACGTGACTCCGAAGTAAAATGGTAAGATTAAACGAGAACTTAAAACCAGTTTGAAGTTTGATCTTTATTTTATGAGGAGTCGAGTTGAGGGACTACGTGCCCTCCGCTCCCACCCTCATAGAATCTCATCTGGTAGTTCTAGTTTTATCATCTTACCGTTATACTTCGGTCGTTGTTAGCTGTGAATTCATTCCGCTGCTTTGAAGATTGATGCACCAACGACTGTACGGGCTTCTATTCACGTAGTCCCTCAACTCGACTCCTCATAAAATAAAGATCAAACTTCAAACTGGTAAGTTCTCGTTTAATCTTACTATTAAATTAAACTTCTTTGTATGCTTTATCACTGATGGTGGCGAGGATGTGGTCCATGGGCACCTCCATGGCCCTCGCCACTGATGTGGATGCAGCCCTGGTAGAGTGAGATTTAAAAAATGTTAGTACCTATTCCTGCTGCACCCAACACCGCCCTGAGCCACCTTGCGATAGTCTGCACAGTCACCCGGTGATGTGGAGAGTTGTGGCTGATGAGGAGCCCCTGCTCCATCTTCCGGATGGTTCCTGTAGTGCGGATGTAGAGGCGGAGATGGGGTGACTATGCAGAGGGTGGGGTACGCCCCGAAACTCCAACTGCAGCCCACGATCCCCAGGTCTGTGCTGCTACAATAGGTCCTGGACAAAAAAAAATCACCTTTGCAGGGGGGGAGACCATGCTATCCAGCCGCAGCTTCTGTAATGCCTGGTCTCGTTGAGCTGTAGTCAGTGCCATCAGCATCACCACTTCGAGGGTGAGCTTTTTGAGTGGTAACTCTGTCATAGGAGACCAGCTTCTCAGTAGGGTCAGAACGATCCCTACGTCCCAGATGATGTTGTATCTGGGCCGTGGAGGGTTGGTGTTAAACGCTCCCCCATCATGAAGTTAGACACCAGATGAATGGAGCCTATACCGATGTTTAGGTAAGAGGTCAATGCACTCCTGGCGTTGGAGCTAAGGCCCGCATCATAATGAAGGCCTACTAGGAATTTTCAGGACATCAGGGATCGTAGCCGAGTTGTAGGCCGTGTTGGTACGGGAGCAGATGCCTCCCACTTCCTGACCTGGGTGAGGTACTGCCTCCTGGTTGATGCTCGGCATGACACTGAGATGAGGTCCATGGCTCTTGGTGATATGCCGGCCTTGACGAGCGGCCTCTTTAGAACCTGCAGGCCAACATGTATAGGTGACCAAGGCACGGGTGACTGTCCCCCGTAATGGGGTTAGTAATCAATGTGGGATTTTTACCAACCTGAATCCACGGACGTTGCAGGATTTGGAGGGCCATCAGGTACCATGGCTGTGTAGGCCAGTCGGGTATGATCAAATGCCAGTTGCAGAATCCAGTTGAATTTTCTGCAATACCCGACTGATGAGGCAGAATGGGGGAAATACGTAGTAAAACCATTTCCCCCCAATGGAGAGAAAAAGCATCCATAGCTACACCCCCCAGGGTCTGGTTCCCAAGACTCATACGTTAGTATCTGATGGTTCAACCTGGACGCAAAGAGGTCAATATCTGGTGTGCCAAAGTGAGCTATAATTTCAGCAAAATTGGGGATTCAACATCTACTCGAAGTTATCATTGACCACTCGTGACCTGGTGTCCGTCACTGTATTGAACTTCCCTGGTAAATAGGTCGCTGTGATCCAAATATTTCTCTCAATGCACCAGTGCCAGATTGTATTTGCCAATTCGTCACAAGATAACGACCTGATACCACCCATATGATTGATATGTCACCACCGTTGTGTTATCTGTTTGGAGGCAGACATATAAGTGCCGTGAGTTAGGACAGTAAGCCCGCAGTCCTTGGAAAACCCCTAACATCTCCAGATAATTTATCCCTTGTGTTTGGAGGAGGGTAGACTCATGAGGGTCCCATCTGCCACCACAACTGGACATGGTGTCAGTTGTACCCCAACCTTGTGCGCTTGCGTAAGTCTGTAGCACGATGGATGGGTTGCTAACAATGATGGGTCTGTGACACTCACTAATAATGTCAATCCACCATTGTAGCTCAGCTCTAGCCGGATTTGGCAACCGTATTGGTTTATCAAAGTGCCCAGCATTTGCTTTTAATGCTGCGATCTTTGCTCTTTGTAATTTTTTGTAATGTAATGGTCCGAATTGCGCCGCTTCTTTTATGTCTAAAGCTTTGTTGGTCAGGATAGTGATCATCAGTAAATTTGTGTCAATGGTGAATCCAGGTAATCCATAACTTGAGAGGGGTTCAGTTTGGATTTGTCTGGATGGGTTACAAACCCTAACTTCTCGAATAAATATTTGGTCGCTGTAACGACCAGCGTAGCCAATTGGAGGGTCTGTCCCACGATAAGGATATCGGCTAAATATGCCATGATGATACAATTGTGTTGTTGGAGGAGTGCCAATATGGGTTTTACTAATTTGGTAAATAGTCTGAGGCTGTGGGTAACCCATTGGGTAAGGCTTTGAGAGGCCCACAGGAGCCGTTGGAAGAGGAGGAGGGGGAGGAGCGACACCCGACCGGTAAGCTTTAAAATCCAGCGCGGGGCTTGTTTTTTCAGAGGCTTACCAAAATCCATAACATTACATTTGGAGAAGTGGGTTTTTTTGAGGAAGCCGCTGATTGGTGGAAGAGGACCCGAGGAAGCAGCTGATTGGGTGCAACCCCGGGTTTACAATTTTACATTTCTGCCTTCTGGGAGTTAGGGATTCTGGGAGTTAGGGATTCTGGGAGTTAAGGATTCAGTATTTAGTAGTAAAGTTTAAAGGATAAGTTTTTGTTTTTTTTTAATAGTTAATACAGAGTAATTTGGGAGTAAGGTATGGCAGTAGAGATTGGCCCCGTGGTTTGTTCAGCCTGCAACATGTGGGAGATCAGGGAGATGGTCGGTGTCCCTGGTGACTACGTTTGCAGGAAGTGTGTCCAGCTGCAGCTCCTGGCAGACCGCATTGAACGATTGGAACTGCGGCTGGATTCATACTGGAGCATCCACGATGCGGAGAAAGTCGTGGATAGCACGTACAGTGAGTTGGTCACACCGCAGGCAAAAGGTAAGAGGACAAAAAGGGAACGGGTGGCCAATAGCCAGCAAAGCAGTAGCAGGTAGTGCAGGAGTCCCCTGGGGTCATCTCCCTCCTAAACAGGTATACCATTTTGGATACTGTTGAGGGAGATGGCTCATCAGGGGAATGCAGCAGCAGCCAAGTTCATGGCACCATGGGTGGCTCTGCAGCACATGAGGGGGGAAAAAAGAGGGAAGGGCAATAGTAATAGGGGATTCAATTGTCAGGGGAATAGATAGGCGTTTCTGCGGCCACAAGCGAGACTCCAGGATGGTATGTTGCCTCCCTGGTGCAAAGGTCAGGGATGTCACTGAACGGCTGCAGAACATTCTGGAGGGGGAGGGTGAACAGCCATTGTCGTGGTACATGTTGGCACCAACGATATAGGTAAAAAAAGGGATGAGGTCCTACAAGGTGAATTTAGGGAGCTAGGAGATAAACTTAAAAGTAGGACCTCAAAGGGTAGTAATCTCCGGATTACTACCAGTACCACGGGCCAGTCAGAGTAGAAATAGGAGGATATTGCAAATGAATACGTGGCTTGAAAAAGTGGTGCAAGGGGAGGGATTCAAATTTTTTAGGGCACTGGGACCAGTTCTGGGGAGGTGGGACCGGTACAAACAGGACAGTTTGCACCTGGAATGGAATGGAACCAATGTGCTTCGGGGAGGGGGGAGTGTTTTGCTAGTGCTGTCGGGGAGGATTTAAACTAATGTGGCAGGGGGATGGGTACAAGAGCAGAGAGGCAGATGGGTGTAAAATGAGGGTAGAAGCAATAGGTAGCAAGGTGAAAAGAAAAGTTAAAAGTGCAGGCAGACAAAACCAGGGCAAAATCAAAAAGGGCCACTTTTCAGCAAAATTGTATAAGGGGTAAGTGCGTTGTAAAGACAAGCCTGAAGGCTTTGTGTCTCAATGCAATGGAGTATTCGTAATAAGGTGGACGAGTTGAACGTGCAGATAGATATTAATGATTATGATATAGTTGGGATCACGGAGACATGGCTCCAGGGTGACGTAGGCTGGGAGCTGAACATCCAGGGATATTCAATATTCAGGAGGGATAGAGAGAAAGGAAAAGGAGGTGGGGTAGCGTTGCTGGTTAGAGAGGAGATTAACGCAATGGAAAGGAAGGACATTAGCTTGGAGGATGTGGAATCGGTATGGGTAGAGCTACAAAACACTAAGGGGCAGAAAACGCTGGTGGGTGTTGTGTACAGGCCACCTAACAGTAGCAGAGAAGTTGGGGATGGTATCAAACAGGAAATTAGAAATGCTGCGACAAAGGCAAAACAGTTATAATGGGTGACTTCAATCTACATATAGATTGGGTTAATCAAATTGGCAGGGGTGCTGAGGAAGAGGATTTTTTGGAATGTATGCGGGATAGTTATCTAAATCAACATGTAGAGGAACCAACGAGAGAGCAGGCTATTTTAGACTGGGTTTTGAGTAATGAGGAAGGGGGTAGTTAGCCGTTCTTGTTGTACGTGCCCCCTTGGGCAAGAGTGACCATAATATGGTTGAGTTCTTCATTAGATGGAGAGTGACATTGTTAATTCAGAAACAATGGTTCTGAACTTAAAGAAAGGTAACTTTGAGGGTATGAGATGTGAATTGGCCAAGATTGACTGGCAATTAATTCTAAAAGGGTTGACGGTGGATATACAATGGAAGACATTTAAAGACTGCATGGATGAACTACAAAAATTGTTCATCCCAGTTTGGCAAAAGAATAAATCGGGGAATGGTAGTGCATCCTTGGATAACAAGGGAAATCAGGGATAGTATCAAAGCAAAGGATGATGCGTACAAAGTAGCCAGAAAAAGCAGCATACCAGAGGACTGGGAAAATTCAGAGACCAGCAGAGGAGGACAAAGGGCTTAATTAGGAAAGGAAAAATAGATTATGAAAAAAACTGGCAGGGAACATAAAAACTGACTGCACAAGTTTTTATAGATATGTGAAGAGAAAGAGGTTAGTTAAAACAAATGTAGGTCCCTTGCAGTCAGAAACAGGTGAGTTGATCATGGGGAACAAGGATATGGCGGACCAATTGAATAACTACTTTGGTTCCGTCTTCACTAACGAAGACATAAATAATCTGCCGGAAATAGCAGGGACTGTGGGTCAAAGGAGGAATTGAGTGAAATCCAGGTCAGTCGGGAAGTGGTGTTGGGTAAATTGAATAGATTAAAGGCCGATAAATCCCCAGGGCCGGATAGGCTGCATCCCAGAGTACTTAAGGAAGTAGCTCAGGAAATAGTGGATGCATTAGTGATAATCTTTCAAAACTCTTTAGATTCTGGAGTAGTTCCTGAGGATTGGCGGGTAGCAAATGTAACCCCACGTTTTAAGAAGGGAGGGAGAGGAACGGGGAATTACAGACCAGTTAGTCTAACATCGGTAGTGGGGAAACTGCTAGAGTCAGTTATTAAAGATGGGATAGCAGCACATTTGGAAAGTGGTGAAATCATTGGACAAAGTCAGCATGGATTTACGAAAGGTAAATCATGTCTGACGAATCTTGTGGAATTTACCGAGGATGTAACTAGTAGCGTGGATAAGGGAGAACCAGTGGATGTGGTATATCTGGACTTCCAGAAGGCTTTCGACAAGGTCCCACATAAGAGATTAGAATACAAACTTAAAGCATACGGTATCAGGGGTTCAGTATTGATGTGGATAGAGAACTGGCTGGCAAACAGGAAGCAAAGAGTAGGAGTAAACGGGTCCTTTTCACAATGGCAGGCAGTGACTAGTGGGGTACCGCAGGGCTCAGTGCTGGGACCCCAGCTATTTACAATATATATTAATGACCTGGATGAGGGAATTGAAGGCAATATCTCCAAGTTTGCGGATGACACTAAGCTGGGGGGCAGTGTTAGCTGTGAGGAGGATGCTAGGAGACTGCAAGGTGACTTGGATAGGCTGGGTGAGTGGGCAAATGTTTGGCAGATGCAGTATAATGTGGATAAATGTGAGGTTATCCACTTTGGTGGCAAAAACAGAAAGCAGACTAATTATTTAAATGGTGGCCGATTAGGAAAAGGGGAGATGCAGCGAGACCTGGGTGTCATGGTACACCAGTCATTGAAAGTAGGCGTGCAGGTGCAGCAGGCAGTGAAAAAAGCGAATGGTATGTTAGCTTTCATAGCAAAAGGATTTGAGTACAGGAGCAGGGAGGTTCTACTTCAGTTGTACAGGGTCTTGGTGAGACCACACCTGGAGTATTGCGTACAGTTTTGGTCTCCAAATCTGAGGAAGGACATTATTGCCATAGAGGGAGTGCAGAGAAGGTTCACCAGACTGATTCCTGGGATGTCAGGACTGTCTTATGAAGAAAGACTGGATAGACTCGGTTTATACTCTCTGGAATTTAGGAGATTGAGAGGGGATCTTATAGAAACTTACAAAATTCTTAAGGGGTTGCACAGGCTAGATGCAGGAAGATTGTTCCCGATGTTGGGGAAGTCTAGGACAAGGGGTCACAGCTTAAGGATAAGGGGGAAATCCTTTAATACCGAGATGAGAAAGACTTTTTTCACACAGAGAGTGGTGAGTCTCTGGAACTCTCTGCCACAGAGGGTAGTTGAGGCCAGTTCATTGGCTATATTTAAGAGTGAGTTGGATGTGGCCCTTGTGGCTAAGGGGATCAGAGGGTATGGAGAGAAGGCAGGTACGGGATACTGAGTTGAATGATCAGCCATGATCATATTGAATGGCGGTGCAGGCTCGAAGGGCTGAATGGCCTACTCCTGCACCTAATTTCTATTTCTATGTTTCTATGTATTGCCACAACTGTCCCTTCCAGACAAAGTTCAGGAACTTCCTGTGAGATTCTGTGATGGGAACTGTATAGTATGCATCTTTTGAATTGATGCAAGCCATAAAGTACCCCGGGTAAAGCAGCTGCTAAGCTGTTTCGAAGGTATCCATGTGAAAATGGGTATATGGTACAAAAGTGTTCAACAGGGTTAGGTCTATGATAGTCCGACTGCCCCCCATCTATTTTGGTTTTTGTAAAGATGTTAGACACAAACTCAAGGGTTTCGTGTGTCGTTTTGCCAATCACCCCTTTGGCTGCTAGCCATAAGATTTCAGCATGTCCCTCCTTTATCTCAGTCTGAGAGAGTGTAAAAATGCGCCGAGGTTCATGCTGTGTAGGGGAAGTTTACCATCAATAAATGCTATGACATAACCGTGAACACTTTGTAGAATAAACGTGGCTGTGGTGATTGCACCCCAAGCACCACGAAATGCCCGCAACCGACCCCCGACTTGTGCGGGTAGAAGTGCTACTGCCTAAGAGGAACCAGACCCCCTTACCTCCATGGTTAACGGCGGGTCTTGGCGTATGGCGTTTTGGGGAACGTTATGGTGCTGTCATGGCGGTGGCCGCATCGTCTGATATGGGTGAACTTTAGCCGGTGGAGGTTGCATAAGGCCCACGGTCTTGGCCTCCTCGTCGAGTTCTGTGACTTGCTTGGAGAGATCTTCCCCAAACAGCTGATGAGGTGGTGGAGTGGTGGAGGGACGGCACAACCCTGCAAATTACGGGTTGAGTGTCGGCCGGATGGAGCTCTTACGAAGGCAGTTAATTTTGAACTGCGCATTGCAGAGAAATGCCAGGGCATCCTGCGGCTCACTGGGCACATCATCCCCATCGAGCGTGCAGGGAAATGCTGTAATGCCCGTCGATAGAAGTTTGAGGATGCGCTGTAGGCGGACGTCCTGCATCTTTGTGGTAGTACTCAAATTCCCCCAAATGTAAGCATTCCCCATGGGCACACTTAAAGTGATGCAGTTGTCGGGCGGTTTGAATGCGTCCATGGCGGCAGTGATTACCTGACCCAGGAGCTGGTGAGTGGTCAGATAGTCAATGGTTCCCGCCAGTTTGGGGTGCAGCGGCTCCCCAATGTGGGTAGCTGTGGCTAAATATTTTCCATGACATCCAGCAGGTCCGCACCTAGGACTGGCTCTACGGCCTCCGGCATCCCTGGTTCGTCATCGAAGTCAGCGTCCAGCAACTTCTGGTTTGGCTGGCTGGAGAAGACGATATGCTGGGCGGTCTCCTGGCGTGGCTTGTGGAGGCCCGAGAGTCCCGTTCATCCCTGTCCATATCCCGTTGAACTAGTTGCTCCACCAAGAGCTCCAACCTGGCAATGCAACCGTCCCTGCTACTCGCGGCGGACTGGCCGACTTCCCCAGGCTCTGCAATTTCTCTGGGGCAGCTCGGATGTCGGCGATACATCACTCCCTGATGAGCTCAATGCATTTTACGCACGCTTTGATAGGGAGAACACCGATGTGCCATCCAAGCTGGTTACCAAACTCGCAAAACTGGGTCTCTGCACATCCCTCTGCAATTGGATCCTCGACTTCCTCATTCTCAGACCACAGACTGTTCGTATTGGTGGAAATGTGTCTGACTCAATAACAATCAGCACGGGAGCACCTCAAGGCTGCGTGCTCAGCCCCCTGCTGTACTCACTCTATACTCATGACTGCGTAGCCGGTCACAGTGTGAACTCCATCATCAAGTTCACTGACGACACCACTGTAGTGGGACGTATCACTGATGGGGATGAGTCGGAGTACAGAAGAGAGTTCGAGCAACTGTCCATATGGTGCCAGCACAATAACTTGGCCCTGAACACCAGCAAAACCACGGATCTGATTGTTGACTTTGGAAGGAGTAGGATGGGGACCCACAGTCCCATTTATATTAATGGGTCGATGGTTGAAAGGGTCAAGAGCTTCAAATTCCTGGGCGTACACATCTGTGAAGATCTTTCCTGGTCCGAGTACACAGATGCAATTATTAAGAAAGCTCATCAGCGCCTCTACTTCCTGAGAAGATTACGGAGAGTCGGTTTGTCAAGGAGGACTCTCTCTAACTTCTACAGGTGCACAGTAGAGAGCTTGCTGACCGGTTGCATCATGGCTTGGTTCGGCAACTTGAGTGCCCTGGAGAGGAAAAGACTACAAAAAGTTGTAAACACTGCCCAGTCCATCATCGGCTCTGACCTTCCTTCCATCGAGGGGATCTACCACAGCCGTTGCCTCAAAAAGGCTGGCAGCATCATCAAGGACCCACACCACCCTGGCCACACACTCATCTCCCTGCTACCTTCGGGTAGAAGGCACAGGAGCCTGAGAACTGCAACAACCCGGTTCAGGAATAGCTACTTCCCCACCGCCATCAGGCTATTAAACCTGGCTCGGACAAAACTCTGAACATTAATACCCCTCCATCTGTTATTTGCACTTTATTAATTAATTAATTAATGTGTGTATTTAAGTATATAACTGTAGTCAATGCCAACTATGTTCTGTTGTGCTATGCAAAGAAAGAATTTCATTGTCCTGTCAGGGACACATGACAATAATCTCTTTTGACTTTTGACTTTGAAGTCCAGGACAAGGGGTCACAGTTTAAGGATAAGGGGGAAATCTTTTAGGACCGAGATGAGAAAAACATTTTTCACACAGAGAGTGGTGAATCTCTGGAACTCTCTACCACAGAAGGTAGTTGAGGCCAGTTCATTGGCTATATTTAAGAGAGAGTTAGATGTGGCCCTGTGGCTAAAGGGATCAGGGGATATGGAGAGAAGGCAGGTACGGGATACTGTGTTAGATGATCAGCCATGATCATATTGAATGGCGGTGCAGGCTCGAAGGGCCGAATGGCCTACACCTGCACCTATTTTCTATGTTTCTATGAAGGAAGAGAAAGCTGGAGGGGAAGGGAAGAATTAGGTGCGAGTCAAGGAGGAGCATGGAGGTAGAGAGGATGGGAAGAAAGGGGTTGTGTGGGAGAAGGGGGAGGGAGGTGGGGTTGTTAGAGTTTACCTAAAATTGGCAAAATCAATGGTCATTCTTTTGGGTTGTAACTATTTCTCCCCTCCAGTCACATTTGTTCCTCTGGTTTTGGAATTCACAACTCTTCAATCCTTTTGTGTCACAACCTGTTTGTAAGCAAACCTCACTTGCCTACATTTATCTATCACCTGCCACATTTCATCCTGCAACACTCTCTCCCTTCAGGCTTTCTTCCACCACTCCACTCCCTCCCACTACATGTCATACCAAATGGTATCCTTATTTATTAAATAATTTCAATTTCAATTTCCCTCTGGTTCTTTTCTTCCTATGCCTCTGCAGCTAGCTTTGTGTGTGTTCCCCGATGTGGTTAAGGAAATGTTGAGCTGGAATTCGGCGTACAAGATTGGATAAACTAATCTTGAGCCATCACAGGGGTGTTTCCCTGTTCACAATTTATTCTCACTGCCCTTTGCCGCTTCCCATCTAAGAATCAATCAGCAAGCAGTTTCTGTGAAACGTACATTGACCAGACCAAGGTCCAAACAAAAAATTAGTGTATTGCTGGAAAGCACCGTGAGTAAATTAATTTAATAATTTAACTAGATAATGTGTTCATTTGCTTCCAAAACTATCGATTTTTCATGTAGATTTCCTGTGCTTTTCCAGATTTTTACAAGATGTCAATATCCATTGAAGAAGTATTGCAAAAGCTTGACACCACAAGATGTGTAGGGGTTGAAATCTACAACAAGAGTACACGCCACATTTTAACTGAACCTGTGTAAGTTAAAGAACAGTTCTATGTTATTCTCTCTTTGGAACAAGTTCAAAGTATTCCGCAGCGCTTAGTTAAATACTTTTGATACATTATTGAGATTAAGTCCAGTGTGGACAATCATTTTCCCAAATGAGATTTCAAAAAAAGTTATTTTGACGTTATGGAAAACAAAAAAAGAGGGCTGATGTTATTTTACCCAATCTAATTTGCTCCCATTTGCAAAAAGATAAGTGAATGTACAATTAAAGCAATGCTAGTTGAATACATAAAATGCACAAGATGACATTTGATATCATTTGATAACACTGCATGTTCACTTTATCGAGGCCACTTCCACATTTAAATACAAAACATTTTGGTTGCGTCCCTTTTTGCCTGACAGTGCTCTTGGGAAGATTAGAGCTTTTCTTACATATAAAGAAGCAATTGACCTAATAGCACCGTACCTAGGGAGAAGAAGAGAAGAATCAAATACACAGGACTAGATGTTAAGAAGTCCCTTGTGCCAGTAGGTGGGGAGCATTTCACGACATTCATTGATTGCTGAGAGTGGTGGACGCTCAACATCAGGGGGGGGGGGGGCTGGGGGGGGGGGGGGGGGCTGGGGGGGGGGGGGGGGGGGGGGGGGGGGGGGGGGTATATGTATATCTTGGCCTGGGGTAACCTTCAGGACAGCTGGGCACAGACACATCATCAGTAGTGTACCCTTGCATCACTGGGTGTTTCGGCCTTTTATCACTATACACCCTCCCACAAGGGCGGCCCGCTGCAGGATGATCAGCCCTCAGCGTGTGTCCCGTGTCAAACTGCCTCAAAGATTCACCGTGACGCATTTGGGGCCCAGCATGGGTCTTTCCGCTTGAGCCAAATCCAACAGCTGCTTCTTTCAGCCGCGTCTGAGAGTGATCTTATGGTCTTCTGCAGAGCCCTGACCATGGATTCCAAGCTCCTTCAGCAGTCTGATGGTAGATGACGCAACAAATCCTCTGCATCCCACTTCAACTGGATAAACGTTGATGTTCCAGCCACGCTGCCTTGCCTCTGCTGCAAGCTCTGTGTAGCGCAGCTTCTTACGCTCATAGGCCTCCACAACAGAGTTCTCCCATGGAACTGTGAGCTCTATGATGTAAGCAGTCTTCTGTGAAAGGGACCAGAACACCAAATCTGGCCTGAGGTTGGGTCGAAGCAATTTCAGGTGGAAAGATTAGTTGTCGGCCGATGTCCGCCAGCATCCTCCAGTCACGGGCCCTGCATAGGTTTCCTTCTTCTGATCTAGTGGAAGGATGTTTCGGTGTTTTCTGTCCTTCTCGGACAAAGGTTGTCGCCCTTAAGTGGGAGGGGTTGCTTGCTCTCGGAGGCAAGGAGTTGGTCGCACACAGCCTGTTCTCAAGGGCTGTTGCCAGGCTTTTTAATACCTGATTATGCCTCCACGTGTATCTCCCTTGCGTGAGGCTGGTCTTGCAGCCTACCATGATGTGTTTGAGGGTCGCTGGAGTTGGGCAGAGGGCACAGGTTGGATCCTCGCCGTACAACTGATTGAGGTTCTTTGGTGATGGAAGGACGTCGTATGTCGCTCTGATGATGAAGCTGATCTTGCTTGATTCCATTTCCCATAGGTTCTTTCCAGCTGATCTTCCTCCGCTCCACACCTTCCCACTGCATCCATTGCCCCTGTTTGGCAAGCGAGACCGCCCCTTTTTGCACTTCTTGCGGCCTCCTCCTGTCGCCGCACCTCCCTCAACCACCAATGTCCTCCGCTCTGATGTTGTGGCCTTTCGCCAAGTTGGTTTACTTGTCGTAAGGCCAAAGCCTCCTCTTCCCTGCTGCACTTGCCCCACGACGTCTTTGTGCCTCAGGGCTGATGAAGCTTGCTGTACTGCATCAGATGGTGTCCACTTCCGGCCGGTTACTAGGGGCGGCGCAACAGCACTGATGGTCTTGTCTCTAGAGTCCCTCAGTGTCATCTGGAGTCTTACTTTGGAACACTTGTATTCCTCTGTTAGACTAGTGAGAGTAGTTCCAGGACCCCTTTGCCATAGAGGCCGATGTTAGTTAGACATCGTGGGACACCGAGCCATTTCTTCGCGTATGAAGTTATGGTTCGCTCCATCTTCTCCACAGTTGTTATTGGAGCTTCATAAACGGTCAGTGGCCACATTGTCGAGGAAGGAGTCCAAACTGTAGGCACCAGAGCTTCAGTTTCCAGGCAGTAGGGTCTGATTGATGATCTCCAGGCCGTTTGACAATTTCTTGCCTTAGCTGTTGCACCTGCTCTTTGTCCTTGAGACTTGCGTTTGTACCATCTGCCCAGGCTTTTTTACTGGCTGCTCAGACACTGTTGGTATTAGGTCGTCACCGATGCAGAACCTTGTGTCTCTAAGCACCCCTTAACTATGGAGATGCTTCGAGACTTACTTGGTTTGATTTTCATTCGGGCCCACTTGATGTTCTCCTGCAGCTTTCCAAGTAGCGCTTGGGTGCATGCTGCAGTAGTGGTTATTGTTGTCATAATCGTCCATGTATGCCTGATGGGTGGCAAGACGGAGCCCAGCTCTGGTTCGTTCACCGCCCACCACCCATTTTGAGGCCCTGATGATGACTTCCATGGCCATTGTAAAGGCCAAGGGTGAGACTGTGCAGCCTGCCATGATGCCTACTTCCAAGCGCTGCCATGTTGTAACTGAATTCAGCTGTTGTGAAGCACAGCTGCAGGTCTTGGAAATAGTTCTTGACCAGTGTGGTGAATGAGCTCTGGTACATGGAAAAAGGGGGCAAAAATTCCCAAAGGAGTTCATGTGGGAACTGAACAAATGCATTGGCCAGATCGAGGAAGATCACATGTAGGTCTCTCTTGTCCTTCTAGCTGCTTGGAATCTGGTGCCAGATCATGCTTGTATGCTCCAAGCAGCCCGAAAAACCTGGAATTCCTGCTTTCTGTACAGATGTATCAATTGTACTTTTTGTTACCAGATAGGTGGATAGCCTTTGTGATACAATGCCTGAAAAAGATTTTTCCCTCGACGTTGAGGAGACATATTGGCCGGAATTGGCTGATGTCTGATGCATCCTTTTCTTTAGGTATTAGTATGCCGCCGGCCCTTCGCCACACCTTAGGTATGGTTGCTTCTTCCACAACCACCCTCATGAGCTTCCATAGAAAAGCGTAACACATCCGGTGCATTCTTGTAGAGCTTGTATGGTACTCCGTTTGGCCCCGGAGCTGATGCTGCTCTTGCTCGCCGGACCGTGTTCTCTACCTCTTTTCCATTTCGGAGGGCTGTGTCCATGTTGAATTCAGGTGGTTGAATAGTGGGATGTCATGTGGGATGACTAACTTCTCATGCCTTTTCGTGTCTTAGGTGGGCCTTTTCCAGGTGTTCCTCCAATTCTTGTTTTGATGTTTTCCAAAGTTCCACTTTTTTTCCTTTGCGAAGAGGTCTTTGATGAACTTGAAAGGGTCTTTGTAGAACCGTGTTCTTGTGTGTTCTTTATTCTTGCGAAGTTTCCTCATTCTCTGCTTTTCGCAAGGTTGCCAATCGGCTCTTGATGTCCTCTTGTGAGTAGCATGAGACCTTCTCTCTCTGCGTCAGTTGCTTTTTTCCATTGCTTTTTCACTGTCTCCTCTCTCTGATTAGCCTCTCGATCTCCTGCTGCCTCCTGGACTTGATTGGTGTTGGTAACTTCTTTCCACCTCTCCCTTTACTTACCCCAAACCGTTCTTCTCCATAGCTGTAATTATGTTGTCCCATCCTTTCAAGCTTTTCCACTGCTGTGCCCCACTTGTTGCTCCAAGATATGTATAAGGTCACTGTTGACCGTCTCCCACTCTTTCTTTTCAACAGCTTTGGGCCACTTCACTCCAGGTTTATGCCCTTTGATCTTTCCTCCAATGGAGGTCTTTGTAGTTGTTGCGTGGCTCCTCCACCGGCATTCTGTGCTTGTAATCACCCTCTTCAGTGACATGGGTGCTGATGCTCTGCGAACTTTGGTTTGTGTCCCCGTCGCTGTGCTTCATTCGACTGATTTGACTGTTGCTTCGTAAGAAGTACTGGTCAATGCGAGGCCCATGTCTCTGCTCTCTCAAGCACTTTTTCCTCCCTTGGTGGATCTTCAAGCCCATCATTGATGTTCTTTCTCCCAACACAGATGCACACCTGAAGTTTGTGTCCCGCAGCTGTTGTGGATGTCTCATGTGCCATCTCTCCTTGTCCGGTCGTTTCCGTTCCTGGGTCTGTAACCGTGTTATCAATCGGTGAGCCATCTTGCGCCCCCGCTCTCGCAGGCTCTAGGGGTATTTCTTTTAATTTACTTTTTGTAGCATTTAGCGGGTGTCTCCAACTAGCTGAAACAGCTTTGGAGACTGCTGTCATGGGGAGCTAGCCCATGACGGCCCCATTGGGGTCTGTTCCCTCCTGTCAGCTGTCGCTCTCCAAGCTGTCACATGGACTTTCCCATGTTGTCAGCTGTCCCTTTCACAGCATCACTGGATAAGTCCATATTTTCAGAATCAAATACACAGTGACTAGATGTTAAGAAGTCCCTTGTGCCAGTAGGTGGGAGCATTTCACGACATTCATTGATTGCTGAGAAGTGGTGGACGCTCAACATCAGGGGGGGGGGGGGGGGGGGCTGGGGGGGGTACGTGTATGTATATCTTGGCCTGGGTAACCTTCAGGACAGCTGGGCACAGAACACATCATCAGTAGTGTACCCTTGCATCACTGGGTGTTTCGGCCTTTTATCACTATTACACACCCTCCACAAGGGCGGCCCGCAGCAGGATGATCAGCCCTCAGCGTGTGTCCCGTGTCAAACTGCCTCAAAGATTCACCGTGACGCATTTGGGCCCAGCATGGGTCTTTCCGCTTTGAGCCAAATCCAACAGCTGCTTCTTTCAGCCGCGTCTGAGAGTGATCTTATGGTCTTCTGCAGAGCCTGACCATGGATTCCAAGCTCCTTCAGCAGTCTGATGGTAGATGACGCAACAAATCCTCTGCATCCCACTTCAACTGGATAAACGTTGATGTTCCAGCCACGCTGCCTTGCCTCTGCTGCAAGCTCTGTGTAGCGAAGCTTCTTATGCTCATAGGCCTCCACAACAAGTTCTCCCATGGAACTGTGAGCTCTATGATGTAAGCAGTCTTCTGTGAAAGGGACCAGAACACCAAATCTGGCCTGAGGTTGGTCGAAGCAATTTCAGGTGGAAAGATTAGTTGTCGGCCGATGTCCGCCAGCATCCTCCAGTCACGGCCCTGCATAGGTTTCCTTCTTCTGATCTAGTGGAAGGATGTTCGGTGTTTTTTCTGTCCTTCTCGGACAAAGGTTGTCGCCCTTAAGTGGGAGGGGTTGCTTGCTCTCGGAGGCAAGGAGTTGGTCGCACACAGCCAGTTCTCAAGGGCTGTTGCCAGCTTGTTTTTAATACCTGATTATGCCTCCACGTGTATCTCCCTTGCGTGAGGCTGGTCTTGCAGCCTACCATGATGTGTTTGAGGTCGCTGGAGTTGGGCAGAGGGCACAGGTTGGAATCCTCGCCCGTACCACTGATTGAGGTTCTTTGGTGATGGTAGGACGTCGTATGTCGCTCTGATGATGAAGCTGATCTTGCTATGATCCATTTTTCCCATAGTTCTTTCCAGCTGATCTTCCTCCGCTCCACTTTAAACCTTCCCACTGCCATTCCATTGCCCCTGTTTGGCAAGCGAGACCGCCCCTTTGCAACTTCTTGCGGCCTCCTCCTGTCGCCGCACCTCCTCAACCCACAATGTCCTCCGCTCTGATGTTGTGGCCTTTCGCCAAGTTGGTTTTACTTTGTCGTAAGGCCAAAGCCTCCTCTTCCCTGCTGCACTTGCCCCACGACGTCTTTGTGCCTCAGGGCTGATGAAGCTTGCTGTACTGCATCAGATGGTTGTTCCTCTTCCGGCCGTTACTAAGGGGCGGCGCAACAGCACTGATGTCTTGTCTCTAGAGTCCCTCAGTGTCATCTGGAGTCTTACTTTGGAACACTTGTATTCCTCTGTTAGACTAGTGAGAGGTAGTTCCAGGACCCCTTTGCCATAGAGGCCGATGTTAGTTAGACATCGTGGGACACCGAGCCATTTCTTCGCGTATGAAGTTATGGTTCGCTCCATCTCTCCACAGTTGTTATTGGAGCTTCATAAACGGTCAGTGCCACATGTCCGAGGAAGGAGCCAAACGGTAGGCACCAAGCTTCAGTATTCCCAGGCAGTAGGGTCTGATTGATGATCTCCAGCGTTGAATTCTTGCCTTTAGCTGTTGCACCTCTCTTTGTCCTTGAGACGTGCCCGTTTGTACCATCTGCCCAGCTTTTTACTGGCTGCTCAGACACTGTTGGTATTAGTTCGTCACCGATGCAGAACCATGTGTGCTCTATCAACCCCCTTAACTATGGAGATGCTTCGAGAGCTTACTTGGTTTGATTTTCATTTCGGGCCCACTTGATGTGCTCCTGCAGCTTTCCAAGTAGCCGCTTGGTGCAGTGTTTCTGCAGTAGTGGTTATTGATGGTCATATCGTCCATGAATTGCCCTATGGGTGGCAGACGGAGCCCAGCTCTGGTTCGTTCACCGCCCACCACCCATTTTGAGGCCCTGAATGATGACTTCCATGCCATATGTAAAGGCCAAGGTGAGGACCTGACAGCCTGCCATGATGCCCTACTTCCAAGCGCTATTGGCCATGTGGTACTGAATTCAGCTGTGTGAAGCAACAGCTGCAGGCTTGGATATAGTTCTTGAACCAGTGGGTGATGAGCTCTGGTACATGGAAAAAATCAAAAGATTCCAAAGGAGTTCATGTGGAACTGAACCAAATGCATAGGCCAGATCGAGGATGATCACATGTAGCTCTCTTGACCTCCTTCTTAGCTGCTTGGATCCTGGTGCCAGATCATGCTTGTACTCTCCAAGCAGCCCGAAAAACCTGGAATTCCTGCTTTCTGTACAGATGTATCAATGTACATGTTTGTTATCCCCCAGATAGGTGGAAAGGCCTTTGTTGATACAATGCTGAAAAAGATTTTTCCCTCGACGTTTGAGGACGACATATTGGCCTAATTGGCTGATGTCTGATGCATCCTTTCTTTAGGTATAGCCGCCGGCCCCTTCGCCACACCTTAGGTATTGTTTGCTCTCACAATCACCCTCCTGGAGCTTCCATAGAAAGCGTAACACATCCGTTGGGCATTCTTGTAGAGCTTGTATCTGGTACTCCGTTTGGCCCCGGGAGCTGATGCTGCTCTTGCTCGCACGACCGTGTACTCTACCTCTTTCCATTTCGAGGGTGTGTCTTGTTGAATTCTCTGGATTGAATATTGGAGGATGCTCTTGTGGATGACAAACTCCATGCCTTTTCGTTCTTGGTGAGCCTTTCCAGGTGTTCCTCCAATTCTTGTTTGATGTATTCAAAGTTCCACTTTTTTCCTTTGCGAAGATGTCTTTGATAGAAACATGAAAGGTCTTTGTAGTACCGTGTTCTTGTGTGTTCTTTATTCAAGCGAAGTTTCCTCAGTGTCTCTCTGCTTTCGCAAGGTTAGCCCAATCGGCTCTTGACGTCCTCTTGGGAATTAGCCATGAGACCTTCTCTCTCTGCTCAGTTTGCTTTTTCCCTTGCTTTTTTCAACGTCTCCTCTCTCTGATTAGCCTCTCGATCACCTGCTGCCTCCTGGATTGATTGGTGTTGGTAACTTACCTTCCACCTCTCCCTTTCCTCACCCCAAACCGTCTTCACCATAGCGCTAGATTATGTTGCCATCTTTTACAAGCTTTTTCCCTGCTGTGGCCCACATGTTGCTCAAGATATGATAAGGTCACTGTTGACGTTCTCCTCCTCACTCGCTCTTTTCAACAGCTTTGGGCCACTTCACTCCAGGTTTATGCCCTTTGATCTTTCCCTCCAATGAGGGTCTTTGTAGTTGTTGCGTGGCGTCTCTCCACCGGGCATTTCAGGCTTGTATCACCCTCTTCAGTTGACATGGGTGCTGATGCTCTGCGAACTTTGGTTTGTGTCCCGTCGCTGTGCTTCATTCATGATTACTGGTTGCTTCGTAAGATACTGGTCAATGCGAGGCCCATCGTCTCTGCTCTGCTCAGCACTTTTTCCTCCCTTGGTGATCTTCAAGCCCATCATTGATGTCTTTTCTCCCAACACACAATGCACACACTGAAGTTTTTGTGTCCCGCAGCTGTTTGGATGTCTCAGGTGCCATGCTCTCCTGGTCCGTGGTCGTTTCCGTTCCTGGTCTGTAACCGTGTTAACAATCGTGAGCCATCTTGCGCCCCCGCTCTCGCAGGCTCTAGGGGTATTTCTTTTAATTTACATTTGTAGCCATTAGCGGGTGTCTCACTAGCTGAAACAGCAATTGGAAGACTCTGGCTGTATGGGTGAACTCGACCATGACGGCCCCATTGGGGTTGTTCCCTCCTAGTCTGCTGTTCCCAAGCTGTCACATGGACTTTCCCATGTGTCAGCTGTCCTTTCACACATCCACTTGGATAAGTCCAGATTTTCAGAATCAATTCACAGACTAGATGTTAAGAAGTCCCTTGTGCCAGTAGTAGTTGGGGAGCATTTCACGACATTCATTGATTCTGAATTGGTGACGCTCAACATCAAGGGGAGGGGGGGGGGGCTGGGGGGGATAGGGGGCTGGGGGGGGGGTACGTTATAGTATATCTTGGCCTGGGTAACCTTCAGGAAGCTGGGCACAGGACACATCATCAGGATGTGTACCTTGCATCACTGGTGTGTTTCGGCCTTTATCACTAACACCTCACACAAGGGCGCCCGCTGCAGGATGATCAGCCCTCAGCCGTGTGTCCCGAGTTCCAAACTGCCTCAATTCACCGTGACGCAATTGGGGCCCATCATGGGTCTTTCCGCTTGAGCCAAATCCAACAGCTGTTTCTTTCAGCCGCGTCTGAGAAGTGATCTTATGGTCTTCTGCAGAGCCTGACCATGGATACCAACTCCTTCAGCAGTCTGATTGAGGTAGATACGCAACAAATCCTCTGCATCCCACTTCAACTGGATAAACGTTGATGTTCCAGCCACCTGCCTTGCTCTGCTGCAAGCTCTGTGTAGCGCAGCTTCTTACGCTATAGGCCTCCACAACAGAGTTCTCCCATGGAACTGTGAGCTCTCTATGATGTAAGCACTTCTGTGAAGGGACCAGAACACCAAATCTGGCCTGAGGTTGGTCGAAGCAATTCAGGTGGAAAGATTAGTTGTCGGCCGATGTCCTCAGCAGCTCTCCAGTCGGGCCCTGCATAGTTTTCCTCTTCTGATCTAGTGGAAGGATGTTTTTCGGTGTTTTCTGTGTCCTTCTCGGACAAGTTGTTCGCCCTTAATGGGGAGGGGTTGCTGCATGCCACGGAGGCAAGGAGTTGGGTCCGCAACCGCCTTACTCAAGGGCTGTTGCCAGGCTTTTAATACCTGATTATGTCCTCCCACGTGATTCTCCCTTGCGTGATGCTGGTCTTGCAGCCTACCTGATGTGTTTGAGGGCGCTGGAGTTGCAGAGGGCCACAGTTGGATCCTCGCCGTACCACTGATTGAGGTTCTTTGGTGATGGTAGGACGTCGTATTCGCCCGGATGATGAAGCTGATCTTGCTTGAGTCAATTTTCCCAAATTCTTTCCAGCTGATCTCCTCGGCTCCACCTTCCCCACTGCACGCATTGCCCCTGTTTGGCAAGCGAGACGCCTTTGCACTTCTTGCGGTCCTCCTCCTGTCGCCGCACCTCCTCAAACCACCAATGTCCCACCGCTCTGATGTTGTTGGCCTTTCGCCAATTGGTTTACTTGTCGTAAGCAAAGCTCTCCTCTCTCCCTGTTGTGGCACTTGCCCCAGTCGTCTTTGTGCTCAGGGCTATGAAGCATGTGTACTGCAATCAGATGGTTGTCCACTCCGGCCGGTTTATGAGAGGGGCGGCGCCAACAGCACTGATGGTCTTGTCTCTAGATCCCCTCAGTGTCAGCTGGAGTCTTACTTGGAAATCTTGTATTCCTCTGTTAACTATTGAGAGAGGTAGTCTCAAGGACCCCTTTCCATAGAGGCAGATGTTAGGTTAACATCGCTGGGGACACCGACCATTTCTTCGCGTTATAAGTTAGGTTCGCTCCATCTTCACCACAGTTGTTATTGGAGCTTCAATAAAACGGTCAGTGGCCACATTGTACGAGGATGGAGTCCAACTGTAGCACCAGAGCTTCAGTTTCCCAGGCAGTGGTCTGATTGATGATCTCCAGGCCGTGACAATTTCTTTGTCCTTAGCTTTGCACCTGTCTTTGTCCTTGAGACTTGCGTCATTGTCCATCTGCCCAGGTTTTTTTTTTTACTGGCTGCTCAGACACGTTGTGGTATTAGGTCGTCCACCGATGCTGAACTTGTGTCTCTAAGCACCCCCTTAACTATGAGATGCTCGAGACTTACTTGGTTTGAATTTCCTTCGGGCCACTTGATGTTCTCCTGGCCAGCTTTCCAAGTAGCCGCTTGTGTGCATGCTGGCAGTAGTTGGTTTATTTTTGTCATATCGTCCAGTATGCCCTGATGGGTGCAGACGAGCGCAGCTCTCAGGTTCGTTCACCGCCCAACCACCCATTTTGAGGGGCCCCTGATGATGACTTTTCCTGGCCATTGTAAAGCCAAGGGTGAGACTGTGCAGCCTCCATGATGCCTACATCAGCGCAGCCAAGTTGTACAGAATTCAGCTGTTGTGAACACAGCTGCAGGTCTTGGAAAAAGTTCTTGACCATTGGTGAGGAGCTCTGGTACATGGAAAAAAAGGCAAAAGATTCCCAAAGGAGTTCATGTGGAACTGAACCAAATGCATTGCCAGATCGAAGGAAGATCAATGTAGGTCTCTCTTCCTTCTTAGCTGCTTGGCATCGGTGCCAGATCATTCTTGTATGCTCCAAGCAGCCCGAATAAAAACCTGGAATTCCTGCTTCTCTTGTACAATGTATCAATAGTACTTGTTGTTAAAGAAAGGTGGAATAAGCCTTTTTTCAATAGCTGAAAAAGATTTTTCCCTCGACGTTGAGGCGACTAGTGGCCGGAATTGATGATGTCTGATGCATCTTTTTCTTTAGGTTATTAGTATGCCTCGGCTCCTTCGCCACACCTTAGGTATTGTTTGCTTCTTCCTCACCACCCTCTCATGAGCTTTCATAGAAACGTATACACAATCCCGGTGCATTCTGCTGTAGAGAGCTTTTATGGTACTCCGTTTGGCCCGGAGCTGATGCGCTCTTGCTCGCGCGGACCGTGATTCTCTACCTCATTCCATTTCGGAGGGCTGGTGTCCATGTGTGAATCAGTGGTGTTGAATAGGTGTGGGAATGTCCTGTGGGAATGACTAACGATCTCCTGCCTTTTCGTGTCCTTGTGTGGGCCTTTTCCAGGTGTTCCTCCAATTCTGTTTGATGTTTTCAAAGTTTCCACTTTTTCCTTTGCGAAAGGTCTTTGATGAACTTGAAAGTCTTTGTAGAACCGTGTTTCTTGTGTGTTCCTTTATTCTTGCGAAGTTTCCTCATGTTTTCTCTGCTTTTCGCAAGGTTGCCGAATCGCTCTTGATGTCCTCTTGATAGCATGAGACCTATGTGTGTCTCTCTGCCGTCATTGCTTTTTTCCATTCTTTCACTCCCTCTCTCTGATAGCCTCTCGATCTCCTGCTCCTCCTGGACTTGATTTGGTTGTTGGTAATCTTCCTTTCCACCTCTCCTTTACTTACCCCAAACCGTTCCTTCTCAAGCTGAAGATTATGTTGCCGCATCCTTTCAAGCTTTTCCACTAGGCTGTGCCCACTTGTTCTCCAAGATATTAATATAGGTCCCTGGTTGACCGTCTCCCACTCTTTCTTTTCCAACAGCTTTGGGCCACTTCACTCCGGTTATTGCCTATGATCTTTTCCCTCCAATGGAGGTCTTTGTAGTTGTTGCGTGGGCTCCTCCAGTCCGGCATTTCTGTGCTTGTATCACCCTCTTCAGTGACATGGGTGCTGTGGATGCCTGCGACCTTTGGATGTGTGTCCCGCGCTGTCTTCATTTCGACTGATTTGACTGGTAGCTTCGTAAAAGTACAGTTCACTGCGAGGCCCAGTCTCTCTGCTCTCTCAAAGCACTTTTTCCTCCCTTGGTGATCTTCAAGCCCATCATTGATGTTCTTTTCTCCCAACCACAGTGCACACCTGAAGTTTGTGTCCCGCAGCTGTTGTGGATGTCTCAGTGCCATGCTCTCCTTGTCCCGTGGTCGTTTCCGTTCCTGGGTCTGTAACCGTGTTATCTATAGTGTGAGCAATCTGCGCCCCCGCTCCTCGCAGGCTCTAGGGGGTGGGTATTTCTTGTTTACTTTTTGTAGCATTTAGCTGGTGTCTCCAACTAGCTGAAACAGCTTTGGAGACTGCTGCATGGGGAGCTAGCCCATGACGGCCCAATTGGGACTGTTTCCCTCCTGTCTCTGTCCTCTCCATGCTGTCACATGGACTTTCCCATGTTTCAGCTTCATTTCACAGCAGTCACTGGATAAGTCCAGATTTCAGAATCAAATACACAGGACTAGATGTTAAGAAGTCCCTTTGCCAGTAGGTGGGAGCATTTCACGACATTCATTGATTGCTAGAGGGGTGAACGCATCAACATCTGGGGGGGTGGGGGGGCTGGGGGGGGGTACGTTATTTATATCTTGGCCTGGGTAACCTTCAGACAGCTGGGCACAGGACACATCATCTAGTAGTGTAAACCCTTGCATCACTGGGTGTTTCGGCCTTTATCACTATACACCCTCCAGCAAGGGCGGCCCGCTGCAGGATGATCAGCCCTCAGCGTGTGTCCCGTGTCAAACCTGCTCAAAGACCACCGTGACGCATTTGGGCCAGCATGGGTCTTTCCGCTTGAGCCAAATCCAACAGCTTGCTTCTTTCAGCCGCTCTGAGAGTGATCTATGGTCTCTGCAAGAGCCTGACCATGGATTCCAAGCTCTTCAGCAGTCTGATGTAGATGACGCAACAAATCCTCTGGCTTACCCACTCAACTGGATTTACTGATGTTCCACCACGCTGGCCTTGGCCTCTGCTGCAAGCTCTTGTAAGCGCGCACGCTTCCTAACGGCTCATAGCCCCACAACGATTCTCCCATGGAAACTTTGAGCTCTATGATTAACAAGTCTTCTGTGAAAGGGATCCAGAACACCAAATCTGGCCTGAGGTTGGTCAAGCAATTACAGTGAACGATTAGTTGTCTTCCGATGTCCCGCCATCATCTACCACAGTCACGGGCCTGCCTAGGTTTCCTTTTCTGATCTAGTGGAAGGATGTTCTCGGTGTTTTCTGTCTCTTCTCGGACAAAGGATGTCTGCCCTTAAGTGGAGGGGGTTTTTGCTTGCTCTCGGAGCAAAGTTGGTGGTCCGCACACAGCCGGTTCTCAAGGGCTGTAGCCAGGCTTTTAATACCTGATTATGCCTCCACGTGTATCTCCCTTGCGTGAGGCTGGTCATCAGCCTACCATGATGTGGTTGTGATGTCGCTGAGTTGGGCAGAGGCAAAGGTGGATCCTCGCCGTAACAACTGCTTGATGTCTTTGGTGATGGTAGGACGACCGTATGTCGCTCTGAAGATGAAGCTGATCTTGCTTGATTCATTTCCCATAGTTTCATTCAAGCTTATTCATCCTACGCTCCACACCTTTCCCACTGCATCCATGCCCCTTGTTGGCAAAATCAGACCGCCTTTGCACTTCTTGCTTGGCCTCCTCTGTCTGCCGCACTCCTCAACCACCAATGTCCTCCGCTCTGATTGTTGTGGCCTTTCGCCAAGTTTGGTTTACTTGTCGTAAGGCCAAAGCCTCTCCTCTCCCTGCTGCACTTGCCCCACGACGTCTTTGTGCCTCAGGGCTGATGAAGCTTGCTGTACTGCATCAGATGGTGTCCACTTCCGGCCGGTTACTAGGGGCGGCGCAACAGCACTGAGGGTCTTGTCTCTAGAGTCCCTCAGTGTCCATCTGGAGTCTTACTTTGGAACACTTGTATTCCACTGTTAGACCTAGTGAGAGTAGTTTCCAGGACCCCTTTGCCATAGAGGCCGATGTTAGTTAGACATCGTGGATCCGACCATTTCTTCGCGTATGAAGTTATGGTTCGCTCCATCTCCCTCCACAGTTGTTATTTGGAGCTTCATAAACGGTCAGTGGCCACGATTGTCTAAGGAAGGAGTCCAAACTGTAGCACCAGAGCTTTCAGTTTCCATGCAGTAGGGTCTGATTGATGATCTCCAGCCGTTGACAATTTCTTGCCTTAGCTGTTGCACTTGCACTTTGTCCTTGAGACTTGCGATGTACCATCTGCCCAGGCTACTACTGGCTGCTCAACACTAGTTGGTAGTGGTCGTCACCGATGCAGAGAACCTGTGTCTCTAAGCCACCCCCTTAACTATGGAGATGCTTCGAGACTTACTTGGTTTTGATTTTTCATTCGGGCCCACTTTGATGTTCTCTCTTGCACTTTCCCATAGTAGCCTTGCCTTGGTGCATGCGCAGTAGTGGTTATTGTTGTCATATCGTCCCATGTATGCCCTGAGGGTGGCAGACGGAGCCCAGCTCTGGTTCGTTCACCGCCCACCACCCATTTTGAGGCCCTGATATGACTTTCCATGCACCTTGTAAAAGGCCAAGGGTGAGGACTGTGGCAGTGCCTGCCATGATGCCACTTCCAAGCGCTGCCCTGTGTGTACTGAATTCAGCTGTTGAGAAGCACAGCTTGCAGGTCTTGGAATAGTTCTTGCCCATGTGGTGATGATGAGCTCTGGTAGCATGGAAAAAGGCAAAAGATTCCCCAAGGTAGTTTCATTGTGGAACAGAACCAAATGCATTGACCAGATCGTTGAAGATCACATGTAGTCTCTCTTTGTCCTTCTAAGCTGCTTGGATCTGGAGCCAGATATGATTGTATGCTCCAAGCAGCCCGAAAACCTGGAATACCTGCTTTACTGTACAGATGTATATCAATGTACTATGTTGTTTACCAGATAGGTGGATAGCCGTTGGTGAACAATGCTGAAAAAGATTTTTCCCTCGACTGGAGGATAATATTGGCCGGAAATGTCCTGATGTCTGATGCATCCTTTTCTTAGGTATTAGTATGCCGCCTGCCCCCTTCGCCACACCTTAGGTAGTGTTTGCTTCTCCACACCACCCTCATGAGCTTCATAGAAAGCGATAACACATCGTTGCATTCTTGTAGACTTGTATGGTAAACTCCAGTTTGGCCCCTGGACAGATGCTGTCTGCTTCGCCGACCGTGTTCTCTACCTCTTTCCATTTCGGAGAGGTTGTGTCGGAGTTGAATTCAGGGGTTGAAATAGGTGGATGTTCAGTGTGGGATGACTAAACTTCTCATGCCTTTTCGTGTCTTTGTGGGCCATTTTCCAGGTGGTTCGCTCCAATTCTTGTTTTGATGTTTTCAAAAGTTCCATTTGTTCTTTGCGAAGAGTGTCTTTGATGAACTTGAAAGGCATTTGTAGAACCGTGTTCTTGTGTTTCTTGTATTCTTGCGAAAGTTTCCTCATGTTCTCTGCTTTTCGCAAGGTTGCCAATTGCTCTTGATGTCCTCTTGGAGTAGCATGAGACCTTCTCTCTCTGCGTGCGACAGTTGCTTTTTTCCATTGCTTTTCCAACTGTCTCCTTCTCTCTGATTAGCCATACTCGATCCTGACTGCCTCCTGACTTGAATTGGTGTTGGTAACTTCTTTCCACCTCTCCCTTTACTTACCCCAAACCGTTTACGGAGCCTGTATGTAGATTATGTTGCCCATCCTTTCAAGCTTTTCCACTGCTGTGCCCACTTGTTGCTCCAAGATATGTATAAGGTCACTGTTACCGTCTCCCACTCTTTCTTTTCACAGCGTTTGGGCCACATCACTCCAGGTTTAGCCCTTTGATCTTTCCCTCAAGGGAGGTCCTTTTGTATTGTTTGCGTGGCTCCTCACCGGCATTTCCTGTGCTTGTATCACCTCTTCAGTGAAATGGGTGCTGAAGCTCTCGAACTTTGGTTTGTGTCCCGTCGCTGTGCTTCATTCGACTGATTTGACTGGTTGCTTCGTAAGAAGTACTGGTCATGCGAGGCCCATGTCCTGCTCATCTCAGCACTTTTTCCTCCCTTGGTGGATCTTCAAGCCCATCATTGATGTTCTTTTCTCCCCAACCACAGATGCGCCACCTGAAGTTTGTGTCCCGCAGCTGTTGTGGATGTCCTCATGGGCCATGCTCTCCTTGTCCGTGGTCGTTTGGGTAGGGGGGGGAGGGGGGTGGGGGGGGGGGGGGAGGGGGGGGGGGGGGAGGGGACGGGAGGACATGGTCTGAACCGGGTGATAATTCGGTGACCATCTTGCGCCCCCCCTCTCAGCAGGCCTAGGGGTATTTTCTTTTAATTTACTTTTGTAGCATTAGCGGGTGTCGCCTACTAGCTGAATCAGCTTTTGGAGACTGCTGTCTTGGGGAGCTTAGCCCATGACGGCCCCATTGGGGTCCGGTTCCCTCCTGTCAGCTGTCTCTCCAAGCTGTCACATGGACCTTTTCCATGTTGTCCAATGTCCTTTCACACAGTCACTGATAATCCCAGAATTTCGAATCAAATACACAGACTAGATGTTAAAAGTCCTTGTGGCCAGTAGGTGGGGAGCATTACACGACATTCATTGATTGCTGAGAAAAAAGGGGTTGGGGGGGGGGGTGGAGCACAACATCAGGGGGGGGGGGCTGGGGTGGGGGGGGGCTGGGTGGGGGGTACGTATATGAATATCTTGGCCCTGGGTAATCCCTTCAGGACAGCTGGCACAGGACACATCATCATAGCGTACCCTTGCATCACTGGGTGTTTCGGCCTTTTATCACTATACACCCTCCACAAGGGCGGCCGCTGCAGGATGATCAGTCCCTCAGCGTGTGTCCCGTGTCAAACTGCCTCAAAAGATTCACCGAGACGCATTTGGGGCCCAGCATGGGGTCTTTCCGCTTGAGCCAAATCCAAACGCTGCTTCTTTCAGCCGCGTCTGAGCGTGATCTTATGGTCTTCTGCAGAGCCTGACCATGATTCCAACTCCTCCGCAGTCTGCTGGTAGATGACGCAACAATCCTCTGCATCCCACTTCAACTGATAAACGTTGATGTTCCCGCCACGCTGCCTTGCCTCTGCTGCCAAGCTCTGTGTAGCGCAGCTTTCTTAAGCTCATAGGCCTCCACAACAGAGTTCTCCCATGGAACTGTGACTCTATGATGTAAGCAGTCTTCTGTGAAAGGGACCAGAACACCACAAATCTGGGCCTGAGGTTGGTCGAAAAGCAATTTCAGGTGAAAGATTAGTTGTCGTCCAAATTATTATTAAGATAAATTTCAATTTTGGTAACATTGTTTTTAAAAAAAAATTATTTTAAAAAAAAAAAAATGTCGCCAGCACCTCCCGTCCACGGGCCCTGCATAGGTTCCTTCTACTGATCTAGTGAAGGAAGTTTCGGTGTTTTTCTTTCCTTCACGGATCAAAGGATGTCGCCCTTAAGTGGGAGGGTTTGCTTGCTCTCGGAGGCAAGGAGTTGGTCGCACACAGCCTGATCACAAGGGCTGTTGCCAGGCTTTTTTTTAAATACCTGAATTACTGCTCCACGTGTAGCTACCCCTTGCGTGAGGCTGGTCTTGCAGCCTACATGATGTGTTTTAGGGTCGCTGGATTTGGGCAGGGCACAGTTGGATCCTCGCCTACCACTTGATTTAGGTTCTTTGGGATGGTAGGACTCGTTATTCCTTCTATGATGAAGCTGATCTTGCCTTGATTCCCATTTCCCAGAACAGTCGGAATAAGTCCTGTCCCTTTCGATACCGTAATACAGATGTTATGTGTCTGTTACAGGACCTACAGTTACAGTGGCCGAAGTGGCCAATCCCACCACCCGCCACTAATAACCGGCCGACAGAAAGGATTGTGTGTGTTCATCAGACTCCCTACACAGCCTACTGTGCAGTCGGTTGCTGACCTCTACCAGCTTCGGCGACACTCAAGATCTCGCTGCTGGATTTCCACCCATTTGACTACAACAAGTACGCAACGAGTATGCTCCTGTATGTCCCCGACTACTTCATAGACTAATGAAAACCGAATACATCCAGATAGTCCACCGATCTAACGGAGTCATCTTCCTTCACCAAGACAGCGCTGGGCAAGGGAAACGCAGCACTGAACATCACTAAATGGAAGATATTTGTTTCAGCCACCATGTCTAATGATACGAAAGCTATTCTCAAAATAGATATCAGAGATGTTTGACTCTCTGCAAAACCTCTTGTATTAGATACAAGTCCTTCCACGTTTTAATTTCATCACTAACCATTTTTACCATTGTTTGTTATCCTTCTTATTCTGATGTTGTGTTTTGATCCCTCTGCCTTGACGACTGCTGGTAATTCATTCTATTGTATATTCATTTTTTGCTTGAAATGTAAATAGTTTAACCTTCTGTTCAGCAGATCATAAAGTTCACTGTTGGTAATTTGGCAGATTTTTTCTAATTGTAATCACATTTCTAACGATAATAAAACTATAATCTATAATCAGTACTGCTCTTTTTTCTCTCTCGTTGTGAAGACCTTAAAGAGGCATGAACAAAATAACTAATTGTTCGAACGTTTTCATACCGCAATTATGAAACCATTCAGCTTAAACAAATCGAGCTGTACCCTGATTGACTAGCTAATAATTTTTTTTGTTTTTTGTTTTTGTACTATCAGCAAGTATAATGGAAGCACTGCAACCATTAATGCAAAACACACAACTTGGCCAAACAAAAATGATTGCAAAATGTGCTTTATTTCTTAGTGGAGATATCTATTAAAATTGTTCCACTACTCCTAGAAGTGGGAACAATTGCGCAAGACATGTGGCTGGCTTTGGAACCATGCAGGCTTTTTTTTAAGAAAATGGATGGTGAGATATATTACATTCAATAAAATTAGAGAATATTTTCTGGATGACCACTATAAAATTAATTGGCATGGCAATGAGTGGTTAGTCCCGTTATTTTATAAAATTATGCAATGTGTGATGGCTACTCGAGATATCCAGAGGAGACACAAGGAACTGCTGATGCTGGTTTCCAAAAAAGACACAAGTGATGGCAGCATCTCTTGGAAGACAGGGAGAGGCGACATATTGGGTTTGGACTCTTTTTCAGACTGATCAGTCTGAAGAAGATTTACTCCACTGTTTTGTGTCTTTTTTTGAACAACTGCTGTGCCATTTGCACTGGCATTGATCATGGTATTGATGGAGTGATTGGAGATGGTTATTGGCTCACACAGTAATAACAGGGAGGAACAAGTGTTAGTGATTGGAGGTGACATCTACAAATGGAAATGGAAATGGAAATAACTTGAATAAAAAGGGTTGTATTGGCCACATGTACTGCAGAATCAACAATTGGGTATGGAGATGGTATATTTAATTGACATTTTATATATAACATGAACATGAGGGACCCAACAAACCACCCCCCACACAAACAAGGGGGAGGGAGGGGAAGGTGGTGAGGGGGAGTGATAGGGGGAGTGAAGGGGGTGAGATGCGGGGAGAGGGGGTGAGAGGGGAGGGGAGGAGGGGGAGATGGTGGGAGGGGGAAGGTGGAGGGAGGTGGCAAGAGGAGGGGGGGTGAGTGGGGGGAAGAGGGCAGAGGGAGGGCAGGAAGGGGGAGCATTAGAGGGCGGGGGCAGGGGGGATGGGGAGACAGGGGAGGTGGGCTGGAGAGGGGGAAGGGGAGAGAGGGGGGAGTGGGGTGAGAGGGGGGAAGGGGGAGATAGGTGGGGAGGGGGCGAGAGTGTGGAGGGGAGACGGGGAGGGGGAAGGCTGAGGGTCAGAGGGGGGGGAGAAAGGAGGAGAGAGGAGGGGGAATAGAGGGCGGGAGGGGGAGAGAGTGGGAGTGGGGGGAGAGGGAGGGGAGGGGAGGGGGAGGGGATGGAGCGAGGGGAGAAAGGAGGTTGGCGAGAGGGGTGGGAGAGAGGAGTTGGGGAAGATGAGGTGGGGAGAGAGGAGGTAGGAGAGGAGGGGGAGAGAGAGGAGGCTGGCAGCTGATAACCTGCCAGAAATCTGCCTAAAAACAGGTGACAGAATGTGTGAAGATAAGGGTAAAAGTTGCGGGGAGGTTTGCAATGTATATAAAGTAATGAATGTCCACTTGCTGGGGCCTTGAGTCCTGAAATAAAGTTTAACATTGATCTAAAAATCTGGAGAAAAATTTTTGTGTGGTGTTATATGATTAAATACATCTATAACACATTCATATTGTGTGGTAGTGTGTTTCTTTCCGCACACAATCTAATAGTTTGTATAGTCGCCGAATAAAACCATCATTAAGTTATACATCAATTTTTTTAATCTAGCTCAAAACACATTTTATTTTTGTTAATAACTTCATTTAAGATAACCCCACCATTAAAGACAGATCACATTCCACTCTCTGCTATTGGGAAGACCAGACCCATTTTTATTGTTGAAAAAACAGAACCCGAGACACAATTCGCTCCAAAGATGCTGCTGCCACCCGCTGAAATTTCTCCCAACTTTTATCTGACGCTTCATAGACACCATAAACGAATAAGGAACATTAAAGAGATTTCAAGAGGAGAGCAACTGAATTATTCATGTTGCAATTATTTTTCCAAATACCACAGTTTGAACGTGTGATTAGATGAATTTAAACAGAGTGCCAGTGTAATACCAAAACCAACCAACTCAACACAGCACATGAGGCCATTTAAAAGAAAATTTAAAAAAACCATTAAAAAAGACAATTAACAGAATCATAATTTGTTAACATATTAATCTTTAACAAAATTTAACAGAATTATGAACCTAACCCTATATTACACACACTAACTGTTCCCCTGCAACACTGTGAGAGGGTCGGGTCGGGTTACTGAAATGAATTAAAAAATGCCACGTTCCGCTCCACTGCCATAGCCCTACACATCAGCCCAATGCATTTATCAGAAGCGTCAATCTTGCTCCGCTATAGGATTTTTGTTGTGAACTGTGAAGCCAGATGAAGGAAGAAAAAAGGTGGAGGGGAAGGGAAGAAGTAGGTGCGAGTCAAGGTGGAGCATGGAGGTAGAGAGGATGGGAAGAAAGGGGTTGTGGGGGAAAAAGGGGAGGCAGGTTGGGTTGTTAGAGTTTACCTAAAATTGGCGAAATCAATATTCATTCTTTTGGGTTTACCTATTTCTCCCCTCCAGTCACATCCATCCTCTTTTTGGAATTCAACAACTCTCAATCCTTTTGTGTCACACATTCTGTGTAGGCAACCTCACTTGCCATCATTTATCTATCACCTGCCACATTTTAATCCTCAACTCTCGCTCTCCTTCAGGCTTTCTTCCACCACTCCACTCACCCACCAAAGGTATCCTTATTTATTTTATTAAATCATTTAAATTTCAATTTCCCTCTGGTTCTTTTCTTCCTATGCCTCTGCATCTATCTTTGCGTGTGTTCCCCGATGTGGTTAAGGAAATGTTGAGCTGGAATTCGGAGTACAAGATTGGATAAACTGATCATGAGCCATCACAGGGGCGTTTCCATGTTCATAATTTATTCTCACTGCGCTCAGTCACTTCCCATTTAAGAATCAAGCAGCAAGCAGTTTCTGTGAAACGTACATTGACCAGAACCAGGTCCAAACAAAAAATTGTGTATTGCTGGAAAGGACCGTGAGTAAATTAATTTAATAATTTAACTAGATAATGTGTTAAATTGCTTCCAAAACTATCGTTTTTTCATGTAGATTTCCTGTGCTCTTCCAGATTTTTACAAGATGTCAATATCCATTGAAGAAGTATTGCAAAAGCTTGACACCACAAGATGTGTAGGGGTTGAAATCTACAACAAGAGTACACGCCACATTTTAACCTGAACCTGTGTAAGTAAAAGAACAGTTTCTATGTTATTCTCTTCTTGGAACAGTTCAAAGTACTCTGTCATCGCTTAGTTAAAAAACTTTTGATACATTTATGAGATTAAGTCCAGTTGACAATCAGATCGCAAATGAGATTTCAAAAAAAGGTTAATTTTGTACGTTAGGAAAACAAAAAAGAGGGCTGATGTTATTTTACCAATCTAATTTGCTCCTATTTGCAAAAAAATAAGTGAATATACAATTAAAGCAATGCTAGTTAAATATTTCTGTTATGATATAAAATGCACAAGAAACATGATATCTTCATTTGATAACACTTCATGGTCACTGTTAATGAGGACATTTCCACTTTAAATACAATACATTTTGGGCTGGTCCCTTTTTGCCTGACAGTGCTCTTGAAGGTTGGAGCATTTCTTACATATAAAGATGCAATTGACCTAATAGCACCGTACCCTAAAGAATCAGTCGGAATAGTCTGTCCTTTCGATCCGTAATACTGAGTTATGTGTCTGTTACAGGACCTACTGTTTACAGTGGCCGAGTGGCCGATCCACCCCCCCCACTATTGACCGGGGACAGAAAGGAGTGTGTGTGTTTCATCAAGACTCCCTACACAGCCTACGGTGCAAGTCGGGTTGCTGACCTGACAAAGCCCTCCGCGACCACTCAGATCCGTCTGCCTGGTTTCCAACCCTTATGACTAACAACAAGTACAGCATCGAGTATGCTGCTGTATGTCCCCGACTACTTCCTTGAGACAATGAAAACCCTATACACCCAATGTACACCGAGCTAATGAAGTCACCTTCCTTCACCAAGACACGCTGGGCAAGGGAAACGCAGCACTGAACATCACTAAAGGGAAGATATTTGTTTCAGCCACCATGTCTGATTGATACGAAAGCTATTTCTCAAAATAGATATCAGAGATGCTTGACTCACTGCAAAACCTCTTGTATTATATGCCAGTCCTTCCACGTCCTGACCAGATGAGGTGTTACACACCAGGGCATCACAAATTCCTCATCCTCAGGAACAGGGATTCCCCTCCCCCACTATAGATGAGGGCCTCGCACCAGGGTCTCCTCCATACCCCGTAACACCGCCCTCTCTCCCCATCCCCCCACCGCAACACGGGCAGAGTCTCCCCTGGTCCTCACCATTCTCCCCACCAGCCGCACATACGACACATAGTCCTCCGCCATTTTCGCCAACTCCAACGTGATCCACACCACTAGCCTCCTTCCATACCGACCTCTTCTGTCAAGGGTCTCCTCCACAGCCAGAGTGAGGCAACATTGCAAATTGGAGGAACAGCACCTCCTATTCCGCTTGGGAAGCCTGCATCCTCTGGCCGTGAACATCGAATTCTCTCAGTTCTGTTAACCTTGGTGTCTCCTCCCCTTCAACCTCTTCTCAGCCTTTGGGCTCATCCTCCACCTTTTTTCTTTTTTTCATCCTCTCCCCCTACCAGAAGTGGAACATTTTTTTATGAATATCTCCATCAGTCTGAAGAATGGTTTTCGGCCTGAACGTGCCTATCTCCTTCGCTCGATAATGGCGCTGCGCACCCGCCTGAGTTTCTCTGCATTTGTGTAAATCTTCCCACGTTTTAATTTAATCATTATTATTTTTACCATTGTTGTTATCTCTTTACTCTAAATGTTGTGTTCTGATCCCTCTGCCATGACACTGCTGTAATTCAATCTACTGTATGTTAGCTTTTTTTGCTTGAAAATTAAATACGTTTAACTTCTACTGTTCAGCAGAGATCTTAAAGTTTCACTGTTGGTAATTTGGCAGTTTTTTTTCTAAGTGGAATTCACAATTCAAAGGATAAAAAAACTTATAATCTATCATCATACAGCTCTTTTTTTCTCTCATTGTGAAGACCTTAAAGAGGCAGTTTAAAAAAAAACTAATGGTTCAAACGTTTTCATACCGCAATTATGAAACCATTCAAGCTTAAACAAATCGAGACTGTACCCTGATTGTCTAGCTAATACATTTTTTGTTTGTTTTTTGTACTATCATCATTATAATGGAATGCACTGCATCAAATGCAAACACACAACTTTGCCCAAACAAAAATTAATTGGCAAAATGTGCTTTATTTTTTAAGTGAGATATCCATAAAAAAATTTCCACAGCTGGAGAAGTGGACACAATTGCGCAAGACATGGGGCTGGCTTTGGAACCGTGCGGGTATTAGAAGATGGTGAGGCATAAGTGGTGAGTCATTTAACAGATCTGGCAGCATCTCTTGGAGACAGAGAGAGGCGGACATATGGGTTTGGACTCTCTTCAGACTGATCAACTGAAAGAAGATTACTTCCACCATTTTGTATCTTCTTATGAACAACTGCTTTGTTGCCATTGCACTGCATTAACATGGTATTGATGGAGTGATTGGAAGATGTTTTATATCCCTCTCAA